>OV277351.1:142416-744916 GCA_922984085.1 Sicus ferrugineus | reverse complement strand
GCTGGCTGGCTGGCTGGCTGGCTGGCTGGCTGGCTGGCTGGCTGGCTGGCTGGCTGGCTGGCTGGCTGGCTGGCTGGCTGGCTGGCTGGCTGGCTGGCTGGCTGGCTGGCTGGCTGGCTGGCTGGCTGGCTGGCTGGCTGGCTGGCTGGCTGGCTGGCTGGCTGGCTGGCTGCTGGCTGGCTGGCTGGCTGGCTGGCTGGCTGGCTGGCTGGCTGGCTGGCTGGCTGGCTGGCTGGCTGGCTGGCTGGCTGGCTGGCTGGCTGGCTGGCTGGCTGGCTGGCTGGCTGGCTGGCTGGCTGGCTGGCTGGCTGGCTGGCTGGCTGGCTGGCTGGCTGGCTGGCTGGCTGGCTGGCTGGCTGGCTGGCTGGCTGGCTGGCTGGCTGGCTGGCTGGCTGGCTGGCGTTCATTCGTGAGCGATACAGTGTTTTTGAAAAGCAGTCTTTTTTATATTGATTTAAACAATAAACAACGATACTAAACTGACTGACCACATCGGTTGTGCTGTAAAAGTGAAATTTTCCTTAAGAAAGGTTTAGAAATGGTAATTTGCGATCATTGCAAGGAATCACTTCCAACTGATGGCGATATCGTCACTTGTCCAAAATGCGCGCGAATGCTGCACTTATGCTGTACGACGGTAGCTGACAGAACATGGCGAACGTGGGCGACAGCCAGAAAAGAAATTTGGAAATGTCAGTTCTGCAGAAAAGCTGTTGAAACGGAACAAACCTCTTCACCTAAACAAGGCAAAGCGCCTGGACGTACTGATGGGCAAACTCCAGCAGCTGGTGTTTCACCGGATGTCCCTAATCCTAAGCGTGTGCGAGGAGAAATCACAGAAAACCCGATTCCGAAACATAATGATTCTACAAGCCGTTTTGCAGAGCTACGCTTAATGCGAGCCGAAATAAGAGAAATAAATTTCTCTTGCGAATTTATAGCTACACAGTATGATGAAACGAACCAGCACTTTGTTAAAAATAGTAGCGTTTTGGAAAAGCCCTTTACAGAATTAACGGAACTGAAGGAAGACAATAGAAGGAAGGATGTAGAAATTGCAACAATGAAAACACAAATAAACACTCTTGAACAACAGCTAATTAAAAACAATATTGAAATTAGAAACATTGCACCCATGGAAGGGGAGAACCTAACAAATATAGTTAAAAATGTAGGGAAGGCCGTTGGCTGTGAAATTAAAGACGCCGATTTAAATCTGTAATAGTTGCCTCTTTTACCTCCAGTTTAACCAAAACAGTCTTCATCAAACGTGCACGTGAAAATCTACCTGTCAAACTAGATATAATTGCGAGAGAAGTGAGAGAAATGTAAGTACCAACAATAAACAAACAATATACATTAACAATCAGCTGACTAAGCAAAACAAACACTTGCTCTGGTTTGCAAAAGAAAAAGCTAAAAAAGAAACCTGGAAATTTGTATGGGAGTTAAGGAAAGATTCTAGCGAGAAGAGACGAAAACTCTCCAACGCTAACTATAGAGTCGGTTAATGACGTTAAAAAAAATAACAAGAACATAATAGAGAAGAAAAAAATCATGAAACTTTGCTTAAATTATTATTAAAATGGAAAACGAATTTGCACTAAAATTAAACTTTTCACTTGCACAAGGTTTTGGAAATATTAAAGTAAACGAATTTAAAAGTTTAGGATTTTCCTGTCTATGCTTAAATACTATATAAGATCAATGAAGAAAAACTGGGATTATTTGCTAGTAAATATAAACAATATCTTGAATTATTTGGACCTTATCATATTAGTTGAAATTAATTTTGGGATTTACAGACCACCTGGCTTTAGCGTATACTCATTTATCCAGGAAATCTCAGGAGAATTGGTTGAAATACCAGGTAAAATGGAAATTATCGTTATGGGAGATATAAATATCGATCTGCAAGACAGTAGTAAATCATACGTAACAGAGTATACAGAAATGCTTGCAGATAAGGGATTATTCAACGTAATTAAAGCCAATACAAGAACCGATCAGCGAACTGGGACCTCAACTCTAATAGACCATATCTTTAAAATGGTGCCCTAAAAACGGCTTGACACATTTCTTCCTCAGGTTTTCTGGTTTTGAATTTCTTCAGTTTTTAAAAACCTAGGACGTTGCTGTTTTAGAGCAACGAGGTAATTTGTACCCTTTCCTGTACAAATGTAAATCGCATTTAAGTAAGCAGGTCTTTGCTTACTGAAACGCACGTAGTTAAAGTTAGTGGTTAGTTTAAATTAGTTGTGTTAGTAAAGTTCTCTTTTTTTTAGTATTTTCTTCTTGTCTTTCTTTTTTGTTTTATTAAAACTTTTTTATATTTCATTTTTTGTCTACATCTTTTTCTCTTTCTGTATTTTTCATTTCTTTTTTTTAAATCAATTTCTTTTTATTCTATTTTAATATTAATTCTTATAACATTTTTTCATATGTTTGGTTTTTTTTTTGTTTTTTTTCCTTAGGATATTGTGTATATTTTTTTTTTTCTTTTATTCTTTTCAATATATAGGGTTAGTTTGTAAGTAAGATTTTTTTTCTCTTTCCTGTAAGTATTGTACTCTACCCCCTTTTTCTTTTGGAGCGCAAACATTGAATCTTGGTCAATATTGGTCCTTTAGTAAACACTTTCATTTCCTTACGATGGTCTACACCGAATGTATAGATCTCTAAGAAATTGCAAGTGTATTGTTAAATATATATTTATTTATCCTGTTCGGGCAAGTTAAACAGAAAAATAAATATATATATTTATTGCTTTCTGTTTTGGGTGGGTCTTATAAATGACCCAATTCTTCTTGCATATTTTTTTTTACCTAAAAGCTGTCTATACTATAGTTATATACCAACTACTTGCTACTATCCTAATTTCTAATACTTATTACATTCCTACACTCTATGCCCGTTGTTATACAATTTAAGGAGATTATTGTGGATGAGTTTGTCTTTTCCCTTAATCTCAAAAAACGTAGTTATTGGACTCTTTATTTTCTTAACCTTGTAGGGACCTATCCATATTGGAGAAAACTTATCTTTCCTAGCCTGATTCTTAATCAAAACGTTATCTCCTACCTTAAATTCTACTAAATTTAACTTAGTATCATATTGTTC
Organism: Sicus ferrugineus; assembly: GCA_922984085.1. NCBI lineage: Eukaryota > Metazoa > Arthropoda > Insecta > Diptera > Conopidae > Sicus > Sicus ferrugineus. The sequence goes on along the minus strand of OV277351.1, from coordinate 741,796 downwards.
CTTTGCTATTTGCTTGGCCCTATCTTGATTTTTTCTCACTATTTCGTGTGCTCTTTGTATTTGAAATTTTAATACTTTATTCGGATCTTCGGCATTATATACCGGACTACACTTTCTTTTTAAGTTAGTCGGCATCTCTGTATTAAATCCAAATAAAGTACGGAACGGTGTTTGTTTGGTCGTAATGTAGGCTGTGTGGTTATGAACATGCATCGCTGCAGTTAACCATTGATCCCAATTCGACCCGTTTTCCTTAGCAAAACTACGCAAATATTCCGCTAAAGTTCTGTGGCTTCTTTCTAATGAACCATTAGCTTGCGGATGGTATGGAGTTATATGTAATTTTTTAATATCTAACAATTTACAAGTATCTGAGAAAAATTTCGAAATAAAATTAGTTCCGTTATCTGTAATTAGAATTCGCGGAATTCCGTAACGCGTGATCACTTCGTCATGAAAAGCCCTGGCAACAATACTTGCTTCCGCGTCTGGGAGAGCTGTACATGCCATAAATTTCGAAAAATCATCCTGAAAAGTTAGAATGTACTTATTTCCGGACACAGTTTCTGGTAGAATACCCACTATGTCCATGTAAACTTTATCAAATGGCCTCATTGGTGTAGGGCGTGGCTCGCCGGCCAGTGTCCAGTCACAGAAATTTATAAAACGCAAGTGGCCCTCTAGACTTGATGTTATTATTTTATTTTTGGGTATCAGATTTCTCGAGCTGTGTGTATCTCGGGGTCCAAAAGGCCCCGTAGAAGATGTGGTGAAGGTTTGGTGGTCACTCCAACTGGGCAAGATGATTTAAATGACTGCGCCGTGTGGCTGACTTAATCAAAATATATTAAATTTACAGGGGTGCGTTAAATAAGTGCCCCCCGCGAGAAGCAATCAGATAACGGGTAACTTATGTAGCCCTATATGACCTACGTTCCTTAAATTTCTCGACAAGATGATTAACTATAGTCAATTACCCTACTTGTCATTTTCCGTTTGCGCGTTTATCCCAGCAGTGAGTGATCGTCAAGATTGCACTCACCGAGTACGGTTTACTTAAATATATCTTACACTGCGTTCGATCGTCGAGATTACGAAACGCAATGAAAGAGATATTTTCGCAGACCAGGGATCCTATGTAGCCTTGTAATCCTACTAGAATCTCCTAATTGTCTTTGTCCGTCTGCCCGTTTATCCCAGCAGTGAGTGATCGTCAAGATTGCACTCACCGAGTACGGTTTACTTAAATATATCTTACACTGCGTTCGATCGTCGAGATTACGAAACGCAATGAAAGAGATATTTTCGCAGACCAGGGATCCTATGTAGCCTTGTAATCCTACTAGAATCTCCTAATTGTCTTTGTCCGTCTGCCCGTTTATCCCAGCAGTGAGTGATCGTCAAGATTGCACTCACCGAGTACGGTTTACTTAAATATATCTTACACTGCGTTCGATCGTCGAGATTACGAAACGCAATGAAAGAGATATTTTCGCAGACCAGGGATCCTATGTAGCCTTGTAATCCTACTAGAATCTCCTAATTGTCTTTGTCCGTCTGCCCGTTTATCCCAGCAGTGAGTGATCGTCAAGATTGCACTCACCGAGTACGGTTTACTTAAATATATCTTACACTGCGTTCGATCGTCGAGATTACGAAACGCAATGAAAGAGATATTTTCGCAGACCAGGGATCCTATGTAGCCTTGTAATCCTACTAGAATCTCCTAATTGTCTTTGTCCGTCTGCCCGTTTATCCCAGCAGTGAGTGATCGTCAAGATTGCACTCACCGAGTACGGTTTACTTAAATATATCTTACACTGCGTTCGATCGTCGAGATTACGAAACGCAATGAAAGAGATATTTTCGCAGACCAGGGATCCTATGTAGCCTTGTAATCCTACTAGAATCTCCTAATTGTCTTTGTCCGTCTGCCCGTTTATCCCAGCAGTGAGTGATCGTCAAGATTGCACTCACCGAGTACGGTTTACTTAAATATATCTTACACTGCGTTCGATCGTCGAGATTACGAAACGCAATGAAAGAGATATTTTCGCAGACCGGGGATCCTATGTAGCCTTGTAATCCTACTAGAATCTCCTAATTGTCTTTGTCCGTCTGCCCGTTTATCCCAGCAGTGAGTGATCGTCAAGATTGCACTCACCGAGTACGGTTTACTTAAATATATCTTACACTGCGTTCGATCGTCGAGATTACGAAACGCAATGAAAGAGATATTTTCGCAGACCAGGGATCCTATGTAGCCTTGTAATCCTACTAGAATCTCCTAATTGTCTTTGTCCGTCTGCTTTTCCACTATCTGCTAAACCCTATGTCCTACTACCGAGCAATCCAATTATCCGACCGTCCAGCTTGCCTGTCCTCTACCAACTGACTTGTTGCTCTCCCGCGTTTATTTTTCAACCACTGCTTGCTTGTATGTTCTCTGTTCGTCGCTGCTTGCTTGCTTGCCACTCTTCTTTTCGATACCATTTGCTCGACTCCTCGCGCTGCCCAGCGTTGTTTGCTCGCTCGCCTGCTCTTATCTTCTCCACATCTTCTTCACAACAAGAGCCATATTGTCTCCCTCTCTTTTCTCTTAATCTAGCTACTCTTATTCTAATACAAGGTGTTTACGAACTATTTACTAACTATTCAAATAACATGTTGACAAATGTAAATTAATTTTAATTGTAATTCATTAATAATATATTAATTCATATAAAGAAATTAAAAATATAAAATAAAATATCAAATTCAGTATGTTGTTGTGTTGTGTTTGTGTTCTTAGTTTTGTGTTGTGTGGACAAAATTTGCTCTCGCCGAATTTTGGTCGTCACACTCCCCCCCTACTTTGGGTTGGGTGAAAAACGAGTAGATACCTTGCCCCTTCGTGAAATTCGGATTTGGACCGTCTGCCCATCAACCTCTCGACGAGCATTCAACAAACGTCCAGGCCGCCATTTTAGTTTTAGTTGGGCGATGACCTCATTCAGTGTCGATGATTCATGGCTCACGCCATCACCGATATCTATGTTCTTCCCTTCGGTTCCTTGTTGTGGGTCATCTGGTAGAAATCCCTCATTGTTGTCCCGCAAGTAACGCTCCAATTCTTCGATGATGTTGTTGTCTATTGAGATTGCATCTTCCATCTCCGTAGTTTGTGACACCAAATTGTCGATGTAGCCAGATATGCCAATATCTAGCGGTTCAAGCTGTATATCATTATTGTGGTCCGCTCTGTCCAATTCGTCGCATGCAGGAACCTGTATGACACCACTGCCGGATGGCGTTCCATCAGTGACAAATGGTGGCTGGTCTCTTGTGGCTGGTATATTATCAGTCCCAGTAATTGGTAATGGTAAGTTCTTTGGCCATCTAGTAGCGCTACTCCAAACTTCTTGGTCCGGCATTGTTTGGATCACTTGGAAAGTCGTTACATGTTGTATATAGCCAGGTATACGCACCACTTCCTCTTCGAATGTCGTAGTCACCCACTCTCGATCCGGCTGGTTTTCTGATTCCTCCTCTTCAGGGTCACTCGCATTTTGAGGTTCGGGTTCGGCGTCCTCTTGATGGGAAGGTCCCTCATCTTCATTATTCACGCCGAAAGCCTGGTCATTTGGTTCAGTTGCATCGCTGTCCGCATTTGTCTCGTTTTGCAATTGGGTTTCTAAATTTTCTTCAGCCTCATTTCCCTTTTCGTCTGCCACGCTCTCTTCTGGTTGTGTTACCACCTCGTCCTCTTGCTCATGTAGTTCCACAAATATGACATCATCGGATGATGACGAGCACTCCTCCCTTGTAACTATTTGCTCAGTCTCCTTCCTTTCCAGTGGGGGCTCCAAAGGTGTTACACGACTGAGAATGATACGTTCGCCTCTTTGTCCCGGTACTCTTTTGGACTGCCATTCTTCTCCTAACATCTGTGTCCTTGGAATACGTTCTTCCTCTTCCATCATTCTCTCTCTAAATCTTTCTGCACTCCTCTTAAATTTCTTTTCACCTCTGCGGTCATCCATGTCTAGTGTCTGCGTTGAAGGTTCACTAATGACTGTAATCTATCGCGAATTAGTTTAATTGAGTTGAGGATTGACTACGGGTTGCCAATTTTTATTGAGTTGATCAATACTTTGCTAGCACTATGTACTTGGGATAGCTTATTGGGGAGCAAACTCTGATTCACTGTATAATTATGCTGCTCCCTACTTTCTTGTTCTGTAAATGCAGCTGAGTAAAAGTTTTTGAGGTCGCTAATATGGGCGGTTTTAGAAGTTCTCCCGTTGATTGGCTTGATACGTACAATTACTGGAGACACATATTTTTCAACTTTAAAAGGGCCTCCATATCGTGGTGCGAGTTTGGCCGCGAAGTTATCTGATGCTTTCGAGAGGTGGTGTAGTTTGACCATAACTAATTGTCCAATTTGGGGCTTCCATGGTCGGCGGCGGAGATTATAGTATTTGGCCTGTTTTTCTGACGCTAACCTCATGTTTTCTCTGGCAATTTGAAATACCATTTTGAGTCGATCGGCATGATTCTTTATTGTAAAACGTTCCGTTCCGGTGCCAAGTGTGAGCTTGTCGTAAATAGTGTTAGGTAAACGTGGCTCCCTTCCTTGTACAATATATGCTGGACTGAACCCTGTTGATTCCGACACACCTGTATTAATGGCTAAAGTGAGTTCGGGTAAAAGTTCATCCCAGGTAGTTTGCTTGTTCTCTGAAAATTGCGCGATCATGGTTTTTATCGTCCGGTTGGTACGTTCGGTGGGGTTTTCTTGTGGCGTGTAAGGGGCCGTATACTGATGACTTACTCCCATTTCATTAAGGAAGTCCTTGAAGGCCTTACTGGTAAACTGGGTGCCGTTATCTGATATGAACAGTTTAGGTACACCGAACCGTGCTAAGATCCGTTCTCTAAATGCTTTAATCAGATTTGTACTAGTAGCTTTCCGACACGGTACTAACTCCGTCCACTTAGAAAACTTGTCTGTAAAGACCATTAACGTGTTATTACCGTGAGTGGACCGAGGAAGAGGTCCCACAAAGTCGGCGCTAACGATTGCCCATGGTTCTTCTGCAAATGTTGTAAGCATCTCGCCTGCTGTTCGTTGTTGTGAAGGTTTGAATTGCTGGCAACTTTTACAAGATCGTACGTAGTAGCCGGCTTGTCTAAGCATACCTGGCCAGTAGTATCTCTTCGCTAATCGACTGCGGGTTTTGTGTACGCCCAGATGGCCGGCACTCGGGGCGTCATGGTTTTCCTTGATGATCTGCTCTCTTAAGTGGTCGGGCACACACATTTTCCATGGGAAGCAATCTGTGTTCCCACCTAACTGATGGCGATAGAGGTTTTTATTTTCGATGACGTAGTCGGGGAATTTCTCCGTCAGTGACTATGGTGAACTCGTAACCTTCGAGATACGGTCGCATTTTCCTCACTGCCCATACAATGGCTAGGCACTCCTTCTCTGTGGAGGAATAGTTCTTTTCGGCATTGTTAAGGTGACGGCTAGCGTAAGCTATTACTCTTTCTTTTCCTTCTAATGTCTGAGTTAGTACAGCTCCGAGCCCATAGTCGCAGGCATCTGTTTGCAGAATGAATCGCTGGTTGAAATCGGGGCATGCTAGAATAGGTGCCTCCGTCAGCCTTCGTTTTAGAGCTTCAAAGGCTTCTTGTTGCTCCTGACACCATTTGAAATGTTTCCCCTTTTTTAATAGCGACGTTAAAGGATATGTAATTCTGGCGAATTCTGGTACAAATCGTCTATACCAGGACGCAATACCGAGATACTGACGAAGTTGGCGCACATTTTGTGGTGGTTTTAATTCCCTGATAGCTGCTATCTTTTCCGGATCCGTGTGTATTCCTTTCTCGCTCACCATGTGTCCTAGGTATTTTATTTCCTTCCTGAAGAATTTGCATTTATCTTTATTTATACGCAGCTTGGCTTGACGTAAACGTTTGAAAACTTCTTTAAGGTTTTGCATATGATCCTCCAACGTACTGCCAGTAACGACGATGTCGTCCAAATATGCAAATGCAAATGGTTCGAGGTCAGCACCAATCACACGGTCGAGGGCTCTCTGAAACGTTGCGGGGGCGGAATGAAGTCCGAAGGGCATGACTCGCCATTGAAACAGTCCGCGCCCTGGAACCGTAAATGCCGTATATGGTTTACTGGATTCCTCTAAAGGGATCTGCCAATAGCCGTTTTTCAGATCGATACTACTGATGTAATTAGCATTTTTCAAACGTTCCAAAATGTGATTCATTCGGGGAAGTGGGTATGCGTCGGGTACTGATTTTGCATTTAATTGGCGATAATCCACACATAGGCGCCATCGTCCATCCTTCTTCCTCACTAATACAATAGGCGCGCTGTATGGACTTTGTGATGGTTCAATACACCTCTTTTCCAATAGTTCCTCGATCTCTTGATCGATAATTTTTTGCATTGCCGGATTACGCGGAAAATAGCGTTGCTTTATGGGTTGATCGTCCTTCATTATTATTCGATGCGCTGCTAAATCTGTTATCCCTTTAATGTTTGCGAATTGACTGAGCTCGTCTTGCAAGAATCGTTGTATGTGCTCCTCTTCTGTAAGGACGACTCCCTTCGAACTATTGCAGGAGACTTTTGCGTAACTTTGGTTTGTATTTCGTCTGTTTAATTTAACTGTGAGATTCCCGCATCTAATTTCGGTTTCAATGCCTGTCAAAAAGTCGAAGCCGAGAATAACATTATCCACTACTTCGGGTATTATTAGAAATGTGATATTAACGCTTCGGTTTCCTAGTGTTGCCTTAGTTGTAAATGTTTGACACACTTCTTGAGCGTGACCGTTCGCCATAGATACTTGCATCGTGGTAGGCTCGACTTTGCCTACACCACGGAGTTTTTCAGCCAAACATTTGCTCATGAAGCTACGGGTCGCGCCAGTATCGATTGTTGCCTCTATTGCCGTATTTCCCAATGATATGGTAGCAATAATGCGTTGGCCCTCCATTCGTAGTTGTTCTAATGGTTTCGAGGCTTTGGAATGTCCTGCTGACCGGCTCCTCGAACTGACGGCCAGCGACTCGCGTTTCCCTGCTCTCCACAGCATGCATTAGTGCGTATGTTTTTCCGGCCGCACTGCCAACAAAAAAGAACTTGAGTATTTCGGCAGCTTCCTGCGTAATGACCTTGCTGACTACATCTTCTACATGCAGAGCGTGCATTCGTGATGAATTGATCTTGCTTGTCCACCACTTGGCGATGAGTGTCTGATGTTACTTGGCGAATTTGAGAGTGTTTTGAGCCATGGGCATGTTGTGGTGGATGCGTGTCTATCCGTAAATTCTCCCAGTCACCTGCTAAGCCGATTAATTCGTTTAATGTGGTGAATTCCTGACGCTTGATGTAAAGTTGAATCTCCCTTCTACTATTCTTGTATATTCGATTTAACCGCTCCGGATCTGACAGATTTGTGTGGCGCATGAGATTTTGGAGTGACAAAACATAATCTTTGAATTTCTCGTTTAGTCTTTGAGTTCTCTGCCGTATTTCGTCTTCGAGACATTCAAAATAGCGAGATGGTAGGAAAAATTCGAGGAGATCTTGTTTGAATGTATTCCAAGAGGTCCACCTTCGATTGTTATTTCTAAACCACTGTAGCGCCTGATCAGTTAGGAGCTGCGGCATTGTTCTTGGCAGCGAGTCTGGGTCAATACTGTATAACTGCGTAAGCTCCTCCACTCGTTCAATGAATGCTATCGCATCCTCTTTTCCGCTATAGGTTATATTCCACTTTCTTATGCGATCAATAATATACGGGCTCGGTAGAAACTGGTTGACTTGGGGCTGATAGGAGTAATTTCTTCCTATATCATTTGCTCTATCCATGTTAGAATTTGGTGAGCTTGGTTGTCCGGCTAATGACGATGCAGTGGTTTGCCCATCAGGCCCTTCCAGGGTGATATTTATGTTCTCCTTGACGGGTTTACTTGACTTGGGCTTAACTTGAACTGGTAACGTGTCAAGCCCTGCTCCTGGTGATATGCTGCGGCGGTGTTCCGCCTCTAGCTCGTTTAGACGACTTACAATATTCTTGTCTAAGTTTTCGTCTCTTGCAAATGCAGCGAAATTTCTTCGAAGTTCATCTACTGTACCGCTGGTTTCTAGCTGAAATTCTTTCGCGTAGGTGAGAAGCTCTTCTCGACGAAGTTCGTGAATCCACCCTGTTCTCACCATTTTGATTCAAAGTATTCGGTAACTTACTAGGCTGAGAAATCACGATTTAATATTATTTCTAGAGGGTCCCTGTTCGGGCGCCACTGTAACGGGATCTTTCCCTAGTCCTGTGGTCTATAGCCAGGGCGTGGCTCGCCGGCCAGTGTCCAGTCACAGAAATTTATAAAACGCAAGTGGCCCTCTAGACTTGATGTTATTATTTTATTTTTGGGTATCAGATTTCTCGAGCTGTGTGTATCTCGGGGTCCAAAAGGCCCCGTAGAAGATGTGGTGAAGGTTTGGTGGTCACTCCAACTGGGCAAGATGATTTAAATGACTGCGCCGTGTGGCTGACTTAATCAAAATATATTAAATTTACAGGGGTGCGTTAAATAAGTGCCCCCCGCGAGAAGCAATCAGATAACGGGTAACTTATGTAGCCCTATATGACCTACGTTCCTTAAATTTCTCGACAAGATGATTAACTATAGTCAATTACCCTACTTGTCATTTTCCGTTTGCGCGTTTATCCCAGCAGTGAGTGATCGTCAAGATTGCACTCACCGAGTACGGTTTACTTAAATATATCTTACACTGCGTTCGATCGTCGAGATTACGAAACGCAATGAAAGAGATATTTTCGCAGACCAGGGATCCTATGTAGCCTTGTAATCCTACTAGAATCTCCTAATTGTCTTTGTCCGTCTGCCCGTTTATCCCAGCAGTGAGTGATCGTCAAGATTGCACTCACCGAGTACGGTTTACTTAAATATATCTTACACTGCGTTCGATCGTCGAGATTACGAAACGCAATGAAAGAGATATTTTCGCAGACCAGGGATCCTATGTAGCCTTGTAATCCTACTAGAATCTCCTAATTGTCTTTGTCCGTCTGCCCGTTTATCCCAGCAGTGAGTGATCGTCAAGATTGCACTCACCGAGTACGGTTTACTTAAATATATCTTACACTGCGTTCGATCGTCGAGATTACGAAACGCAATGAAAGAGATATTTTCGCAGACCAGGGATCCTATGTAGCCTTGTAATCCTACTAGAATCTCCTAATTGTCTTTGTCCGTCTGCCCGTTTATCCCAGCAGTGAGTGATCGTCAAGATTGCACTCACCGAGTACGGTTTACTTAAATATATCTTACACTGCGTTCGATCGTCGAGATTACGATACGCAATGAAAGAGATATTTTCGCAGACCAGGGATCCTATGTAGCCTTGTAATCCTACTAGAATCTCCTAATTGTCTTTGTCCGTCTGCCCGTTTATCCCAGCAGTGAGTGATCGTCAAGATTGCACTCACCGAGTACGGTTTACTTAAATATATCTTACACTGCGTTCGATCGTCGAGATTACGAAACGCAATGAAAGAGATATTTTCGCAGACCAGGGATCCTATGTAGCCTTGTAATCCTACTAGAATCTCCTAATTGTCTTTGTCCGTCTGCTCGTTTATCCCAGCAGTGAGTGATCGTCAAGATTGCACTCACCGAGTACGGTTTACTTAAATATATCTTACACTGCGTTCGATCGTCGAGATTACGAAACGCAATGAAAGAGATATTTTCGCAGACCGGGGATCCTATGTAGCCTTGTAATCCTACTAGAATCTCCTAATTGTCTTTGTCCGTCTGCCCGTTTATCCCAGCAGTGAGTGATCGTCAAGATTGCACTCACCGAGTACGGTTTACTTAAATATATCTTACACTGCGTTCGATCGTCGAGATTACGAAACGCAATGAAAGAGATATTTTCGCAGACCGGGGATCCTATGTAGCCTTGTAATCCTACTAGAATCTCCTAATTGTCTTTGTCCGTCTGCTTTTCCACTATCTGCTAAACCCTATGTCCTACTACCGAGCAATCCAATTATCCGACCGTCCAGCTTGCCTGTCCTCTACCAACTGACTTGTTGCTCTCCCGCGTTTATTTTTCAACCACTGCTTGCTTGTATGTTCTCTGTTCGTCGCTGCTTGCTTGCTTGCCACTCTTCTTTTCGATACCATTTGCTCGACTCCTCGCGCTGCCCAGCGTTGTTTGCTCGCTCGCCTGCTCTTATCTTCTCCACATCTTCTTCACAACAAGAGCCATATTGTCTCCCTCTCTTTTCTCTTAATCTAGCTACTCTTATTCTAATACAAGGTGTTTACGAACTATTTACTAACTATTCAAATAACATGTTGACAAATGTAAATTAATTTTAATTGTAATTCATTAATAATATATTAATTCATATAAAGAAATTAAAAATATAAAATAAAATATCAAATTCAGTATGTTGTTGTGTTGTGTTTGTGTTCTTAGTTTTGTGTTGTGTGGACAAAATTTGCTCTCGCCGAATTTTGGTCGTCACACACTATGTCCATGTAAACTTTATCAAATGGCCTCATTGGTGTATCTGTTAGCACCATGGGCATTTTCGTTAATCTCGAACTTTTGTCATTTGACATTTCGGACAGTTCTTAACATAATCTTTGATTTGTCTTTGCATCCCTGGCCACCTATATTGTTGCCTGATTCTTAGGTAAGTTTTCACCGCTCCCTGGTGACCTCCTAATGGTGTGTTAAGGAAATCTTTTATAACGGTCTCTATTTGTTTTGGGTTTTCTAATAAAATTGTGTTTCCGTTTTGTGTTATACCTGGAGTGTCAGGTTCTACAGACATCGGACTTGTACTTGTTGTATCACTACTTTTTTGGTATATCATTTCTATTTCCCTTGTTCCAGACCGGGTCTGGACTGGTCACTACATTACGATTTTGAGGAATTCTACTCAACGCGTCTGCGTTTAAATTTTTCTTGCCTGGCTTATATATGATTTCGAAATCATACTCTGACAACTTGTGTCTGAATCTTGCCAGTCTTGAAGTTTGGTCTTTTAAATTGGCTGTTCCCTTTAATGGCTGGTGATCAGTAAAAATTTTAAAATGTCTGCCTAGGAGATATGCTCTGAAGTTTTTTGTGGCCCAAACTATTGCTAAGAATTCCTTTTCTATTGTTTAATATCTCTGTTCTGTGTCGCTCAGCGCTCGGCTAGAGAAAGCTATTGGTCTATCTTCGCCTACGTTTCCTTGAGAAAGGACCGCGCCTAACGCTTTATTACTTGCGTCGGTAGTTAAAAGAAATTCTTTTGAAAAATCTGGGTATACTAACACTGGTGGTGACATGACTGATTCTTTTAACTGTTCAAACACTCTCTGGCAGTCTTCTGTCCAGACGAACTTAGCGTCTTTTCTTAACAATTTGTTAATGGGAAGCACTATTTTTGCGGTTCCCGGTATAAATTTTCTATAATAATTCACAAGGCCTAGGAAGGCTTGTACTTCCTTTTTATTTTTAGGAGGTGGAATGTTTTGGACGCACTCCACCTTGCTGGGGTCTGGAAGTGCTCCATGTTCTGAACACTTGTGACCTAAATATACGACTTCTCGTCGTAGAAATTGGCACTTGCTAATGTTTAACTTTAAGTTATTTTCCCTCATGACCTCGAAGATTTTGCCTAGCCTTTCTTCATGTTGGCCCAGATTGGTTGCATATACGACTATGTCGTCTAAATAAACGAAACAATCCATACCCTGAAGTCCTGTCAGAATATGGTTCATTAGACGTTGAAACGTCGCTGGGGCACCGGTCAAGCCGAAAGGCATTCGGTTGAACTCAAAATGTCCTAAAGCTGAACTAAATGCGGTCTTCTCTTTGTCCGCCTTATCCATTAGGACTTGGTGGTACCCACTTGCCAAGTCTAACGTCGAAAAATATCTACTACTTCCTAACTGATCCAATATCTCATCTATCCTAGGAAGTGGAAAAACTTGTTTTATTGTTGCTTCATTTACTTTTCTATAATCTACTACTAAACGCCATTTCTTTTCTCCGTCTTTTCCACTCTTCTTTGGAACCAGAAGCAGTGGAGAGTTCCATGGAGATACACTTGGGGATATTAAATCCTCCTTCAGCAATTTATGAATTTGCCTATTCATTTCTTCTCTATGTGTTTGAGGAATTCGGTACTGCTTTTGGTTAATTGGTGGTCGATCCACCTTTATTGGAATTTTATGTGTTAGTATTGGGGTGTATGTCAATTGGTCACCCTCCAAAAGAAAAATATCATTATATTTCGCACATAGTTTTGTTATGGATACTCTTTCCTCTCGGTTTAAGGAAGGATCCAAATCTATTTCTTTCATTAAAGTATTTATTCGTTGCGCTATGTCCGCATTATTTATACTGTTGACGGTAGTCCATTGATTGTATGAAACATCACTTAGCTTGTATTTGTGGAAATCACTAAATTTCGGTACAAAGTTGTCACTGAGAATGAAATCTTTTACCGTTGAATTTAGGATTGGTACCTTGACCTCTTTATTTTCCACATTTGCTAGTGTTTCTCCCAGGTAGACTCCTGGTGCAATCTCTTGTTTATGAAGTACCACAGTCATAACTTTAGTTTTGATTTTTAACGGCATTATTCTAACTGTTCTTGCTTCGATTGTTATATTACTTTTGTTTCTTTAATCTACTGTATTTTTGATGCCTAGTGATGGCAATTTAATTATAAATTCTTTATTTTCATTAAATAGTGTTAAGGTTTTACTGAGCGTGCTTATAATGGATCTGTTCCACATGTTGTCTCTGCCCAGTATGCCGTCCGCCGGTACTCCTTGGTTAAGTGACACCACGTGTAGCGTTAAACGTAAAGGCTGTATCATGGCATATGTTAGTGGACCCTATTGTGGTTATACAGCCTCCAAATGCTCCACTTAATTCCTTTTTAACCCTTTTATTTATAATGGCATCTTCCTTTAGCGCGCATTCTTTTACTAGGCTTGTATCTGCTCCTGTAAATCCACCAGTAAAATGAGTTTTCCATTTCTCGCCTCTACGCAATGAACACATCACTTAACGTGGCTGAATTCCAGTTAGATACTTCCTTTATAGTATTTTTATCATCATTATTTAAATTATACCTTAGCCATGAACATATTGTTTTCAAGTCCTGTTTCTGTGAATTGGAAACGAAAATTCTAAATTTCGTTAATACTTTTGATTTTATATTATTTGCAAGTGCTTTTATATCTGTAATATATTCTGCTATATTAAGACTAGTGCTCCTTGCTTTATATCGCTTAAAATTGAAAAACATTGCTTTTATAATCGATATGCACATCGATGTTAAAGCTCCACTCACATGCGTCAACTTCTGGGGAATAAGAGTGAGCAAGTGACTGGTGTGGGTCCAGCGACGATCGCTGGAAGCCGGTCAAACAGCGCCAGTTGCCGCGTAGAGAGCCCGCAGCCGGGCTTACTCTCACGAGAGAGGCGCATCTCATGACCGGCAGGCTGATAGGAGAGAGACTGGAGTGCTCACTCCTGACACCCTACCGATCGATGAGGGAGCACCTCTGGCGAGCGGCAGTTGGCGTTAACATACCGCCCGCCTTACAGGACTGCAAACCCCCAAACCCCGACAACTGGCGCCGTGCCTCGTCTCCGGCCTAGTGGAGGAGCGTGTGGTGCGCCTCCCCGCACTTGCGGCAGCGCCTGGGGCTCCGACACTCAGCCAATCGGTGCGACCGCGCCAAACAATTGCGGCACATGTGCCTTGCGGATGCCGTCAAATTCCGCTGCGCGGTGGTTTGCCGCAGAAACAGCCGACAACGGCTCAGCACATGCCGCCCCACACACAGGGGACAGCACAGCTCGTGCTCGCGGCCCTCCGTAGGAAGCCGCTGGGCGGGCGGACACCAGGCGTGCCGCCTGGCCGACATCATTGGCGCGTGTCGTGGGGTCGGCGGTGTTGGTGGTACACGTCGCGGTGCTGGTGGTGCACGTCGTGGCGCCGGTTCTGGTGAGGCAGGCCGCAGACGTCTCGGGGCCGGTGTGGGTGGTGAGAGCGCACGTCTCGGGGCCAGCTCTGGTAGCGGCGCGTGGCGCGGCGGATACCGCACCGACATAGTGAGAGCTCGCAGACTTCCGCGATCTCGGAGGTCTTCGTGATAGATGGGCATCTGTGCTGGGGCCGGACCGGAGGAGGCTTCCTCAGGCCGGACGAGAGAACTCCGGAAAGCTCGGATTGGCGGTGTGGGCGAGCGTCGTGTCGTGGCAAGCGCTTGTGCCTCGTCGGCCGAGACGTCGAGCACCAGGGCGTCCGCCGTTGGGGACAGCTCCCGAAGATGGTGGGCAGCAATAGGCGGCGCAGATGGGCACCGCCCCGGGTGGTGCCAGCAGACGCCCTCTTCGGGTCCGCGCATATTGCCAGCGGATTAAATACATGTGGGCTCTGTAATGAGAAAATGTGTTAATAATGGGCTGTCAGGTACAGGGTTCGTTGCTTGTTCCGATGTAGGATTCAAGGCTTGCAGGTATGAGTCGCCGTTTTGATAAGGGTGTAACCTTGGGGATCCAGAATTGGGTACGGACCAGACGAAGAACAAATTTTCGTGTATAAAACGAATGAGCAATCGCGAGAATTGGCAGCCGTATGGCAAAATAATGCCGAAAAAAAGAGTAAAATGTTTTATTTTCGTTGATCAAGTGACCGTCGTGTGAGCTTGCCCTAAACCTCAGTGAATATTTCACCTCAGTTTCATATCCTGAAGTGAAACCACTCCCAGAGCAAATAAATATAAATAATAATTAACATTTCAGCGGATTTATTTAAAAATTCCAACGTATTTCCTTACACATTTTGTCCTCATTTTGCTATCTGCAAATATAAATTTATTAATAAATTGTTCAAGAACCAATCTGAGTAACAAAAATCGCGATCACATTATGAATTTTTAAATTTCACCACAGGTAAAGAAAGGTGGTGAAAACTTTTCTGATCTAAAACAAGAGGGGCAGAAGAGAACTTATGCCCCCCGGTGTACCTAGAAACATTATTTTCCAATGATTTTAGAAAAAATTTATAAATCAACCTTCGCATTTCGGCGGTATAAACTTGAACGACAATTCTTTAAGTTGTAGCGAACCAAGGGTTGCTACAAATTATATATATATATTTTATTTTTATTTAAAACCAAAATATAGAAGAATTTCCATTGAATTAAATATTTATTAGCATTTAAATTAGAAATAAGTTAGTATTGAAAATAATAATAATAACAATAGGCATGCGAATTAATAACATTAAAATAAGTTCTCAATAAGGAACAACAAACAAGAATTGAACCAGGAAATTGTAAAAACAAATTAAGCCCCCGAGAACGCACGATAGTATATACGCTCAGGGAATAAGACATACGCACAAGTAGAGCAGCGGCAATTCTAAAAATAGAATCATGCGACCAGCTTATTTTCACTTTCGCTTTTCTTTGCACTTTCGCTGCCGTTGATCTAAAAATAGAATCAAGCATTCAGCTCACCCATATTTTCTTTTGCCGCGCACACGCTGCATATGATTCTCACTAAGTTTTGAGCAGCATGCGCATTTAACGAATAGTTTGTGCAAGACCAGTCAGCTTTCTGCCGGTAAGCAAAGGCTCAATTCTTGCTTGCTATAACAGAAACTCCTTTTGCGTGAAGCAGTTGACCACCTGGTTCGACAGCCCCAACTATCGCATAACGAGTGGCTCATATTTGGAACGGGTTAATCAACTCATAATACATTGAGTAGAGTAGAAGTAGTTGCCGGCGTATCCTAAGCGTATTTTAGGAGTATATTTGGGCGTATTTAGGACTCTCCGGAATCATTCCTCCGGGAATTTCAAGGCTTCGGCCGGAATCATTCCTCCGGGAATTTCAAGGCTTCGGCCGGAATCATTCCTTCGGGAATTTCAAGGATTCGGCCGGAACCATTCCTCCGGGAATTTCAAGGCTTCGGCCGGAATCATTCCTTCGGGAATTTCAAGGCTTCGGCCGGGATGGTTTACACATCAACCATTTGTTCTGGAACGTAGTTCTGAAAAAATAAATTAAAAAAATATTATTAATCAACTGAACTGCAAAAATGAAATTGCAAGGTGAGGAGTGAAGTTCTGCTTAACTGCTGCTAAGCAGCAAGAGCAGTTGTGTGCTAAGTGTGAACTTGGACGCTGAAAAAAACAAAAATAATAAAATGAAAGCAATTGTAAGTGAACTATTAAAATTAACTTAACCCTTCTGTTACATTAAGGTTAATTCGTGACCTTCTTTTGCTATTGTTATCATATGGCGCTTATAATTTGCAAGAAAATTGTTTTAGCGGTATTTGCATTTATCTTATCCTTCATAGTGATAAATTACCTTAAAAAACACAAAAAAGCTCTTTACATTGTTTAATAAGTGGCAACGCCCACACTTACGTGCGTGCAATATAAAAGGTCATCAGCTGACCACCAGCTGTTTTAATTCGTTAATTATTCGCGCCTTTATTGCTGCCCGCTTTAAAGTTAATAAAAGTGAATGTAGTTTGCAAAAAATTAGTAATAAACGTATCTTTAATTTTATTTAATGACAGATGAAACCAAGGGAGTAGTGACGGTTTACACTTCGCTTACACGTTTCGACGCTGTAAGTGGGCGGGAAGACATTCGCAGGGAGATTGTTCCACAATCTAACGACGCGACCGAAAAACGAACTCTCGCGGTAATGCGTGGTTCGTTGGAACGGAATCGCGACATAAAAGGGGTGCACCACTCTGGAAAGCCGAGTAGTTCTGCTAAATATACTGAACCGGAGGAATCAGGCTGGCTACTTAAGAGGAACATTTACCGTGAAAGTAACGGTAAAATAATGATACACACCCCACATCACGAAGACGCTCCAAGGTTTCAATAGAGCTGGATACCCTACTGTCCCCTATAAGTTTTATCGCACGACATTGGACACGGTCGAGAAGCTGAAGATATGCCCGCGGAGCTCCCGACCATATATGCGAATTGTACTCCATTTTCGGACGGATATAAGTGGTGTAGATACAACGAAGATCGGTTGGAGTGAAGTATTTCTTACACCGCTTAAGAAAACCTAAGCACTTGGCTGCTTCTTTCGACACATCAAAGATGTGATCGTTTCAGCGAAGATCGCATTGGATTGACATGCCCAGAACATCAAGAGCCTCCGACTCATTAATATCCACACCACCCATATTTAAAGGTGGGAAGTTGCCACCCGCTAAACGCTTGTGGGTTAACAAACAGCATTGGGTCTTCCGCGCATTAAAATCGACCCGATTCGCACGACCCCACTCCTGGATTTTGTTGAGGTCGGATTGGAGTGTGTCATTCATAATTCTGCGTCTTCTAGTGATTAAAATTTGCAATGCTCTCCATGACTTTAAAGAGCACTGAGCAGATTGCTATGGGCCGGTAATTTGCAGGATTCGTAGCCTCACCTTTTTTGGGAACTGGCTGCACATTGGCAATCTTCCAGGAAGTGGGAAAAACTCCTGAGGTAAAAGATAAATTAAAGAGATTGCGCAATGGGCGAGCCAGTGTTGAGGCGCACTTTATCAACACATGGGCTGACATGCCATCCGGTCCCGAGGACTTATTGACATTGAGGTCTGCAAGCGCTCTTTTAACAGCTCGCGTTCGAAAATGCATCTGAGGCATCATGAGATACATTATCGACCGCGGGCAGTGGTTGGCTACTCTCAGGAAGAGAGCAGTTTTCAGCAAACATTTTGGCTAATAAGTTTGCCTTATCAACCGAGTGAGTGAAGATCTGATCGTCCTTGAGGAGAGTTGGAATAGACGATCTCGTCTGATTTTTCACTCTCCCCACGAACGACCAAAAGTTCTTGCTACCCTTATGGTATTCAAGAACTCTGCGTCTAAGGCGCTGTTCGTAAAGAACTTTTTCGCGCTTTAGAGTGGCATTGCACCTATTTCTGGCCTGATTGCGCAGCAGTTTAGTATCAGCAGTTTTATTTAAACGTCAATTCTTAAATGCTTCCTCTTTAGACCTGACTGCTTGTCTGCAAGTCGCATTAAACCAGGAATGGTCTTTTGGTTTAATGGTAAGAAAGGTAGCAGAAATTGTAGCGTGGTCCGAATTACCAAGAGGTGCAAGACCATTCACATCATACTTGCTGTGATGTGAAGTTAGAAAAAGGTCCAGAATATTTTGGTTTTGCCCATCAACGCAGGGAAAGTTCCTTCACTAATTGAGTCAAGTTATTAGACTCAGCAAATAACTCAACATACAAACCCTCGGGTGTCGTGTGACTCGAATAACGTAGCCAATTGGAATTATGAACATTGAAATCACCAGCAACAACAATTTCACTGTTCGGATACGATTCCAGAATTTTAGAGATTGAATCAGACCTCTCCAGACCCGGGCTTCTATAAATGAAGCAGAAGTGCAGGATGTGCGACTGGATTTTGAACTGAACCCACATGGAGCTACATTCGGCATCCGACGTGCAAAGGTATTGCTGACACTGGTACGCAACATCACTGCGAATGTATAAGGCGAGGCCTCTCTGAGGTAAAAATAATGGCAGTAGATGGTACCCCGGCATGTGAAAGTCCAGTGGATCTGCACCCTCAGACACCTGGGTCTCACCTAGTGCCATTATATGCGGTTGGTGAGTACAAATATGCGCATAGACCGCGAAGAAATTCGCCCTCAAGCCACGTACATTAGTGGAGTCTATGCGGAACTTTGTCATCGCCACTCACTGTGACGAAGTGTAAGGTCAGCTGTACAAGCGGCCACGCGTACGTCGCAAGCAAAGCAAAACGCGACAAGACAAGTGTTATGCCTTTATCTTGCCGCGCTTCAGCCCACGCAGCACTCACAGCCGCATGCACACCTAACGGGACCAGGAAGAAGGAGTAGGAGTGAAAGTAAACGAAATGCTGAGCTTTACTGCGGAGAGCATAAAAAAGCCCCTCGCATGGTTCTCTGCGTTCCGTTTGATTGTGTATTATTTGTTGTAATTTGATAAAATTTTTATTTATTTTGTTATTAAGTTGAGTTGCTAATAATTGCACTATTGTTTGTTTATGAAAAACTGTTGTTTGGTGAAGTTTATTATTGTGTTAAACGTGTTTCGTGGCGTAGGTAATTGTTTGCACTATTGTTTTCGGTTTTATTTGCGCGAACACTGATTTACGAGAAGTACTGGCGGGCACACCATCCGCCTCCGTCCGCGGTCACTTCACAACTGTCAAGCGGTCACATCACTCTCTGTAAGTATTTCGGGATTTATATAGGTTTAGTTTTCTTTATATCCTTGTATCTCACTTGTCATTTCATCCAAGACAAGGCAAAAGCTGACCGAAAGTGAATTTGAAACAAGTCTAAACAATGATGAAATCGATGATGCAACTGATTATGAAGATCAGGATTTTAATATTTGTTGTGGTTTTTCCTTGCAAATCCTGGTCGTGGGCTTCTCCGAAAGTCCCTCCTTTCCAGTCCGTTTAAATTAAAACACCGCAAATCTATTTTAATCACTTTATTACACTCAAGTTTCACACTGTTTGAAGCTCTGCTTCACTGACCACTACTGATTCCTATTGTCTAACTTACGCAACTCTCTACTCAACTAACTCATACCAGTCTTATTTATATTTCTGTATGAGGAAGCTTAAATACGGAAACAACAATATGCTAACTGTAGCGGAAAAGACCTGCCTCAACATCTGAGTGCAAGAAAGTGAGTCACTAGTTCCACGGTCAACAAGTGCAGTACCGCTTCACCAGCGGCTAGCGCGCTCGATGAATTGACATTGAAACAAGTTGCAATGCGGAATTAAATGCTTAGTGCGATGGAAATTCAACGCTCAGTGCGACACCATTATGGTCGACTGAGAATGTGTTCCGCGGAAGTAGCCACTCACAACATCCCTCCACCCCCAGGGAAAGGAAAAATTAATATCGTGAAGCGATGTTAATTTTTCCTTTTATTACAATGCTTCTACTGGGTGGTTAACTGTTTGATATTAGTCTTAATGCTATTACAAATTTCTTAAGTAAATACCATAACCGCTTCTTGTCTGGCTTCCCTCGGACATGCTGATTGAAGATGAAGATGATGATGGTTCTACCAAATTATGCTTTTGGTGCTACGAATGGTCGTCTCGTCTTGGTGATATCACGCGTTGCAGGGAACCCACATTTGAAGAAACAGTGTGTAACTATGTGACTGCACCGATTGGACATGCTCTTCGTAGTTCTGGTCTACCTTGAACGGAGTGATGTGGTCTTCGGTGTTTCTTTCTCGTTTTCTCGGACTGCTGGGGTTGTGTGCTACGTTGTTGACTGTCTGGTGGACCACCCACCTTACTTGACGCTAGTTGATCGAAGAAGCTCTGACTGTGGCTTCACGATTCTCTTGTCTCACTTCGGGACGTTAGCTCTAATTCGCGTTATTTTGCAGGGAGTGTCCAAAAGAAAAATGTTTCAGCACGTCTACCCTGTTGAATAATGTTAGCGAGAAAACATCGCCATGGCCATCGTCTTTGTCGAATAATGATGCCTCTTATTTCTGTGATGGTGCCGTACAACGTGATGGTTCGGAGAAGCAACTTCGATGTACCGCTCGTATCTTGGAGTCCATCATTAAATTGAAGCTACCATAGGTGTTGATGCTGTTGGTGGCTTATCCTATTTATTTTCTAATACTTATACTACGAAGTAATTCAATGACATTTGTTATTTCATGAGTATCTTATGCTTGTTCTGTAATATTTATATACTTATGACTATGTACAACTTGCGTTCGTATTCTATTATCGAACTAAAATCAATATATTCATCAAGTGAAACCATTAAATTTTAGGTGAAATTTTTTACACGTTATGTGTCCTTAAATGTATTTTCCTAGTGCCTTATATCTAGTTTGTTTTTTTTCATTCTCATTTTCTTTTCCTTTCATTTTAAAAATGTTATTCTTTATTTTTATACATTTTTCAGAATGTTTTTTCTTTCTTCTTTTTCCCCCCTTTGTTTTCTTTCTTTTTTTTCTCTTTGATATTTATTTTTTTTGTTTTTTTCCCTCTTTTTTTTTCTTCTTCTTGTCTCTCTTTTTCTTTCTTTTTCCCTTTACTCAAAAGTTTTGTTAGTTTGTTTTTTTTTTCATATGTACAACTTTTCCCTTATTGCTATACACAATTCTTAACTCTACTTAAATTAACTTAACAATTAAAATTACTTAATTCATTAAATTTAAGAATTATTAACTTCATTTAATTTAATTCTTTAGCAAGCTAACTTTAAATTCTATTTTACTTGCTCCCCTTTCTTAAAATGTGATACCACACGCTTGTATATCAAACGTATTCATTACACGTAGCGGTAGAGTGATCTGCGATGCCACATAATGCCATGGCGCCCTGACACCATGTGACAAAACCGTCTACGAATTATCTACCCAAAAATTATTGCAACTTGGACTCCTGATAAATAGGATTAGGTCCAAGTAAAAATTGAATTAAAACTAAGTTTATATCGTTTCAACCATATGCATGCACTTGGAAACAACATAAACTTAATATACTGCCTTAACTAAGCCTGGATATATGGTTAAGACAAATTCGATAATTAATTAATACATATTGTTAGTAAGTTACATTAGTGTCCAATTATTTAAAAAAAAAATATCCCATAAAACCACATACTAAAACCAAAACCGTTTTGTGTTAATAAGAGCATTCCTGACGTACTTACTAAAGTGCACTTATTATACATTGCATGAGTATTAAGTTAATACGTTCAACTAAGTTAATACATTTAGTTAAGTTAGTAATGATTCTGTTAATTTTATTCTCATTATACCACTCAATTTGACTTTACTCTTATTTAGATCAGAACTCAATTTAATACGTTTTAATTGCAGTGGAAACGACTTCCCTCAGGTTTTCGCTGAGTAAGAAATTCTGCCTAGCAAGAACAAGAGCTGTTGCCACTTCATTCACTATATCCCCCCCCCCTGGTCTCGTGCTAATGCGAAGTGCGCTGCTCATAGCTGACTGTTGTTTTTGTACACTTTTTTCATTTTCAGCTACCTCGGCTTACTGTTAATGCGCCGACCGGCTCAATAAATTGGAGCCGGATTGGACATGCTCTTCGTAGTTCTGGTCTACCTTGAACGGAGTGATGTGGCCTTCGGTGTTTCTTTCTCGTTTTCTCGGACTGCTGGGGTTGTGTGCTACGTTGTTGACTGTCTGGTGGACCACCCACCTTACTTGACGCTAGTTGATCGAAGAAGCTCTGACTGTGGCTTCACGATTCTCTTGTCTCACTTCGGGACGTTAGCTCTAATTCGCGTTATTTTGCAGGGAGTGTCCAAAAGAAAAATGTTTCAGCACGTCTACCCTGTTGAATAATGTTAGCGAGAAAACATCGCCATGGCCATCGTCTTTGTCGAATAATGATGCCTCTTATTTCTGTGATGGTGCCGTACAACGTGATGGTTCGGAGAAGCAACTTCGATGTACCGCTCGTATCTTGGAGTCCATCATTAAATTGAAGCTACCATAGGTGTTGATGCTGTTGGTGGCTTATCCTATTTATTTTCTAATACTTATACTACGAAGTAATTCAATGACATTTGTTATTTCATGAGTATCTTATGCTTGTTCTGTAATATTTATATACTTATGACTATGTACAACTTGCGTTCGTATTCGATTATCGAACTAAAATCAATATATTCATCAAGTGAAACCATTAAATTTTAGGTGAAATTTTTTACACGTTATGTGTCCTTAAATGTATTTTCCTAGTGCCTTATATCTAGTTTGTTTTTTTTTCATTCTCATTTTCTTTTCCTTTCATTTTAAAATTGTTATTCTTTATTTTTATACATTTTTCAGAATGTTTTTTATTTCTTCTTTTTCCCCCCTTTGTTTTCTTTCTTTTTTTCTCTTTGATATTTATTTTTTTTGTTTTTTTCCCTCTTTTTTCTTCTTCTTGTCTTTCTTTTTTTTTCTTTTTCCCTTTACTCAAAAGTTTTGTTAGTTTGTTTTTTTTTTCATATGTACAACTTTTCCCTTATTGCTATACACAATTCTTAACTCTACTTAAATTAACTTAACAATTAAAATTACTTAATTCATTAAATTTAAGAATTATTAACTTCATTTAATTTAATTCTTTAGCAAGCTAACTTTAAATTCTATTTTACTTGCTCCCCTTTCTTAAAATGTGATACCACACGCTTGTATATCAAACGTATTCATTACACGTAGCGGTAGAGTGATCTGCATTTCTGAGTAAGAAATTCTGCCTAGCAAGAACAAGAGCTGTTGCCACTTCATTCACTATATTCCCCCCCCCCCCCTGGTCTCGTGCTAATGCGAAGTGCGCTGCTCATAGCTGACTGTTGTTTTTGTACACTTTTTTCATTTTCAGCTACCTCGGCTTACTGTTAATGCGCCGACCGACAAGTTTTCACCGCGCCTTGATGGCCCCCCAAAGGTGAATTATGGAAATCTCTCAAAACCGTTCCGGCCTTGTTAAAACTGCCGCCTTGTCAACCTCTAGACCGCTTTCACTGTCCATATCGCCTGTGGTTGTCTGAGTGTTTCTTGGCTCCACTTGGTCCTCAAGCTCCTGCGCTTTAGCCTTAGAGCGAGTCTGTACGGCAATAATACCCTTGTTTTCTTGTGGGATTCTGCTCAAAGCGTCTGCATTCAGATTCTTCTTGCCGGGCTTATAAATAATCTCGAATTCATACTCCGACAATTTATGTCTAAACCTAGCCAGGCGTGAAGTCTGATCCTTCAAATTCGCTATCCCCTTCAAGGGTTGGTAATGCCATGGCGCCCTGACACCATGTGACAAAACCGTCTACGAATTATCTACCCAAAAATTATTGCAACTTGGACTCCTGATAAATAGGATTAGGTCCAAGTAAAAATTGAATTAAAACTAAGTTTATATCGTTTCAACCATATGCATGCACTTGGAAACAACATAAACTTAATATACTGCCTTAACTAAGCCTGGATATATGGTTAAGACAAATTCGATAATTAATTAATACATATTGTTAGTAAGTTACATTAGTGTCCAATTGTTTAAAAAAAAATATCCCATAAAACCACATACTAAAACCAAAACCGTTTTGTGTTAATAAGAGCATTCCTGACGTACTTACTAAAGTGCACTTATTATACATTGCATGAGTATTAAGTTAATACGTTCAACTAAGTTAATACATTTAGTTAAGTTAGTAATGATTCTGTTAATTTTATTCTCATTATACCACTCAATTTGACTTTACTCTTATTTAGATCAGAACTCAATTTAATACGTTTTAATTGCAGTGGAAACGACTTCCCTCAGGTTTTCGCTGAGTAAGAAATTCTGCCTAGCAAGAACAAGAGCTGTTGCCACTTCATTCACTATATCCCCCCCCCCCTGGTCTCGTGCTAATGCGAAGTGCGCTGCTCATAGCTGACTGTTGTTTTTGTACACTTTTTTCATTTTCAGCTACCTCGGCTTACTGTTAATGCGCCGACCGACAAGTTTTCACCGCGCCTTGATGGCCCCCCAAAGGTGAATTATGGAAATCTCTCAAAACCGTTCCGGCCTTGTTAAAACTGCCGCCTTGTCAACCTCTAGACCGCTTTCACTGTCCATATCGCCTGTGGTTGTCTGAGTGTTTCTTGGCTCCACTTGGTCCTCAAGCTCCTGCGCTTTAGCCTTAGAGCGAGTCTGTACGGCAATAATACCCTTGTTTTCTTGTGGGATTCTGCTCAAAGCGTCTGCATTCAGATTCTTCTTGCCGGGCTTATAAATAATCTCGAATTCATACTCCGACAATTTATGTCTAAACCTAGCCAGGCGTGAAGTCTGATCCTTCAAATTCGCTATCCCCTTCAAGGGTTGGTGATCCGTGTACACTTTGAATGGCCTGCCCAAGAGATACGCTCTAAAGTTCTTTGTTGCCCACACTATAGCCAAAAATTCTTTTTCAATTGTGGAATACCGTTTCTCGGCTTCATTCAATGCCCTACTGGCAAAAGCTATTGGCCTGTCTTGGCCTACTATACCTTGGGACAACACCGCGCCCAGAGCCTCGTTGCTGGCTTCTGTTGTTAATAAAAACGGTTTTGAAAAATCAGGATAAGCAAGTACCGGTGGTGAAATTATTGCTTTCTTCAAACTTTCAAACGCCTCTTGACATTCATCTGTCCATTGGAATTTTACTCCTTTTCTCAATAATTTGTTTATTGGCAACGCAATTTTTGCTGTATTTTCAATAAACTTCCTATAGTAATTTACTAACCCTAAAAACGCTTGCACTTCCTTTTTACTCCTTGGTGGCTTTATATTTTTTACACATTCCACCTTCTGTGGGTCGGGGAGTGCACCCTGTTCTGAACACTTATGACCTAAATATACAATTTCTCGCCTTAAAAATTGACACTTCTCTGTGTTCAATTTTAAATTATTCTCTCTAAGAACTTTAAATACTTTACATAACCTATCCTCATGCTGTTGTAGGTTTCTACCGTAAACTACTATGTCATCTAAATAAACAAAACAGTCTATCCCCTGAAGTCCAGTGAGAATATGATTCATTATTCTCTGGAAGGTTGCAGGCGCTCCAGTCAACCCGAATGGCATTCTGTTAAACTCGAAATGTCCTAGACCCGAGCTAAAAGCAGTTTTCTCCCTGTCCCTTTCGTCAACTAAAACTTGATGATATCCACTAGCAAGATCTAGAGTCGAGAAATACCTGCAGTGTCCCAACTGCTCCAGAATTTCCTCAATTCTTGGAATCGGAAAGATTTGCTTTATAGTTACATCGTTCAATTTTATTTTCAATTTTATAGTCAATCACTAGTCGCCATTTTTTCTGTCCATCCTTTGAGGCTTTTTTTGGCACTAGTAGCAAGGGCGAATTCCAAGGAGATTTGCTGTGGGAGACAATCCCGTCATCTAACATTTTCCCCACCTGTCTATTAATCTCCTCCCTATGCACCTGTGGAAGCCTATACTGCTTCTGATTAACCGGAGGCTGATCCTGCAAGGTTGGTATTTCGTGCTCCAAACGGGCGTGTAAGACAGTTTATCCCCTTCCAGAAGGAAAATATTGAATGCTGCGCACATTCTCTCTACTGAGCTTCTTTCCTCCTTACTCAAATTTTCATCTAATCGTAATTTACCTATAAGTGTGCTTATTCTATCCCTAACGTTTATATATAACTATTCTACTTACCGCACCGGTATCCGGTGTTTTAAACTTATTGAAATCAGTAAACTTTGGTCGAAAGTTACTGCTAGTATTTACATCCTTATCCGTTGAATTTAACACTGGCACATAAACTGTATCCTCTTGTACATTTACCAGTGTCTCTCCCATATATACCCCTGGCGTAATTTCCTGTTTATGTACTACTACCACTGGAATATTGGTTTTAATTCCAACTGGAACTATTCTTATTGTCCGTGCTAATACTTTGGCTCTCTCTCTGTAAGAGTCTTCATCTATTGCTTCCTTTGACCTCATAATTAAAGTCCCAACACTCTCTTTGTCTCCTCTTAAGGATGTCACCTTTTTAGTAAGGGTATTTATAACGGATCTATTCCACAAGTTATCCCTTCCAACTATGCCATCCCCTGGTACTCCTTCCTCTGAAGATACCACATGTAACGCAAACTTAATGCGCTCATTGTCATTATGGTGAACGAATACCAAACCTCTTGTGATCACGCATCCACCGAATGCCCCA
The DNA here is from genome assembly GCA_922984085.1 of Sicus ferrugineus. Classification (NCBI taxonomy): domain Eukaryota; kingdom Metazoa; phylum Arthropoda; class Insecta; order Diptera; family Conopidae; genus Sicus; species Sicus ferrugineus. The sequence continues at coordinate 714,946 of OV277351.1, read as the reverse complement.
CTAAGGGTTTTAATTTTGCTAGTGTCCACTTCTAGCGAATGACTTAGCGCATTTTCCTTAACCAGGCTTGTGTCCGCCCCTGAGTCCACCAGTAAAATGAGTTTTCCATTTCTTGCACCCGTACACGGTACTTCAATGAACACATCATTTAAGGTGTCTGGGCGGCCCTTCTGCCTGTTGTACCCCGAGTTTATTCTTCCTGCATGCCTTCCTGCTTGTAGTCTTATATAATTTTTGGCATTTGAAATTTTCCTGCCGCCAACTTTCGAGTAAAAACCCTTCAACGTTTTCATTGCGCTTTTTTGCAACGTATGTGAAAACGTCTTGCGATTATTCCATAACCTGTGTAATCGCGTGATGCAGTCTTCTCTGGTGTGTTCCTTCTTATTGCAGAAACCTCAGGTCACGTTAGCCTCTAATGATTTCTTCCCAGTATCATTTTTGTTCCTGAACTGTGCCGGCGGGCTCGCAGTTTTCCGCTGCGCGAAAGAGTTAGCGTCACCGCGAAATGCTGCCTGTTGCAGTGTTGGGTCCACCCTGTTGTTACTCCGCAGGAGCGCTATATTACTCATCTCTTGCGCTTGCTCTCTAATCGCATATTGATGGTTTAGCTGCCTCAGGTTACACTGGTGAATTTCATGGCTAAACCTCACTGCTTCCTCTACCGAATCCTCCAAGCAATTTGCTTTTGACCCTAGCATGTGTAACCTTAGCGTCGGTTCATTGAGACCCATTTTGAAACACTGTATTGCCGATCTTTCCAAATCCTGCATTAAGCCCGTGCCAGCTGGGTCCTTGTACCTGATCCCTATAATTTCTTCCGCTTGCGACTTTAACGCGTACAACCTCTCTGCAATTGACAAACCTGTTGCAGTTCTAACCGCACTGTGTCTAACGAACTAATCTGCAAATAACTTTTTCGTATCGTCGCGCAAAATTCCTCAACTGTACTGAATTTCCTAGATCTGAGCAAACTATACGCGTTCCCATGCAATCTCTGCTTAATGCAAGGTATCAAATATTGTCTGTTTCCTTCCTCAATACCTTGAACCGCCAATTCGCACCCGTCAATGAATCTATATACTTTATTGCGCAAATCTGGGGAGGGTGTTCCCGAGAACAAAGGTACTAATTTGTTCACTACTTTGGCCACTGCTTCTATACCCATATCTACGCCGGTTTTACCCCTCGGGATCTTAAAATCTGTTGAAACTACTGACGGGCGTCCCACTGGATTCTTGTGAGGCAGAGTTGTGTCTGCTAAAAAATGTTCCTGCTGAAGGAGTCTATTTTCTTCCTTCAACTCCTCTATTCTCCTGTGGGCTTCTTCTAGAGAGTCAAAATCTTCCCTGCTTCTTCGGTTTAGAAATTTCGCGAGAAAATTTTCAGATATTCCCTTTTCTTCCACCAACCTTTTCAATTTCTCGTTTTCCTCTTCAACTTCCCTTACCGAACCACTTTCTATTTCTCTATCTACTAATAAGTTCTCGTATCTGTTTTTAATGGCTACAAATTCGTTCCTCCAATTTTCCTTTCGCGCACTTTTATTCTTACTATCTATAAAGTTTAGTAACTCTTCTAGAATTGCATCTGCTTTTTCTACCTTAGTTACCTAGTTCTTCCTTTATCAGTTCTAAATTCTCTTTATTACCTACAGTACACGCAAGAGTACCCCAAATTTTTTCCACAAATCTATCCAATTCTCCCACCAAGTTTTTATGATCTCTGCTTAATTCCCTTAACTGAATTTCTATGTCATATGAGGTATCCATAAAAACTTGCACTGTAGCCGCTACTATTTCGTATGCTTGCCTCTTTTTTTTTTCTCTTTAGGTATTTTTAGGTACCAGCCTTCACTGAACTAAACACAACACTTCTTTTTTTTTCACTTCCTCTTGTGCACGCGACAAAATAAAAAGGAGAAAAAACAACCGACTGAATGTTCGCGCACAGAAAAACGAACCCCAAGCAAGCGCCAGTAGCTGCACTTGAATTACCAAACTTGAAACCCCCACAGAAAAATTTGCGTACTAATTGATTGCGCTCGCGTCTTAAATGTTTTGTATCTTCATAGCAAACACAATTATTTTTTTTCACACTTCTTATTTCATTTACCCCAATAATTTCAAAAAGAAGAACAATGTTAGTAAAAATAATTATCCCCCGTAGCCAGACTCAGCCACAGGATTACTTTCAGCTTCTTTTTTTTTTTATATATATATTGATACAATAACTATAATTCCTGAAACAGCAATACTGTTATATATTGATACAATAACTATAATTCCTGAAACAGCAATACTAACTAATTGTAATCGCTTACCTTATTTGCACGATCCTCGGTTCGTATTAAAAAAAATCCGGCTGCGCCAAATATGTTGTGGTTTTTCCTTGCAAATCCTGGTCGTGGGCTTCTCCGAAGTCCCTCCTTTCCAGTCCGTTTAAATTAAAACACCGCAAATCTATTTTAATCACTTTATTACACTCAAGTTTCACACTGTTTGAAACTCTGCCTCACTGACCACTACTGATTCCTATTGTCTAACTTACGCAACTCTCTACTTATCGTCGCTTCGGAGGTTCTGAAATTAATAACGCATTCCTCAATTGCAGGAAGGGTAAGCGCGTTTATTTCTACGAGAGAATTTAAATATACAAGAATAAAATGCAAGTACGAACAAAAAATCATCACAAATGCTTACCGCAGTTGGCACCTCTCCTGGCGTGGCGACGATACTGACCACCTCGACAAGCCGGAGCCAGCCGAGGTGAAAAGCAGGGCGAGGTGAACTCGAGCCGGAGAAGTGCCAACGCGTTACAGGGTTGCAACACTTTACAGATTTACAAAATACAAAATATAGTAAGTGCGGCCGTTCTGCCACATCCCCTCCCCCGTGAATGATCCCAATCCATTCACTAACTAAGTTGAAGAACGGCCAGCTTCGACACAGGGCGGCACAAAAGCCCCGTCTTGGTCCGCACTTCAGCGCTCCTCGCAACTCCATCAGCACCTCGAAACAGCCGCTCCACTACCCCGCGGCACCACTGCTTCCTGGGCACACCCGCGTCGCAAATAAACACCAAGTCTTCTTCTTTTAGCGGCGTGGCTGGTTGACACCACTTCGTCCTCCTCGTTAACACGGGTAAATATTCTGCCACCCAGCGCTTCCAGAAGCGATCCCGCAATTGCCGCGAAATCTGCCACTGCCTCCGCAACACACACGGCTTGTCCAGAATTTCTCCCGTCCCTGGCGTCTGAGCGGTGTTCGCAGTGCCAAGCAAGAAATGGTTTGGAGTCAGTGGCTCCTCCTCGTCGACGGACACTGGCAAGTGGGTGAGCGGCCGGGAATTCACAATGTTTTCCGCTTCTATAACAAAGGACTGCAGTGTGTGTTCGCGCGGGGCAACCTCTTTGAGTGTATGACGCAACACTCGCTTTACACATTGGACCATGCGCTCCCACACACCACCTGCCGATGGATTGCCTGGGCAATTAAACACCCACTCTACTCCTTTCCACGAGAGCTCACGCTGTAAACGGTCACAGTCAAATACCTCACAGAACCGCTTCGCCTCCCGATCCGCGCCGATGAAATTTTTGCCGTTGTCACTGCGTATCCGTACAGGAACTCCTCGCCGATTCAGAAAGTTCCTCAGAACCAATACGCAGGCGTCTGTCGATAAATCTGCTGCAATCTCTAAGTGATTGGCCCGCACCGTCAAACAGGTGAACAACGCTATCCAACGCTTCTCTTTACGTCGGCCAATGGTGACTTGCAGTGGGCCAAAATAATCCAGTCCGACGTACGAGAATGGCCGGACGTACGGCGTACATCGATCCTCCGGAAGGGGCCCCATCACTGGCTGCGTCGGCATGGCACGCATGACCTTGCAGGTATTGCATTCAGTGATCACTCGCCGCATAAGCCTCCTCAAGTCTGGTACCCAAAATCGGCGTCGTATCGCGCAGATCGTTGCTTCATGGTTTTGATGCTTCATAATGCGGTGTTGGTGTGAAACGAGTAACTTCGTAAGAGGGTGCCCTGGCGGCATTATAATTGGGCGCTTGGTCTCAACGGGCAAAAAACTGGCGGCATCAATGCGACCCCTTGATCTCACGACACCTCCGTCGTCGATGTATGGTGATAAATTGAAAAGCGGACTTCCTTTTCTCACATGGCCCAGCTCCTTAATACGGCTAATCTCGTTTGCGAATGCTTCATGTTGCGCCTGGCGACACAAAATCACCTCAGCCCTTTCAATCTCCGCAGCAGTGAGACCATTGTAGTCGCCTTCACGATGCAATTTGCGACATCGATCGACGAACCGCAAAACCCACGCCATCGTGCGCGTTACCTTGGGCAAATCCTGTAGCCATCTATCCCAGGCAGCATACTCGTAGTCGGGTAGCATCTCGTCCCAGCCTATTTGATGTTTCCACACCTCGCGCATAATCAATTTGGTGACGATTAGAAAATTACACAGAAATCCGAAGGGATCAAAAACTGACATAATAACGCTTAGCAGCTCCCTCTTTGTGGGGTTTCTCTTGCCAGTTACTACTTCAGCGTCGACTCTGTGGAACTTAATTCGATACGTAAAGGTATCGTTGGCCGGCTGCCAAAACATTCCTAGGATCTTCTCCGTTATAGGGTCGTCCTGCTGCATACGCTTGTCTCCCATACTGCCTTCAAGAGCAGCTACCACCTCCGGCGAATTGGAAACAAAATTGCGAAGTTCAAATCCGGCATTTTCATGTATCGCGCGTACTTGTTTGGCGATATCAATTGCTTGAGCTGAGGAGCCGAAACTGTCGACGAAGTCATCAACATAGTGATGTCGTAAAATAGCCTGAGTGGCTCGAGGAGCTTGGCCACGATGATTCTGCGCATTCAAATTTTTCACATATTGCGCTGCACACGGCGAGCACGCAGCTCCAAATGTCATTACGACCATCTCATAAACGTCGATAGCTCGCGCTGTGTCACCATTTCGCCAAAGAAATCTTTGCGAACATCGATCGTCTGGGCGCATTAAAATTTGGTGGAACATTTCTTTAATATCTGCGCATACGGCCACAGCACCAACTCGAAAATTGAATAAAACAGTTGGCATCGGTTGATATTGCAATGGACCCTTTAATAAGTATGAATTTAAAGATATACCGTTGACCTTGGCTGCAGCATCAAAAACCAAACGCAATTTTCCTGGCTTATTGGGGTTAACGACTGCAAAATGCGGTATATACCACGTCCTCGGCGTACGTGTAGCGGCTTCCTCTGGATTAAGTTTCCGTGCGTAACCTTTCTCTACATATGAAGCGACAATTGCTTTATAGGAGGTCCCAAACGTTTCATCATGCCTCATCTTGCGCTCAATTCCTAGTAACCGCTGCTTCGCCATTGCAAAACTGTCGGGAAGCTTGACATCGTCACATTTCCAAAGCAGTCCGGTTTGAAAACGCCCTTCGACTTTCTTTGTAGTAGCTCGTAATATGTCGCGCGCTCGCTTGTCAGCTTCGCTTTCTACTATTGGTGCTGGCCGCACCCCAAAACTTTCAGTCGCAAAATATTCGACGACCAGCTTATGAAGCTCGTCTTCAGTAACGATGTTTGTCATCAAGCACGACGATGAGGTTGGAACATCGTCACTCGAGCCAAAAACGACCCAACCCAACTCAGTTTTTGAAGCGTATGGCCCGCCTCTTTTTAGGGTTATCGACTCGGTAGGAATGCCAAGGTGACAGTGGTCCAATCCTATTAAAAGCTGCGGCGTTGCATTCTCGTATGGCCTCATAGGCAGCCTCTTGTCGTACGTCAATTCGCTGCACGGCTGTTGTAGGCTTTGCACGGGCAGATTCAGGTTTGACACCGCGTACACATTTCTCAACTTGTGCTTCTTATTCATGCCGACACCGCTAACGCACAAATCTACCACCGTGGCTGGCTCACTAACTACCTTTCCGCCAAACCACTGCACGTTTAAGGGGCGTCGATGGCCCTGAATGCCCAGCTGATCTAAGACACTATTGTCCATCATCGTGATTGTAGATCCCTCATCCAACAAAGCATAAACCTGCAAACTTTTACTTGGCCCATACAAAGTAACTGGGAGTACACGCAACAATATATTCCTGTCCACACTGGCTGCACAGCTGAGAATTGTTCCTTCAACCGCTTCATTTCGTGATAATGTATATGGATGGCTGGTGTTCCCGACTGAACCTTGCACTTGAGCTGCAGACGACATAAATTCTTTCTCTTGCGTAGTAGATGCACGCGGCATGGGTGCATTTCTTTGAAACTCAGTTGCACGGGTCTTGCGCGCACTCCTTTGATGCGGCACATCTGCACTTGCTTGACGTTGAGGTACAGCTTCAAACACATATTCTTTGTCGTGCAGTAGCTGATGGTGTCGCCTTAGACAATCGTCAATGAGGCACGGCCTTCGTCGACGGCAATTACGAGTCGAGTGCCCCCTTTGTAGGCATGTAAAGCACAACTGGCGACGCTTTGCTTCCATCCATCTTTTGTTGACGTCGAGCTCCAAAAATTCTCTGCACTTTGAAATATCGTGTTTTGCTTCACACATATGACACTTACTTACGTTTGTTCTTTGATCCTCAGCGGCGTGCAGCACAATTCTTCTTTTCGCTTCAGGCGCACCACTACGACTAACACCTTGCACCGTGCAGATTAAATTTGCCACTTCAGTGAGCCAAGAACTGAAGTCGACAATTGTTGGGTATGGCTGTATCGATGCTGCATACTTCGCCCAGTCCATTCGTTTGCTCATAGGAAGCTTGGCGATTAGCTCTTCGAGCAAAGTGGGATTTGCTAAATGTTGCTGTGCATTTGCTGTTTGCAGGAAAACGGCAAGGTTCCTCGCTTTCACCGCAAATGGGACCAGTTTCTCAATTGTTGTTTCTGATATCGGCGCAACCTCTCGAATCTTGCGCAGTTGACTTCGGATCAGAAGCTCAGGGCGACCGTAGCGAAACCGTAATTGGTCCATCACGGCGGACACATTATCTGGATGTATTAACAGCGACTGCACTGTCTCTCTGGCTTCAGCTTTCAAACACTTTTGCAAGCGCTGGCAATTTTCCATGTTCGAGTATTTGTAAGCGGCTGTAGTCTGATCGTAAGCAGTCGAAAACATTGGCCAGTCTTCAGGCTGTCCAGTAAATTCCGGCAAATCTTGAAGTTTGCGTAGCCCAAGAAAGTTTGGTTGAGCGATACAATTGCTATGAGCAGAGTGACAAGGCAAGATATCTGACGTATTCTCAAGAACTGCATTACTGCCAGCATTTGCAAAAATGTTTGGTTCTGATCTCTGATCAGTCGGTATTGCAGTTAAATTCGTGGTTGGCAACATCTCAGTCACATGAGACGGTGAGGTAACTGCCGAAGTGTGCGCAGCCAGCGATGACGTCATATACGAAGGAGAATACAAACTCGCAGACAACGGAATCGGTACAGTGCTTATTGACGCGGTAGCGAGTTGTGATAACGGTTCAGAGGACTTACCGTTGGGACCAGTGGCTCTTGTCGAAGTGCCCATTTCGATGGCACGCTCCAAGAGGCTGCGTTGTCGTTCACTTTCTTGCACCCTTGAGCGCACCGTACGCAACTCCTGCTCCATGCTGTTTATTTTATTGATCAGAAAACTCAGCATGGACGTATCACCTGATTCTGCGGCAGTGAGAATCTGGGAGCCCTGCATTGTTGCAGCGGCAGTGACAACCTGGGAGCTCTGCATTGTTGCGGCGGCAGTGGCAACGGGTGTGCTCCGACTTGTTGCGGCGGCAGTGGCAACCTGGGAGCTCTGTGTTGTTGCGGCGGCAGTGGCAACGGGTGTGCTCCGGCTTGTTGCGGCGGCAGTGGCAACCTGGGAGCTCTGCATTGTTGCGGCGGCAATGGCAACGGGTGTGCTCCGACTTGTTGCGGCGGCAGTGGCAACCTGGGAGCTCTGTGTTGTTGCGGCGGCAGTGGCAACGGGTGTGCTCCGGCTTGTTGCGGCGGCAGTGGCAACCTGGGAGCTCTGACTTTCACCCTGACTCTTGATTCGGGGACTTCTTCTCGGGGGCGTTCGTTCCATGTTACTTATATCGGCAAAGCTCGGATGTCTTCACGCACGAGGTACCCGAGCAGAGCAGCAAACATGGCCGCGTACCTCGGCTCAGCTTTGCCCGCTGCGAAATAAAAAAATATCGTCGCTTCGGAGGTTCTGAAATTAATAACGCATTCCTCAATTGCAGGAAGGGTAAGCGCGTTTATTTCTACGAGAGAATTTAAATATACAAGAATAAAATGCAAGTACGAACAAAAAATCATCACAAATGCTTACCGCAGTTGGCACCTCTCCTGGCGTGGCGACGATACTGACCACCTCGACAAGCCGGAGCCAGCCGAGGTGGAAAGCAGGGCGAGGTGAACTCGAGCCGGAGAAGTGCCAACGCGTTACAGGGTTGCAACACTTTACAGATTTACAAAATACAAAATATAGTAAGTGCGGCCGTTCTGCCACACTACTCAACTAACTCATACCAGTCTTATTTATATTTCTGTATGAGGAAGCTTAAATACGGAAACAACAATATGCTAACTGTAGCGGAAAAGACCTGCCTCAACACCTGAGTGCAAGAAAGTGGGTCACTAGTTCCATGGTCAACAAGTGCAGTACCGCTTCACCAGCGGCTAGCGCGCTCGATGAATTGACATTGAAACAAGTTGCAATGCGGAATTAAACGCTTAGTGCGATGGAAATTCAACGCTCAGTGCGACACCATTATGGTCGACTGAGAATGTGTTCCGCGGAAGTAGCGACTCACAACATATTCAAGATGATGGGGATGATGACGTAATTGACGAGTCACTTGATAGCGACAATGATGTCAACAACAAGACAGTGCTCCCGAATACTGAAACTAGCGTCAACACTACATTTTATTCTAAGGACAAAGATGTAGCGTGGATATTGGAGCCAACTGTTACATCTAATTGGAAAATTAGGGCAGCAAATATAATTCGCGGAAAGCCTGGGATCATAGGATACGCTGCTCAACGTGTCTCAGCTATTCGAGATTCATTCGATTTGTGCATGACCGCACTGATAGAAAAATTGTAATACAATATACTAATTTAGAAGGCCATAAAAAATGCTGAAAATTTCAAAAGAATAGATGATATAGAATTGGATTGCTATTTAGGAATTTTGATATTGACAGGTAAATGGACCATGTACGCTTTCATACATTTGGAAATATAAAAACGTAAATTTTTAGGAGTATATCGTTCACACTCTATTGAAGTTCGATGACAAAAATAGTCGTGCAGTTTGTAGAATCACTGAAAAGCTTGCACCAATTCGCGATATCTATGATAAAAGGGTTGAAAATTTACCGCTCATCTTTTCACCATACGAAAATATAACAGTGGATGAGCGCCTCATTCCTTCCAAAGGTCGGTGTCCGTTTTTCGTCTACATGACCAGTAAGCCATGAATGATGATGTAAATATGAAATGAGAGCGTGGGTTGCTGCGGATATGCGCACAAAATTTTGCCTAAATTTCCAGATATATATGGGAAAAGAATCGGCTTCTGCTTAACCGGAAAGGAATCAAGGCCAACGAGTGGTATTAGGTCTTCTCAGCGAATATAAAGGTCGGAATGTCGCCACTGACAACTTTTTCACAACACGAGATCTTGCATTCGAATTATTGCGCAAAAACATTACTCTTATGGGCACCGTAAGAAGCAATAAACGATTCCTTCCGGTTTGTGGCAACAAACAAGATTTGCGACGTTTGACCGTTTTATCAAGACGGTATTTTTTTGATCAGCAAATAACAATTGTTCAGTATATTCCAAAAAAATATAAGTTACGGTGTTGAGTACTTTTTTTTTATTACAGAAGAAACCAAGCTCAGGAGATGTCCCCTATCCATGCACAGCATTTCTTGGTGCATAACAGGTTAGAGGGAAGGGGACAGGTTAGTGGGAAGGGGGAAAGTGGGAGTAGTGACGGTTTACACTTTGTTTAAAGGTTTCGACGCTGTAAGTGGGCGGGAATACATTCGCAGTGAGATTATTCCACAATCTAATGACGCGACCAAAAAACGAATTCCCACGATAATGCGTAGATCCTTGGAACGGAATCGCTACATAAAAGGGGTGCACCCCTCTGGAAAGCCGAGTAGTTCTGTGGTGTAGATACAACGAAGATCGGTTGGAGTGAAGTATTTCTTACAATGCTTAAGAAAGCCTAGCACTTGGCCGCTTCTTTCGACACATCAAAAATGTGATCGTTCCAACGAAGATCGCATTACATTGACATGCCCAGAACATCCAGAGCCTCCGACTCATTAATATCCACATATTTAAAGGTGGAAAATTGTCACCCGCTAAATGCTCGTGTGTCAACAGGCAGCATTGGGTTTTACGCGCATTAAAATAGACCCGATTCGCTCGACCCCACTCTTGGATTTTATTGAGGTCAGATTGGAGTGTGTCATTCATAATTCTGCGTTTTTCAATGATCTCCAGAATAGAAGGACGCCTGGAGAATGTATATGAATGACAAATGCTGATATAGACGGGGTTTGATGCCAATGACAGAAGGTCATAAGTAATCATATAAGAAAATAAGAAAAAGTGTCGGAGACAGAACCGAACCCTGCGGAATTCCTGCATTGATGGAGTGCTCTTCAGATGCAAAGCCGTCTATCACAACCCGAATAGAACGACCTCTGAGGAAACTCGATATCCATCGAGTGAATGTATTACCGACACCATAAGCAAGCCAGTTTAGACACGAGTGCTTTATGCCACTCTCGGTCAAATGCCTTGGAGATATACAAAGCAACAACCTTACTCTCACCGAATTGGTGAACACAACTGTTCCACCGCTCAGTGAGGAACGCCATCAAATCGCCTGTGGAGCGGTGAGCACGGAAACCGTACTGGCGATCACTGACTAATTGGTTGCTCTCCAGATACCTCATTAAGTAAAAATTTATAATGCTCTCCATAACTTTGTAGAGCATTGAACAGATTGCTAGGGGCCGGTAATTGGCAGGATTCGTAGCCTCACCTTTTTTGGCAACTGGCTGCACATTGGCAATCTTCCAGGAAATAGGAAAAACTCCTGAAATATATATATTGAGGCGCACTTTCTCAACACGTAGGCTAAAATGCCATCCGGTCCCGAGGAGTTATTCACGTTGAGGTTTACAAGCACTCTTTTAACAGCCCGCGTTCGAAAGTGCATCTCAGGCATAATATGAGATACATCGATCACTGGTAGTGGTTGGCTACTCTCAGAAAGATAGCAGATTTCAGCAAACATCTTGGCTAATAAGTCTGCCTTATGAACCGAGTGAGTGAAGATCTGATCATCCTTGAGGAGAGTTGGAATAGACGATCGCGTCTGATTCTTCACTCTCCCCACGAACGACCAAAAGTTCTTACTATCCTTATGGTATTCAAGAACTCTACGTCTAAGGCGCTGTTCGTAGAGAACTTTTTCGCGCTTTAGACTAGCATTGCACCTATTTCTGGCCTGATTGCGCAGCAGTTTAGGATCAGCAGTTTTTTTTAAACGCCAATTCCTAAATGCTACCTCTTTAGACCTGACTGCTTGTCTGCAAGTTGCATTATACCAAGAATGGTCTTTTGGTTTATTGAAAATTCCTTTATTGGGTATGAAAGACCTCATGTCAAATAAAAATATATTTCTTACCAATTTTGCTGCAGCATTTATGTTTCTATCCCTGAAACACAATTGCCAGTTGAAACGGCTGAAAAAGGAGTTCAGCGCATCCCAATTGGCCTTCTCATAAAGCCACACTGTCCGCTTCGGAGCTGGCTGGTGAGCGGATTGAAGACTAGACTATGGGTAGGTAGCAGGAAGGAGTGTAAGGCAAGGCCTCTGTGTGGTAAAAGTAATGGCAGTAAATGATATCCAGGATGTGAAAATCCAGTGGATTTTCACCTTCATACATCTCGGTGTCACCTAGTGCCATTACATGCGGTTGGTGGGTACAAATATGCGCATAAACCGCTGTATAAGCGGCAACGCGTACTTCGCAAGCAAAGCAAAACACAAGCGGTCACATCACAACTGATCAGTGTGCTGAGTTGACTGTCGAAGGGATTTGGCTTGTGCGTTTCTTATGTTTATTTTAATAATTTTGTAACCTGCAAATTTTGTGCACGTTACAATATTAAGACGTAATTAAAAACAAAAAATTTGATTCTCCTTGATCAAACCATCGTCCTTACCTTTACTTGTTCACTATGCTCACACCGTGGTGAACAATCAGCGGTCGAAAGGCAATAACAACAATGTGGTATACCTACGTTAGATATATACCTACGTGAGACTTACCACTGTACGTACAGTGTATAAAAAATAATAATCAAAGCAATTTTTAAAAGCTGTAAACGCAAAGTTTCGTAAATCGCTATCTCTGGCATGCACTACAATCCCTTTCTTTTTTTATGGCAGATGAAATCAACTAAGGGGTTGCCAACCATACATGCAAAGCATTTGTTGGTTCATAATGCTTTAATACAATTGGAAGCATTAAACACTAAATACAAAATCAGCTGTCAAAATTACACAGGCCCTTATGAGAAACGAGAAAAAAATAATTTATTTGAGAACAATTGTCTATAGATAAAAAGACAAATGTCTTCGGTTTAGATCTATTTCTAATTTGACACACACAAAGTGCTCTCCTTCTTCTTTTGCTATTCCTTTGTTTACGTTTCAACACAGGAATTGACAGATTTTGTGTTTTGTCCGTAGGGTATAATTAGGTTTTGTCGTAAGACAATGAATTAAAGATAACCGAGGATAAAAGTATTTAGTGTTTAGTGCTTCCAAATATGTTTTATTTATTTCCCAACCAGAATACTTGCCATTAATTTAAAATTTTAATTTGAAATATAGTGATACGTTTATATTTTGTTTGCTTTGGAAAATTTATTTACACGTATTTTATGACAGGAAATATATTCATAAAAAAGTTTACACCTATAGATTTTTACATATGTTATATTAATCTTTAAAGAACGTGCACGAAAACCATGTTAAAGTATTGCAGAGCTTTCGTTTTCTCTTCGACGTGCACAGAAGTTACGGTTAATCTGACAACAAACAGCTGATTACCAAACTTGCTGGCACCGAATAGCGTACCTGCGCAAGACGTAATCTTGAACTCGATCATTTTTGGAACATAATAAGTTCTGATAAAATTACCTACAAAATTATCTAACAAAGGTTTGGCAGTCTTCCTACCTTTTTTGAACAAAAGCCAATTTTCGCTGAAAATGTTTCATTATTCATTGTTAAAATTTATTTACAAGAGTGCTTATGCTTACACTTTTTTGATGCTTAAAATCTCTATTGTAAGTAAAATGTGTGTTTAAATGTTGATGGCGAATCTAACATGATGACATCATATTAACACGCATTGATGAAACTGGCATTGATCACACGGAACAAACATAAAAATTGGCCACAAACTCTACTTTTTCCAAGTTTCTTCACACTTCAAGTTTCAAGAAACTAGGTTGAAGAAGTAATTTCTTTGCTCTTCGTCTGACTAGTAGAGATAACTGTTCCTCCAATGAATACGCCAAGGCGCTCTCAAGTTAGCGTATTTTGATCTTTACTTCTGAGCAAAAAAGGAATCTCAAACAATAATATTTATTTCAGAGCAAAATTATAATACTAAGAAAAATAATTTTTAATTTGATTAAAATAAAAATAAAACTCAAAAAATAATTACAGTTAAACCTCGATTATCCTGACCTCCACCAGCCGAGAACATCTGTTAAGAGGGATGCTGAGTGGTTGGTTTTATACCTCTATTAAATTGATTTCTCTCTATTATCCATGATTTCGGAGGATATCACAGATATTACACTACCTTAAAAGACTATTTTAAATACGTATGTATTTTATAAAATAAAATAAAATATGTAGTTCTACGGTTGCGCAATAACTCAAAAAACAAACAAAATAACCGATCGGAAAAAAATTAGCAATAATTATTAGCGTTGATAATAATACATTGAATGTTAAATTAAATAATAAATAAATTAAAATAATAAATTAAAATCACAACAATTATCAAATTTCGACTTTTTGCATTTCGCTTGTAATGATCACGGTCCATGCTCATAATAGGTTCTGAAATCCCTTTCGCTATTTCACGGGTTTCCGTGAAATTCTCACAATATTGACGAAATAATACGATGTAACAAAAGTTTGGCAACATAGGTAACCAGTCTTTCTGCAATTTATGAATGCCGATTTTCGCTGAAAATTATTGGCAATAATACGTAAAGAGTGTTGCAACGTTAATCATATAATCATATTGTTAAATTTTGTTTGCGAGTGGTTATACTTTTACTTCATTGAGGCTTAACATTACTATTGTAAGTAAAATGTGTGTTTATATGTTCACGGCGAATCTAACATGAAGACATCATATTAACATGCATTGATGAGACATGCAATGATGATCACAAGGAACATATATAAAAGTTGGCCACAAACTCTACTTTTTCCAAGTTTCTTCACACTTGAAGTTTTAAGAAACTAGGTTGGAGAAGTAATTTCTTTGCTCTTCGTCTGACTAGTAGAGATAACTGTTCCCCCAATGAATACGCCTGCAGAATTTTGTCAAATTATCCCAAGGCGCTCTCAAGTTAGCGTATTTTGATCTTTACTTCTGAGCAAAAAAGAAATCTCAATACAAGAATATTTATTTCATTATTGTATTTATTGAAATACAATAATGAAATAAATATTCTAATAAATATAACAGTTATATCTACTAGTCAGACGAAGAGCAAAGAAATTACTTCTCCAACCTAGTTTAGTTTCTTGAAACTTCAAGTGTGTTAACTGTAATTATTTTTTGTTTTTTTTTTATCAAATTAAAAATTCTTTTTCTTAGTATTATAATTTTGCTCTGAAATAAATATTATTGTATTTATTGAAATACAAATGTATTTCAAAATGTATTTAATGTAAATACATGTACATAATGTAAATACATTAAATGTAAAAAAATGTATTTATTGAAATACAATAATATTTATTTCAGAGCAAAATTATAATACTAAGAAAAAGAATTTTTAATTTGATAAAAAAAAAAACAAAAAATAATTACAGTTAACACACTTGAAGTTTCAAGAAACTAAACTAGGTTGGAGAAGTAATTTCTTTGCTCTTCGTCTGACTAATAGAGATAACTGTTCCCCCAATGAATACGCCTGCAGAATTTTGTCAAATTATCCCAAGGCGCTCTCAAGTTAGCGTATTTTGATCTTTACTTCTGAGCAAAAAAGAAATCTCAATACAATAATATTTATTTCATTATTGTATTTCAATAAATACAATAATATTTATTTCAGAGCAAAATTATAATACTAAGAAAAAGAATTTTTAATTTGATAAAAAAAAACAAAAAATAATTACAGTTAAATCTCTATTATCCTGACCTCCAGGATATATGAGAACATCTGTTAATGGGGATGCTGAGTGGTTGGTTTTATACCTCTATTAAGTTGATTTCTCTCTATTATCCATGATTTCATAGGGAAATCACGGATATTAGACTACCTTAAAAGACTATTTTAAATACGTATGTATTTAATAAAATAAAGTAAAATATGTAGTTTTTCGGTTGCGTAATAACTTAAAAAACAAACAAAATAACCAATCGCAAAAAAAAAATTTAGCTAATAATTACTAGCGTTGATAATAATAAATTGAATTTTAAATTAAATAATAAATAAATTGAAATAATAATTTAAAATCACAACAATTATCAAATTTCGACTTTTTGCATTTCGCTTGTAATGATCACGATCCATGCTCATAATAAGTTCTGAAATCCCTTCGCTATTTCCCGGTTTCCGTGAAATTCTCACAATATTGACGAAATAATACTATGTAACAAAAGTTTGGCAACATAGGTAACCAGCCTTTCTGCAATTTATGAATGTCGATTTTCGCTGAAAATTATTGGCAATACTACGTAAAGAGTGTTGCAACGTTAATCATATTGTTAAATTTTGTTTGCAAGTGGTTATACTTTTACTTCATTGAGGCTTAAAATTTCTATTGTAAGTAAAATGTGTGTTTATATGTTCATGGCGAATCTAACATGATGACATCATATTAACGTGACATGTATTAGACTGGCACTGATCTCACGGAACAAATAATAAATTTGGTCCCCTGAAAATTTGTTTAAAAATTATGGCTACATAATAATTAGTACTTTGGAATTCGGATATTAATCAGTACTTTGCGCAGAGTTTTCTTGGATGGGCGCCTTTGGTCGGCTCCGCTGCCAAAAGTATACCTGTACCGCAAGACTTTCTATGTTGGCTGTCTTCGGCTCAAGTGGGCATTAAAAATCCAAAAAACCAAACGCCGGCTTTGCTGCTAAAAGTATTCCTGTATACACTGGATTTCTACGCTGGTCCTCTGGCAGGGGTTAAAACTCAAATCATTTTGAAACGTCAGTTTCGTCGCCAACAGTATTCCTGCATAAAAGTGATTGTTTTTAAAAAAAAGCTTACTAAAACTTATAATTTTCTACCAATATGTCGGAACAGATTTAACGTTACCCAGACGCTCAAATTTTTCTGTTTTTTCTTGCTAAAAGTCCGACATAACTTTTTGTCGCTCTCGTTTGGTTTAGGAGCTAAAGACCTTCAAAGTTGGGAAATAATTTTTATATCTTCTGAACTAAGGGATATGGATATGGCAACAATATATACATAAAAGGAGAGGTATTTTAAATTCCGGTAATTTACGTCAAAACATCGCATTTTACTGATGGTTTTTAAGCTATAGAGGTTTTTTCAATTTTTACGATATTTTTAAATACAAATGACTTTTTTTAAGAAAAACATTATTAAGTTATGTCGTCTTTATCAAAATGTGAAAGCGCGTACTTTTCCGCTTAATTTGATATATAACTTCTAAATATAGAAGATATATTCTTACCAATAGAATACATTTTATTTAAGTAACCATATTGCGATGATATTCTTCCTAACAAACTTGCGTGATATCTGGTAAAATTTTCGGAACAATTAAAAGACTTTGATAAGTAGTCGATTAGAAAAAAATTAAGTATGGCGTCATCTAGCTTACGGGTTTTAGCCCTCTAAAGTTTAAAACCTTATTGCCGGTATCTCGAAAACCACAGGAGTTGTGGGCATTATATGGATATTGGAAAGGTATTTTATGTATCTTTCATTCATATTATATAGTATATATAATACAAATTAAGTTTTACAAAAAAGTTTTGTTATTTAATTTTTTGAAATTAAATGCGTAAGCCGAAATAATTGTAAAGTGTTTAGCTTTCTATGTCTTTATAATATGTGCAGTAATTTATATATTCCACGGAGACACGGAGAAGAAAGCCCCGCAGGAGAAAAATTTTAATGAAAAATCGCGCAATTATTCATAAAAATTTTTCAATTATGAGAAGAATGTATTACGTTACTTTTATTTAGTTTGAGTTGAAAACTTAACGCTGCAGGAAAATCTAATTAAATAATACTTAGAATTAACGAAAGGACTATTTCTTTATCTACGGTTGCCACCATGATTCCAACTTTGAACAAGTAAAAGTGCTGTTGTCGGCCTGGCCGAAGTCTAAATACCCTACACCCAAGTGACTAAAAAAAATATAATTTTGTATCTTAACAACTTTTGTATAAGTGGCAGACCACGCCCATTTTTTGGGAAATATTTTTGTAATGTCTGTTCATACTGCTGGATAGAATCACGTATTAATATTTTGAAGCGTTTATGGGAAATTGACAAATTTTGTGTAAGTATATTTTTGGTATACAAATTGGTAATACCTGTGGATACGAGTACCTCATGATAAAATTACGTCTCAATATCTTATTCCGTCCATGCGATATTGCCAACCTTGTTATGAGTGGGCGTGGCACGCCCATTTTTGGCAAAAATTTTAGTAATGGCGCTATATGTTCCTGAATAAAATTATACCTCGATATCTCGCACGGTTTTTGAGATATTTATTTACATTATAACATTTTTTAAAACGAGGTGCCTTTATAGTCCGTAGGCAAAGAGGGCGTGGTTGTTAACCAATCTCTCAATCTTCATTGCGATATCTCTTTTCGTTCTTCCGTAATCGTGATTTCAACAGACAGACAGGCAGACAGACAGACGGACTAAATCGATTCAGGAGGTGACGCTGAGCAAGAATATATATACTTTTCTATATCTATCTCGTCTCCTTCTCTGCTTTACAAAGGGAAGAACAAAGTGAATATAGAAATGGTAGACGGTTCCATTTCTACTATATTTTTTAATACAAATAAATTAAAACTTAAAAATCATCACAAAACTGCGAAAATATCTATGTACATAAATTAGTGGAACGTAAAATACCTTTCTTTTCATATATATATATTTTTTATCATATCTCCCTTAGTTTAAAAGATATAATTTTTTCCAAACTTTGAAGGACTCCTAAATTAAATGAGAGCGACAAAAAGTTTTATTGTTTTTTGAGTTACGCAAGAAGCAACAACAAAAAAAAAAGAAAAAATCGTAGCGTTTTAGTAACGGTAAATGTATGCCGATACGTTACAGTATATACCAAAGGAAAGGGAAGGGAACAATTTTTCTAGACAATGCCAGAAAAATATGTCGTAATACTTTTTATAGAGGGGAAAAAAGTACTTCTTACGAAAAAAAATCCAAATTAAAATAATCCCTCATTTCGAAAACTATTAAATTTACTATTAAATATTTCAAAATTTCGAAAACTATTAAATATTTCAGAAAATCTCAATTGACTTAATTAAGATTGCAATAATACCTTTAAAATTCGCCAAGATACCGACTACGATAACTTTCAAACTATTCGAGAGCGGCGTTTTGCTTTTGCTCGCTTTAAGCGCCCAGGATTGCATAAACGTACCCACTTATTTCTATATTATAATTTCTGTAATCAGTCCGATCATACAGGTTGGTTATATTAGAATTTTTAGTGGGCCATCATATTTTCATGATAAAATAGAGTTGGGATTCGCTTAGCTGAAGTTACAGCGGTTTTTGTGTTGTGTTATTCGGTGGGTGTAAAAGTTGCCGAAAAACCAACAAGAAAATACTTGCTTAATTATATTGTGGTTAGAGATATTCTCAAGCACTAATCTAAGAAGTCAAAGGCCAGGTTCAGTTGGTCAACAGACCCCAGCAAATTCTCCGCGGCTTAAGCGTCGCGTACACCAACGCGGCACGGTGGCGATCACTGGGTTGCGATCGGAAGTATCGTACTTCCGATACTAGCGTACAGTACGGAACGCGGTCAATTTGACTTGCTTCGAGGTTTTATTTCTTTTTTTAAAGAAAAGTATGTTCAAATTATAAATATATGCTCAAATTATATAGAGGAGCACTGCTTGTTTTCGCACTAAGTGACTATGAAAACAAGTACGCAAATTAATTACTTGTTTAATTCTATTGCAATATAACGTAGCATTTTTAACAACTTTTTTATAACGTTTATCTCAAGTAGGAGGAAACGGGTGCCTAAAATAAATTTTGGGTCGAAAAACCCTATATATTGAATAACATAGAATATTCTTCCACGTTTTTAATATTCTTCCATGCTTTGCACATCCGATGCTTCACCCGGTACAAGGTCAATAAAATTATTTGACCGCTACCGCTTCGGTGTGCACGCGTCATATAATATTAAAGCCGACGCCACACAGAGCACGAATTTCGTTACGCACTGCGAAAGTAAAGTTTCGCACAATTGTATTACACAGAACTCCCATAAGTACGCGAGACAGTGAAAAACGTCGCTTACTTTCGCAAGAACAGATTTTTCGCAGTCCGTTGCTTTGTGAAAATTTACAAAATGTCCTACTGGTGTTTGTGTTTTGTGTGAGTACAGTTCTACGAGTACAGTTTGTGTGAGTACTATTGGATTTAAAATATCATATTCTTGTTATACCACTCGAATTGTAACTAATTTTTCTTTATCATCGCTAACCTGTTCTAAGTTTTCGCAATAAGAAACATGTAATTTTGTTAGCTACTAATAAATTAAGAATAAATATGAATTTAAATCAACATGGTAGCAGTCCAAGGTTCATTGAGAGGATTGGTTAAAAAGGTTCATTAAAGGTGTGAATGGAATAAAATACACGTGGCTACATGAACAAAGTGCGTGAAGTTAAATTCGTAAATACGACGCGAATTTAGCAGACACAAACCAAAAATACGAATTTAAATTCGTGCTTACGAAGAAGTGCCAATATAAGGCGTCACCTAGAGCTAGTTATTTGTTTAGTAAAAGACATGATCTGGAAGAGTTTTGTATATCTTTCGAAAGGCAACAGCTACCTACTCTAGAAATTCGACGCTGTAAGTGGGCGGGAAGACATACGCACGGAGATTATTCCACAATCTACTAACGCGACCGAAAAACGAATTCACACGATAATGCGTGGTTCGTTGGAACGGAATCGTGACATAAAAGGAGTGCACCACTCTGGAAAGCCGAGTAGTTCTGCTATATACCTGAACCGGAGGAATCAGGCTGGCTACTTCAGATGAACATTTACCATGAAAGTAACGGTAAAATAATGGATACCCTACTGTCAATTATAAGTTTTAACGCACGACATTTGACACGGTTCTGTCTCAAACGACTTTTGACAGAGGCTCCTGACCATATATGCGAATCGTACTCCATTTTCGGAAGGATATAGGTGGTGTAGATACAACGAAGATCGGTTGGAGTGAAGTATTTCTTACAATGCTTAAGAAAGCCTAGCACTTGGCTGCTTCTTTCGACACGTCAAAAATGTGATCGTTCCAACCAAGATCACATTGGATTGACATGCCAAGAACATCAAGAGCCTCAGACTAATAAATATCCACATAACCCATATTTAGAGGTGGAAAATGTCACCCGCTAAACTCTTGTGTGCCAACAGGCAGCATTGGATTTTACGCGCATTAAAATCGACCCTATTCGCTCGACCCCACTCTTGGATTTTATTTAGGGCAGATTGGAGTGTGCTATTCATAATTCTGCGTTTTTCAACGATCTTCAGAATAGAAGGATGCCTGTAGAATGAATATGAATGACAATTGCTGCTGTCATCAACAAACGAATAGATGGGGTTTGATGTCAATGACAGAAGTTCATTGATGAAAATAAGAAAAAGTGTCGGAGACAGGACCGAATCCTGTGAAACTCCAGCATTAATGGAGTGCTCTCCAGATGCAAAGCCGTCTATCACAACTCGAATAGAACGGCCGCTGAGGAACCTCAGATATGTATTACCGACACCATAAGCAGCCAGTTTAGACACGAGTGATTTATGCCACACTCGGTCAAATGCGTTGGAGATATCCAAAGCAACAACCTTACTCTCACCGAATTGGTGAACACAACTGCTCCACCGCTCAGTGAGGAACGCCATGAAATCGCCTGTGGAGCGGTGAGCGCGGGAACCGTACTGGCGATCACTGACCAATTGGTTGCTCTCCATATACCAGCAACCGTAGAGTAGCATCAACCTTCGCCCGCGGTCACATCACAACTCGATTGTAAAGTTATTCGCGCCTCAATGATTGTAAATATTTTAAATCAGTGTAGTATAATAAATAGACCTACAAACATAGTTAAATAACTGTACTAATTATTGCGCCTCAAAATATAAGCCCATTAACACGTGTTAAATCAAGGAGCGTTTTCTTTGACCATCAATAGATGGCACTTTACTTGGGTAACGATTGTAATAAATACATAAATTCTTTATTTAATTATCTACCACTTAACTTTTAAGAAATTTGAATTTCATAAAAAGGCTTAACTAATTGTCCCAAAGTACAGAAGGTCGAATGTAGCCATGAAATGCATTTAGTCTTTTTACTCTCCCAAAAATATCAGAAAAAAAATAACGTAAGCAGGCAATAAAAAGCGTAAGCAGTTGCATTCGATATTACTAAAGTAAAAATTACCTGAATATGTAGCTGAAATTACCTGAATGTGTACATATTCGGCCACGCTACACTATAGAATAATTCATGACATGAGAGCAAAATCCAATCTAAGTAAACAAACAACAGTAAGAGCACTTAGATCAGTGGTGTCCAAACACATACTATCACAATTGAACGTGTGTTGGAAATTTTTGTCACTCAGCACTGAGAAAAATAGATGCGCTGATTTATGATTGTTCGCACACTACATTTTTGGATTATTGCAGCAGATAATTCAGAAAAGATTTTTTCCCGTTCTTTCCCGGAATACAAAATATAGTCAGAACGCATACTATATTAGTGTCTTTTTAAAGAATATCTATTTGTTTTGATAAGTGAAGTAAAGCAAACCAGGCATTGTGCTTCATTGAAAGCATTACAAATACATAAAAATTCGATTTGATATTTTAAATCAATCATTTTATTTTTTATTAAATAATATAATTTTTTGGGTGTAGCAAAATCAAATGAGGGCAGCATACAGTCCTACTTCATTGATGGTTTGATGGGTACTGACGTATTTCGGCAAATACACTCATGCCTTAAACACAATCAGGGACGCAAGACGCAGATTCATTTTTTAACTGTCAAAATTACACGGGCTCTTATGGAGATCGAGAAAAAAGTTTGCTTTCCATTTTGCTTCCCTATTCTGCTGCCGCACTTTGCATCCCGCATCCGAGCTAATTCTAATTTTGAGGGATTCAAAAGCGTTCTTGTTCTTCTTTGTTTTTTGTGTTTGTTGACATTTCATTCTTTTTATATTTCAGCTGCTGTAAAATTATGTGAGTATTTTCTGTTGCTTTTTTTTATTATTATTATTATTTATTTATTATTATATATAATTATTTAAATGTATTTTAAATATATTATAATATAGATTGAAAGAATGGACTTCGAAGGTATTGTATTGAATTGTACTTATTGAATCTCTACTGTCAAATTTTTGCATTTCATACTTCTGCTTCCCGAAAATACTTCTCTGCTATTTGGTTTAAATCCGAGCCATTTCTTGCGTCCCTGATTGTGTTTAAAGCATCAATGTATACATATTATGCCACTCAAAAATTGAGTGCGCAAATGGCTGCTCTTGGACATCACTGACTTAGATCGATTTTACAATCTGAGACTGTATAGTATAACAAACATGAGTCAAGGAATGTTTGTAATGAAAATTAATCAAAAAACATGACAAGGACGGGTACTCTGCTTAAATGCGGTTTTCGACATTGTGTTTTGATTATTAGTGAAGTTTTGAAATTTTCCAATTCAATTTTTTCTATTTGAAGTTTTCCAATTTTGCCGTTGGATGGCGCTGCACACGTTTTAATATGGCGCTAATAGCATAACTTGAGAAAAATTATTTATAAAAATTATAATTAACATAAAATTATTTTTATACCCTGCACCCGAAGGGTGCTATGTATATTTGTATATTCACTTTGTTCTTCCGTTTGTAACGCAGAGGATAGGATACGATAGGACTGTACTTTATTTACTGAAAAATTGTCTTAGCACATAACGTCTTGTACACTAAATTCTTACATGAATAACAGGAAAACCGGTTTGGTTGTATCATTGCGTGGAAATAAGACAAAAGACACAAGTTATAGATTACTTACAAATTTTGTACATCTAAGTTTACATATGATACATACATATGTTAAAGTGATACGTTAATTTCCAAACATAAACCACCCCTATGAAACATTGTTTCAGCTAGAAGGTAGTAACGCAATGTTATGGTCACCACTCTGACTTTGCTGTCCTGTCCCGGATGGACTGCTATGACGCGGCCCATTTGGTTGGTGGAAGGTTCGGATGGACTGCTATGATGTGGGCCATTTGGTTGGTGGAAGGCTCGGCTCCTTCAGTAGTACGATGTCTCCAATTGCGAAATTCATTTGAGGCTGCTGCCATTTTGGTCGATGTTGTAATGACGAAATATATTCATTCGACCACCGTTTCCAAAAACCCGTAATATATTCATTCGACCACCGTTTCCAAAAACCCTGCTCTCCAATAAGAAAATACGACAGAGTTAACGGATTAACCTCCGTGTCAGATATGGTGCATAATGGCCTACTGTTAAGAATAGCTTCGATTTGCGCAAGGACTGTGTAGAGTTCTCCGAAGGACAGAAGACTATCGCCTACCACCCTTCGTAGGTGGAGTTTTATTGATCTTACGGCTGCCTCCCAAAGCCCACCAAAATGTGGGGCCGATGGTGGGATGAAGTGCCAATTGGTTCCATCTCCAGTTAATGATTATCTGATGTCTGCATTCGTCGTTTAGTCTTGCAACAACCTGAGCATTTCATCCAAACTTCGCCGAGCACCGTGAAAATTTGTTCCATTGTCTGTGTAGAGTTTACTGCACTTACCCCGACGACTTGTGAATCTTTTACTATAAATGCTGCAATGAAAGCATTGAGGTCAACTCACTTACCAACTCTATGTGTATAACTTTTGTCGACATGCATACAAAAAGGCATATATATGCTTTGGTGATTCTTGGGCGTTTACAAGTTGTCATTTTTATTTTTAGATGAATTGCAAAATCACACCCGCTATTGAGAAATGGTCGTCTTGGCTGCACACGTGCAGGTGGCAAGTTAGCCATTATTTGCACCGAAGTTTGTCGCCGAAATTGAAAACAGCGTTTGCATTTGAACACAATGGATCTGACCAAATTTCAAGCACCTATAATCCAAAAGTGTTTGCGAAGAATCACAAACAGCTCAGTTACGCCTGCATGCAGATAGGTTTTGTGCATATTTATGCCGATCAGCTCCGCTATATGGTGGCGCGGTAGAATAATTGGATGTTTCATACTGTAGGAAATATTCGTGTTTTGAAGTCTACCGCCCACACGTAACAGACCGTTCGAATCAATAAATGGTGAGAGTTTGAGTAGTGGATCCTTTTTATGAAGCATTTGTTGACCTAACAATTGCGTCACTGTACTTGCAAAGGTTTTTCTCTGTACGGCTATAAGTACTCTCACTTTGGCTGAATGCAGTTCTTCAAACGTAGGAACTGCCTTAAGTGTACGTTGCAATGTCAACATAAATCTGCAAACATATGCAACAACTCGAAGTAATCGATTCCATGACGAACATCTGTCGACGACTTCCACTAGTACGGATATCTTGTCTTCTGACCGCAAATTACATAATACAGCCTGTTTCTTCTCCCAAAGCACATCTGCTGAACAATGAAGTTTGTTCTGATCTTTAAATTTAGATGAAGGCCACTTATCTTTGTTAAACTGCAACCATGAAGGTCCATTCCACCACAAATCATGCTTGACTAGTTGATCTGGCATTATTCGACGCGATGCACAATCCGCCGGATTCTGACGGGTGTTTACGTAATTCCAGCAAGGCCCTGCAATCGTATCTAAAATTTCTTCCGTGCGATTGGCAACAAACATTTTCCAGGTGCGAGGCGGTGATGATAACCAGTGCAGAACTACTTCAGAGTCAGTCCAAGCATACAGTGCCGCCTTGGAAACGTCGATAGTGCGTTTGACTGCTCCAAATAATCGGCAAAGAAGCAGCGCTCCATACGTGGAATTGAAATTAGTTTTAATGGTGCAACTCTTGACTTAGCCGTAATTATGTTTATCAAGGGTTTTGAGCCATATGAACGAAATACCGAATAAATAACAGATGCATTGGCAACTGCTGATGCGTCGTAAAAGCAATGTATTTCTACGTCTGGCATGGAGATGTAAATTCGTCTAGGAATTGTAATCGTTTCGAAATGGTGAATGGACTGCCTCAGTTCTTGCCATTGCTGAACTATTTCCTTAGAAAGTGAATCGTCCCAGTTTACATTCAACAACCATAATTTTTGGAATAAAATTTTCATTAAAATTGTTGATGGTGACAACCAACCATAAACATCAAATACTTGAGAAACTTCAGATAAGATAAGCCTTTTTGTAACAGTTTGATTTGTTAGTTTCGCAACTCGAAATGAATATACATCTGATGCAGGACTCCAACAAAGTCCGAGAATCTTTACGACTTTGTCCATAGATTGACCAGTGTCCAAAAAGGAGGCTATTCACCACTATCTAAAAAGCTTTGAGAGCTCAGATTTTATACTGTGTAATTCGTCAAGCGACTCCGCACCCACCATAATATCATCGACGTAAATATTATGAAGGATTACGTCCGCTGCGCGCGGCAGTTTGGTTTCGTTATCGATTGCCAGTTGCTGCAATACTCGGACTGATAAAAAAGGTCCGGAGGCCGTACTACCGAAAATGCTGAATGTGTTCATCCACACTGTTTCTCCACACAATTCGCTGATAATCCCGGTGCTGGTTGGCAATCCAGATTTGTCTAAACATTTTCACTATGTCAGATGTAAAAACGTAAGCAAATCGTCGAAATCTAAGCGAGACGCCAAACAGATCACGCTGAATTGGTGGGCCAATTAAAAGGGTATCGTTTAGGGATTTCCTAAATGAATCTTTATGGGACCCATCAAAAAACTACTCTTAATTTGGTGGTTGAACTATTTGGATTGAAAACAGCATGGTGGGGAAGGTAGTATTGCGGTTGAGTTGAAATGTTTTCTGGTTCAACTGGTTGCATATGCCCCAATAAAATATATTCTTTCATGAATTCTACATACTTGGTTTGAAGTTCTGAATTTCTGGAGAATTTGTTTTCCATGCCACGCAAACGTGAAACAGCTCCAGAAACAGTATCCCCGAAAGTGGTGTTGCTTGCCGTGAACGGAAGTTCTGCAACGTAGCGTCCGTCAGCTGATGTGTTCTGCGAAAGTTCAGTTCAGCAGGGTCGTCGTGGTTGGAGGTTGATTCTTTCATTTGACCTTCTTCAATTTCCCAGAATTGCTGCAAAAGCTTGTCAACATTGAACACAATTGTATACGACGTAAGATTTGCTGATATATTATGGCAATGGTCAGCCACAATCCACCCAAACACTGAATTTAACGCATAGAGATGTGGGTGTTCAAGACAAATTTTTCCATATAGAAAGAGTGACCACACAATATCAGCACCCAAAAGCAACTCTACTGATCGTGAAACACCAAAATGAGGATCAGCCAAATATAGATGCGAAATAACCTCTCCACTTTGAATTGACAAATTTCGACCCGGAATTTCAGACGTTATCCGCGACAAAACGTATGGGTGGACATCGATTTCAAAATCATGAACCCGAGAACATATTTTAATGCGAACTCTTCCTTTGGTCACCCCAGCGACGGATGATGCGACTCCACGCCACACACAAGCGGTCTTCGTCTTCGTCTTCGTTGAAGACCAAGACGTTGAACACACGATTCGGTAATGAACGACACTTGTGAGCCCGAGTCAATAAGTGCACGTATTTCGAAGTAGTTTCCACATTGATCTTGCACTTGGACAATGGCCGTTGGCAGAATCCCCGTAGATTGATCAACGTCTGCCACTATGTTGCTGCGAAGAGGTTGCTCATGATGAGTTAACGCCGATGATGTCGGTGTATCTATTACGGAAAGTGACGTGTTTGCTGTAGATGCCTTGGAATTTGTAGCACTCCCAGAAGTATGAATCGACACTGATAGTGCAGAGTGTAATATATATATATATATATATATTATATATTTCGAAGTAGTTTCCACATTGATCTTGCACTTGGACAATGGCCGTTGGCAGAATCCCCGTAGATTGATCAACGTCTGCCACTATGTTGCTGCGAAGAGGTTGCTCATGATGAGTTAACGCCGATGATGTCGGTGTATCTATTACGGAAAGTGACGTGTTTGCTGTAGATGCCTTGGAATTTGTAGCACTCCCAGAAGTATGAATCGACACTGATAGTGCAGAGTGTAATATATGCTGCTCAGCATCGCCTCCTGAATAGATTTAGCCCTGTCCATCCGTCTGTCTGTCTGTTGAAGCACAAAGTAAGAATAACAAGAGTCCGAATCTTGAACAACCGCACACAATTAAATGCACGAACCGGTTTTTCAAGGCTGTTTGCCGAATGTAAATTTCATTCACACACATTGAGGTGTCACACGTATACGACTTTTAACATCAAAGAAGAAACTACGCGTAACCACGCATTCTTCAAGATGCCAGCTTCAAGAAGCCGCTTCAAGAAGAATGATGTAGCCAAGGTCATTGACAGTGTAGTTTAGCAAAGCTTTGTTTGCTTGTGGGTCGGTAAAGCCATCATAGGACATGCTGGCTGTAAATATTTTGCACCCACTTGCAATAGTAAAATTTGTCCAGGTTTATCATGGCTTGGGAATAAAGAAAAACGTTTGAGAGGGATTATTATTCTCATAAGAAATTTTCGGGTGAAATTTTTATTAAAAAAAAGCGGGCATACTTCATATTAAACTTTGAAAATTATAATATAATATATACATAATATAATAAAATAAGATATCGATTTTTCACTTTTCGTTTTTCACTTTTCATTTTTCACTTTTCAATAATATAATATAAAATAATAAAATATTATATAAAATAAATGTATTTTCTAGCCAGTCTTGGTTTAGTAATTTAGTGAAAATAAAAAATATTTCGTTTTCAGAGTGAAATACCTCATCTGCTAACTGCAAAAGCGCATTAAGAGTTATTTTCATCCCTTTAAAAAATGGACTTGCAATTTGTTGTTCGTAAAAAATATTTTCTAGGTACGTCAGGAAATATTTTACAAATATATGTGCCTCATTGTTTAGTTGCATGGCAGAACGATTGCAATTATCCGCATAAGGTGATATGCTATTAAGGCAGATAATCTTATAATTTTTTTCTGTAAAATCAGCAGTAGCCAAAGCGACTTCACAATTGCATTTTTAAAGCCATCGGGAGAACAGATCGTTCTAATGGCGGCTTGTTTTTTTTTTTTTTTTTTTTTTTTTTTTTTATGACAGATGAAACCAAGCTCAGGGGATGCCCCCTATCCATGCACAGCATTTGTTGGTTCCGAAGGGATGACAGGTTAGTGGGAAGGGGGAAAGAGGGAGTAGTGACGGTTTACACTTCGCTTGAATGTTTCGACGCTGTAAGTGGGCGGGAAGACATTCGCAGGGAGATTATTCCACAATCTAACGACGCGACCGAAAAACGAACTCTCACGGTAATGCGTGGTTCGTTGGAACGGAATCGCGACATAAAAGGGGTGCACCGCTCTGGAAAGCCGAGTAGTTCTGCTAAATACCTGAATCGGAGGAATCAGGCTGGCTACTTCAGAAGAACATTTACCGTGAAAGTAGCGGTAAAATAGTGATACACACCCCACATCACGACGACGCTCCAAGGTTTCAATAGAGCTGGATACCCTACTGTCCCCTATAAGTTTTAACGCACGACATTGGACACGGTCGAGAAGCTGAAGATATGCCCGCGAAGCTCCCGACCATATATGCGAATTGTACTCCATTTTCGGACGGATATAAGTGGTGTAGATACAACGAAGATCGGTTGGAGTGAAGTACTTCTTACACCGCTTAAGAAAGCCTAAGCACTTGGCTGCTTCTTTCGACACGTCAAAGATGTGATCGTTCCAGCGAAGATCGCATTGGATTGACATGCCCAGAACATCAAGAGCCTCCGACTCATTAATATCCACACCACCCATATTTAAAGGTGGAAAGTTGTCGCCCGCCAGACGCTTGTGGGTCAACAAGCAGCATTGGGTCTTCCGCGCATTAAAATCGACCCGATTCGCTTGACCCCACTCCTGGATTTTGTTGAGGTCAGATTGGAGTGTGTCATTCATAATTCTGCGCCTTCTATTGATCTCCAGAATAGAAGGACGCCTGGAGAATGAATATGAATGACAAATGCTGCTGTCATCAGCAAACGAGTAGACGGGGTTTGATGTCAATGACAGAAGGTCATTGATGAAAATAAGAAAAAGTGTCGGAGACAGGACCGAACCCTGCGGAACTCCAGCATTAATGGAGTGCTCTTCGGAAGCAAAGCCGTCTATCACAACCCGAATGGAACGGCCGCTGAGGAAACTCGATATCCATCGAGTGAAAGTATTACCGACACCATAAGCAGCCAGTTTAGACACGAGTGCTTTATGCCACACCCGGTCAAATGCCTTGGAGATATCCAGAGCAACAACCTTGCTCTCACCGAACCGGTGAATGCAACTGCTCCACCGTTCTGTGAGAAACGCCATCAGGTCGCCGGTGGAACGGTGAGCACGGAAGCCGTACTGGCGATCGCTGATCAATTCGTTGCTCTCTAGATACCTCATCAATTTAAAATTTACAATGCTCTCCATGACTTTAGAGAGCACTGAGCAGATTGCTATGGGCCGGTAATTTGCAGGATTCGTAGCCTCACCTTTTTTGGGAACTGGCTGCACGTTGGCAATCTTCCAGGAAGCGGGAAAAACTCCTGAAGTAAAAGATAAATTAAAGAGATTGCGCAATGGGCGAGCCAGTGTTCAGGCGCACTTTCTCAACACATGGGCTGAAATGCCATCCGGTCCCGAGGACTTATTGACATTGAGGTCTGCAAGCACTCTTTTAACAGCTCGCGTTCGAAAATGCATCTGAGGCATAGCATGAGATACACCATCAACCGCGGGCAGTGGTTGACTACTCTCAGGAAGAGAGCAGTTTTCAGCAAACATTTTGGCTAATAAGTTTGCTTTATCAACCGAGTGAGTGAAGATCTGATCGTCCTTAAGGAGAGTTGGAATAGACGATTTCGTCTGATTTTTCACCCTCCCCACAAACGACCAAAAGTTCTTGCTACCCTTATGGTATTCAAGAACTCTGCGTCTAAGGCGCTGCTCGTAAAGAACTTTTTCGCGCCTTAGAGTGGCATTGCACCTATTTCTGGCCTGATTGCGCAGCAGTTTAGTATCAGCAGTTTTATTTAAACGCCAATTCCTAAATGCTTCCTCTTTAGACCTGACTGCTTGTCTGCAAGTCGCATTAAACCAGGAATGGTCTTTTGGTTTAATGGAAATTCTTTTATAAGGTATGAAAGACCTCATACCAAATAAAATTATATTTTCTACCAATTTTGCTGCAGCATTTATGTTTCTATCTCTGAAACACAATTGCCAATTGAAACGGCTGAAAAAGCAGTTCAGCGCATCCCAATTAGCCTTCTCATAAAGCCACACTTTCCGCTTCGGAGCTGTCTGGTGAGCGGATTGAAGACTAGAATATGGGAAGGTAGCAGAAATTGTAGCGTGGTCCGAATTACCAAGAGGTGCAAGAACATTCACATCATACTTGCTGTGATGTGAAGTTAGAAAGAGGTCCAGAATATTTTGGTTTTGCCCATCAACGCAGGGAAAGTGCGTTGGTTCCTTCACTAATTGAGTCAAATTATTAGACTCAGCAAACAACTCAACATACAAACCCTCAGGTGTTGTGTGACTCGAATGACGTAGCCAATTGGAATTATGAACATTGAAATCACCAGCAACAACAATTTCACTGTTCGGATACGATTCCAGAATTTTAGAGATCGAATCAGAGAGACTGTCCAATTTATCAAAAGTTGGCAGCCTCCCTAGACCCGGGCTTCTATAAACGAAGCAGAAGTGCAGTATGTGCGACTGGATTTTGAACTTAACCCACATGGAGCTAAATTCGGCATCCGACGTGCAAAGGTGTTGCTGACACTGGTACGCAACATCACTGCGAATGTATAAGGCGAGGCCTCTGTGGGGTAAAAATAGTGGCAGTAGATGGTACCCCGGCATGTGAAAGTCCAGTGGATCTGCACCCTCAGACACCTGGGTCTCACCCAGTGCCATTATATGCGGTTGGTGAGTACAAATATGCGCATAGACCGCGAAGAAATTCGCCCTCAAGCCACGAATTTTATATACGATAGATATTTAATATAAGACCAGTTGGCAAAAAGGCCTTTCACCATAAATACACAAATTTGCTTGGCCTTTACATTACTTCTGAAATAGCCGTTATTTTCGAGGCCATCAATAAGTTCCAATTTCCATTATATTTTAATTCTAATCGTATAGACATCAAAATTCTGATCGTGGATATCTTATCAAAAACCATAATTGCAAAATTTTTATCCAAGTCCCTCAAAAAAGTTATCCAAGAATCAAAGCCAGTATTAATAAATTCTGGTTGAAGATTTTTAATTGGTGCCCAATTGTTTATTGAATCTTCATGTGGCAAATTAATGTTTAATTTATTTCTTAAAAATAGGTATGATTTCCTAGACACGTAAAAAATATTTTGTGCCAAATACTTGGATTCCTCATCGTACATTTGCTGACGAGATTTAATAATTATTTTACAGAAAGATTTTGATTCCTTGCTTATGGTCTGGATGGAATCAAATGCCTTTTTCCCCATTTTAGCCTGCGCTCTTAACTTTTTATTTGCCTTGCGCATATATTCATTTTGCTTAAGCATTGGTGCACATTTCTTACTATAAAAAGTAACGTTTTTGATTTTTTTTCACAATTTTTGCAAAAAACATCTAGGTCACTTGAATTACCTACTTCAGGTGAATCGAGTGTACCGATATGGATGGTTACGGGAATTGTTTCAAAGTTTTATGTGGATTTTTATACTTACAGCATGAAATGAAATTAAACTTCAATTTAATGAAACAAATTCTTTTTAAAATTATAGTTTAAAATAAATTAGAAAATAATAAAAAGGTCAAAACTATATGTGTAGATTTATTCATGCAAACATATGCATTTGCCTATCATCTGCTTAAGCGATGCCTCTTTTCGCAAGAAGCCACTCGTTCTTTACTTTCTTTGCAAAAAGAGAACGAGTGTTTTGTTCGCATCACCTTCCCGACCGCCCCCATCTATGTTGCCGAATTAGTAACTTGTGTTGATTCGGACTCTTGTTATTCTTACTCTATGGTTGAAGTCACGATTACAGGAAAAGAGATATCGCCATGAAATTTGGTAAAAATATCCCTTGCTATGTAGGGCAGTTTGGGATTGAAAATGGGCGAGATCGATTAACAACCACGCCTACTTTACATACGGAATGTAAAAGCACCTTGTTTTAAAAAACGTTATAATAAGGTAAATATCTCATAAACCGTGCGAGATATTAAGGCATAATTTTATTCCGGAACATATCGCGCCATTACTAAAATTTTTCCAAAAAAAAGGCGTACCAGTCCACTTAACAAAGTTGGCAATATTTCATGAACGGCATAAGATATTGAGACGTAATTTTATCGCGATGTATCCGGAAGCTTGTCAAAAATAGTCGTGCCACGCCCACTCATAACAAAGTTGTCAATATCTTGTAAACGGTATAAGATATTAACACATAATTTTATACTGCTGTACATATATGTTTTTTAGATAATACATTATAGTCTTTAATTTTTATCCACAATTGTAATTTGAATTTTTGTAAACTTATAATGTTGTTGAAAAAAGGCTCAATAAAATTTCAATTTCAATTTCAATTTCACATAATTTTATCACGAGGCATCTACAGGTATTACCAATTTGTATACCGAAAATGGTCCGCCCACTTATACGAAAGTTGTCAATATCCCATAATTGGCTTAAAATATTAATACGTTATTTTATCCAGCAGTATCTAGAGACATTACAAAAATATTTGCCAAACATGGGTGGGGTCCGTCTACTTATACAAAAGTTGTTAAGTAACGAAATTATAATTTTTTTAGTTACTTGGGTGTAGAGTATTTAAACTTCGGCCAGGCCGAAAACAACACTTTTACTTGTTCTATAAATTAATGTTTCTGGCTTAGCGCGGTGAAGAGTTGCAATCCTCTCAAAAAATGTTTCCAATTTTGTAAACAAATTTTTCATGTTGTCAAAAATTTTGTTCAAGTTGTCAATATTGCATGCATTTTGTTTTTGTGATTTACACACGCAAGCCTGATTTCACTAACACATTCAAAGCGAAAAAAGAGTTTTCAGTCTTGTTGCCTTTGATAAGTGTTGCGCTTGACATGTCCATCCGTCTGTCTGTTTGTCTGTTGAAGTCACGATTACGGGAGAATGAAAAGATATATATATATATGTAACAAGGAGTAAAAAAAAATCGTGAGTCGCAGGCAGCAGACAGCAGTCGAGAAGAGCAGGCAGTCGTTGACAGCCAGCAGTCGTGGTCAGTAGTTTCAGTAGGTCAGTCGTCGTCGGTTGTCATCGGTCGAAAACATTAATTATTATCCATTACATTTAACTATTAAATTACCATAATTATTTATACACACACATATATATATATATATATATATATATATATATATATATATATATATATATATATATATATATATATATATATATATATATAGATATATATATATATATATATATATATATATATATATATATATATATATATATATATATATATATATATATATATAGATATATATATATATATATATATATATATATATATATATATATATATATATATATATATATATATATATATATATATATATATATATATATATGTATATAGGCGCCGCCCCATCACAGTACCTTTCGCCTTTATTGAGCTGTAAACACTCTTTAGATCAGTACCCGAAAGTGCACCGGGGAGCACCAGATCCTCAGGAATACTCTTTTTAATATCCAGGATGGCATTTTGTAACTGTCCTGGAGTTAGAATCTGCGGATTTATGTGCCCATGGTTGATGTCAATAAGAAGGTTGATCACTGATGTTTGTATCTTGTCACACTCATAAATCATCATGCTTATTTGTGATGACATCACTTGAAATAATAACGCGATCTTTTCTTCATCTACTTCCCTGTTGATTTCGTCATAAAACAGCTTAAGGTGATCGGACATCTTTTGAAAATTCGTGTTAACTTCGCTTGTTGTTTTTTTTTAATATGTTGACCGTTGAATCCAGAACTGAAGTTTGTTGCTTTATCAAATGCTCTAGGTTTAACTCGTTCTCAAAGATATTTTGCATGTTTACTTCCATCTCCGTTCTGTCGTCTGCATCCATTATTCCGAAAAGGATGTGATATAAAGATCCCACAAATTCGAACGGTGCTCTCTTCTTTCGCTCTTTCCTTATGAGCAAATCATTATTTTGCTTCAACGTGTAATATTGACGACTCATGGCTGAAGTCATTAGTTCCCAAATAATCCTATACTGATTCAACTTGTGGCAGTACTTCTGCAAACTGTCGGTAAATGGTGGAATTCTACCCATTTTGTCAAAGTATGGATCCAAGCCATAATATATAACTAAGTTCCAATACGAATTCGCCGTTTACATTGTGCCAACGATGTCCATGTAAATTGCCGTATCGTTAGTTATTTCGGTAGCGATGGCCCCAAATGTTCCATGTACTTTCCGTGGCATTGCTTTAATTTGGCTTACAAGCATTACAAAAAATAGCAAAAATAGCGCTCCCGTCTGTTGTTCTCCAGTAAATATAGTTGTACTCTTCCTGATTTTTGTCATCAAATTAGCATTCACCTTATCAGCACAACTTTCAACCGGTGGAGATTCTGTATACAGAGAACAAACTTTATGCACCGGCCGTTTAATAATCCCGTTCTGATGTTTCAATGTTACCACTCTTACCTCCTTGTCCTTGCCTGGATGAATTTCCAAAACTCTAGCAAGCGGCCACCTTGAAGGAGGTGTCGTTTCATCTTTTATGAGAACTACTGCTCCCTCCTTTAAATTTGTTTGAGAATATCTCCACTTATTTCTTTGCTGTAATGTGTGTAAATATTCATCCTTCCAACGATTCCAGAAATCTTGCCGCATTTTTTTGGGTTAGCTTCCATCTGTCCAACGAAGATATTTGAGTGTTTTCCATAGGCTGGGGATATTCAAGTAATGATTTCCCCAAAATGAAGTGACCCGGTGTAAGTGCATCTATATCCTCACTGTTGCTACTATCTATTGCACATAACGGACGAGAGTTCAGTGCCGCCTCAATTTGTGCCAAAACTGTACTAAATTTCTCGTAAGTTAATTTGGCATCTCCTACAATGCGCTTCAAATGATACTTCGCTGACTTAACTCCTGCCTCCCATAATCCTCAAAAATGCGGAGCTCCAGGGGGATTGAAATGCCACTCAATTTTCTCTTCTGCAAGAATTGGAATAATTGACGTATTATTTCTAATCGCTGCTTTAAATTCTGCATCTAGTTTTCTTTCCGCTCCAACAAAATTAGTGCCATTATCTGAGTATATGTGAGCACTTTTCCCTCTTCTGGCAAAAAACCGTCGAAGAGCTGCCAGGAATGCATCAGTCGTCAGATCGCTTACTGCTTCTAGATGAATAGCTTTCGTGGACATGCATATAAAGACGACCACATAGCCTTTAAAAGACTTTTGTCCTCTTCCTTTTGAACACCTCATTGATATGGGTCCCGCATAGTCTATCCCGGTGTGAGTGAATGGGTATGAAGTTGATACTCTAGGTTTAGGAAGATTGCCCATGATCTGTTTAGCGCATCCTTGACGATATCGTGAACACTTAGCACAATATCTTATGCACTTCTTGAATTCATTTTTCAATCGTAGTATCCAAAAATTTCTTCTTATCATTGATTCCCATTAGCCGGTTACCGCAATGAAGAGTTTCGAAGTGTGTCCTTTGAACTAATAAAGATGCTATTTTCGACTTGTTTATAATTATCGGATGTTTCTGACCATAACAAACATTTGCGTGTTGCAATCTTCCGCCGACACGAAGAATTCCGGCATCATCCAAAAACGGATACAAGCTCAAAATTTTACTATTTCTGTCGATTGACCGATTCTGTTGCAAGGCTTCGATCTCATTATAAAATTCACTTTTTTGATGATACTGAAGTATAAGTTTTTCAGCTTTCATTAATTCAGCTACAGTTAGATGTTCTGTGAAATCCTGTTTCCCTCTCACCTTGTCTAGAAAACGTAGTACAGTAGCTGTCACCCTTCGTAACTTTGTCCATTTGGAGAATTTATTTATCATATCATCCAGAAAGTGTGCTTTTGATAATGTTGTAGTCATATTCACAACAGGAATCGCATAGTTACATGCTTCCTGTTTTGGCCAAAAAAAGTCTGATTGCGCTAGCCATGACGGACCTTTCCACCACAATGGATGTTTTTTGAATTTATCGGCATGTATTCCACGAGATTCGACATCCGCTGGATTATCTTTTGTGCTAACATGCTTCCATGTTGCATCTGGAACCAAGGTTTTAATTTCGCCTTTCCTCTTACGAATAAATTTGTCTTTACTTTTACAATCGTGAATCCATCCCAGAACTATCGTTGAATCGCTCCACGCGAATTCTCTGTGTTTTCAAGTAAAGGAATCTGCGACTTTTTTCAATAGTTTGGCTAAAAGATGAGCTGCACATAACTCTAGCTTCGGCAAAGTTTTCTTATTCTTAATCGGGTTGACTTTGCTTTTTGCTGTTACTAGTGCTACTGAATTATTAGATTTTGCATACACTACTGCCACATAAGCTTTTTCGGATGCATCTGCAAATCCATGAATTTCAAATTCTTCGTCGCTCCATTTATTTCGTCCATATTTATCCATGGAGGAATCCTAATTTCTTCAATCAAAGGCATGTGCTTGATGAACTCGTTCCATTCTTCCTCTAGATCTTTAGTTACCACTTCATCCCATTCCGACTGATGAATCCATCATTTTTGGATAAACAATTTCGCTGTTGCAGTTACCGGAGTCAACCAACCTAAAGGATCAAATATTCTGGCCACTTCTGACAACGCCTCTCTTTTGGTAATTGCCTTGCCTTGTGAGAACTTCATTGTAAAGCTGAACTCATCATTCACTGGGTCCCACTTCAGTCCCAACGTTTCTACGGATTCGTTATCTTTAATTTCAATTATTTCATTAATAACTGTTCTTGTCACCCCTTTGGTTACTTCAGAATTATTAGATAGCCATTTGCGAAGATGGAAACCAAACTTTGCTAAGTGAAAAGAAATCTTGTTCTGAATGCTTTTACAAGTTTCAATTGAGTCACCACCGGTCATCAAGTCATCCATGTAAAAGTCAGTTTTGATTATACCACTTATATCCTTATCTGGACAGCGATCTGCAATCTCGAAAAGTGTTTTTATCGCTAGAAATGGTGCCGACGCTGTTCCATAAGTGACTGTGGTTAATTTGTATTCCTTTAAGGTGTCCTTTTCGTCATCGCGCCATAAAATATGTTGATAGGCTTGATCATCTTCTGCTATTTTTATTTGCCTATACATCTCTACGTCTACAGTTACGACGTATTTCCATAACCGCCATTTGAGAATGATGTCAAATATATCCCTTTGTAGTCTGGGACCGGTGTACATAATGTCATTCAGGCTCTTCTTATTTGTAGTTTTTGCGGAGGCATCAAAAACTACACGTAACTTTGAATGTGTGATCTGGATGAGTGCCTGTAAGCTTAGGCAGTACTAACGCATGGGATTCCACCACAAAATTGCTCATAAATCTTGGTTTTATTTGTAAGTATACCTTAAATTTCGATACGCAACTATTGAATCGCCAAGACCATGAATCTCTGTTTTAGCTTTCTGCCGCTGCAAGGCACTCATTTGTACCGCTTCCTCGGATATTGTTGTTATCTGTGATCCTTGGTCAACAAGCGCTCGTAGGATCACTTCTTCTCCGTTTGATGAACAGACCTTTATTTGTGCCGTTGCTAAAATTACTTGTGCAGAGGCTTCACCAGTAGTCATTGAGCAAAATGTATTAGGTTTAACATCTTCCGACGTTCTGTTATACTTTTTTTGTTCGTCGATATGTAGCAGATGATGATGCCTTTTTTTGCAGTACCTACACTTAAAAAGCGGGTTTGGGCACTTTTTGTCTATTGTATGATTCATACACTAGAAGCACAACTTCTTCTTATATATAAACGATCTTCGGTTCTCGACAGGCAACTCCAGAAATTATGTTACACATTGTTATGGTATGCCCAGGTTTTTGACAGTAATTACATTGTTGCGGAGCAGAGTATAAAGTAGTAGTAAATCGCTGCATTTTTTTGCTGGTATTCTGTAGCCTTGTTGCTGCTTCTGAGGCCTTATATTGTTGCTCCAGAAAATTTAACACATCCTGTAAGCCTTGAATTTCTTTTGGCTTTTTAACACTCTGTTCGTACAATCGGAGCCCATCTTTGTCCAATTTCCTGACGATTAGTCGTGCAATAAAAGGTTCTGCGTCATGAATTTCAATATTCAAACCCTTGATGGCATGAATACACTCGTTTGTCGTATTAAGCAGTTTTTTGATGCTTGGTGCTGATTCACTATTAACCATTGGTTGATCAAGCAATCTGTCGACTTGTGATGTGAAGAGAAGGCGTTTATTATCATACCGTTGTTTAAGTATGTCAAACGCTGCTTTATAGTTGGCTTCAGTTACCCTAAGATGCTGAATCAACCTCGCAGCATCTCCTTTTAATAAGGACTTGAGCCGATACATTTTCTCGACATCCGAAAATTCATTGCAGTTATGGACTAAATATATCTTATAATCTAATGTTTCTTGTTTTCTGTTGATTGGAATCAGAAATGGGCCTTGTTGATTGAAAGGCAAGTGTTTCAAGCACATTGTAATATAATTCCAAAATATTCTCCATCCCTATTGTTACATCATTTAGAGATGCACCAGTTTCACGTATTTTATCATATACCTCTTTTAAAGATCTATATCGCTCTTCGATTATATATTTTCTTACTTCCAAAACGGCAATTATTCATCAATTTCTTCATTGACTTTAATTAACCTATTTATCATGTTTAGTGCTTTTAAATCAAATTGTTGCAGTAATTCTTCTACCTTACTTGGTGGTTTGGTGTGTTTCGTAACTTTAGCTTCTTGGAAAATAATCTGTTTTCCAGTTTGAGCATCTGTTGATGTTGATGTTTCGTCGGCGATTATCGCTAACAGTTGTTTCACTTCTTTGACCACGTTACCAATTCCGTCATAATAATTTTTTTGGTAATAGTCATCTGTGGTAATTCCCAGCGCTAGCAGTGCTGAGTTGTTGCTGTTGAACTCCTAAAATGCTTTCAGCAACCGCTTTTCTAATTCTACTCTGACTGCAGAACGGACCTCCTTCTGAGTCAGCTTCGTGTGATTTTTTTTTTTTTTTTTTTTTTATGGCAGATAGAACCAAGCTCAGGGGATGCCCCCTATCCATGCAAAGCATTCGTTGGTTTAGAAGGGTAAAGGTTAGTGGGAAGGGGAAAAGTGGGAGTAGTGTCGATTTACACCTCCTTTAAAAGCATCGACGTTATAAGTGGGTGGGAAAACATGCGCAGGGAGACTATTCCACAATTTAACTGCGCGACCGAAAAACGAATTCTCGCGGTAGTGGGTAGTGCGTTGGAACGGGATCGAGACGTAAAAGGGGTGCACCGCTCTGGAAAGCCGAGTAGATCTGTTGAATACCTGAACCGAAGGGATCAGGCTGGCTACTTCAGAGGAACAGTTACCATTAAAGTAACGGTAAAATAAGGTTACACACCCCACATCCCGACGACATCCCAAGGTTTCAATAGAGCTGGATACCCTACTGTCCCCTATAAGTTTTATCGCACGACCTTGTATACGGTCCAGAAGCTGAAGATATGCTTTCGAAGCTCCAGACCAAATATGCGAGTTGTACTCCATTTTCGGCCGGATATAAGTGGTGTAGACACAACGAAGGTCGGTTGGAGTGAAGTATTTCTTGCACCGCTTTAAAAAGCCTAAGCACTTGGCTGCTTCTTTCGAAACATCAAAAATGTGATCGTTCCAACGAAGATCGCATTGTATTGACATGCCCAGAACATCAAGAGCCTCCGACTCATTAATATCCACACCACCCATATTTAAAGGTGGAAAGTTGTCGCCCGCTAGACGCTCGTGGGTCAACAAACAGCATTGGGTCTTCCGCGCATTAAAATCGACCCGATTCGCTTGACCCCACTCCTGGATTTTGTTGAGGTCAGATTGGAGTGTGTCATTCATAATTCTGCGTTTTCTATTGATCTCCAGAATAGAAGGACGCCTGGAGAATGAATATGAATGACAAATGCTGCTGTCATCAGCAAACGAGTAGACGGGGTTTGATGTCAATGACAGAAGGTCATTGATAAAAATGAGAAAAAGTGTTGGAGACAGGACCGAACCCTGCGGAACTCCAGCATTTATGGAGTGCTCTTCGGAAGCAAAGCCGTCTATCACAACCCGAATAGAACGGCCGCTGAGGAAACTCGATATCCATCGAGTGAATGTATCACCGACACCATAAGCAGCCAGTTTAGATACAAGTGCTTTATGCCACACTCGGTCAAATGCCTTGGAGATATCCAAAGC
Organism: Sicus ferrugineus; assembly: GCA_922984085.1. Taxonomy (NCBI): domain Eukaryota; kingdom Metazoa; phylum Arthropoda; class Insecta; order Diptera; family Conopidae; genus Sicus; species Sicus ferrugineus. The sequence continues at coordinate 673,534 of OV277351.1, read as the reverse complement.
AACAACCTTACCTCACCGAATTGGTGAACACAACTGTTCCACCGCTCAGTGAGGAACGCCATCAAATCGCCAGTGGAGCGGTGAGCACGGAAACCGTACTGGCGATCATTCGTCTGTTTCCGTGTCGGGCTTGGACTTCGGCTTTTAAGCATCTGTGTCGGTGTACTTGCTCTCGATTTCCCACATTTTGCTTCCATTTCTTGCAAAAACTTCATTGTGTCTTCTGTGTGTTTCCCTGTCTTCACAAAATCCAACAGCAATTTCCTCAGTTCCACCGTTCCCTCCTTTTCCAATTCTAGTTTCTCTGCCATGAACTGCAGCTGTTCCTTATTCAGGCTGTAGATCCAACTTACCGTAGCCATCTTCCGTGCGTTTTAGAGGTGACGATGTTGTGGATTCAGAAGTTACACTGTGTTTTTTTTCCCCCAAAAGCGTTCACTGAATTTCTTAAATAAGTCCCTGCTCGGGCGCCATCTGTCACGATGTTTCCGCTTTGGATATCGCTCAGGGCGTGTCCAGGATCGCGGCAGAAATAATTTGTATTTCGGACCTTTACTTTAATAAATTCACTTTATTTATACTTCAAATCCTTAAACTATGGGATGTAGACACGATGGTGAGTGTGCCGGTGGAGGTGGTGAGATGACGATGTGTCCGTTGACAAAGTGAACGACGCTTGTTGACGCGGCAGGCCGTCGATGCGTCGGTGTGTGCGTAGATACGTTGCGATGCGTTGATGCGGCGCTTGTCGACGAAGCAGGGCGTTGATGCGTTGTGATGCTCGGGTGCGACGTGCAGTGTCCTGTGATGCATTGCCGTCGATGCGATGCTCGGGTGCGACGCGGAGTGTCCTGTGACGCACTGCCATCGATGCGATGCTCTGATACCACGCGCAGTGTTCTGTGACGCACTGCCGTCAATGCGATGCTCGTGTGCGACGCGCAGTGGCCTGTGATGCACTGCCGTCGATGCGATGCTCGGGTGCGACGCGCAGTATCCTGTGATGCACTGCCGTCGATGCGACGCTCGGGATTACGACGAGCAACGGACTTTGTCTCAAGTGACAAGGATGATATAGTGGCTCTAACTACAAGGACACGAGTAGGATGGATCCAGGACACCTTTTGCCGGGCAGGATTGGTGCAATCCGTCACCCGTCGATGGCAAAAGGATTACAGAGGACACACAACTGACAGGATTGATGCAATCCGTCGCGCGGCTGACTGCCGGAAAATTAATCTCGAGTTCCGCTTGTACGCCGCCTTTTATACATGTCGTCTTGTTCTTCTTCCCTGCTGATTCTTCCAGATGTTGATAGCAACATCATTTATTTCCAGAAATGTTGCTGGCAACATGCTGTGTTGTTACGCATTCCAACCCACTTCCACTGAACACGCCATCACTGCTTGTCCTGCTCACTCCTCTCCAGTGAGGCACACTCACCGTCGTTGCCATACTCTCACATCCTTAAACTATACCCTGCTTACACTTATCTAATTTGCAAGATGCAGAAAAATCCCATGTGGTTTTAAATATTCCTAACTTTAAATATTCTGACAATGTTTAAATTTAAATTCACGATATATAAAATTAAAATATTACGTTCTACGTAATCAGAAAATATTATAATTATAATAAAAATTTGAAATTATAATAAAAATAATAAAACTTAGAATTTATACAAAAATATAAGAAAATATATACAAAATAATAATTGAAAAGAAATAATAATTTGTGTGGGAGGCTCCAGGCTCCTCACACCCCCTTCTCTCTTCGGGGAAGACAAAAAACGCTGACCCTGCTAGCCCTGCTGATGCGGATGCTGAAGATACATCGCTTCTGGTGCGTACAATGTACCTTGCTTGCGTACCGGTCTTCCACGTCGTGCTCGACACCCGCAGCTCTTCCTTAACTTCTGGTGGCCACGCTCCCTCATAAATCTGCACTGCCTCAGTGCCGCCACTACCGTCGATTTTGTCGTGGTTATCGTCGCTGCGGTGAGTAGTGCGGCTGGTGTGGTGTGGTGAAGGGTTGTTGTTGTTACCGTTGCCGTTGACCTTGTTCCCTCGCCAGTGTTGTGTGTTGTCATACTTGGCAGATCTATCGGCGGAAGTTCCTGGCTGGGGTCCTTCTCTTTGGCCAGTTCATTAAACAGCTGGGCAATCCTACAGCGTTGTCGATCGATCTCTTTCTGCATCTCCTTGGTCCCTGATTTGATGACGGCTGTGTGCCAGTTCGTGGACAGCCCGGAGAGGATGTAAGTTGCGTATTGGAGGACATATACGCCGCAGTCGTAGGTGTTGGGTTGTTGCGGCACCTCCATATAGCGCCATGGCAGCGTGCCCTCTCCCAGCAGCATACGTGCGTTGGTGACCCCCCCAACGTTAATTCGGCTTGGAGGTACTCCCGTACTTGCTTTACGGCATCTGCCCGTGGCTCCGTTGCCATGGAGTCCAACGTAGTATCACGGGACGCACCTCCGTTTCTTGAGGGACACCCTGCCCCGTCGTGACTGCATCCAGGCCGATCACTGCCACCAGGACCCAATGCATGGCCTCGTTGACGGGTATTATCACCACCCGTTTGGTGAAGATGTCAACACCTTTGGTCCAGCCACGTATCCAGCTGTGTCGTTCCATTGCGGTAACCGTGGTTGCATTTAGTCCGCTCGGAGGGTCTCTTCGAAGGCGGCTTACGAAATGGCTGCTAAATATGTAGACCTGCTCTCGCAGTTCCTCGGGTAGGCCTGCCTTCCACAGATACTGGAGGTAGACATCCAGGATGACATCGTTGAGGAAGCGGCCCTTGGCCAACCTCCTGTAGTCGTCGGTGTTGATGACGATGCCACAGCGCCCAGGTGGGTATCGAAACAGTACCCTGGGGCTTTCCTGCGCGTTGTCGTTAGCAGCAAAACTGGTGATTTTGGCTGTCTGCTGTAAACTGGCTTCACTCACCACTCCCAGTTTTTGTCGCTTGGGAAGGGACGCCTCACAGTAATCAGCAGCGGTGGCCATGGTGTTCGCACTCGACGACGGCGCTCCCGTGGTGATCCGGTGTCGATCCATACGCGCCACGTGGGCAGGATCCTGCTCCCAATCACTGGCGATGCAGATCGTTCTCCTTTTGGCTGCGTCTATTGTGTAGTATCGCCGACGCATTTGCTCAACACTCGCGCATAGTTTCTTGTCGTCGCTCATATCCGTTTCCGGTTTTCAACTTCGTTAGCGTGAAACTCGTCTGTAATAATTAAAAATACGTTATAGGCATGCTTACACTGCGGTGAGTTCTCTCGTTTGAGGTGGGTTGCTTAACATCGTTTTCCCCGCTGCCGAGTCTTCATAAAATATTTTCATATCTTGAGTTGAGTTTTACGTATTTTCCTGTCACATTCTCGTTTTACTTCTGCAATTACTGGTGAAACGAAATTTATGACTCGGTAGGGACCGTTGTATTTCGGAGCAAGCTTCGCGGCGAATCCCTCGATGGCCTTGGATAAATGGTGTTCCTTGACCAGAACCCGGTCTCCAATTTTCGGTGTCCAGTTCCTTCGACGTAAGTTATAATACCTGGCCTGAGCCTGTGCCGCTTTCTCCAGGTTTCGTCGAACCATATCGAAAATACATTTCATTTGTTCCGCTTTTCCCTCGGCCGTATGACTTGCTTGCCCGCTGCCGAATGTCACCTCGTCGTACAGAGCTTTTGGTACACGCGGTTCACGTCCTTGCACAAGGAATGCCGGGCTGTGACCTGTTGTTTCGGAGACACTGGTGTTTATGGCTAATGAGATTTCTGGGAACAGGTCATCCCATCGCCGCTGATTTTCCTCTACGAACTGCGACACCATGACCTTTATGGTTCGATTCACTCGTTCTGTCGCGTTTTCCTGAGAGCAGTAGAGTGCAGTGAATTGGTGTTTGACTCCGATGTCCTGCATAAATTTTTGAAATTTGCGGGCAGTAAATTGGGAACCGTTGTCCGTCACCAGAATTTTTTGGTAACCCAAACCTGGAAATTATCCTCTCCCGGAACGCTTTTATGAGGGTTTCGACGGTTACCGCTCGTAGTGGAATGATTTCTGTCCACTTCGTGAATTTATCCACGAATACCAACATCATTGTATTCCCATGCGCGGATCTAGGAAGAGGACCCACGAAATCGGCACACAGGACGGACCAAGGCTCCTCGGCAATCTGTGTGAGCATTTTCCCGGCAGGCTTCACTTGTTGTACTTTATATTTTTGACAACTTTCACACTTCTTTACATACCGGCTTGCATCCCTATACATTCCAGGCAAATAATACCGGCTAGCGAGGCTTGATATCGTTTTAAAAATTCCCCAATGTCCGGCTGCAGGAGAGTCATGGCATTCGTTTAGTACTCTTTCTCGTTGTGGGGTCGGCACGCGTAACTTCCATGGGTAGCAATTCTCTCTGTTGTTCCTAGTTGGTATATGCCTATATAGCACGCCGTCCTCCACCCCGTAATCCGGATATTTTTCTGCATTCTGGCGTATTTCCTTAATTTTCTTGTTTGTCCATGGTCACGAAATCTCCTTTTCTCCTGGCGATACTGTCATCGAGAGCAACACGTCTCGCGGTTGTCGAGATAAACCGTCGGCGACAATGTTTTGCTTTCCTCGTCGGTATTTGATGTCAAAGCGGAACTGTTGCAGTTCCAGCGCCCAGCGTGCGATCCGTCCTGAAGGACTTTCGATGGAATTCAGCCACTTCAGAGCGAGATGGTCGGTGGCAATTGTAAATTCGTATCCCTCGAGGTAGTGTCTCATCTTCCTTACTCCCCACACGATGGCAAGACACTCCTTTTCTGTAGGCGAGTAGTTGATTTCAGCTTTATTTAACCGTCGGCTGGCATACACAATAACCCTTTCAGTTCCATCGATTTCCTGTGTGGGGACGACGCCCAGACCATAATCACTTGCGTCTGTCTGCACGGTAAACCTCTTGTCGAAATCTGGACAGCCTAATACAGGGGCTTCGGTGAGGCTCTTTTTCAGTTCTTGAAACGCCTTCTCTTGTGCAGGTTCCCATTTCCATTTGCGTCCTTTTTTTAGTAGCTCGGCGAGTGGCTGCACCAGTTTGGAGAATTCTGGAACAAATCTCCTATACCACGATGCTACTCCTAAATATTGACGTAGCTCTCCAAGGTTTGAAGGTGGTTTCAGCTCCTGTATGGCAGCTATCTTTTCCGGGTCCGTGTGGATGCCCGCTGGGGTTACGATGTGTCCCAAGTAGCGGATCTCGCGTTTGAAAAATTAGAATTTTTCTACATTTATCTTTAGGTTGGCCTCCCTCAGCTTCCGAAATACCTGGCGCAACTTCTCCATATGATCTTGCAGGGATTCTCCGATGACGACAATATCGTCCAGATAGGCGAAGGCAAATGGTTCCATCTCCGGGCCGATGACTCCGTCGAGGGCTCTTTGAAATCCAAAAGTCCAAAAGGCATGACGCGCCATTGAAATAATCCACGTCCGGGTACCGTGAAAGCAGTGAATTGCTTGCTGTCCTTGTCCATGGGGACCTGCCAGTAGCCATTTTTGAAGTCCAATGTGCTGATCACTTTGGCATTACGGAGTTGATCCAGGATGTGTTGCATTCTTGGGAGCGGATACGCGTCTGGCACCGACTTCCCATTAAGTTGTCGATAATCCACACAGAGCCTCCATTTCCCATTCTTCTTCTTGGCCAACACTATGGGCGCGCTCTACGGACTCTTCCAGGGTTCAATGCAGCCTGCTGACAATAACTCATCGACCTGCTTATTGATGATTGCCTGCATCGCGGGGTTCCGGGGAAAATAACGTTGCTTAATCGGCTGATTATCCCGCATAACAATTCGATGGGGCGTGACATTTGCTGGGCCCTGTAAGGCATCAAATGCTCGCAACTCTGTGTCTAAAAATTCCTCGACAAGCACCTCTTCACTGCGTATGATTGGGCAAACCATGGGTCGATGTTTTCACCAGTGTTTTTGAAGTTTGTTGTGAGCCCACCGATCGTCATAGAGGCCTCCATTTTGTCCAGAAAATCCAGTCCAAGTATGAGCAAGTCAAATGCTTCCGGTAATAGTAACAGTTGCACTTCACATTCTCTATTGTTGATCGCTACTCGCTTGATCACAGACCTGCGTATTCCTATGGACTCTCCGGTGGCCAATCTCACCGTGGTTGTTGTTGGCTCATTGCTGTCTGGTGTCCATAACCGATCCGCCATCTATTGATTCATAAAACTGCAGGTCGCTCCTGTGTCTATCGTTGCGGTGTAGATTTTGCCCTCGATGGTGACTTCTGCAGCAAATCTGCCGTTCTTCAGTTTCAACGATCCCACTGGTTGTCCTATTCGGGAGGCGTGGCAGTTTTGGAATTCATTACGCCTCCTTTTTGATGAATTCCACTTCCGTTTCCCTGTCGTGAGGAGCAGCATTGGTATGTTTTCACTCCTTTCCGGCCGCACTGCCAACAAAATGCCAGTTCTGGGTTGCGACATCCGTACTTGACGTGACCATCCTGTCCGCACCTGAGGCATGCTGTCTTCGGATTTACCTGTTCGCTAGTGATCTGAGCAACACGATTCCTGCCCTCGGATCGTCTACTACCAGAAGTCGTTGCCTACTTCTCATCGGCACGCAAGCACTCCAGGTCCTCGGCTAGTGCTGTCAATTCGGCCAAGCTCGAAAAATCTTTCCTCTTGATGTACAGTTGGTAACCGCTTTGACTGTTTCGGAATATCCTTTCCAACTGTCGAGATTCGTCGTATCCGGCGTGTCTCATCAAGTCCTGTAACGCCACAATGTAATCTTTGAAGGGCTCACCCTGTTGTTGATGACGGCTCCGAATTTCATCGTCTAGCGCGATATTTTCTCGAAATACCGCGAGGATAAGAAAAACTTCAGAAAATCTCGCTTAAATTCGTCCCATTACTCCCAATGGCGATTATTATTTCGCAGCCATGTGAGTGCCTTTTCTCGTAGTAGTTCGGGCATCGTTCGGGGTAAGAGGTTGACATTTAAATTGTACGTGATCGCCAATTCCTCGACGCGTTCAATAAACTCTAGAGGGTTCCTCATGCCATCAAATTTCACGGCCCACTTCCGTACATGGTCGATTACTACCGCATAGGGGCTTGGATGCGATGGAACTGGTACCGAGATTCCCATTTTCTGTTGATGGTCATCGGAATCATTCGTCTGTTTCCGTGTCGGGCTTGGACTTCGGCTTTTAGGCATCTGTGTCGGTGTACTTGCTCTCGATTTCCCACATTTTGCTTCCATTTCTTGCAAAAACATTTCTTCATTGTGTCTTCTGTGTGTTTCCCTGTCTTCACAAAATCCAACAGCAATTTCCTCAGTTCCACCGTTCCCTCCTTTTCCAATTCTAGTTTCTCTGCCATGAACTGCAGCTGTTCCTTATTGGCTGTAGATCCAACTTACCGTAGCCATCTTCCGTGCGTTTTAGAGGTGACGATGTTGTGGATTCAGAAGTTACACTGTGTTTTTTTTTCCCCAAAAGCGTTCACTGAATTTCTTAAATAAGTCCCTGCTCGGGCGCCATCTGTCACGATGTTTCCGCTTTGGATATCGCTCAGGGCGTGTCCAGGATCGCGGCAGAAATAATTTGTATTTCGGACCTTTACTTTAATAAATTCACTTTATTTACACTTCAAATCCTTAAACTATGGGATGTAGACACGATGGTGAGTGTGCCGGTGGAGGTGGTGAGATGACGATGTGTCCGTTGACAAAGTGAACGACGCTTGTTGACGCGGCAGGCCGTCGATGCGTCGGTGTGTGCGTAGATACGTTGCGATGCGTTGATGCGGCGCTTGTCGACGCAGCAGGGCGTTGATGCGTTGTGATGCTCGGGTGCGACGTGCAGTGTCCTGTGATGCATTGCCGTCGATGCGATGCTCGGGTGCGACGCGGAGTGTCCTGTGATGCACTGCCGTCGATGCGATGCTCTGATACCACGCGCAGTGTTCTGTGACGCACTGCCGTCAATGCGATGCTCGTGTGCGACGCGCAGTGGCCTGTGATGCACTGCCGTCGATGCGATGCTCGGGTGCGACGCGCAGTGTCCTGTGATGCACTGCCGTCGATGCGACGCTCGGGATTACGACGAGCAACGGACTTTGTCTCAAGTGACAAGGATGATATAGTGGCTCTAACTACAAGGACACGAGTAGGATGGATCCAGGACACCTTTTGCCGGGCAGGATTGGTGCAATCCGTCACCCGTCGATGGCAAAAGGATTACAGAGGACACACAACTGACAGGATTGATGCAATCCGTCGCGCGGCTGACTGCCGGAAAATTAATCTCGAGTTCCGCTTGTACGCCGCCTTTTATACATGTCGTCTTGTTCTTCTTCCCTGCTGATTCTTCCAGATGTTGATAGCAACATCATTTATTTCCAGAAATGTTGCTGGCAACATGCTGTGTTGTTACGCATTCCAACCCACTTCCACTGAACACGCCATCACTGCTTGTCCTGCTCACTCCTCTCCAGTGAGGCACACTCACCGTCGTTGCCATACTCTCACATCCTTAAACTATACCCTGCTTACACTTATCTAATTTGCAAGATGCAGAAAAATCCCATGTGGTTTTAAATATTCCTAACTTTAAATATTCTGACAATGTTTAAATTTAAATTCACGATATATAAAATTAAAATATTACGTTCTACGTAATCAGAAAATATTATAATTATAATAAAAATTAGAAATTATAATAAAAATAATAAAACTTAGAATTTATACAAAAATATAAGAAAATATATACAAAATAATAATTGAAAAGAAATAATAATTTGTGTGGGAGGCTCCAGGCTCCTCACACCCCCTTCTCTCTTCGGGGAAGACAAAAAACGCTGACCCTGCTAGCCCTGCTGATGCGGATGCTGTATACATCGCTTCTGGTGCGTACAATGTACCTTGCTTGCGTACCGGTCTTCCACGTCGTGCTCGACACCCGCAGCTCTTCCTTAACTTCTGGTGGCCACGCTCCCTCATAAATCTGCACTGCCTCAGTGCCGCCACTACCGTCGATTTTGTCGTGGTTATCGTCGCTGCGGTGAGTAGTGCGGCTGGTGTGGTGTGGTGAAGGGTTGTTGTTGTTACCGTTGCCGTTGACCTTGTTCCCTCGCCAGTGTTGTGTGTTGTCATACTTGGCAGATCTATCGGCGGAAGTTCCTGGCTGGGGTCCTTCTCTTTGGCCAGTTCATTAAACAGCTGGGCAATCCTACAGCGTTGTCGATCGATCTCTTTCTGCATCTCCTTGGTCCCTGATTTGATGACGGCTGTGTGCCAGTTCGTGGACAGCCCGGAGAGGATGTAAGTTGCGTATTGGAGGACATATACGCCGCAGTCGTAGGTGTTGGGTTGTTTCGGCACCTCCATATAGCGCCATGGCAGCGTGCCCTCTCCCAGCAGCATACGTGCGTTGGTGACCCCCCCAACGTTAATTCGGCTTGGAGGTACTCCCGTACTTGCTTTACGGCATCTGCCCGTGGCTCCGTTGCCATGGAGTCCAACGTAGTATCACGGGACGCACCTCCGTTTCTTGAGGGACACCCTGCCCCGTCGTGACTGCATCCAGGCCGATCACTGCCACCAGGACCCAATGCATGGCCTCGTTGACGGGTATTATCACCACCCGTTTGGTGAAGATGTCAACACCTTTGGTCCAGCCACGTACCCAGCTGTGTCGTTCCATTGCGGTAACCGTGGTTGCATTTAGTCCGCTCGGAGGGTCTCTTCGAAGGCGGCTTACGAAATGGCTGCTAAATATGTAGACCTGCTCTCGCAGTTCCTCGGGTAGGCCTGCCTTCCACAGATACTGGAGGTAGACATCCAGGATGACATCGTTGAGGAAGCGGCCCTTGGCCAACCTCCTGTAGTCGTCGGTGTTGATGACGATGCCACAGCGCCCAGGTGGGTATCGAAACAGTACCCTGGGGCTTTCCTGCGCGTTGTCGTTAGCAGCAAAACTGGTGATTTTGGCTGTCTGCTGTAAACTGGCTTCACTCACCACTCCCAGTTTTTGTCGCTTGGGAAGGGACGCCTCACAGTAATCAGCAGCGGTGGCCATGGTGTTCGCACTCGACGACGGCGCTCCCGTGGTGATCCGGTGTCGATCCATACGCGCCACGTGGGCAGGATCCTGCTCCCAATCACTGGCGATGCAGATCGTTCTTCTTTTGGCTGCGTCTATTGTGTAGTATCGCCGACGCATTTGCTCAACACTCGCGCATAGTTTCTTGTCGTCGCTCATATCCGTTTCCGGTTTTCAACTTCGTTAGCGTGAAACTCGTCTGTAATAATTAAAAATACGTTATAGGCATGCTTACACTGCGGTGAGTTCTCTCGTTTGAGGTGGGTTGCTTAACATCGTTTTCCCCGCTGCCGAGTCTTCATAAAATATTTTCATATCTTGAGTTGAGTTTTACGTATTTTCCTGTCACATTCTCGTTTTACTTCTGCAATTACTGGTGAAACGAAATTTATGACTCGGTAGGGACCGTTGTATTTCGGAGCAAGCTTCGCGGCGAATCCCTCGATGGCCTTGGATAAATGGTGTTCCTTGACCAGAACCCGGTCTCCAATTTTCGGTGTCCAGTTCCTTCGACGTAAGTTATAATACCTGGCCTGAGCCTGTGCCGCTTTCTCCAGGTTTCGTCGAACCATATCGAAAATACATTTCATTTGTTCCGCTTTTCCCTCGGCCGTATGACTTGCTTGCCCGCTGCCGAATGTCACCTCGTCGTACAGAGCTTTTGGTACACGCGGTTCACGTCCTTGCACAAGGAATGCCGGGCTGTGACCTGTTGTTAAGGAGACACTGGTGTTTATGGCTAATGAGATTTCTGGGAACAGGTCATCCCATCGCCGCTGATTTTCCTCTACGAACTGCGACACCATGACCTTTATGGTTCGATTCACTCGTTCTGTCGCGTTTTCCTGAGAGCAGTAGAGTGCAGTGAATTGGTGTTTGACTCCGATGTCCTGCATAAATTTTTGAAATTTGCGGGCAGTAAATTGGGAACCGTTGTCCGTCACCAGAATTTTTTGGTAACCCAAACCTGGAAATTATCCTCTCCCGGAACGCTTTTATGAGGGTTTCGACGGTTGCCGCTCGTAGTGGAATGATTTCTGTCCACTTCGTGAATTTATCCACGAATACCAACATCATTGTATTCCCATGCGCGGATCTAGGAAGAGGACCCACGAAATCGGCACACAGGACGGACCAAGGCTCCTCGGCAATCTGTGTGAGCATTTTCCCGGCAGGCTTCACTTGTTGTACTTTATATTTTTGACAACTTTCACACTTCTTTACATACCGGCTTGCATCCCTATACATTCCAGGCAAATAATACCGGCTAGCGAGGCTTGATATCGTTTTAAAAATTCCCAAATGTCCGGCTGCAGGAGAGTCATGGCATTCGTTTAGTACTCTTTCTCGTTGTGGGGTCGGCACGCGTAACTTCCATGGGTAGCAATTCTCTCTGTTGTTCCTAGTTGGTATATGCCTATATAGCACGCCGTCCTCCACCCCGTAATCCGGATATTTTTCTGCATTCTGGCGTATTTCCTTAATTTTCTTGTTTGTCCATGGTCACGAAATCTCCTTTTCTCCTGGCGATACTGTCATCGAGAGCAACACGTCTCGCGGTTGTCGAGATAAACCGTCGGCGACAATGTTTTGCTTTCCTCGTCGGTATTTGATGTCAAAGCGGAACTGTTGCAGTTCCAGCGCCCAGCGTGCGATCCGTCCTGAAGGACTTTCGATGGAATTCAGCCACTTCAGAGCGAGATGGTCGGTGGCAATTGTAAATTCGTATCCCTCGAGGTAGTGTCTCATCTTCCTTACTCCCTACACGATGGCAAGACACTCCTTTTCTGTAGGCGAGTAGTTGATTTCAGCTTTATTTAACCGTCGGCTGGCATACACAATAACCCTTTCAGTTCCATCGATTTCCTGTGTGGGGACGACGCCCAGACCATAATCACTTGCGTCTGTCTGCACGGTAAACCTCTTGTCGAAATCTGGACAGCCTAATACAGGGGCTTCGGTGAGGCTCTTTTTCAGTTCTTGAAACGCCTTCTCTTGTGCAGGTTCCCATTTCCATTTGCGTCCTTTTTTTAGTAGCTCGGCGAGTGGCTGCACCAGTTTGGAGAATTCTGGCACAAATCTCCTATACCACGATGCTACTCCTAAATATTGACGTAGCTCTCCAAGGTTTGAAGGTGGTTTCAGCTCCTGTATGGCAGCTATCTTTTCCGGGTCCGTGTGGATGCCCGCTGGGGTTACGATGTGTCCCAAGTAGCGGATCTCGCGTTTGAAAAATTAGAATTTTTCTACATTTATCTTTAGGTTGGCCTCCCTCAGCTTCCGAAATACCTGGCGCAACTTCTCCATATGATCTTGCAGGGATTCTCCGATGACGACAATATCGTCCAGATAGGCGAAGGCAAATGGTTCCATCTCCGGGCCGATGACTCCGTCGAGGGCTCTTTGAAATCCAAAAGTCCAAAAGGCATGACGCGCCATTGAAATAATCCACGTCCGGGTACCGTGAAAGCAGTGAATTGCTTGCTGTCCTTGTCCATGGGGACCTGCCAGTAGCCATTTTTGAAGTCCAATGTGCTGATCACTTTGGCATTACGGAGTTGATCCAGGATGTGTTGCATTCTTGGGAGCGGTTAGGCGTCTGGCACCGACTTCCCATTAAGTTGTCGATAATCCACACAGAGCCTCCATTTCCCATTCTTCTTCTTGGCCAACACTATGGGCGCGCTCTACGGACTCTTCCAGGGTTCAATGCAGCCTGCTGACAATAACTCATCGACCTGCTTATTGATGATTGCCTGCATCGCGGGGTTCCGGGGAAAATAACGTTGCTTAATCGGCTGATTATCCCGCATAACAATTCGATGGGGCGTGACATTTGCTGGGCCCTGTAAGGCATCAAATGCTCGCAACTCTGTGTCTAAAAATTCCTCGACAAGCACCTCTTCACTGCGTATGATTGGGCAAACCATGGGTCGATGTTTTCACCAGTGTTTTTGAAGTTTGTTGTGAGCCCACCGATCGTCATAGAGGCCTCCATTTTGTCCAGAAAATCCAGTCCAAGTATGAGCAAGTCAAATGCTTCCGGTAATAGTAACAGTTGCACTTCACATTCTCTATTGTTGATCGCTACTCGCTTGATCACAGACCTGCGTATTCCTATGGACTCTCCGGTGGCCAATCTCACCGTGGTTGTTGTTGGCTCATTGCTGTCTGGTGTCCATAACCGATCCGCCATCTATTGATTCATAAAACTGCAGGTCGCTCCTGTGTCTATCGTTGCGGTGTAGATTTTGCCCTCGATGGTGACTTCTGCAGCAAATCTGCCGTTCTTCAGTTTCAACGATCCCACTGGTTGTCCTATTCGGGAGGCGTGGCAGTTTTGGAATTCATTACGCCTCCTTTTTGATGAATTCCACTTCCGTTTCCCTGTCGTGAGGAGCAGCATTGGTATGTTTTCACTCCTTTCCGGCCGCACTGCCAACAAAATGCCAGTTCTGGGTTGCGACATCCGTACTTGACGTGACCATCCTGTCCGCACCTGAGGCATGCTGTCTTCGGATTTACCTGTTCGCTAGTGATCTGAGCAACACGATTCCTGCCCTCGGATCGTCTACTACCAGAAGTCGTTGCCTACTTCTCATCGGCACGCAAGCACTCCAGGTCCTCGGCTAGTGCTGTCAATTCGGCCAAGCTCGAAAAATCTTTCCTCTTGATGTACAGTTGGTAACCGCTTTGACTGTTTCGGAATATCCTTTCCAACTGTCGAGATTCGTCGTATCCGGCGTGTCTCATCAAGTCCTGTAACGCCACAATGTAATCTTTGAAGGGCTCACCCTGTTGTTGATGACGGCTCCGAATTTCATCGTCTAGCGCGATATTTTCTCGAAATACCGCGAGGATAAGAAAAACTTCAGAAAATCTCGCTTAAATTCGTCCCATTACTCCCAATGGCGATTATTATTTCGCAGCCATGTGAGTGCCTTTTCTCGTAGTAGTTCGGGCATCGTTCGGGGTAAGAGGTTGACATTTAAATTGTACGTGATCGCCAATTCCTCGACGCGTTCAATAAACTCTAGAGGGTTCCTCATGCCATCAAATTTCACGGCCCACTTCCGTACATGGTCGATTACTACCGCATAGGGGCTTGGATGCGATGGAACTGGTACCGAGATTCCCATTTTCTGTTGATGGTCATCGGAATCATTCGTCTGTTTCCGTGTCGGGCTTGGACTTCGGCTTTTAGGCATCTGTGTCGGTGTACTTGCTCTCGGTTTCCCACATTTTGCTTCCATTTCTTGCAAAAGCTTCATTGTGTCTTCTGTGTGTTTCCCTGTCTTCACAAAATCCAACAGCAATTTCCTCAGTTCCACCGTTCCCTCCTTTTCCAATTCTAGTTTCTCTGCCATGAACTGCAGCTGTTCCTTATTCAGGCTGTAGATCCAACTTACCGTAGCCATCTTCCGTGCGTTTTAGAGGTGACGATGTTGTGGATTCAGAAGTTACACTGTTTTTTTTCCCCAAAAGCGTTCACTGAATTTCTTAAATAAGTCCCTGCTCGGGCGCCATCTGTCACGATGTTTCCGCTTTGGATATCGCTCAGGGCGTGTCCAGGATCGCGGCAGAAATAATTTGTATTTCGGACCTTTACTTTAATAAATTCACTTTATTTACACTTCAAATCCTTAAACTATGGGATGTAGACACGATGGTGAGTGTGCCGGTGGAGGTGGTGAGATGACGATGTGTCCGTTGACAAAGTGAACGACGCTTGTTGACGCGGCAGGCCGTCGATGCGTCGGTGTGTGCGTAGATACGTTGCGATGCGTTGATGCGGCGCTTGTCGACGCAGCAGGGCGTTGATGCGTTGTGATGCTCGGGTGCGACGTGCAGTGTCCTGTGATGCATTGCCGTCGATGCGATGCTCGGGTGCGACGCGGAGTGTCCTGTGATGCACTGCCGTCGATGCGATGCTCTGATACCACGCGCAGTCTCCTGTGATGCACTCCCGTCGATGCGATGATCGGGTGCGACGCGCAGTGTCCTGTGATGCACTGCCGTCGATGCGACGCTCGGGGTTACGACGAGCAACGGACTTTGTCTCAAGTGACAAGGATGATATAGTGGCTCTAACTACAAGGACACGGGTAGGATGGATCCAGGACACCTTTTGCCGGGCAGGATTGGTGCAATCCGTGACCCGTAGATGGCAAAAGGATTACGGAGGACACACAACTGACTTGATGCAAACCGTCAACTGACAACTAATTGGTGCAATCCGTTGCCAGTTGGTGGCAAAAAAGTAAATGTTTAGTACGCGACTGAGGCGATACACAGGACTCGTTTCTGGCAGTATTGGTGCAATCCATCACCAGTCACAAGACTTGTGTTCGCGAAAGGAGGTGTTAAGGATTGGGATTTCAAGGGGAGCCACTACTACTTTTCCATATACCTTGTCACTTTCCGTGGTACTGCTGCGCGGCTGACTGCCGGAAAACTAATCTCGAGTTGGGCTTGTGCGCCGCCTTTTATACATGTCGTCTTGTTCTTCTTCCCTGCTGATTCTTCCAGATATTGATAGCAACATCATTTATTTCCAGAAATTTTGCTGGCAACATGCTATGTTGCTACGCATTCCAACCCATTTCCACTGCACACGCCATCACTGCTTGTCCCGCTCACTCCTCTCCAGTTAGGCACACTCACCGTCGTTGCCATACCCTCACATCCTTAAACTATGCCCTGCTTACACTTATCTAATTTGCAAGATGCAGAAAAATTTCCTGGTGTTCGATTGTTTTTCCGACAGGGTAGAAAGATGATGTATTTTGGAACGAATTTCCGTCATCCCTCGTCAAATTTGTTCTGTTGACAAACCGGTTTCGGCGTTGTGCCATCTTCAGTGTCGTTTTTCGTTCTAAGATACCGGTTTGTCAACAGGACAAATTTGACGAGGGATGACGGAAATTCGTTCCAAAATACATCATGCAGAAAAATCCCATGTGGTTTTAAATATTCCTAACTTTAAATATTCTGACAATGTTTAAATTTAAATTCACGATATATAAAATTAAAATATTACGTTCTATGTAATCAGAAAATATTATAATTATAATAAAAATTAGAAATTATAATAAAAATAATAAAACTTAGAATTTATAAAAAAATATATACAAAATAATAATTGAAAAGAAATAATAATTTGTGGAAGGCTCCAGGCTCCTCACAAACATTTTGATAGTGTCCACTTCAAAGAAAATAACTTTGATATGGAATCCTTTACGTAACCAAAAATTATAAAATGTATTAATGCGTAGTAGAGTATGACATTGTAAATATTCCAAAGCAGAAAAAAATATATAAAATTTAAAATTGGGATGATTGGAATCTACAACAGTGATGGTAGAAGAAACAAAGCATTTAAAAAATACACATAACAATAATAGAGTATAAAATAACACACATGTTATGTGTACACATAACAATAATAAAATATTCAAATACGTAACAATAAAGAGGAAAGGAGTCAACATTAATTTTAATATTTTACGCGACGAAATTCATTTCGAAATTTATTATTAAAATTTTTTTAAAATTCTATTTTCATAGAATTGTTTACGCAATGGACACATCCGTATTGGGATACACGATCCTAACAGCACAACTCAGCGCAACTGTTGTAAGCGTATGTTCATTCTTAAACAGTCCAATGCTTCTTAGCAAATTCTTACAAAATAAGCTGAGTAAGAATGGGATCAGAGTAATGAGTCGTCCCGTGCCGTTTGTGTAAACACATAGGCCATCTCATTACTTAGAAGCAACGATATTTCCTTTCAGTGAGTCAGTCGGCTTACTAGGTGGGGTGAAAAGTAACCTCATTGACCGCCAGAATGCGGTCTACTGCAAAAAAGGTTATGGTGCCTTGAAGACCGTTCATATTTAGGCAGACATGCCAAATTTCAGTGCGATACTGTATTTAGTTATGTTTTAACAGCTGATTGTTGTTGACGTGTTTGGCATCATGTTGAGTATGGACAATAACGATTTTCGTTCTCTCATATAACGTTATTTTTTGAGAGGCAAAACGGCGAAGGAAACAAAAGAAAAGTTGGATAAATATTATGGGGCTAATGCTCCGTCAGATTGCAAAGTCAAATATTGGTTCCGAGAGTTTCGTGGTGGCCGCAACTCCACTACCGATCAAGTACGCAGCGGCAGGCCCTCCGATGCGGTTACAGAGGACAATGTCAAAAAAATACATGAAATGGTGTTGGCTGACCGGAAAGTGAAGGTGCGCGAGCTAGCAGATACCACAGAGATTAGTACTGAGCGCACACGTCATATTTTGGGCAATATATGCATATGAAAAAGTTATCCTGCCGTTGGGTGCCGCGCATGCTCACTCCTGACCAAAAACACTAACGCGAGAGCACTTCAAAAGAGTGTTTGGACTTGCTGATGCGGAATCGGGCGGACTTTTGGCGTCGATTGGTAACTATTGATAAAACCTGGATCCACTATTACACACCAGAGAACAAAATGAGTGTCCGGCAGTGGACTGAAGCCGGCACGAGTGCTCCGAAGCGGCCGAGGGAGGCTCAATGGGTCGGAAAGTTTATGGCGTCGGTTTTCTGGGATTGTCATGGCATACTCTTCGTGGACTACCTCGAAAAAGGAAAAACCATCAACAGCGAGTATTACTGTGCATTATTGGAGCGATTGAAGGCCGAAATTAGTCCTCATGTAGACAGTCTGAAAAACAGTATACTTCTCCGCCACGCTGTAGATTGTAAAGTTAGTCGCGCCTAAATGATTGTAAATATTTTAAATCAATGTAGTATAATAAATATACCTACGAACAAGTGGTTTTGGTTTTAATTCAACCACAATTGGTGAACGTGAATACGAACAAAGCTAAAAAAACTGTACTAATTATTGCGTCTCAAAATATAAGCCCATTAACACGTGTTAAATCAAGGAGCGTTTTCCTTGACCTTGTATATTGATGGCACTACGTTTGAGAGAATCTTTGGTTTTTTATCTACTCTTTGCAAACTGTTGGGTGAGTTTGATTTAGTTTCCGCTTTGGAATTTTACATTGTATACTTACTAATATTGAATTTATGCGAATTTTAGAAGTTACTGAATTTCTTTACTTTAACTTTCTGCCATTTATAATTAACAGAAAAAAAATTAAATCGAAACAAAACATTTTCTCTACATAGAGTATTTGATTTAAAATTTTGTTATAAGAAACCTTACATATACACAGTTAAGTTACTCTAAAGCGGTATAAGGTACCCTTTCGCAAAACTAAATTAACTCTTTAACATCGTCTTTCTAGAATGGCAAAAAGGTTCAGTGAATTACTGTAGTTCATAAAATTTAAGAAAACGAAGAATATCGCATGCTAAATTGATAAATTACACTTATTGCGAGATTTTTGCTTTGAAAAAAAAAATTAAGATGCTAAAATATTTTTATATATTTTACATATTTCACATTTTTTAGGTAAATATCTCAGACGAATTGTTCACATCAAACAAATGATGGCACGTTTTTAAGAAATTATAAAAATATAGTAATGCTATATATAGAAGATTAACAAAATGTTTGCTATTTAAACGTGGGATAAGGGCGCCGGTTTCGGGCCGGCCTTTGAAGCTACCCAATTAAGTATGGGGCTGGTGCATAAATCGCATCGCGCACCAATGAGGTGATCACCATCTTAACTTCGTCCCATTCAATGGAGAACATGGCCTAGGACAGCGGTCCTGCACACGGCCCCTGAATATCCAGGGCACGTGCTTTTCCTTGAACATTTTCTTTTGCTGAGCGCAAACATCATAAACTCCAATTTTTTTAGTTTCTGTAACGCGGGTTCCTTTTCTTGTTCGGGATTAAGAACTTTCCCTGAGCACGGCCGGAATGAGTTGAGCATTCTACTTTGTCTTATAAATTTTTTTATCTTACACATAATCTCCCGCCGTACGTTACAAGCATTTTTTTTTATTATACGTACTAATTATTTATAAATATTTTCTCTTTTTACTATTATTGTTTAAGTCTTAAATTTTTCCTATAAAATTGGTGCTATTACCAATAATGCCTCTTTTTCTTAGTTTCCAATTTAATCCTTCTACTCGTTTCCTATCTCGGAAACTAAATCATACGCTCATATCTTACCCCATTATTCATTTTTCTTCGCTCTAACTACTTTTCTCATCTCATCTGCTTTTTATCAGCATCATCTGTTTGTGCATTTAATTGGATAGCCTTTTACTATTTTAAAGTGCTCGCCCTTGATTTGGGTTATTGTGCAAATATTTGTATACTTGTACCTCATGTTTTCATCCTTAATTCGTGCTGCAGCAATCTAGTAGAAATTATTTGTAAAGTACACACGAGCTATAGTACTTTATAGTACACTATAGTAACTATAGTACACTTTAATGCCAGAAGCTTAAATTCGATTAAGCTCGATTATATTAGACATATGTTTAAGGATTTACCTGTGAATATAATTTGTGTTTCTGAGACTGGTTTCTGTGGTTCTGAGACTGGAATTATTCTTTGTTTAGAAATGATAGACGTGACAGGCGTGTTGAAAAAAAATCTGAAAGCTAAGATTGTAAGTATAGTAGGTCATAGTTTGTTACAACTGTTTTAAAAATTGTCGACGATATCAGACCATTAACCGCAACAAATTGAAAACAGTGCTCAGTAATCGGGGAATTTATTGGCAGAGTTGTACCAGTACCATGTTTGAGGGAGTGTGACAGAAAGAAATTATTAAAAATTTCAGGATATTATAATTTAAATAATTTTTACACCCAGAGTAAGTTTATTTATATTATTCCAGGCCTTTAGCAGGAGTAGTATGCCGATTTGTTTGATTATACGCACTCAATGATTTCTTGCATGACTAAAGTTTTCCCCATCTCTCAGTAGTAGGATTCTTTCTCCATGTGCTCCTAAGTTTATTTCTACTTTTCAAGGCCGAGATAACTCTTTCTGTAAACCATGGGCATGATTCATCTTTTGAAAGCTCTGGTAGGCACGTGCCTAGCAGAGATTATTGATTGTTTCCGTAAAGATGGTTAAATTTTGAGATTTTTTATTTTTATACCCTACACCCGAAGGGAGTAGGGTATATTCACTTTGTTCTTCCGTTTGTAACGCAGAGAAGGAGACGAGAAAGATATAGAAAAGTATATATATTCTTGTTCAGCGTCACCTCCTGAATCCATTTGTCCGTCCGTCTGCCTGTCTGTCTGTCTGTCTGCCTGTCTGTCTGTCTGTTGAAATCAGGATTACGAGAGAACGAAAAGAGATATCGCGATGAAATTTGGCACAAATATTCTTTGTTATGTAGGGCTGTTTGGTATTGAAAATGGGCGAGATAGGTAAACAGCTACGCCTACTTTACATACGGAAAGTAAAGGCACCTCGTTTCAAAAAATGTTAAAATCTGTATATTTCATAAACCGTGTGAGATATTAAGGTATAATTTTATTTCGGAACATAAAGCGTCATTAAAATGTTTGAAAAAAATGGGCGTGCCACACCCACTGATAACAAAGTTGGCAATATCTAATGAACGGTATAAGATATTGATATGTAATTTTGTCAAGATATATAGGGAAGCATTACCAATAAGCTTGCCAACTTACTACCCTTATGGTACTGAAGAACTCCCTACATGCTACCTCTTTAGACATGACTGCAAGTCGTATTAAACCAGGAATGGTCTTTTGGTTTAATGGAAATTCTTTTATTGGGTATGAAAGACCTCATACCAAATAAAATTATATTTTCTACCAATTTTGCTGCAGCATTTATGTTTCTATCCCTGAAACACAATTGCCAATTGAAACGGCTGAAAAAGGAGTTCAGCGCATCCCAATTAGCCTTCTCATAAAGCCACACTGTCCGCTTCGGAGCTGGCTGGTGAGCGGATTGAAGACTAGAATATGGGAAGGTAGCAGAAATTGTAGCGTGGTCCGAGTTACCAAGAGTTGCAAGAACATTCACATCATACTTGCTGTGATGTGAAGTTAGAAAAAGGTCCAAAATATTTTGGTTTTGCTCATCAACTCGGCAAATAGCTCAACATACAAACCCTCGGGTGTTGTGTGACTGGAATGAATTGGCTACCAATTGGAATTATGAACATTGAAATCACCAGCAACAACAATGTCACTGTTCGGATACGATTTCAGAATTTTATATTCTGGTTAATGGATTTGAAATCATAAAAGGAAAAAGAACACGAATTAGCAGTTAGATTTATATTAAAATTCAGGATGCATAAAGGGTAGGTTAACTGCTCACTTTTGTGCGTGCGGGTGGTCTTGTCTGTGATATATGGGTATGTGTGAATAGGTAAATTTTTGGTGATTGTGTGTTTACTGTGGGTAATGTTCTGTGTGGTGGGTGTATTAAAGTCAATGGTTTTGTTGAATGTTGGTGTGCATGCTTTGTGTGTGTCTGACGCAGCCGTTTATAACTGGGTGAACTGAGTTTTCCTGACGACAGGTTAACTGCCTGTAAAGAAACAAATAACACTCGTATGACAACACGTTTTGAGTACGTTCACCATTAACAGTTTTAAACTTTACGATGACAATGTCAGATTTGACATATTGAAATTAGTGTTGCCATATCTCAAGGCTTAAGTAGTAACCTACGTACTAGGAATACTGCCAGAAACCACCTCTGGCAATAAATATATTTTAACCTTCCAAGATGATTTTTTAAAATTCATGGACTGCGTGGCAATACCAGACGCAGAAGCCAGTACGATAGCTAGGGCCTTCTACGATGAAGTGATTACTCGTTACGGAATTTCGAAAGTTTTAATAACGGACAATGGAACGAATTTCATTTCGAAGGTTTTCTTCGATACGTATAAAATGTTGGGCATTAAAAAGTTACACATTACACCCACCCTACCATCCACAAGTCAATAGATCATTGGAACGCAGCCATAGGCCGCTGACCGAGTACCTACGCAGTTTTTTTAAAGAAGGACAGACAAACGCCTGTCCGTACATTGTACGGATTTGATTGTGAGGTGCCGACAAATTTGAAGCGTAAGTGTAGCCCGCTGTACAATGCCGACGACCCCACCAAAATTTTGAAATTCCAAATTCAGACATCGCATGAGAAGATCAGAGAAAATTTACATAGAGCAAAAGAGATGGCTAAAAAGCAGTACGATACCAAATTGAACCCTGTAGTTTTTAAAATGGATGACAGAGTTGTGTTAAATGACCAGGCTATGGAAAAAAGTTTTCGCCGATATGGTTAGGTCCATATGAGGTAGTAGAATTAAGAGCCTAAAAAAACATGTTAAGAAGTTAAGAACCTAACAAGTAAAAGTGTTGCCTAATAACAACTGTAATAAAAACAAGTCAAAGTGTTGTCTTCGGCCTGGCCGAAATCTAAATACCCTACACCCGAGTAACTGAAAAAATTATAATTTCGCTACTTAACAGCTTTTGTATAAGTAGGCGGACCACGCCCATTTCGGGAAAACGTTTTTGTAATGTCTCTAGGTACTGCTAGATATAATTACGAAGGTATTAATATTTTGAACCGTTTTTGGGATATTGACAACTTGTGTATGAGTGGACGTGGCCCATTTTTGGGAAGATTATTGGTAATGCTTCCGGATACATCGTGGCAAAATTGCATCACAATATCTTATACCGCTCATGAGATATTGCCAACTTTGTTGTGAGTGGGCGTGGAACGCCCATTTTTTGTAAAAATTTTAGTAATGGCGCTATATGTTCCGGAATAAAATTAGACCCTAATTTATGAAATATTCAGATTATAACATTTTTTGAAACGAGGTCCGTTTGTAAAGTAGGCGTGGCTGTTGCCCGATCTCGCTAATTTTTAATCCCAAACAGCCCTAAATAACAAAGAATATTTGTGCGAAATTTCATCGGGATATCTCTTTTCGTTCTCCCGTAATCGTGATTTCAAGAGACAGACAGACAGAAAGACAGACGGACGGACGCACAGGGCTAAATCTATTCAGGAGGTGACGCTGAGTAATAATATATGTACTTTTCTATATCTATTTCGTCTCCTTCTCTGCGTTGTAAACGAAAGAACAATGTGAATAATTAGAGCAAAGAATAATTAGAAACGAAGGAAAATCTTTTCATAATAATCTACTAAGGCCATATAATAGTTAAACTGAAATGAGACAAAACCCATATTTTCAAAAAATCAGATTTTCAAAATCTAGGCAAAAAAAAAACCAATAGGGAAATAAAACGACTGTAAAATAACTTTTATTTTTGTATATTTCAAGGCGGTCGTAGGTGAGGCACATGGAAATTCCGTATGCCAACAGGACGACGCAAAAGAGAGGGCTGGATCTCATCAGCAGCGACGCCGCAAATAATTTCTCAGGGTAATCATCACTTAAGTAAGTACGCCTAAGATGTGCTCATTCACACGAGAGGGTTTCGGTTTCGGAGTTCTTTGGAAAATTTTGTGTAACTAATCGGACAATTACAAACAATGCTTACTAACAAAATTTCTTATTTCTTTCACAAAGAAATTCTAAACAAAAAGAAATTCTTCTTATACTAAGAAAAAATTAATTTTTTAATTTGTGGAATAGTATATCTTGGCTTAGTCTAACAGTGTATGTATTTAGTTATAAACTTCATTTTAATTTAACTTTATTTCTACTTGGACTTAGTTTTGCTTGGCAGATGTCTAAGTTGCAATTTTAATAATTTTTGGGGTAGATAATTCGTGGACTATTGTGCTTTGTCACATGGTGTCCGGGTGTCATGAAATTATGTGGCACCGCGAATCAGTCTACCTTTACGTGTATTGAACAAGTTAACTACACACGAAATCGCGTAGTAACACTTTTTTCGGAGAAAAAAGGAGGGAGAAAGTAGAACAGAATTTGAAATTTGCTTTTCAAATTAGCTTCCTAAAGAATTAGATTAAATTAAATTATTTGCAAATTTTTTTTTATAATTGTAATTATTACATAAAAGTCTTGAAATTACTAAAATAGTGGTGAGTTGTAGGTAGCAATAAGAGGAAAATAATTTAAATAATTGTATATAAGGAACTACGGAAAAAGGAAAAAAAAAAAGAAAAATTAAAGAGAAAACCTGAAAGAAAAGAGAAAAAAGTTAAAAGAAAAAAATACATATAAGAAAAAGGAGAAAAGTAGTAAAAAACAGTCTGAAAATAATACACACACAGTGCTCTGGAAAAACCTCAAGGGAATTGAAGTGAATGCCTCCCAAACTAGTTCATGTGGCATTCATCCTGATATCCTCAATGATTTCTTTCTTCATCATGCAGTCGGTTGCGATGTTGATGCCATTCGTTGCACCATAGATCGACTCTCGGGCATGCCCTCATCATCGGGCAACTCTTTCCATTTCTCGCGTGTTGCCGAGAATGATGTCAGTAAAGCTGATGTCAGTTGTATAAAATTAAGTCGAATGCGACAAGTGCTGATGGTATAAATTTGAGATTCCTAAAAATAGTATTTCCGGCTGTAGTTGGTCAGTTCACCCACATTCTCAATCACTGCTTCACCACATATACTTTCCCGACTTTGTGGAAGACTGCAATAGTTCTGCCTCTGGCCAAAAGGTCGAATGCTGACATTGCAGAAGATTTTAGACCCATTAGTATTCTCTCGCCCTTAGCGAAGCTGGCTGAAACTATCATGGCTGACCAGATATCTAATTTTTTAGAGGATAATAAGCTGCTAAACCGGTTACCGTCTGGCTTTCGCAAGGGGCATAACTGTGCCACTGCGACTATAAAGGTCCTTGAAGACATTAGAGCAGATTATGATAATGGACTCTTTAGTATATTGTGCTTTTTAGACTTCTCGAAAGCATTTGATGTGGTTAATCATAAACTCCTATGTTGTAAACTTAGGTACTTGTTTAATTTCAGCAATAGTGCGTCCTGCTTACTTGAAAGCTATTTGTCTTCGAGGATGCAGGTAGTTAAGAGTCAAAATATTTATTCGGAATGTAAGCCGATTTCTAGTGGAGTTCCGCAAGGATCTGGGGCCCTTATTATTTTCATTATTCATAAATGATATTTTTCAAGTTTGTGTTTGGGCCTCAATGCATGGGTACGCTGATGACATACAAGTATATATCTCCGGTGAGACTAATGTAAAAGATCTAGTATATCACCTCACTTATGATTTGAAGAGGATAAAAGATTGGACTGACTGCAACGGGGTCATTGTTAATGTTTCTAAAACGAAAATTTTATCCGTTTTTAAGGGAAAACATTCATTTTGTGACCTTCCCGATGTGTTTATAGGAAATCGAAAACTAAGCACGTCTACATCAGTCACTAACCTCGGTTATTGCATTAACAGTAAGCTTAGCTGTACTGATCATATCAATAATGTGGTTCGTAAAATGTACCTTACTTTACGTAGGTTGTGGTTTTGTGCTGCCTTCACCCCACCCGATACAAGGAGGAAACTTGTGATCCAATTAATTCTTCCTCATATATAATTTTTTTCCGTGGTCTATAGTAAGCTTGATTCACAGTCTTCTCTAAAATTGTCGGTTGCATTTAATCATGCTACCAGATATGTTTTTGGCCTTCATGCATTTGCTCACTTGGCCCAATACAGGAATGGAATCCTAGGATATGATATTTTTTGTTACTTGCAAATTAGAAACTGTGTTTTCCTACACAAACTGATTCACGCTAAGATTCCAGCTTATTTGTATGAGAAATTACAACTTGGCCATACCCGTAGAAGCTTGCTACTCATTACGCCTAGCTGTAAATCTTTAAATGCAAGCAGATTCTTCTTCGTCAATGCTGTCAGGTTATGGAATTCTCTGCCCAGTAGAATAACTGTGATTGTCGGGGCTAGTTGCAGACGGGCTATTGCTACATACTTCAGTTAACTCTATTCTTGATGGTTACTTCACTCGCATTTCTTTTTCTGTCTTTGCTGTCTTTTGCTATTTATGTGGTTCCAATGGAATATTAGGATTCATCTATTTATATTAATGAAGTTTAATTTCGGCAGATAGTTTTCCGTTCGTCAACGTCATTTAATTGTTCCGGCGTGGTAGTTGCTGCTGTATTCCTGGTATTGCCGTTGTTGCTGCTTGCTTGATGTTGTTGTGGTTGTTGCCATAATTCTGTTTACTGAGTATTAATTACTATTACACTACATTTTCTTAACTGTTTACACTCTATGGTAGTGCTACAAATTAGTAAGTATAATATTGAATTATAATTACATTTTTAATTTATTTTTACTATACAATTTATTTAAGAGTAATTTCATTAAATATAAGTTTCTAATAAAAATTCTCCTTAAAAATTCCAGATTTTAATATGTAACATAATACATTATTTTTTAATTTAATTATAATTTTGTTCTTTTTTTTCTCATTTTAACTTCGTTTTAATAAGCAAATTTTCTTGCTTGTTGAAACGATTTTTATTTTCTCTTTTCCCTTTTAAATTTAATTTTTACGTTATTAAACGGTCGCAATTAAACGCGTTGCAGCTTAATTTACTTGCGGAGTGCAATGCCCTAAAGGCGGCTTGAAGCAAATCTTACTTTGCTTTTTCGGTTTTAAATTTCTTTGTGTTTTAAAAACCTGGGACGTTACTGTTTTGGAGCAACGAGGTGATTTGCTACAAATGTTGTAATTCGCCTCTAAGTAAGCAGGCCTTTGCTTACTGAAACGCACGTACTATAGCTACAAGTTAGCGGTTAGTTTCAATTAGTTGTATTAGTAAATTTTTTCACCTTTTTGTTTTCTTCTTGTCTTCCTTTTTTTCTTTAACTTTTTACAATATATTTTTCTTTTCTTTCTTATCCTATTCTACATTTTGTTCTCTTTCTGTATTTTTCTTTTTTTTTAATCTAAATTTTTTATTTTATTTTAATAATAATTCTTATAACTTTTTTATTGTTTTTCGTTTATAATTTTTTTATTGTTTTTCGTTTATAATTTTTTTATTTTTTTTAAATTTTAATTTATAATTTCCTATAACCTACCTAAAATTTTTTTTGTTTAGGTTAAAATTTATTTAAAATAAAATTCACTTGTTTTCTTACCAGATCACACCTGCTGTAAATATCTGTAATTATATTCCCTTCCGTTTTTCTGTTAAAAAAAAGACTAAATATAACTGAACTTTCCAAATTAACTTTGGAAATCGTAAATTGCACATAGTACCCAAAATTTCAACCAAATTAATTTAACAGCAAAGGAGGCATTATCTAATCTAAATTTGAAATTGACAACCGTTACTACCGCCTACAGTCATTAATGAATACAATTTAAGTGCTCAACATTTGGTCAAGAACCCAGTATTCCATGCTCGAAATAAGCATATTAATATAAGATATCATCACATTAGAGAAGCATTTAATAATAAAGTAAATGATCAGATATATTAACTAAAAATTTGTATTCAGTAAAGCATAATAATTTTGTAAAAATGCTCGGACTTCGTCAAAATGAAATTTGTAAAATCTTGTTTTTTTTATGCCAGATGAAGCCAAGCTCGGGGGATCCATGCAAAGCATTTGTTGGTTCCGAAGAGGTGACAGATTAGAGGGAAGGGGATAGAGGGAGTAGTGACGGTTTACACTTCGCTTAAAGGTTTCGACGCTGTAAGTGGGCGGGAAGACATGTTAATGCGTGGTTCGTTGGAACGGAATCGTGACATAAAAGGGGTGCACCTCTCTGGAAAGCCGAGTAGTTACCTGAACCGGAATCAGGCCGGCTACTTCAGAGGAAAATTTCCCATGAAAGTAACGGTAAAATAATGATACACACCCCACATCACGACGACGCTCCAAGGTTTCAATAGAGCTGGATACCCTACTGTCTCCTATAAGTTTTAACGCACGACATTGGAAACGGTCTAGAAGCTGAAAATATGCCCGCGAAGCTCCCGACCATATATGCGAATTGTACTCCAATTTCGGACGGATATAAGTGGTGTAGATACAATGAAGATCGGTTTGAGTGAAGTATTTCTTACACCGCTTAAGACTGCCTAAGCACTTGGCTGCTTCTTTCGACACGTCAAAGATGTGATCGTTCCAGCGAAGATCGCATTGGATTGACATGCCCAGAACATCAAGAGCCTCCAACTCATTAATATCCACACCACTCATATTTCTCGACCCCACTCCTGGATTTTGTACATTGGCAATTTTCCAGGAAGTGGGAAAACTCCTGAAGTAAACGATAAATTAAAGAGATTGCGCAATGGGCGAGCTAGTGTTGAGGCTCACTTTCTCAACAAGTGGGCTGAAATGCCATCCGGTCCCGAGGATTTATTTACGTTGAGGTTTGCAAGCACTTTTTTAACAGCTTGCGTTCGAAAGTGCATCTCAGGCTGTTTCTCTGATCTTCGAGCGCGTGGGATGGCTCGAAGAGTCAAGAGGTTGGGGTGGTCTCCGAGCTCGTGGTATCCGGCTCGAAGGACCAAATGTTTCTCTGATCTTCGAGCGCGTGGGATGGCTCGAAGAGTCAAGAGGTTGGGGTGGTCTCCGAGCTCGTGGTATCCGGCTCGAAGGACCAAATGATTCTTTGACCCTCGAGCGCGTGGGATGGCTCGAAGGATCAAGATGGATGGGGTAAAAAAGTAAGCAGAGGTACTTAACGATCGCTTGGAGTGGAGTCGTCGTCGTCCGGAAGTAGAGGGGTGCGCTCCGTTGCTTATTTTGTCCTGGAGGGGTGAGCTTCGTTGCTCGTTTTGTCCTGGTTGACTGGGATGTAACGTTGATTGCTGGAACCTTTCACTTTGTAGAGACGATGGTTGGCGCGCGCACTTTCACCGAGGTCACTCACAAGAAGAAGGATGCCTTTTTTCCGGTACATCTATCTGTCAAAGAGAAAAGAGAAGAACGGAACGAGACGGAATGGGGTCCGCTCGAGCCGTGTTCAGCGGGGTTGCTGATTGATTTTCGTGGGGTTTTGTCGCAAAGGGAAAAGCGACGGGAGACGGTGGGGTTTTCGCGTGAACATCCCGCCCGCCTTGCAGTACTGCAACTTTGCTCAGGTTAGAAACGCACGAAGAGGGGTTCCTCGCTTTAGCCGCGGATACCTGATGGTTTTAGGGATCAACCATCAGGTTGGTCAGGGACTCCGCGGGGGGGGGGGGGGGTGTGACCAGCAGATTGGCTGCATCCGCGGAACTAAAGTGCGCTGCACGGGGCGGCAACGCATACGTCCCCACCTTACGTGCAGACGCTTCGGGTAATCTGGCTGAAAAGATAAGATATGAGTAAAAGTTGTTTAGGGGGATTCGCGGGTATGCGACGAGCTCGCAGCTGGCGAAACTTCAGAGGGGAGCAGTATCATTTTGCTAATGGGTCGGGTTATGGTTCCTTGTTCGGTTTGCACGTCCGCGACGCGTGTTCTATCGTCAGAACCGGGATAAACATGAACTATACGACCGAGTCAGCTCTGACCTTCTGCCATCGATTCACAATTCTGGGTGGAGATTGTAATATTTCGGGTTCTGCCGGAGCCAAGAGCGGGCCGCCGACTAGAAAATGTCCTGGGGTTAGGGGTTGCAGGTCCGAAGGATCTTCTGACATGCTATTGAGGGGTCTGGAGTTCAAACAAGCTTCGATTTTGGAGAGTATGGTGGAAAACTCTTCAAACGTGAAGCGGAGATCGCCAGCGAATCTGCGGAAGTGGAGTTTGAAGCTTTTTACTCCAGCTTCCCAGAGTCCGCCCATATGCGGAGCGGCAGCGGGAATGAAATGCCATCGCAGGCGTTGATGAGCGTGTTGGGAGACAATAGCGTCCTGAGTGTGTTGAATCACTGATTCCCATTCTCGTCGAAGGGTCTTCGCTGCTCCGACGAAATTTCGTCCGTTGTCGGAATACACATCAGAGGGACATCCTCGGCGAGCGCTGAATCGTCCAAAGGCAGCGAGAAATGTCGGGGTTGACAAATCACTGGCAGCTTCGAGGTGTATGGCCTTCGTCGCAAAGCACACGAAGACGCAAACGTAGCCTTTGGTGATGAGGCAGGCTCTTCCAGTGTAGTTCTTGATGTCGAACGGTCCAGCGAAGTCCAAACTGGTGGCAGCGAAAGGGCGAGAGAGTGTGGTGCGCTCAGGGGGTAGAGCGGCCATAAGTTGGGTGCGTACTTGCTTCTTTTGGAGCAAACAAGGCTTGCAATTATGAATTGTGGCTTTAATCATGTTTTGGGCCTTGGGTATCCAGTACCGCCTGCGGAGCAAGCGCAGCATCAGCTGGTTTCCACCGTGTAGGCTGATATCATGGATAAACCGAACCAAGAGACGGGTGAAGACGCAATTGTAAGGGAGCAAAATGGGGTGGCGCTCATCGTACGAAAGCGATGGACACGAGATTAACCGTCCGCTCCCACGAAGGAGTCCGTCATGTGAGAGAAATGGGTTAAGCGAGAGAATCGAGCTTTTGCGCTTAAGAGATTGTTTCATTTCCAGGCAATGGTAATCATTGTTGAAATGAACTTTTTGCGCGACAATGATGAGCCGCGTCTGAACCGCTTGAATCTCATCGGAGTCGATGAGAGTAGTTTCGCGCCGAAAATGAGGTCGGTAATGGGGGTGCGTATGCTGCAGGAATCGAAAAGCATACGCCAATACGCGAAGGGCTCGCGGGAAAGAAGAGAATCTTTCTAAGGGGTCCTCATATTGCTGGTAATAGGTGAAATTGGTTTTGATGGGCTTAGCCTCCAATTCAGTTTCGAACTCGTGGGGGTCAGTGTAGTGAGGCCACTGCGTCCTCGCTTGCCGCAGCCATGCAGGTCCTTGCCACCAGAGCTGTGTGGGAAGCAAATCCAGAGGATACATGCCTCTGCTGGCAAGATCCGCTGGATTACTCTCCGAGTCGACGTGGTACCAGTGAGTGTTGTCCGCCACCTCGACAATTTTCGCGACACGGTTGGCGACGAACGTCGTCCATGTGCAGGGTGGTCGTTTCAACCACGCCAGCACTATAGTCGAGTCGGTCCAACAGTGAAGGTCATAACGTGGAAAGTCGAGATGGGGAACAATTGCGTCAATCATATCGACAAGGAGAGCAGCTCCGCAGAGTTCCAATCGAGGGATCGATATGGTTTTGATTGGGGCGACCTTCGTTTTGGCAAAGAGCAAGGAAGTCGAAGTGCTGCCTGAGTTATGAGTGAGCACGTAGATCACGCCAGCGTATGCTTTCTCGGAAGCATCACAAAAAGCATGAATTTCCACGGTGCTGCCTGGGGTGAAGTGAATCCATCGGGGTATTTTGAGGAGATTGATATGGGGGTAACATTGAACGAATTGAAGCCAACGTTGTAAAGTGATGGGAGTGAGTGGGTCGTCCCATCCGATGCCGTCCAGCCAGAGTTGTTGCATAATGGTTTTTGCAATGACAATGACTGGAGCAAGCCATCCTGCCGGGTCAAACAGTTTTGCAATCCGAGATAACACCTCGCGCTTAGTATATGTGGGGGAGAGGTCAAAGGGTTTTGACTCTATGGTGAAATGATCGGTTTTGGCATTCCAACGGAAGCCGAGAGTTTTGGTATTGCTACCATCTTCTAATTCCAGAAAGTTTTGGTTTAAAAGATCTTGTGGTGGGATCCCAATTAGAAGAGCGGGGTGATTTGCTGTCCATTTGCGTAGCGTGAAGCCGGCAGAGTGAAGAGCGGCAGACAGTTGATGTCGGGTACGAAGCGCGACATCAATGTCATGAGCGCCACATAACGGATCGTCCACGTACATGGAGTTCTTAAGAATGGGAGCAGCAAGGTGGTATTTTTTCTCGACATCCTTTGCCAACTGATGTAGAGTTCGTATGGCCAGATATGGAGCACAGTTGACGCCAAACGTGACCGTTTGGAGTTCTAAATTTTGCACATCGTCGTGTGAAGAATTTCGGAAGAGAATTCGCTGGTAGCGCGAATGCTGGGGATTTATGCGGATTTGGCGATACATTTTTTCAATGTCGCCATTGAAAACGTATTTATAGAGTCGCCATTGAATAATGAGAAATGTCAAATCCGATTGAAGGGCCGGCCCAGGATAGAGGATATCGTTCAGGCTAAGACCGTTGGAGAAGGGGCAGGAGGCATTGAACACAACACGCACCTTGGTCGTGCTGCTATCGGGTTTGAGAACAGCGTGATGGGGTAGGTAGTAGTTGTCGAAACCGGAAGGGTTCTGAGAGGGGTGGATCTGTGTCATATGGTGCAGATCCGAGTACTCGCGAATCACGGAGTCATATGTTTCTTTAAAACTGGGTGTCTTCAACAATCTCGTTTCGTTTCGGAGAAACTGTTTGAGAGCAATCTCTCTGGATTTCCCGATCTTTATTGAAGAAGGGAAACCTTCTTTGAAGGGCAGCGAAACAATATATCGGCCATCGGGGCGCCTCTGAGTGGTATTTGAGTACAAGTCCTCGCAGCGTTGTTCACCCGGGGTGGGTATCCGTTTAGTTTGGACTTCTTCAAGCTCCCAGAATCGCGATAGTTGATGATCCATGGAGACTTCGTTGAAGAAAGAGACTCGTGTGGTAACCGAGGGGGCAGGTAAATCCTGCTGAAGTGGACCTGTGAGAATCCACCCGAAGATGGTCTCTTGAGCGACCAGAGAGTCAACGATGTTTAATTCCATCGCGCAAGATGAGGGGGTAGATATCGGCTCCAATAAGCATATCAATTTGATCACTGCGGTAGAAGTTCTCATCGGCTAATGGTAGCTCGCGAAGAGATTCACAGCGTGAAGTATCGAGAGAGCAGACCGGGAGATTGCCGGTTAACTTGGGAGCACAAGCGCACAAGCTTGAAGGTGAGTCCCAGGAGCTCGAGGTGAGCCAATCTGGAAAGGGCAAAGTTTAGAAACCTGGGCGGTAATCGTTTGATTTACACTCGCCACTTGGGCCTGGATGGCTTTCACCGGGAGTTTCAAGCGCTTCTGGATGCGTTCGGATAAGAAAGTGGCTTTCCGGGGTCAATGAGCGCACGCGCTGTGTATGGCTCACCGCGATGGTAAATATGAATCATCGCAGTGGCGAGCAACACCTGCTTCGGTCGCGAGGTGAAGCACGTCAATACATTGGATGTTGAGGGGGCTTCAGTGGACTGTATATTAGGGGTAGAGGTAGAGGGGGTCGCTCGAGAGCGCGACGGAAGGTTCGACAAGCGATTATGCGTATGAGCATTGGGAACGTGATGAGGGGGGGTTTTACGAAGCAAGGTGGTATGGGTAGAGTCCGAATGAGAGTTCGGTTGGGGGGCCGAGGCCTCCTCGCGATGTAATAGTGCGCCAAGCAGTTGGAACAAAAATGAATTCGTTGAACTGTCGTCCAACGAGAGTCCAAATTCATTGCCAGAAACCGTGGGCATCTGCGGAGCGAGTGCGGTTGATCAGTGCATAATCTGCAGCTGGTCGAAACCATATTAGCCTGGAACGTATTCACAGGCTTCGGGTTGGGGGGAGCGCGCGTAGAGGTATGCGACGCTTTTTTAGGGGGGTTGACGGACTTCCGGATATCGTCAACAGTTTCCAAAGTTTGGAAATGGGAGGTGAGAAAAGCGTCCATTTCGCGCCATCTTGGAATTTCTCGTTTGAGGGTAATAGATTGTTCCCATAACGAGAGGGTGTGTTCGGGGAGGCGAGTTGAGCAGAGATGCACAATAATTGCGTCCCAGCTGTTCACATCGACATCATGCAAAGTGAGAGCTGAGAGGCAGTTATTAATCTCTCGTTGGAGACGTTTAATAGCCACTCCCGATTCTTTGGTAATTGGGGTGAGATTGAATAACGTTCGGAGTTGAACGTTAACAAGAATTCGCTTATTCTCGAAGCGGTCGGTGATGTTCCACCAAACTTGCTCAAAACCGGCGTCGGTGAGGGGGGATTTCTAATAAAAAACTAATTCTTTTGCTTCACCTCGTGTCTTTTGATTGAGGTGAAACAACTTTTCGATGGGGGATAACCGATTGTTGCGGATGTAGAGAGCTGAAAACATATCGCGAAAAGTTGGCCATGATTCGTAATCGCCGTTAAAAATCGCGGTGTCACACGACGGTAAACTGATATTATGTCCGGAGAGATTCGAGTGGACTGTTGCCTCCAGTGCAAAGGCATGGGATAACGAAGATTGCGAAGTTGGGGAGGGTAGGGGGGCAGCGAGATGCTGCAGCTCGCTAATCTTGGCGGAGAATCGAACATAAATCTGGTAACTGCGTCGGTATTGGCTTTTCACGACAGTTACCTCAGCGGTTTTGGGATCGTCGACTGCTAATGGATTCGCTGCCATGATGGTGGATTCCAAGCATGAGTTGTATGCTTGTTTCAAATCGGACCAGACCGCCTTCAGTTCCTCACGATGGGTGTCCAGGCTGGATGCCGAATGTTCACGTTCCGGAATGTCGCTGAATTCCTTCTCGAACTCCTCCAGTGTTTCAGTCACGCTGATGAATTTCGTAAGGGGGTTCATGGTAACAGAATCACTCGTTGAGAAATTGTAGATTAATAAACAAAAAGACGTATAACAGAACACCAGAGGGGTGAGGTTTATTGTTTATTTGTTTTTTTTTGGGGGGGGGGTTATTAATAGTAATAGTTTAATAAAAATATTTCAATTAATCTACAAATAAATTAGTCAGAGTAATTTAGATTTAATTACTCCGACTACTTCGACAAAAGTTGTTTGGAAAGTTATTTGTGATGATTTAAACCGAGGGGCGGGGGTATGCCGTACAAAAACTCAAACCGTGATAAATGAGTGGCCAAAAAAATAGAAAATGAGGAAAACCACTAATTAAGCATAATATAATGCTCGTTTATTTTATTTTATTTTAGGGGTAACAATTTTTGGGGTAATTTTATATTACTATAAAAAAGTAATTTAATTCAAACTAGTCAAAGTAGTTTAAAATTAACTACTTCAACTACTTCTGCAAACGCCGTTTCCAACCGGGTAGCCGCTGCTTGTGCGCTGCCCGCACGATGTCACCGACGCTCGCTGCGGATATAGCACAAAGCAACTCCGCAAATCGAGAGAGTAGTGCTTGCGCCTGTGAAAAGGTGGTGGTTTTTGGTGCGCTGATAATTCCCACGCTGGAGCTGCAGGTTTTTTTGTACACTTTTGGGGCCAACGGCAACTCTCGATACCGCTACGAGAATGAACCGTTGGTAATATTCTTTTTCAATAAATATTAAGTTTTCGATTTGAGAATCTTAAATTGATGTACAACACGCGATGGTTGCACATACAATTTAATATAAAAGAACGATATTTTTGTTCTTTTGGGGGAATCACAATGAATGCTGCGCGACGCCGAACCGAAACAAGGGGTTTACACTTTTAATACTAATTATAATTTAATTATTAATATTAATGAATATAGGGGGAAATGGGGGTTTTGCCGGCGTAAAATCCGGTTCGAATGGACCAATTGTTTCTCTGATCTTCGAGCGCGTGGGATGGCTCGAAGAGTCAAGAGGTTGGGGTGGTCTCCGAGCTCGTGGTATCCGGCTCGAAGGACCAAATGTTTCTCTGATCTTCGAGCGCGTGGGATGGCTCGAAGAGTCAAGAGGTTGGGGTGGTCTCCGAGCTCGTGGTATCCGGCTCGAAGGACCAAATGTTTCTTTGACTCTCGTGCGCGTGGGATGGCTCGAAGGATCAAGATGGATGGGGTAAAAAAGTAAGCAGAGGTACTTAACGATCGCTTGGAGTGGAGTCGTCGTCGTCCGGAAGTAGAGGGGTGAGCTTCGTTGCTTATTTTGTCCTGGAGGGGTGAGCTTCGTTGCTCGTTTTGTCCTGGTTGACTGGGATGTAACGTTGGTTGCTGGAACCTTTCACTTTGTAGAGACGATGGTTGGCGCGTGCACTTTCACCGAGATCACTCACAAGAAGAAGGATGCCTTTTTTCCGGAACCACCGCCATCTATCGGTCAAAGAGAAAAGAGAAGAACGGAATGAGACGGAATGGGGTCCGCTCGAGCCGTGTTCAGCGGGGTTGCTGATTGATTTTCGTGGGGTTTTGTCGCAAAGGGAAAAGCGACGGGAGACGGTGGGGTTTTCGCGTGAACACAGGCATAATGTGAGACACGCCATCAATCACGGGCAGTGGCTGGCTACTCTCAGAAAGAGAGCAGTTTTCAGCAAACATTTTGGCTAGAAAGTCGCCTTATCAACCGAGTGAGTGAAGATCTGATCATCATTGAGGAGAGTTCAAATAGTACTCAAGAACTCTGCGTCTAAGGCACTGTTCGTAGAGAACTTTTTCGCGCTTTAGAGTGGCATTGCACCTATTTCTGGCCTGATTGTGTAGCAGTAGTATCAGCAGTTTTGTTTGAATGCCAAGTCCTAAATGCTTCCTCTTTAGACCCGACTGCTTGTCTGCAAGTCACATTAAACCAGGAAAGGTCTTTTGGTTTAATGGAAATTCCTTTATTGGGCATGAAGGACCTCATACCAAATAAAATTATATTTTCTACCAATTTTGCTGCAGCATTTATATTTCTATCCCTGAAACACAATTGCCAATTGAAACGGCTGAAAAAAGAGTTCAGCGCATCCCAATTGGCCTTCTCATAAAGCCACACTGTCCGCTTCGGAGCTGGCTGGTGAACGGATTGAAGACTAGAATATGGGAAGGTAGCAGAAATTGTAGCGTGGTCCGAATTACCAAGAGGTGCAAGAACATTCACATCATACTTGCTGTGATGTGATGTTAGAAAAAGGTTCAGAATATTTTGGTTTTGCCCATCAACGCAGGGAAAGTGCGTTGGTTCCTTCACTATTTGAGTCACATTATTACACTCAGGAAATAACTCAACATACAAACCATCGGGTGTCGTGTTCGACGCTGTAAGTGGGCGGGAAGACATGCGCAGGGAGACTATTCCCCAATCTAATCACGCGACCGAAAAACGAACTCTCGCGGTAATGCGTGGTTCTTTGAAACGGAATCGTGAAATAAAAGGAGTGCACCCCTCTGGAAAGCCGAGTTCTGCTAAACACCTGAACCGGACGAATCAGGCCGGCTACTCCAGAGGAACATTTACCATGAAAGTAGCGGTAAAATAATGATACACACCCTACATCACGACGACGCTCCAAGGTTTCAATAGAGCTGGATACCCTACTGTCCCCTATAAGTTTTAACGCACCACAGTGGACACGGTTGAGAAGCTGAAGATATGTCCGCGAAGCTCCCGACCATATATGCGAATTGTACTCCATGTTCGGACGGATATAAGTGGTGTAGATACAACCAAGGTCGGTTGGAGTGAAGTATTTCTTACACCGCTTAAGAAAGCCTAAGCACTTGGCTGCTTCTTTCGACACGTCAAAGATGTGATCGTTCCAGCGAAGATCGCATTGGATTGACATGCCCAGAACATCAAGAGCCTCCGACTCATTAATATCCACACCACCCATATTTAGAGGTGGGAAGTTGTCACCCGCCAAACGCTTGTGGGTTAACAAACAGTATTGTGTCTTCCGCGCATTAAAGTCGACCCGATTCGCACTCCTGGATTTTGTTGAGGTCGGATTGGAGTGTGTCATTCATAATTCTGCGTCTTCTAGTGTTCTCCAGAATGGAAGGACGCCTGGAGAATGAATATGAATGACAAATGCTGCTGTCATCAGCAAACGAGTAGACGGGGTTTGATGTCAATGACAGAAGGTCATTGATGAAAATAAGAAAAAGTTTTGGAGACAGGACCGAACCCTGCGGAACTCCAGCATTAGTGGAGTGCTCTTCGGAAGAAAGCCGTCTATTACAACCCGAATAGAACGGCCGCTGAGGAAACTCGATATCCATCGAGTGAAAGTATTACCGACACCATAAGCAGCCAGTTTAGACACGAGTTCTTTATGCCACACCCGGTCAAATGCCTTGGAGATATGCAACTGCTCCACCGCTCAGCGAGAAACGCCATCAGATCGCCGGTGGAACGGTGAGCACGGAAGCCGTACTGGCGATCGCTGATCAACTCGTTGCTCTCTAGATACCTCATCAAGTTAAAATTTACAATGCTCTCCATGACTTTGAAGAGCACTGAGCAGATCGCTATGGGCCGGTAATTTGCAGGATTCGTAGCCTCACCTTTTTGTGGGAACTGGCTGCACATTGGCAATCTTCCAGGAAGTGGGAAAAACTCCTGAAGTAAACAATAAATTAAAGAAATTGCGCAATGGGCGAGCCAGTGTTGAGGCGCACTTTCTCAACACATGGGCTGATATGCCATCCGGTCCCGAGGATTTGTTGACATTGAGGTCTGCAAGCACTCTTTTAACAGCTCGCGTTCGAAAATGCATCTCAGGCATAGTATGAGATATACCATCGACTGCGGGCAGTGGTTGGCTACTCTCAGGAAGAGAGCAGTTTTCAGCAAACATTTTGGCTAATAAGTTTGCCTTATCAACCGAGTGAGTGAAGATCTGATCAACCTTGAGGAGAGTTGGAATGGACGATCGCGTCTGATTCTTCACTCTCCCCACGAACGACCAAAAGTTCTTGCTACCCTTATTCAAGAACTCTACGTCTAAGGCGCTGTTCGTAGAGAACTTTTTCGCGCTTTAGAGTGGCATTGCACCTATTTCTGGCCTAATTGCGCAGCAGTTTAGTATCAACAGTTTTGTTTAAACTCCAATTCCTAAATGCTTCCTCTTTAGACCTGACTGCTTGTCTGCAAGTCGCATTAAACCAGGAATGGTCTTTTGGTTTAATGGAAATTCTTTTATTGGGTATGAAAGACCTCATACCAAATAAAATTATATTTTCTACCAATTTTGCTGCAGCATTTATGTTTCTATCTCTGAAACACAATTGCCAATTGAAACGGCTGAAAAAGCAGTTCAATTAGCCTTCTCATAAAGCCACACTGTCCGCTTCGGAGCTGGCTGATGAGCGGATTGAAGACTAGAATATGGGAATGTAGCAGAAATTGTAGCGTGGTCCGAATTACCAAGAGGTGCAAGACAATTGACATCATACTTGCTGTGATGTGAAGTTAGAAAAAGGTCCAGAATATTTTGGTTTTGCCCATCAACGCAGGGAAAGTGCGTTGGTTCCTTCACTAATTGAGCCAAATTATTAGACTCAGCAAACAACTCAACATACAAACCCTCGGGTGTTGTGTGACTCGAATGACGTAGCCAATTGGAATTATGAACATTGAAATCACCAGCAACAACAATTTCACTGTTCGGATACGATTCCAGGATTTTAGAAATCGAATCAGAGAGACTGTCAAGTTTATCAAAAGTTGGCAGCCTCTCTAGACCCGGGCTTCTATAAATGAAGCAGAAGTGCAGGATGTGCGACTGGATTTTGAACTTAACCCACATGGAGCTAAATTCGGCATCCGACGTGCAAAGGTGTTGCTGACACTGGTACGCAACATCACTGCGAATGTTTAAGGCGAGGCCTCTGTGTGGTAAAAACAACATGGGGCTAAATTCGATATCTGTCGTGCAAAGTTGTTGCTGACACGCAACATCTCTGCGAATGTGTAAGGCAAGGCCTCTGTGTGGTGAAAATAATGGCAGCAAATATTATCAGACACCTCGGTGTCACCTTGTGCCATTACATGCGGTTGGTGGGTATAAATATGCGCATAGACCGCTGTACAAACGGCCACGCGTACTTCGCAAGCAAAGCAAAACGCGGCAAGACAAGTGTTATGCCTTTATCTTGCCGCGCTTCAGCCCACGGTGCACTCACAGCCGCCTGCACACCTAACACCTAACGGGACCAGAAGGAGGAAGAGTGGAAACAAACGAAATTCCGAGCTTAACCGTGGAGAGCATAAATAATGCCTTAGCTTGGTTCTCTGCATTCCGTTAGATTGAATTTATTTAATTTTATTGTTGATGCATGTTATTAATTTCTGTTTATTGGTGTTTGGATGTGGTTGGTGTAGGATGTGGTCGGTTTTATTGTTAACTATTATTTCGCGAGCACTCGTCGCGAAAAATTTAGTGTGGTGGGAAGTAACGTCCACCTTCGCCCGCGGTCACATCACAACTGATTTCCACTACAAACAATACAAAATCAACTTTCCTTTAAAATACCGCTTTCCTAATGATTCTTGCGTTCGCTTCCTGTTTCTCAATTGCTTTCGGCCAAACTTTTTGTTGTTTTTTCTTTTCTTTCAAAATGTCCACTAATTGCATAAAATTTTTTGTTTTTTTCGCTTTTCACTTTTATTTCTTCTCTAAATTTTTCCCCTTTTATTTTATTTATTATTACTTTTTTAACTTCCGCCATCTTCGGATCGCCAACTATATGGGTCAATTCTCGCACTTTGTCCCATTGAGCAATATGCCTTTCTTGCGGAATTGGAATTCTGCATAAAAACCATATTGTCTATTGGGCAAGTATTTAGCAATATTAATTTTAATGCCTCGCTTGCGGAACTTGGATTCCGCAAGCCGACTTGCTGTTTTCAGAAAATTACTCTCGCGCAATTTGTGTTCTGATTTAAATTTGTTTGACTGTCAGTGTTACCGTCTTCACAGGTTTTGGGTATCAGCAGTTTGAAAATGCTGGAAATATTTTCCTTTGGAACGATAGTTATCCACGAGTTTGTGCTTTTACCACCCGGGGAGTTCGCCGTACACCGTGTGTTAAGGGTGATATATCGGTTAGTTCCTGCATTGCCAAAAGTAATCATGGAGTTATCGAGCCTAAGTTTAATTAGGGAACTGTTAGGTAACGATTTAGGCTAGGCATTCTTCAACTACCGGCCAATCAAAGATCGTTCCGGTCAATTCCAGCAGCCCTAGAATGTGGAAACGGCACCAAAGGTTTAGATACCCGACGTTCAGCTAGGAACTGGTGCGGTGTAATGCAGTACGACTGGCAGTTAATTACAGGGTTTGGAAGAGTATCGCCATATGAAATCATTACGGGCAGTATATGTGACTACCTCAACTAGATCACAACGGAACATGGCGTGGTGGCCCAATGGAGTAGACTTCGTTTATATCCTAATTTTCCGAGTGAGAGCCATGATGACAAGGGAGTTAAGGTAGTTATTTAAGTAGCATATATTATAGTAATGTTAAGAATTTGTAAGAATTAACCACGCAGTAGTAAGATTGTGAGAATAAAGGAAAAAGGAATAACTTAAAATGTTGCGAGTCGCTAGGTTCGCGGTGCATATTTTTAGGCAGTGCTTAAAGCGCACTTAAATGCCAACATTTAATTCCGCGTTGTGCGGTTAATTTCATTTCCGTTGTTTTTCAAGAGCATTTAGTCGAATAAGCACCGATGGCGCGGTTTTGTTTTCATTGGATATTGCTTATTGATATGATTATTGTAGTAGAGTTAGGCGGGCAAGTTAAGCCAGAGTGAAAATAAAGAGTGTAAATTGAAACAACGGTGTTCTTGAATTATTAATAGTGAAGTGGGAAGATCCTCCAGACAAAAGGATTCGGCACAGGATTTCAACAGGACAACGGGTCGACAGGAGTACACAACAATACTATAATAAAATCCTACAGCTAACTATACAATCTAGCAATTAATTAAATAAAATTTAAAACCCATTGAATATTGTATATACAAATTAATAATTCTATAATTTAAGTAACCAACTTAATAAATAAATCAACTTTTTAACATGGCATGTTAACTATGCAAAACTTTCATCGTGTCAATTGGCAACCAGAATACAAATTTTAAAAGCTGTGATAGGAACTGTGACAATTTTACTTTATTGTTTCGTGTCAAGTTGACAGCGAGAATAGTCCTGTAAACAATTTTAATAATGTCCTGCGCTTGGGAGAATAACTGTTATCAACGAATGGCATGGAATAATAAAACAATTTAAATAAATTCTAACTTATGAAATCACTCGAAATGTGGAACCGTCAAAATAAATTAAATTTCTTTTTCAGTTCAGGGAGGTGATCCCAGATGAATTTATTCGGTTTCTGGAACCTATTCACAATTGTTGAAATCACTCGCGTTTATAAAATAATATTTGTATAAAATTAAATAATAGAAATCCTGAAAATGGCTCAATGGTAAAAGACTTTGAAATGGTTCAAAAACATGAAGCTGAACACATATCATGGTGGATTAAAAAGTGTATTTATTTAACGGTTAAATAAATGTTGACTTTTGATTTACGAATAAAATAAAACTCGATCCATTCCATTCAATGCGTTTTATTCAACTGTACAAGTTATGTTCAAAAGTAAAGTAATGAAAAAGAAACAAGTATTGGAAATGAACAGTTGGGTTGAACAACATATGTATGTACATAAGAATAGATAAAACAGGGTGATTAATACATATATATATTTATAACATTCTCTACCTCAACCCAAATGTTTTCAAATATTTATATTAAGTAATTGACAAAAGTATTTATGCTTCTCTTTAGGTACAACATTTTTCCCTTATATAATGATACTTTATGTCGATGTGTTTACTTCTCTTCTGAGTCATTGTTCTTGGCTAAGAATTGGGCATCTTGATTGTCGCATCTAATTTTCGTTGGTTGCAATATGTAGGATGACAGTTTCATTTCCTGTAGTAAACTTCGCAGATAGGTCACCTCCTTTGCTCCCTGGCATAGAGCTACATATTCCGCTTCCATCGTGCTCAATGAGACACTCTGTTGCTTCTTCGATTCCCATGAAATTGGTCCTCCTCCCATAAATACTACAAATCCGCTGTAAGACCTTCGATCGGTTGAGCCCAATCAGCATCA
Source organism: Sicus ferrugineus (assembly GCA_922984085.1). Lineage (NCBI taxonomy): Eukaryota > Metazoa > Arthropoda > Insecta > Diptera > Conopidae > Sicus > Sicus ferrugineus. The sequence goes on along the minus strand of OV277351.1, from coordinate 630,694 downwards.
GTATAACATACCAAGCTATTGTTTGATTTGTACGACAGTGTGGCTTTCGGTGTTTGTTTTAAGTATCTCAGTATATGTTTTGCAGCAACAAAGTGCTCGTCGTGAGGATGACTGTTGAATTGTGAAAGCTTTGATATCGCATGAGAAATATCAGGTCTAGAGATGATTGAAAGATACATTAATTCGCCGATCAATGATTGGTACTTCTGTGAATCCAAATTTTCACAATCTGCTTCTTGACATATCTCTAGTTTTTTACCACACGCAAGTGGAGTATTCGAGGGCTTACAGTCCCTCATTCCCCATCTTTCCAAAAGTTCGTTAACGTATTTATATTGATGGATAAAAATATCTCCACGTAATCCATTTCTCTCAATTTCCATTCCCAAGTAGTAACTAATTGGACCACGATTTACTGCATCTACATGCTTGTTTAATTCGGTAATAATATTTTGCATATACGATTCATTTGAACAAGCAAGAATTATGTCATCAACATACAACGCTAGTATGTTAATGTCACTTTCGCTCATTTTTATATAAACGCAACTATCTGTAGAACATCTAGTGAATCCCATTGTATTTAATATTTCGGATATTTTTACATTCCATTCTCGGCCTGCTTGTTTCAACCCATACAGTGTTTTTTCGAGCTTACATACCTTTCCCGGCTGAGACGAATCCACGAAACCCTTTGGTTGCTTCATAAAGATATCTTCCTTCAAGTCACTGTTTAAATACGCCGCTGCGATGTCGATGTGATTCACTAGGAGCTTATGCTGCACTGACAATGCTAAAATCAGTCTAATTGTGGAATGCCTAACTACCGGTGCAAAGGTTTCCGAATAATCAATATTGAATCGCTGTGAGCATCCTTGTGCCACTAAGCGTGCCTTATATTTTTCGACACTTCCGTCGGGTTTAAATTTCTTGGTATAAACCCATTTACATCCGATAATATTTCCTTGTTTTGGCTTGTCTACTAGCTTCCAAGTTCTATTCTTGATCAGAGTGTTATATTCTTTTTTCATCGCATTTTTCCATTCGAAACTTTCCATGGCTTCTTTTACTGACAGTGGAATATCCTCGATGAGACACAGTGAATTCATTTCTGGTGCGTTTGGAGAAATTTTTCTGGGTCTGCCAGGATTTCCGGTTCTTAAAATTCGATATCTTCCCGGCTTAAGTTTCGGTCTTTCGTTTTGAAGCTCTTCCTCATCAGATGATTCTGTAGTCGATGATAGCTCTACTATTTTGGTAGGCGCCGATGATGCAGGAACTGAAGATTCAGTTGTCATAATTTGTTGTGAATTGGAATTTGCATCCATTCTAACTTCTATAGCTTCTTCTTCGCATGGATCGGTACTAAAAATGTTTTGATAACTATTCTGATTTACGTTACTATAGAACAAGTTCCTGTTATCACGCTCGAGCGAATCTTCAAAAAACTTCACGTCTCTACCTATAGTGATAGTCCTTTGCTGCTTATCATAAAGCCTGTAGGCTTTCACAGAATCTGCGTATCCTACGAATGCCATCAATTTCCCCTTTGGTTGAAATTTCTGCTTACCTGGACGCTTATCTAGTAAAACGGCATCACATCCGAAGGTTTTTAGGTGAGAAACAGATGGTTTCTTTTGATACCAAAATTCGTATGGTGTTTTTCCATCCAGTGACTTCGATGGTGAACGATTCCTTATATAAAAAGCCGTGTTGACCGCCTCTGTCCATAAATTTTGGGGTAAGCCTGAATCAGTGAGCAAACACCTGGCCATTTCGACGATCGTCCTATTGATGCGCTCCGCAACTCCGTTTTGCTGAGGAGTATAGCACACAGTTCTTTGATGAATTATACCTTTAGACTTCAAGAAATTTCCGAACGCTTCATTTACATATTCGCGCCCATTATCTGAACGTAAAATTTTTAGTTTACAATTGGTTTGTCTTTCGGCGTTTATTAAATATTCTTTGAACACTTCTAGTGCTTCTGATTTTTCTTTAAGAAAATATATCATTGTAAACCGCGAAAAGTCATCTATAAAAGTAATGAAATATCTGCTCCCGCTTTGGGATGAAACACGTATCGGGCCGCAGATGTCTGTATGCACTATTTCCAATCGACGTTTAGTAAAAATGGTTTTATAACTTTGAAACGGCTTGGCCGATATTTTACACATTGCACATGTTACACACGAAATGTCTTTCGGCACTGTAAAGTTTTCTATTCCTCGGACTACATTATTTGTCGACAAAACTTGCAAATCTTTGAAGTTAATGTGGCCGAATCTTCTATGCCACCTTTCATAGTGTGCAACAGCACTTAAAACGGAATGCTTAACTTGACAGAAAAAATTATTCACTTGAAAAATTCCTTTGCATAATTTTGCTTTTATTAGTTCTTTATTTTCTCGTGTAAGCACAACAGCCATGTTTTTCGAAAATTCAACCTTATTTCCACTTTCAATTATTTTTCCAACCGACAAATAATTTGACGTTAAGGCAGGGACATATAAGGCTTTGCTCAAAACTATGTCATTTCCAATTGATTTTACACTTATGTCGCCAATGCCCTCAGCGTTAACAGCTTCACCGCTCGCCATTAGCACAACCTGATTTATAGGTCTGAACGAAATAAAAGAACTTTTATTTTTACACATATGCGATGATGCTCCGCTGTCAAGGATCCATTTATCGACGCGAGAGTCATTTAGAGCATGTATACTTAATGCACTTTCTTCTACGGTTTTTGGTGTCGTTGCACTTAAAACAACTGCTTGTGCAAAGTTTTGCCCTTTTTTACATTGTCTTTGAATGTGACCACGCATACCGCACTTGTAACATTTAACTTTATTTTTATTTAAAATTTTCGGTTCGTAACTCTTTTCGCGCACTCGTTGTTCGTTATTCGTTATTTTTTCGTTGCGTTGCTTATACTTCATACCGAAAACTTTTTCATCATATTCTACTGGTTTATTTTCACGACGTTGTTCCTCTTCCAATATTTTGACCTTGAGTTAGTCTAACGCTGGAAGCTCGTCTCGGGCTTCGATAGCCACAACGAAGTTTTCCAGATTCTCCGGCAAGCTGCACAATAACAAAATACTTAACACGTCGGCTGGTACCTCCACGCCAACTTCTTTCAGATTATCGACGATAGAACAAAAGTCATTCAATTGACCCGAATATTTTACATTGTCTTTCAATTGAAATCGAATTAATCGCTTAAACAACGTCACCTTTCTAGCCGGACTCTTTGTTTGGTATAAAGTTTTTAAATTTTCCCAGGCTTCATGCGCAGTCTTGCAATTTTTAATATAAATTAATTCTGACGCCACAACACTTAGTATTATAGTGGCTAATGCCTTTTCATCCAATTTCTTAAATGCTTGCTTTTCGGTTGCACTGGCATCATTTGGACACTTCGTCACTACCACGGACCAATAGTCCAAAGTTATTAAGTAACTCTTCATATGAATTGCCCACGTGACGTAATTTTCACCATTGAACTTATCAAAGTTAGTTAACGAGACCGCCATATTCATATATTTTCCTTTTACACTAAATATCAAAATACTTTTAATTATTTTCGACAAACGAAAGTTTTTAAATTCGACACACGAATACTGCGTGGCCTGGGCCCATAACCTTAATTGACTTTTGATTTACGAATAAAATAAAACTCGATCCATTCGATTCAATGCGTTTTATTCAACTGTACAAGTTATGTTCAAAAGTAAAGTAATGAAAAAGAAACAAGTATTGGAAATGAACAGTTGGGTTGAACAACATATGTATGTACATAAGAATAGATAAAACAGGGTGATTAATACATATATATATTTATAACAATAAATTATTTTGGTCACGTTGTACCCAGAGATTCGTTAATTGTTTATATTTTTCTTTAAAATTCAGGATTGCATTTTCTATAAAAGTATATTTTTAAGCGAAAATATCGCAGTGTGCCGCGTATCGTAGAAAAAAATATAGAAGTAGCAGTATCTTGAATTATACAGACTTAGCTAATTTCTGCTATCGTACATTCGGTACACTTATCTTTTTCCCATGAAAAATATTTCTTTTGCTCAAATGTTAAATTGTTAGAAGCCATTTGTTGAAAAAATTTAATAAATTTTGTCCCTCTCACCGATGGCTAATCATTTTTATTTCGTTTTAGATTTTAATACCGTAACCTTTCCTTATCTTTCAAATTTCGCAAAGTGTGGTTGTTATTCAATATTTCTTTGCAGTTTAGGATCGCTTAATATTTTCACACTGTGTGCATAATGTCTTCCCGTAAAACCGCTGGACGTCGCGCTACTACTAAAAAACGCGCCCAAAGAGCTACTTCAAATGTCTTTGCAATGTTTGACCAAGCGCAGATAGCAGAATTTAAGGAGGCCTTTAATATGATAGACCAAAATCGTGATGGATTTGTGGAAAAAGAAGACCTTCACGATATGTTAGCGTCACTTGGGAAAAATCCAACAGATGAATATTTGGAAACAATGATGAATGAAGCACCTGGTCCAATAAATTTTACAATGTTCTTAACCCTATTTGGCGAACGTTTACAAGGCACAGATCCAGAAGATGTCATAAAAAATGCTTTTGGATGTTTTGATGAAGAAAATAAAGGATATATTCCTGAAGAAAGATTGCGCGAATTATTAACCACCATGGGTGATCGCTTCACTGACGAAGATGTAAGTGCACAATTATATATCGTAGGCTTGACTTAAGTTAGTTTAAGGTTTTAATATCTTATTTGTTTAACAAAAGATTAAGTTTGTTACAAATATTATTTTTATAATATTTTTTGTAACAGTGTCCCCAGCAAACAAATAGATTTTGTTAATTAACATTTATATGTACACTTCCAAAAATTTAAAAAAAAGATGTACCTGTGTATATGGTATAAAAAGTAGGCGTGGTTAGCAACCGATTACGCAAATTGTCAATCGCAAACTCTTCTACTTAGAAATATTTGGGACAATTAAATAATTTGCATGGATGGGGGGCTCAGGGAATGCCCCCATCCATTCAAAGCATTCGTTGGTACAGAAGGGAAAAGGTGGGAGTAGTGTCGATTTACACACTTTTAAAAGCTTCGACGTTATAAGTGGGTAGGAAAACACGCGCAGAGAGACTATTCCACAAATTTAACTGCGCGACCGAAAAACGAACTATATATAACTGATTATATATAACTGCTTATATATAAAATGTACTGTACGTACCATACACTACCCGAGTAATACTTTTAGCTCTGTAATGCCCTTGCTGTTTCACAGAGCTGATAGCTTTTACCTAGCAGAGCTCCTAGAACTATTACGCAGCTGATGTAATGCACATTTCTTTAGTTTTGGAGCAGTTTTTGAATGTTTTAATAAGTAGCTGCATATGAATGTTTTAATAAGTAGCTAAACAGTTTCAAATAAACTCTTTAGAATTATTAATTTATTACGCTAATTTCATGGCTTTTCACAAGAATTTTTTAAGAATGATATGCAGAGTAAGTAGACGTGTTTTGTTTTGCTGTCCGCCAATTTTTGTAATAAGTTGCTGCTTTAACCAATTTTTCTCCAATATTAAAAAACCAGTACACTTTTTATGAAACAGTGTCGGACGTTTCTAAAAATTGCATTTGAAATTAAGTACTCTTAAAATGAATACCCGACCAATGTCCAACGTGGTGAAATTAACTCTCCCTACTCACGGGATATCTGGCTCTCCTCACAGCAGTAGTCAAAGTGCTGTACTAACTGTTCAAACTTTGGAAGATCGCTTAAACAATCTCTCTGATCTTCTTATGGATAAAAAAAAGAGCGAGCTGATCAGTATACGCAAGGAATTCTACTCAAAGCTTTGTGATCTTGAAAAATTATGGCCCAAAAATTTGGGGAGATTATCCAAGGAACTTGCTGATTCTCATAGTAAAATTCATGCTTTGAATGATAAATCTATAGTTTTTGGAGAGAGTTTGGATAGAATCTCTGCAGAATTCTTTGAACGACCGAATTAGCAGGATTGAAAGTGAGTCTGTGTGTTCCCAGGAAGCTTGTGCACTTGCTCATGAGTTTTTGGACATGCAAAGAAGAATGGAGATTTCTTGTGGAAAATTATCACCCGCTAAACGCTTGTGTGTCAACAGGCAGCATTGGGTTTTACCCGCATTGAAATCGACCCGATTCGCTCGACACCACTCTTGGATTTTATTGAGGTCAGACTGGAGTATGTCATTCATAATTCTGCGTTTTTCAATGATCTCCAGAATAGAAGGACGCCTGGAGAATGAATATGAATGACAAATGCTGCTGTCATATGCAAACGAAAGACGGGGTTTGATGTCAATGACAGAAGGTCATTGATGAAAATAAGAAAAAGTGTCGGAGACAGGACCGAACCCTGTGGAACTCCAGCGAAGCCGTCTATCACAACCCGAATACAACGGCCGCTGAGGAAACTCGATATCCATCGAGTGAATGTATTACCGACACCATAAGCAACCAGTTTAGACACGAGTGTTTTATGCCACACCCGGTCAAATGCCTTGGAGATATCCAAAGCAACAACCTTACTCTTACCGAATTAGTGAACACAGCTGTTCCAACGCTCCATAACTTTGAAGAGCACTGTGTTGTATTTCGCATTCATACTTCAAGGTCCGGGTAACCGGAACCGTCAAGGCAAGAACATTGGCGCTTACTAATAACTGAGTTGGTGAGTCAAGGTCAAGTTCACCCTTTTAGTGCAAGCAAAGCACTTTGTTTGGGAAGCTCGAAAGACAAACTAGCAAAAGCTCGAAAGACAAACTAGTAACCATCGCACTCTGCGTGGTAGCAAGTGTGGGAGTTAATTGCTAGATTATTATAAGCTCCGGGCAAAGCTCTCGAAAACCAAGTTAGTAACCATCGCGGTCTGCATAGTTGTAAGTGTAGAAGTCAATTGCCACCAAATAGCTTTTCTCGAGCTCAAACCAAACAGTTTTCGGAGTAAATGAAATTAGCCAAAACAAAAAAGTAAAGAGCAAACGCGGAAGAATTAAATCGTTCCCAATTTAATTCTGCCGACGTTAATATTGGCAAATATTAATATTAAGAAATTACTATTGCAAAATAAGTGGAATTGCGACATACCGGTCCACCTTAGTTTCGCCGACGGCTACGCCGACTGAGCTTAAGTGGAAATGAGTAAATGTTTTAAAGTTAAGTTCTGATTGTGAGCCCACAGCGCGCAGACCGCCGCTGCATTGAATATAATAATAAAGGACGTTAGGAGGCACTTGGGTCTTTCATTTAGAGGAACCGCATTCCCGGAGTACCCACAACAACTTAGCAGATTGCTATGGATCGGTAATTTTCAGGATTCGTAGCCTCACCTTTTTTGGGAACTGGCTGCACATTGGCAATCTTCCAGGAAGTAGGAAAAACTCCTAACGTAAACGATAAATTAAAGAGATTGCGCAGTGGGCGAACCAGTGTTGAGGCTCACTTTCTCAACACGTGGGCTGAAATGCCATCCGGTTCCGAGGACTTATTGACATTGAGGTCTGCAAGCACTCTTTTAACAGCTTGCGTTCGGAAATGCATCGGAGGCATAGCATGACATACATCATCGACCGCGGGCAGTGGTTGGCTACTTTCAGGAAGAGAGCAGTTTTCAGCAAACATTTTGGCTAATAAGTTTGCCTTATCAACCGAGTGAGTGAAGATCTGATCATCCTTGAGGAGAGTTGGAATAGACGATCGCGTCTGATTCTTCACTCTTCCCACGAACGACCAAAAGTTCTTACTACCCTTGTGGTATTCAAGAATACCACAAGGTACGAACAGCGACTTAGACGTCGTTGGTATTCGTCGACCACTACCCTTGTGGTATTCGTCGACCACTACCCTTGTGGTATTCTTGAATACCACAAGGGTAGTGGTCGACGAATACCAACGACGTCTAAGTCGCTGTTCGTAGAGAACTTTTTTCGCGCCTTAGAGTGGCATTGCACCTATTTCTGGCCTGATTGCGCAGCAATTTAGTATCAGCAGTTTTGTTTAAACCCAATTCCTAAATGCTTCTTTTTTAGACCTGACTGCTTGTCTGCAAATCGCATTAAACCAGGAATGGTCTTTTGGTTTAATGGAAATTCTTTTATTGGGTATTTTCAGACCTTTTAACAAAAGTTGGCAGCCTCTCTAGAGCCGGGCTTCTATAACTGAAGTAGAATGCAGGATGTGCGACTGGATTTTGATCAGTCGTGCAAAGGTGTTGCTGACACTGGTACGCAACATAACTGCGAATGTATAAGGCGAGGCCTCTGTGTGGTGAAAACAAGGGTAGTAAATGGTACCCAGGCATGTGAAAATCCAGTGGATCTGCACCCTCAGACACCTAGGTGCCATTACATGCGGTTGGTGGGTACAAATATACGCATGGTACAAATATGCGGGGAATGGGGGTAGGAAAAACGACATCTACTCCTCCCCTCCCCTCCCTTTCCTTCCACTCCATTGGGCTATGAGCGATAGCCGCCGAATTTGTCTCTGTCCGCCGCTAGGATGTGGTTATGCGTTTGTGCTATTCTGCATCAAGCGGCTGTTTAGCCATTGTAAGTCTTGGCTACTGGTCTGTTTATTTGTGACCGGGGTTTCCATTCCGCTGTTGGGGTTAAAGAAAACCCCCCCCCCCTTTCTCTGAGCACGGCCGGGTGAGCCAAGCATCCCTCTACAGCGGGCCTTTTAAATTTTTTTTTTTAAGTATTACCAACCCCGACGTTGCAAAATGGCTTTATAGTACATTAGTGGAATCCATGCGGAACTTTGTCATCGCCACCCACTGTAAGGAAGTGTAAGGTCAGCTGTACAAAGGGCCACGCGTACGTCGCAAGCAAAGCAAAACGCGACAAGACAAGTGTTGTGCCTTTATCTTGCCGCGCTTCAGCCCACGGTGCACTCACAGCCGCCTGCACACCTAACGGGACCAGGAAGAAGAGTGGAAACAAACGAAATGCGGAGATGAAGAATTGGAAGTACTGTATTACTCGATCAGGACTCGTGCCGAACACAAGAAGAGCTTGCGGAATCATTGGGCGTGACTCAAGCAGCCATTTCCAAGTGCTTAAAAGCATTGGGATTCATCCAAAAAGGAAATTGCCATACGAGTTGATGCGGAGAGACGTGGAAATGCGATTTTGCATAATCTATGCTGCTCCAGCGTCATAAAGTGAAGTAATTTTTGCATCGAATTGTAACTGTCGACGAAAAATGGATTCATTACGACAACCCAAAGCGCAACAAATCGTATGTAAAGCCCGGCCAACCAGCCAAGTCGTCACCGAAGAAGAATATTCACGCTTCCAAGATAATACTCTGTATTTGGTGGGACCAGAAGGGAGTTGTGTATTATGAGCTTCTAAAACCGGGTAAAACCATTGCTGGAGAGCTGTACCGAAAACAACTGATTCGTTTAAAGAAAGCATTGAAGGAAAAACGGCCAAAATGGAAGACCAGACACGAGGCATTGATTTTCCAACATGACAATGCTCGGCCACATGTTGCTCAACCCGTTAAAAACTATTTGGAAAATGGCGGATGGGAATTTCTGCCCCACCCGCCATATATTCCATAGTTGGCGCCTTCTGACTACCATCCGGAATACCATTGACTTCAATTCAATTTGATATCCAAGACATCAAAAATTGGCTCGATTCGTTCTTTGCTTCAAAAGATGAAATGCTTTTTGGGGATGGCATCCGCGAATTGTCAGAAAGATGAGCAAATGTTGTAACTTCCGATGGACAATACTTTGAATAACAGTATTGTACAAGATTTTCTTTAATAAACGCTTAAAAAAAAATCCTAAAAAAGTTCTGGTTCTTAAGTTATACACCGATAGTGTTTTAATATAATTTAATATAGTGTATTTAACTTGGTTATTGGTTAATCTTAAGAAAGTTAAAATGTATTTTTAATTTGGTTAACCATTATGAGTATATTTTATACATCTCCTTTTTCTTATTCTCCTTCTCTCCTCAGATTAGTCTGTTTTCTTATCGTATTCCACTTATTTCTGATGTCTTACCCTCCTGCTTGTATTTTGTGGGTTGCCATGCGTTTTTATAACAGAATTTTTTTACTTTCTTCTTTATTGTTTATTAATAATTTCGAAGCATTGATGTTTGACACTTTGATGTTTGATTTAATAATTACATGATCGGTACTGTGACGCGACACCATAGGTACGCGTCACAAACCAAACTATTAACATTTCATTTACGAATAAGTATTTAATTTAATAATTTTGTAAAAGGGCAGAGCCGAATACTTTGGAAGTAATATTTCGCCTAGGATTAATTAGAACTAGTCCAATAGAAGTTAGCATTAGATTTAGTAGCTAGTAATTCCACCTACGGGTACTGGATATCTGGTCACCTCGAAATATCAGCTATTCGAGGTGAGAACAATGAAGTCAACACGAAAGTACGCACAGGAAAAGGTATAATAGAGCCTGCACAGCAAAGGGAGGGGGAATTTTTCGCAGGCAGTGGCCAGGGCGATATCGGCGCGACACCAGCGCGACACAGGCTCACTCACCAGCGCGACACAGGCACATTCATCGGCGCGACACCAGCGCGACATCGGCGCGACACCAGCGAGTTCACCGGGGCAACACCAGCATTCACTAACGCGACACAGGAGCATTCACCGGTTCACACCGGCACATACCAGGCACATAAACGCCCCAGAACCAGACGACACGAGTGCAAAGCCGAGTCCCAAAGACTTCAAGCAGTCAACAAAGGTGAAATTACCAGCTATTGAAGCAGAGTGTACAAGTTATACAAGTAGTGTACTAAGATTGAATAAATAAGTAAATTGAATTTATTGTTCCACTAAATTTTCTGTGGACTGAATTCCGGTCTAACTCCTCGAGTTATGTCCCGGCGAGAACAACGTCACAGATGGCGCCCGAACAGGGACAATAAATTCACAGTGAACACGACACTCGAGTGAGCACACACTAACGCAACACTCGGAGCAAGTGAAGAAAACCAGTCTTAAGTCAACACACTACTTAGATCACAAAAACCAAAGATGGTTTCTACAAGCTGGGTCTATTACCTAAACAAAGATGAACTCCTTGCGGCATGCACCGAATTTGGCCTCAAGGAAACTGGCACCGCGGAGGAAGTAAGGAAAGCGCTGGTAGCCTTTATTAATGCGAAACAATATTCAGCAGACGACAAAACCCGTCTCGACAAATGGGAGGCATTGCACTCATTCGAAATCCATTAGACTTATGCCACCAAAACACATACCGGACGGCATACCAGGACAACTCTTAATCAGCACAACCGACGGAAAGATACAAACAAGAACAGCGAGTTCCGTCGCAAATAAATACACAACGGATGAGCCGCCAGGACCCTCCAAGGTAACTTTTCACCGCAGTATGAGCGAACAGGAAATGGACAGGTTTCGGAAGTGGTCGGCGCGATACAATGGCAAGGGAGATCCCATTTCATTCACTGAACTGGTCGAAGAATCGGCCAGGTCGTATGTAATTGATCCTGACATCCTCCCTAAAACCACGCCAGAGCTATTAACGGACATGGCATCCGCATGGTATCAAAATAATGAGCAATGGGTGGAATGGGCTGCATTAAAAAAGGTTTTTTGACGTTCTTTCTTCCGGGCCGATATTTCGAGCAGTTGAACGACGTCATTAAGGCTCGACGACAACAACCAGGCGAACAATTTAAGGAGTATGTCGTAGCAATCCAGGATCTAATGAGACACGCCGAGTATACAGGAGAGCAGAAACTCGAGCGAATTTATCGTGATTTACGGACTGAGCTACAGAGGCACATTCGACGCAAGGATGTTTGAAGAAGTTACTGCACTTTCCCTAGAGTTGGAGTGCCTACAGGACGATGAAACGACGCCGACGTCCGCCGCGCCGAAGTACTATACATAGACACCCGGACGCGGTTCAGTCAAGTTGAGGACATTATTGACACCCGCCAGACGTGCTACCGTTGTGGTCAAAGCGGACACGTCGAAAGACAATGTCGAAATCCAACGTTCTTGTTTTGCTGGGAGTGTGGGCGTCGGAATGTGCGCACGATCGAATGCTGCCGACAAGGAAACGCCGAAGGGTCACGTATAAATCGAGGCGGTGCGGTATCCGAGCGCCAGACGCCTCAGCCACCAACGCACCAACAGCAGCCAACACGGAAGACATATCGGCAATAGGGTGGGAAAATAATCGCATTACTATCATTGTGGACGTCGACGAAGTTTGAATGGAGGCAGTCATAGACACAGGAGCGACGCGAAATTTTATCAGCGAGGCACTGGCTCAATTACTCTGGACTCCAGACACACATCGGTCAACAAAGCTCTCAGTCCGCCTGGCCGACGGCAGGTCGGCGAAAGGAACATAATCACTCGTGGTACCCATCCGATTTAAAAGCATTCAATGCGAGACGCAGCTGTTCGTACTGCCTAACGCCATCGACGACTTAATTCTGGGCCTGGACTTCCTCAGGAAATCCAGCACGAAAATCACCATTGGAGGGCAGACACTTAAACTTTCCCCTGGCACCCAGGATATTCGCCAGCTCCTTTGCCCGATGATGCGCAACGAAGAATCCAACCCAGGGACACAAATCGCGGCCTTCCTGGAAAATGAACTAAGAACCTTCGAATCAATAAAGGGCACCACGAACATCACGTCACACCGAATTGTCATGAAGGACGATCGCCCAATAAAGCAGTGATACTTCCCACGGAATCCGGCCATGCAACCTGTGATTAACGACTAGATCGACGAATTAACATTCTAAGAGCCCATATAGCGCACCAATTGTGCTGGTGCGGAAGAAAAGTAACAAATGGAGACCTTGTTGACTATCGCCAGCTTAATGCCAAGTCAGTACCGGATGCCTATCCCCTGCCGCGTATTTTTTTTTTTTTTTTTTTTTTTTTTTTTTTTATGGCAGATAGAACCAAGCTCAGGGGATGCCCCCTATCCATGCAAAGCATTCGTTGGTTTAGAAGGGTAAAGGTTAGTGGGAAGGGGAAAAGTGGGAGTAGTGTCGATTTACACCTCTTTTAAAAGCATCGACGTTATAAGTGGGTGGGAAAACATGCGCAGGGAGACTATTCCACAATTTAACTGCGCGACCGAAAAACGAATTTTCGCGGTAGTGGGTAGTGCGATGGAACGGGATCGAGACGTAAAAGGGGTGCACCGCTCTGGAAAGCCGAGTAGATCTGTTGAATACCTGAACCGAGGGGATCAGGCTGGCTACTTCAGAGGAACAGTTACCATTAAAGTAACGGTAAAATAAGGTTACACACCCCACATCCCGACGACATCCCAAGGTTTCAATAGAGCTGGATACCCTACTGTCCCCTATAAGTTTTATCGCACGACCTTGTATACGGTCCAGAAGCTGAAGATATGCTTTCGAAGCTCCAGACCAAATATGCGAGTTGTACTCCATTTTCGGACGGATATAAGTGGTGTAGATACAACGAAGGTCGGTTGGAGTGAAGTATTTCTTGCACCGCTTTAAAAAGCCTAAGCACTTGGCTGCTTCTTTCGACACATCAAAAATGTGATCGTTCCAACGAAGATCGCATTGTATTGACATGCCCAGAACATCAAGAGCCTCCGACTCATTAATATCCACACCACCCATATTTAAAGGTGGAAAGTTGTCGCCCGCCAGACGCTTGTGGGTCAACAAACAGCATTGGGTCTTCCGCGCATTAAAATCGACCCGATTCGCTTGACCCCACTCCTGGATTTTGTTGAGGTCAGATTGGAGTGTGTCATTCATAATTCTGCGTTTTCTATTGATCTCCAGAATAGAAGGACGCCTGGAGAATGAATATGAATGACAAATGCTGCTGTCATCAGCAAACGAGTAGACGGGGTTTGATGTCAATGACAGAAGGTCATTGATAAAAATGAGAAAAAGTGTTGGAGACAGGACCGAACCCTGCGGAACTCCAGCATTAATGGAGTGCTCTTCGGAAGCAAAGCCGTCTATCACAACCCGAATAGAACGGCCGCTGAGGAAACTCGATATCCATCGAGTGAATGTATCACCGACACCATAAGCAGCCAGTTTAGACACAAGTGCTTTATGCCACACTCGGTCAAATGCCTTGGAGATATCCAAAGCAACAACCTTACTCTCACCGAATTGGTGAACACAACTGTTCCACCGCTCAGTGAGGAACGCCATCAAATCGCCTGTGGAGCGGTGTGCACGGAAACCGTACTGGCGATCGCTGACCAATTGGTTGCTCTCTAGATACCTCATCAGGCTAAAATTTATAACGCTCTCCATAACTTTGGAGAGCATTGAACAGATTGCTATGGGCCGGTAATTGGCAGGATTCGTAGCCTCACCTTTTTTGGGAACTGGCTGCACATTGGCAATCTTCCAGGAACTAGGAAAAACTCCTGAAGTAAACGATAAGTTAAACAGATTGCGCAATGGGCGAGCCAATGTTGAGGCGCACTTTCTCAACACGTGGGCTGAAATGCCATCCGGTCCCGAGGATTTATTGACGTTGAGGTTTACAAGCACTCTTTTAACAGCCCGCGTTCGAAAGTGCATCTCAGGCATAATATGAGACACACCGTCGATCACGGGTAGTGGTTGGCTACTCTCAGAAAGAGAGCAGTTTTCAGCAAACATTTTGGCTAATAAGTTTGCCTTGTCAACCGAGTGAGTGAAGATCTGATCGTCCTTCAGGAGAGTTGGAATAGACGATCGCGTCTGATTCTTCACCCTCCCCACGAACGACCAAAAGTTCTTGCTACCCTTATGGTATTCAAGAACTCTGCGTCTAAGGCGCTGTTCGTAGAGAACTTTTTCGCGCTTTAGAGTGGCATTGCACGTATTTCTGGCCTGATTGCGCAGCAGTTTAGTATCAGCAGTTTTATTTAAACGCCAATTCCTAAATGCTTCCTCTTTAGACCTGACTGCTTGTCTGCAAGTCGCATTAAACCAGGAATGGTCTTTTGGTTTAATGGAAATTCTTTTATTAGGTATGAAAGACCTCATACCAAATAAAATTATATTTTCTACCAATTTTGCTGCAGCATTTATGTTTCTATCCCTGAAACACAATTGCCAATTGAAACGGCTGAAAAAGGAGTTCAGCGTATCCCAATTAGCCTTCTCATAAAGCCATACTGTCCGCTTCGGAGCTGGCTGATGAGCGGATTGAAGGCTAGAATATGGGAAGGTAGCAGAAATTGTAGCGTGGTCCGAATTACCAAGAGGTGCAAGCACATTCACATCATACTTGCTGTGATGCGAAGTTAAAAAAAGGTCCAGAATATTTTGGTTTTGCCCATCAACGCAAGGAAAGTGCGTTGGTTCCTTCACTAATTGAGTCAAATTATTAGACTCAGCAAATAACTCAACATACAAACCCTCAGGTGTTGTGTGACTCGAATGACGTAGCCAATTGGAATTATGAACATTGAAATCACCAGCAACAACAATTTCACTGTTCGGATACGATTCCAGGATTTTAGAAATCGAATCAGAGAGACTGTCAAGTTTATCAAAAGTTGGCAGCCTCTCTAGACCCGGGCTTCTATAAATGAAGCAGAAGTGCAGGATGTGCGACTGGATTTTGAACTTAACCCACATGGAGCTAAATTCGGCATCCGTCGTGCAAAGGTGTTGCTGACACTGGTACGCAACATCACTGCGAATATATAAGGCGAGGCCTCTGTGTGATGAAAATAATGGCAGTAAGTGGTACCCAGGCAAGTGAAAATCCAGTGGATCTGCACCCTCAGACACCTGGGTCTCACCTAGTGCCATTATATGCGGTTGGTGAGTACAGACATACGCATAGACCGCGAAGAAATTCGCCCTCAAGCCACGCACATTTGTGGTGTCTATACGAAATTTTGTCATCGCCACCCACTGTAAAGAGGTATAAAGTCAGCTGCACAAGCGGACAAGCCTACACCGCAGGCAAAGCAAAACGCGACAAGACAAGTGTTATGCCTTTATCTTGCCACGCTTCAGCCCACGGTGCACTCACAGCCGCCTGCACACCTAACGGGACCAGGAAGAAGGAGGAGGAGAAGAAAGAAACGAAATGCTGAGCTTTACTGCGGAGGGCATAAATAAGCCCTTCGCTTGGGTCTCTGCATTCCGTTTAATTGTCTATTTGTGTTATTTGGTGTTATTGTTTTAGCGAATTTATTGATGTCTATTGTTATGTTTTAATCTGTAATCCAAATCAATGTTATTGCACTGTGACTTTGTTTGTTTGAAAATATTTCTTTATATTTGTTTCTTTGTTTCCGCGAGCACACTAGACACTGCACTGCGGTGGGTAGCTGCATCCACCCTCGTCCGTGGTCACGACACTACTCTCCAGCGTATACAGCATATTCTGGACCAGCTGTGGAATGCTAAGGTCATCAGCACTCTGGACTTAAAACACGGATACTGGCAGATCCCGTTGGAGGAATTTAGCAAGCAGTATACAGCATTAACCGTTCCGGGACGTGGTCTGTATCAGTGGCGAGTTATGCCGTTCGGGCTCCATTCGGCTCCTGCCACCTTCCAACGAGCCCTCGATAAAATCATTGGGCCCGAATTGGAGCCATATGCATTCGCCTACTTGGACGATATCATCGTAACCGGGAGTCCGTGGAGCACCATATGGAAAATTTGGACAAGATCTTCAAGCGGTTGAAGGAAGCCAACCAACGAATTAACCCGAAAAAATGCGAATTCTTTAAGAATGAGGTTCGCTATTTAGGACATCTGGTCACTTCAAAAGGGATCCGGACCGACCGAAAAAGGGATCAGGAACTACAACCACCTACTACACTGAAGGAATTACGATGTTGCCTGGGTGTTAACTCGTGGTATCGGAGATTTGTTCCCAATTTTTTTTTGTCCAACCACTAACATGACTGCTAAGGAAAGGAAAACAATGGATCTGGGGACCAGAAAAGCAGGAGGCATTCGAGATGCTCAAACAGAAATTGACGGAGGCACCGGTTCCGGCAGTTCCTGACTTCACGCAGGGCTTCACACTCCAAACGGATGCCAGCAACCATGGACTGGGAGTTGTACCTTTTCAAGGAATCGAAAATCAAGAAAAGGTCATCGCCTACGTCAGCTGCCGTCTCACAAACGCCGAAAGCAATTACTCTTGTACGGAAAAGGAATACCTAGCAATTGTATGGGGCATCCGGAAGATGAGATAATACCTGGAGGGGTTTGAATTCACAATAATCACGGATCACCCGGCCCTGAAATGGCTTAACTCCATAGAGAGTCCGTCAGGACGCATCGCTCGCTGGGCCCTGAAGTTGCAACAATTCCAATTGGTACGACATCCAATACCGGAAAGGATTGCAAAACGTGGTCGCCGACGCGTTGTAGCGACAACCGAGAGATATAGCAAGAATATATATACTTTTCTATATCTATCTCGTCTCCTTCTCTGCGTTACACACGGAAGAACAAAGTGAATATACACTACACCCGAAGGGTGTAAATAAAACAAGCGGCAGCATCAGCGCTAACACCGACAGCAGCAGCGGAAAATACTATTAGAAATATTAGAAAAAAAATTGAGTAAAACGCTCATAAATTTTACAAGAAAATTATATCGTGCGAAATTAAAAAGGCGTAGTCTTTGTGTGTGTGACCGATTATTTTACGAGTGATACAAGTGTTTTTTTATGGATAACAGCAATTTGAGCAACATACTAGAAAAACTAAGCCAACTTAAACTCAACAGTAAAGACAGTAAGTTAGGACAGTGTGAGATAGAAACCGAAAACATATTACCAAAAATGGCAGTGACCCCAGAACAATTAAAAGCAGCAGTTGAAGCGGCTGTCAACAGTGCGCTAGTTCTACAGCAACAAAATTTCGAATTAAAATTACAAGATAAGAAACGCCAAGATAAATAATTTTAACATCAATGCACCTGAGGTAGAAGCGTATAAAAATGCAGAAATAAGAGAAGGTGTAATTTGTAACGAAACTTTAGATATTGTTAAGAGTCTGTCAGATTTTGAAGGGAAACATGAGACATACGTGTCATGGAGGAAAGCGGCTCACACCGCGTATAAAATTTTTTAAAAATATGAAGGTAGTTCAAAACATTATCAAGCCTTAGGCATAATATGGAATAAGATTAGAGAGCCAGCTGATATGGTAGTGACATCATTTGATACCCCTTTAAAGTTTAAGGCCATAATAAATCGACTCGACTTTACCTACGCGGATAAACGCCCAATATATTTAATTGAGCAGGAGCTCTCTACGCTAAAACAGGCAAATATGACCCTGTTACAATACTATGCAGAATCGAGAAAAACTCGCAAACGGCATAATCAGGCCTACAATAACCTCGTTTGGGTGGTAGACAAGAAAGTGACCGACGAGCAAGGAAATAAGAAAAAACGACTAGTTATAGATTTCAGGAAGTTAAACTTAAAAACAGTAGATGACACCCCATTCCGAAGGTAAAAGTCATTTTATCAAATCTAGGAAAAGCAAAATATTTTACAACTCTAGACCTGAAATCAGGATTACACCAAATTCTGTTAGCAGAAAAGGATAGAGAAAGAATAGCCTTTTCCGTGGGAAACGGCAAATATGAATTTTGCAGACTCCCATTTGGACTGAAAAACGCACCAAGCCTTTTTCAGTGAGCCATTGACGATGTGCTCCGGGAGCAAATTGGGAAATCATGCTATGTTTACGTCGATGACGTGATAATTTTTTCAGAAAGTACGGGTGAGCATATTAATCACATTGCATGGGTCTTGGACAGACTATGCAGTTTGATTTGTGAAACCCTCATCACAAGAAATATCGCACTTCACAAGAAATCGTTTTCACAAGAAATATCGCACTTTTTCAAAGAAAAGGTAGAATATTAGAAAAACTTTTTCAAAGAAAAGGTGGGGTCGTGCGAATCGGGTCGATTTTAATGCGCGGAAGACCCAATGCTGTTTGTTAACCCACAAGCGTTTGGCGGGTGACAACTTCCCACCTCTAAATATGGGTGGTGTGGATATTAATGAGTCGGAGGCTCTTGATGTTCTGGGCATGTCAATCCAATGCGATCTTCGCTGGAACGATCACATCTTTGACGTGTCGAAAGAAGCAGCCAAGTGCTTAGGCTTTCTTAAGCGGTGTAAGAAGTACTTCACTCCAACCGATCTTCGTTGTATCTACACCACTTATATCCGTCCGAAAATGGAGTACAATTCGCATATATGGTCGGGAGCTTCGCGGGCATATCTTCAGCTTCTCGACCGTGTCCAATGTCGTGCGTTAAAACTTATAGGGGACAGTAGGGTATCCAGCTCTATTGAATCCTTGGAGCGTCGTCGTGATGTAGGGTGTGTATCATTATTTTACCGCTACTTTCATGGTAAATGTTCCTCTGAAGTAGCCGGCCTGACTCCTCCGGTTCAGTTTATCCGGATATTCCGGAGATTCCGGATATTCCGTGAGAGTTCGTTTTTCGGTCGCATGATTAGATTGTGGAATAATCTCCCTGCGAATGTCTTCCCGCCCACTTACAGTGTCGAAACCTTTAAGCGAAGTGTAAACCGTCACTACTCCCTCTTTCCCCCTTCCCACTAACCTGTCATCCCTTCGGAACCAACAAATGCTGTGCATGGATAGGGGGCATCCCCTGAGCTTGGTTTCATCTGTCATAAAAAAAAATATATATATTGGATTCGTGGTGTCTCAGGGCGGTATATCAACAAGCCCAAACAAAGTTGAAGCAATCCGCAAGTATGAGCAACTACACTCTTTAACGTCAGATCGTTTTTAAGTTTTACTAGCTATTATACACCCGTGGCAAAAAAAGCCGCACTAGTAACATTTTATGACTCATGCGAAATTTAATAAAAAAAAGGAACACGGTTTTAGTTTTTTTATTTTCTTTGATCCCTATAACCTTTACCTGTAAAAGAATGTTTAAGAAAAAGTCTTAGGGTTGGCCGGCAGGTAGATTTCCGCTAAAAAGCTGGAAACCCCAAAATGTAATTATTTTACCTTTGTTAAAAAAAGGGTAATAAAATAAAAAAGGTGGGTTTTTTGGGCTTCTGTTATTTTTATTATGTTCAGATATTTTTAGAATTCAAAATTATTAAAATATTCAACTCGGTACTTGATGTTTTTGCTAAATTGGAAATAGGGTGCTAAATTTAGTACTTGAACCAAATTTAGAGTGCGTTTATAAATTCGGTACTTGAACCGATTTATATTAATATTCCAAGAAAAGGCACTTGTTACTTCTTCCGCAGAGATTGATTGAATCACACTTTTTAATTAGTGAGGTGCCTTATATAATAAATAATGACAATAAGTAAAATACAATTTGGATAGTGAAGAGCACCTATTCAGCAAAGTCAGCAATCAGAGCAACGACCGCTGACCGTTGGCATTGAATAATGTCAACGGCTAGAGCGTGTGAACGTAGTATAATTGGCTCGCATTATGCCAGACATTCGAAATCGGATACTGGAATTTTGGTTAAAACATTGCCAATGGCATTCAAAGTTGTCGTCGGTTTACTGACTGTGCTTATTAGTGCATAAAATAATAAAACTGTTGTGCATAAAAAATTAGTGCATAAAATAATAAAACTCGAGTTGTGATGTGACCGCGGACGGAGGCGGATGGTGTGCCCGCCAGTACTTTTCGTTCGGGCATATAAAATCGAAAACAATAGTGAAAACAATTACCTACGTCGCGAAACACTCTTAACACAATAATAACACTTTACCAAACAACACTTTTTAACAAACAAACAATAGTGCACTACTTATTAACAACTTAACTTAATAACAAATAAATAAAATAATATCTAATTACAACAAATAAATACGCAATCACACGGGACGCAGAGAACCATGCGAGTGGCTTTTTTATGCTCTCCGCAGTAAAGCTCAGCATTTCGTTTGCTTTCACTCCTCCTCCTTCTTCCTGGTCCCGTTAGGTGTGCATGCGGCTCTGTAAGTGCTGCGTGGGCTGAAGCGCGGCAAGATAAAGGCATAGCACTTGTCTTGTCGCGTTTTGCTTTGCTTGCGACGTACGCGTGGCCGCTTGTACAGCTGACCTTACACTTCGCCACAGTGGGTGGCGATGACAAAATTCCGCATAGACTCCACTAATGTACGTGGCTTGACGGCGAATTTCTTCCCGGTCTATGCGCATATTTGTACTCACCAACCGCATATAATGGCACTAGGTGAGACCCAGGTGTCTGAGGGTGCAGATCCACTGGACTTTCACATGCCGGGGTACCATTTACTGCCATTGTTTTTACCTCACAGAGGCCTCGCCTTATACATTTGCGTAACAGTGTCAGCAACACCTTTGCACGACGGATGCCGTCCATGTGGGTTAAGTTAAAAATCCAGTCGCACATCCTGCACTTCTGCTTCATTTATAGAAGCCCGGGTCTGGAGAGGTTGCCAACTTTTGATAAACTTGACAGCCTCTCTGATTCAATCTCTAAAATTCTGGAATCGTATCCGAACAGTGAAATTGTTGTTGCTGGTGATTTCAATGTTCATAATTCCAATTGGCTACGTCATTCGAGTCACACGACAACCGAGAGTTTGTATGTTGAGTTATTTGCTGAGTCTAATAATTTGACTCAATTAGTGAAGGAACTAACGCACTTTCCCTGCGTTGATGGGCAAAACCAAAATATTCTGGACCTTTTTCTAACTTCACATCACAGCAAGTATGATGTGAATGTTCTTGCACCTCTTGGTAATTCGGACCACGCTACAATTTCTGCTACCTTCCCATATTCTAGTCTTCAATCCGCTCACCAGTCAGCTCCGAAGCGGAAAGTGTGGCTTTATGAGAATGCTAATTGGGATGCGCTGAACTGTTTTTTCAGCCGTTTTAATTGGCACTTGTGTTTCAGAAATAGAAACATAAATGCTGCAGCAAAATTGGTAGAAAATATAATTTTATTTGGTATGAGGTCTTTCATACCCAATAAAAGAATTTCCATTAAACCAAAAGACCATTCCCGGTTTAATGCGACTTGCAGACAGGCAGTCAGGTCTAAAGAGGAAGCATTTAGGAATTGGCGCTTAAACAAAACTGTTGATACTAAACTGCTGCGCAATCAGGCCAGAAATAGGTGCAATGCCACTCTAAAGCGCGAAAAAGTTCTTTACGAACAGCGCCTTAGACGCAGAGTTCTTGAATACCATAAGGGTAGCAAGAACTTTTGGTCGTTCGTGCGGAGAGTGAAGAATCAGACGCGATCGTCTATTCCAACTCTCCTCAAGGACGATCAGATATTCACTCACTCGGTTGATAAGGCAAACTTATTAGCCAAAATGTTTGCTGAAAACTGCTCTCTTCCTGAGAGTAGCCAACCACTGCCCGCGGTCGATGGTGTATCTCATGCTATGCCTGAGATGCATTTTCGAACGCGAGCTGTTAAAAGAGTGCTTGCAGACCTCAATGTCAACAAATCCTCGGGACCGGATGGCATATCAGCCCATGTGTTGAGAAAGTGCGCCTCAACACTGGCTCGCCCATTGCGCAATCTCTTTAATTTATCATTTACTTCAGGAGTTTTTCCCACTTCCTGGAAGATTGCCAATGTGCAGCCAGTTCCCAAAAAAGGTGAGGCTACGAATCGTGCAAATTACCGGCCCATAGCGATCTGCTCAGTGTTCTCCAAAGTCATGGAGAGCATTGTAAACTTTAACTTAATGAGGTATCTAGAGAGCAACGAGTTGATCAGCGATCGTCAGTACGGCCTCCGTGTTCACCGTTCCACCGGCGATCTGATGGCGTTTCTCGCTGAGCGGTGGAGCAGTTGTATTCACCAGTTCGGTGAGAGCAAGGTTGTTGCTCTGGATATCTCCAAGGCATTTGACCGAGTGTGGCATAAAGCACTCCTGTCTAAACTCACTGCTTATGGTGTCGGTAATACTTTCACTCGATGGATATCGAGTTTCCTCAGCGGCCGTTCTATTCGGGTTGTGATAGACGGCTTTGCTTCCGAAGAGCACTCCATTAATGCTGGAGTTCCGCAGGGTTCGGTCCTGTCTCCTACTCTTTTTCTCATTTTTATCAATGACCTTCTGTCATTGACATCAAACCCCGTCTACTCGTTTGCTGATGACAGCAGCATTTGTCATTCATATTCATTCTCCAGGCGTCCCTCTATTCTGGAGATTAATAGAAAACGCAGATTATGAATGACACACTCCAATCTGACCTCAACAAAATCCAGGACTGGGCTAGGGCGAATCGGGTCGATTTTAATGCGCGGAAGACCCAATGCTGTTTGTTGACCCACAAGCGTCTGGCGGGCGACAACTTCCCACCGTTAAATATGGGTGGTGTGGATATTAACCACCTATATCCGTCCGAAAATGGAGTACAATTCGCATATATGGCCGGGAGCTTCGCGAACATATCTTCAGCTCCTAGACCGAGTCCAATGTCGTGGGTTAAAACTTATAGGGGACAGTAGGGTATCCAGCTCTATTGAATCCTTGGAGCGTCGTCGTGATGTAGGGTGTGTATCATTATTTTACCGCTACTTTCATGGTAAATGTTCCTCTGAAGTAGCCGGCCTGACTCCTCCGGTTCAGTTTATCCGGATATTCCGGAGATTCCGGATATTCCGTGAGAGTTCGTTTTTCGGTCGCATGATTAGATTGTGGAATAGTCTCCCTGCGCATGTCTTCCCGCCCACTTACAGCGTCGAAACCTTTAAGCGAGGTGTAAACCGTCACCCTCTTCCCCCTTCCCATTAACCTGTCATCCCTTCGGAACCAACAAATGCTGTGCATGGATAGGGGGCATCCCCTGAGCTTGGTTTCATGTCAAAAAAAAAAAAAAAAAAAACTGAAACACTGAAACACTACATCCTCCCGTCCGTTGACTGATGTTCAACTTTAAATGTGGATGGAGTATGATGACTATTGACTGGTGCAAGGGGCTTCTCGTCGTTCCGGAGTTGATGAAGAGCGGGAACAAGGTTTCTTGATTCGCAAATGACATAATACCCAGACGACCGCTACTAAACTCACAAACAAGGCACTGTAACTAACAATATGATGATGTGTGGAATTGTCTTGAAACGTTTCGGGAAGAGTTGTGACCCTTAGTCGATTATTAAATTCTCTTAAATTGTTGTTTTCAGCTGAGATTATTTTTCTGTTTCTTCTATGACCTCTTGTCGTATTTATTGTCATTAATTGTTGAAATTCCGCAAACCGAACGTAGGATGTATGCAGAGTTGATAGTATTGATGAGTGCCCGTCAATTCTCATTAAGCCATTTCGAATGGTGCAACTATTATTTAACTCCAACATACCGGAATTGAAGAAATAGATTGGCATAGATTCTCCATCGCATACAGCAGACATTTCCATTTTCTTGATAACAGCAAAAATCCACTGGTTTTTTTTTTTGTTTGTAGGAAGCCATTCCAAACTGGTTTTGGAGAGATTAATTGAGCAACTTGATGTAGTTTTCTTGGTTAATAGGTTTATTTCACATTTATAAGCTCCCGATTCAATACCATAAGTTATCTGTGTGTTTGAACAAATATATTGACTTGATGTTAGCAAAACACAGTTTTCGAGTTCATCCCAGTTCATGGGTATATATCTGTCACGATGAGGGTTATTGGCTAGGATTTCTGTATTGGGTATAATTTTTGCTATGGAATTATTTATTATTGTCGGAATAGGTATCAAGTTGAATAACTGATAAAATTCTAGATCAACCAGTGGTGATGATAAAAATCACATGATCGATCGTTATGGTGCCTTTGGTATCCGTTAATTTTATAAAATTCTAGAAGATCTTCTGGATTAATCGGAAAGGACAATCCTGTTGGAAGATGATTTCTGATTTCCTTAGTTTGAATTTTCAATTTGTGACGACACAAAAATATTAAGCGGTCGAACACTGCAAACTTGCTATGATCAAGCAGTCGAACAGACCTAGGAACTGTTCCCAAGGAGAATGAGAGCAGTTCTCAACACAAAAGTACACACGTTTACGCTACTACTGAAGACGATCGTTTAGAAACGCCCACACACACACACGGACGGGCAGGAGAAAAGTAAGAGTGACGTGGTGTGCATTTTACATGCAAATGCAACTGAGCGGCAGAGCGCCATATATACAAGTTATACCAGCGAGGAGAACAAGCAATCAAATAGCGCTGAGTACTAAATAACCTGATTTGTACACTGCACAACCCGAGTCAGAGAGTGCAGTGAACACATAGATCAGCTCTCAGCTGATCTAAAGGGACCCACTTTTTGCAGCTTATGTACTGAAAAAAGCAATGTATGTAAGAAGACGGCAGTGAAGTTCACTGACTGAAGAACTTCTTAACCTTGGGAAAGTGGTTATTTAAAGCAAATACTTTTTTTCACAAAACCTGCTAAACGGAGTACAAAATACCGCACTCCGATAAAATCGAAGTTTCTAGAAAAAGGCTCCAGGGAGTATAAAACTGACGGCAGAATAGAACTCGGGGTTCAGTCGCTTGAGTCTGCCTTTCGGGTCAGTGAAGTTAAGTCCGCTTCCGTTTCAGTAAGCTCAGCAAAATTCAGTGTTCAGTACGGTTCAGCAAGTAAAATTTCAGTCAGTGCAAGTCAGTTGAAAAGTTCAATTCAGTTGGTTCAGAATAAAGTGCAAAATTGTTGGCTGAAATCGAGCAGAGTGTCAGTCATCACAGAGAAGTACGGTGAACACAGCGGAAATAAACCACGTCTTTCAATCCTGTGCACAGCTCAGCAACACCCAGTCAAAAGTCAAGGTACTGTACTATATTTAAGTTATAAAATTCCAAAGTAGAACAACAGAAAATACACAGTCGCAGTGGCTCGAACGCCCTCCTGTTGTATGAGTTAAAAGCGCTAGAAGCATGCAGTCGCAGTGGCTTGAACGCCCTCCTGTCGTAAGAAGCACACAGTCGCAGTGGCTTGAACGCCCTCCTGTTGCAAAACTCGAAGCGCCAGAATTACGCAGTCGCAGTGGCTTGAACGCCCTCCTGTCGTAAGAAGCACACAGTCGCAGTGGCTTGAACGCCCTCCTGTTGCAAAACTCGAAGCGCCAGAATTACGCAGTCGCAGTGGCTTGAACGCCCTCCTGTCGTAAGAAGCACACATTCGCAGTGGCTTGAACGCCCTCCTGTTGCAAAACTTGAAGCGCCAGAATTACGCAGTCGCAGTGGCTTCAACGCCCTCCTGACGTAAAAACTATAGTGTCAGAAATATACAGTTGTAGTGGCTTGAACGCCCTCCTGTCCCCTGGCAACCAAGGGTAACACTAGAAATCGAGAAGTTTTAGTACAGTGGCTACCGTAAGCAAACTCACCAGACATACCAGAGAACGGTCGCGGTGGCTTGCAGACCTTTCCGTCAGTGCAGACATCTGATCTCACAAACGCAGTGAGATATCAGCAACCCAGTAGAACATCAGTGATCTCATAAACGCATTGAGATATCAACAATCCAGCAGAATACCAGTGATCTCACAAACGCGGTGAGATATCAACAGCCCAGCAGAATACCAGTGATCTCTCAAACGCGGTGAGATATCAACAGCCCGACAAAATACCAGTGATCTCACAAACGCGGTGAGATATCGACAGCCCGACAGAATACCAGTGATCTCACAAACGCGGTGAGATATCATCAGCCCAACAGAATACCAGTGATCTCACAAACGCGGTGAGATATCATCAGCCCAGCAGAATACCAGTGATCTCACAAACGCGGTGAGATATCAACAGCCCGACAGAATAACAGTGACCTCAAAACGCGTAGAGGTGCCAACGATATTATATTATTGTATTTCTAGTACAAGTATCCATTGTATAAACAAACTAGACACAAATATTAGAATATAGTAAGCTATTTGTAAGGTGAATAAAGATATTGAACCTAAATAATCTTGTCTTGTAATCGAACCCTGGAATCCCGGCGAGCTAATCCAAGCCTTAGAAGAAGACAAGAAGGTTCGTTACAAATTGAATTGGGCTTAGTAGTAGTGGACTAATTCTTCCATGATGAGCAATGGTGAGCACGTCAAGAATGTCGGCGTGTATTTTTCTGAGCCTTGCTGCTACTGTTGTTAATTGTGTTGAGTGTGTAATATACCATTGGAATGTCTTGTGCTGATCCACTTCCCTTAGTATTTCGGCTATTTGAGTCTGCATTCGATCGACATATACTCTGCTATCGTGTTGTTCTGTTTTTATAATGTTCAGCGTTGAGTCCACTGTTGACGTTTGATTTTTTATTAAGTTGAGTAGGAAGTTCTCATTATTTTTTTTTTATGGCAGATAGAACCAAACTCAGGGGATGCCCCCTATCCTTGCAAAGCATTCGTTGGTTTAGAAGGGAAAAGGTTAGTGGGAAGGGGAAAAGTGGGAGTAGTGTCGATTTACACCTCTTTTAAAAGCATCGACGTTATAAGTGGGTGGGAAAACATGCGCAGGGAGACTATTCCACAACTTAACTGCGCGACCGAAAAACGAATTCTCGCGGTAGTGGGTAGTGCGTTGGAACGGGATTGAGACCTAAAAGGGGTGCACCGCTCTGGTAGGCGAGTAGATCTGTAGAATTCCTGAAGGCTGGCTACTTCAGAGGAACAATTACCATTAAAGTAACAGTAGAATAAGGTTACACACCCCACATCCCGACGCCATCCCAAGGTTTCAATGGAGCTGGATACCCCACTGTCCCCTATAAGTTTTATCTCACGACCTTGTATATGGTCCAGAAGCTGAAGATATGCTTTCGAAGCTCCCGACCAAATATGCGAGTTGTACTCCATTTTCGGCCGAATATAAGTGGTGTAGATACAACGAAGGTCGGTTGAATTGAAGTATTTCTTGCACCGCTTTAAAAAGCCTAAGCACTTGGCTGCTTCCTTCGACACATCAAAAATGTGATCGTTCCAACGAAGATCGCATTGTATTGACATGCCCAGAACATCAAGAGCCTCCGACTATTTAATATCCACACCACCTATATTTAACGGTGGGAAGTTGTCGCCCGCCAGACGCTTGTGGGTCAACAAACAGCATTGGGTCTTCCGCGCATTAAAATCGACCCGATTCGCTTGAGCCCAGTCCTGGATTTTGTTGAGGTCAGATTGGAGTGTGTCATTCATAATACTGCGTTTTCTATTAATCTCCAGAATAGAGGGACGCCTGGAGAATGAATATGAATGACAAATGCTGCTGTCATCAGCAAACGAGTAGACGGGGTTTGATGTCAATGACAGAAGGTCATTGATAAAAATGAGAAAAAGTTTTGGAGACAGGACCGAACTCTGCGGAACTCCAGCATTAATGGAGTGCTCTTCGGAAGCAAAGCCGTCTATCACAACCCGAATAGAACGGCCGCTGAGGAAACTCGATATCCATCGAGTGAAAGTATTACCGACACCATAAGCAGTGAGTTTAGACAGGAGTGCTTTATGCCGCACCCGGTCAAATGCCTTGGAGATATCCAAAGCAACAACCTTACTCTCACCGAATTGGTGAACATAACTGTTCCACCGCTCAGTGAGGAACGCCATCAAATCGCCTGTGGAGCGGTGAGCACGGAATCCGTACTGGCGATCGCTGACCAATTGGTTGCTCTCCAGATAGCTGATCAGGTTAAAATTTATAACGCTCTCCATAACTTTGGAGAGCATTGAACAGGTTGTTATGGGCCGGTAATTGGCAGGATTCGTAGCCTCACCTTTTTTGAGAACTGGCTCCACATTGGCAATCTTCCAGGAAGTAGGAAAAACTCCTGAAGTGAACGATAAATTAAACAGATTGCGCAATGGGCGAGCCAGTGTTGAGGCGCACTTTCTCAACACTGGTGGGCTGAAATGCCATCCGGTCCCGAAGAGTTATTGACGTTGAGGTTTACAAGCACTCTTTTAACAGCCCGCGTTCGAAAGTGCATCTCAGGCATAATATGAGACACACCATAGATCACGGGTAGTGGTTGGCTACTCTCAGGAAGAGAGCAGTTTTCAGCAAACATTTTGGCTAATAAGTTCGTCTTATCAACCGAGTGATTGAAGATCTGATCGTCCTTGAGGAGAGTTGGAATAGACGATCGCGTCTGATTCTTCACTCTCCCTACGAACGACCAAAAGTTCTTGCTACCCTTATTCAAGAACTCTACGTCTAAGGCGCTGTTCGTAGAGAACTTTTTCGCGCTTTAGAGTGGCATTGCACCTATTTCTGGCCTGATTGCGCAGCAATTTAGTATCAGCAGTTTTGTTTAAACCCAATTCCTAAATGCTTCCTCTTTAGACCTGACTGCTTGTCTGCAAGTCGCGTTAAACCAGGAATGGTCTTTTGGTTTAATGGAAATTCTTTTATTGGGTATGAAAGACCACATACCAAATAAAATTATATTTTCTACCAATTTTGCTGCAGCATATATGTTTCTATCCCTGAAACACAATTGCCAATTGAAACGGCTGAAAAAGGAGTTCAGCGCATCCCAATTAGCCTTCTCATAAAGCCACACTGTCCGCTTCGGAGCTGGCTGATGAGCGGATTGAAGACTAGAATATGGGAAAGTAGCAGAAATTGCAGCGTGGTCCGAATTACCAAGAGTTGCCAGAACATTCACATCATACTTGCTGTGATGTGAAGTTAAAAAAAGGTCCAGAAAATCTTGGTTTTGCCCATCAACGCAGGGAAAGTGGTTCCTTCACTAATTGAGTCAAATTATAAGACTCAGCAAATAACTCAACATACAAACCCTCGGGTGTCGTGTGACTCGAATGACGTAGCCAATTGGAATTATGAACATTGAAATCACCAGCAACTATAATTTCACTGTTCGGGTACGATTCCAGAATTTTAGAAATCGAATCAGAGAGACTCAAAAGTAGGCAGGCCTCTCCAGACCCGGGTTTCGATAAATGAAGCAGAAGTGCAGGATGTTCGACTGGACTTTGAACTTAACCCACATTGAGCTAAATTCGGCATCCGTCGTGCAAAGGTGTTGCTGACACTGGTACGCAACATTCCTGCGAATATATAATGCAAGGCCTCTGTGTGGTAAAAACAATGGCAGTAAATGGTACCCAGGCATGTGCAAATCCAGTGGATCTGCACCCTCGGACACCTGGGTCTCACTTAGTGCCATTACATGCGGTTGGTGAGTACAAATATGCGCATAGACTGCGAAAAAATTCGCCCACAAGCCACGTACATTAGTGGAATCTATGCGGAATTTTGTCATCGCCACCCACTGTAAGGAAGTGTAAGGTCAGCTGTATAAGCGGCCACGCATACGTCGCAAGCAAAGCAACACGCGACAAGACAAGTGTTATGCCTTTATATTGCCACGCTTCAGCCCACGGTGCACTCACAGCCGCCTGCACACCTAACGGGACCAGGAAGAAGGAGGAGGTGTGAAAATCAACGAAATGCTGAGGTTTACTGCGGAGAGCATAAACAAGCCCCTCGTATGTTTCGCTGCATTCCGTTAAGTTGGCTATTGAATTATTCAATTTTGTTCTTGGTGCACATTATTGATTTTTGTTTATTGAATTTTTGTTTATTAATGTTTCACTGCATTTCTGTGTTTTATTGTGATGATTTTGGATGGGGTAGGTTTTGTTTTGACTATTTTTCCGCGCGAGCACTCGTCACGAACACTAAATTGTGGGAGGTGACGTCCTCGTTCGCCCGCGGTCATGACACAACTCAATTCTACCTCAGTTCTTATTATTTTCTACCTTGTTATGGCTGTGGACATTTCTTTCGCGTACTCATTATCAAGTACCCCAAATAATGAGCGGGCCACATTGCCCACGATATCAAGAGCTGATCTCTTATGACGAGTGCTAGTTAGGATTTCGTTGTCAAATTGTAATTCCTCAAGAATGGACAATAAGTGATTAACTGTCGCCCGACAAGCATTATGTGTTGTGACATTTGCGCATATATGTTGCAGCATCATAGTGCCGTTCTTAAATGTTTCCATTTCGTCACGGACGGGTTTCAAGTCATAATATGCCACTAGTTTCCAATTTGTAGTGGAAATTTTTGTAGTTCCTATACCTTCGAAGTAGATTCCTAATTTGTCAAATTTCGTTATATTTATGGGGCCAGCAACAACAACCGGTAGCATTAGTAATGCGATTAAACAGTTGAATATCAGAGCAGTAACTGAGGTTCCTTTTATTTTTCTAGAAGGATTGTCTGCATGTTCAGTTGTAATTCTAAGCTTTTTAGATGTTGAAGGCACAGAATCATCGGATGGTTCCTGCGGCTCATCATGAGACAATGGAACTAATCGATGTATTGGTCGACGACAGATTCCAGATGTTGTTTTCAAATCGACAACTCGAACTGCTCTGTCATCACCCTTGAATAATTTTATTATTTTTCCCAAAGGCCAGTGTAGTGGAGGCGTATTATCCTCCTTGATTATTACAAGTGTTCCTTCCTTTGGCTTCGGTAACTGATCTCTCCACTGTGGCCTTTGCTGCAACGATGTTAAATATTCGGAGCTCCAGCGTTTCCAGAATTCATGTTTCAGTTGCGATACAAGGTTCCACCTTTTTAGTGCAGTTCCTCTAAAATTGGACACTGTCCTGTCCACTTGTGCTGTTAATGGTTCTCCGATGAGAAAGTGCCCAGGCGTAAGTGCAGTTAAATCATTAGGATCTGTTGACATTGGAGTGATTGGTCGAGAATTGAGAATACCTTTAATTTCAACTATAACAGTTTCTAACTCTTCATAAGTCAGCGAGGCTGTAGATACGCTTCTAAGTAACAGGTGTTTGGCTGATTTTACAGCGGCTTCCCATAGCCCTCCGAAATGAGGTGCTCTAGGTGGAATGAATTTAAAATCGATTCCTTTTGCACTGCAAGAGCTCATGATTTTTTGTTGCGAGTTATGTGAAAAAACTAAGTCACGCAATTCGCATAAAAGATTCTTGGCACCGACGAAGTTAGTTGCGTTATCGGAATAAATGGTTTCATATCGTCCTCTGGCAGGTTACCCATTATCTGATTGTACAGGTGAGGCCTTGCTCGATTGCATCTTACACATTTTTGAACGATAATACGTGTCATCGTTTTCCCTTTTATGATCCAATACCGCTGCCTGGATGCAGCAAGAAGAGCATGAGGTCCACAATGTTTGTTGTCTTCATGTAAAAGTTTAACCAAGGGATCGTTGTAGGACAACAGGAAAGGGTGTTTTGTGTCGAAGGCTAGATTAGCCGCCTTTAGGCGTCCACCTACGCGAATAAGCTCATTTTCGTCTATAAATGGTGAAAGGGTGATTATAGAGCTGTATTTACTTAGGGGCTTCCGTTTAGTTAGCAGCTTAATTTCAGCGTTGAAATCTGACCTTTGAGTTGTTCGTATAATAATTCTTAATGCATTTTCAAGCTCCTCTGCGGACAATGATATCTCCGTGTTACGTAAGCCTGTAGATTCACGAGCGTTTTGGGCAAACCTTAACATGTAGGCGATTACCTTTTGGAGAGTTCTAAACGAATTTCTGTGATTTATTCCATAAATAATTTCTTCGGCATCTTTTACATCTGATGAAACGTCTGCTGATATTGTTGATGTGAGCTTCAATCTTTTTTCGAGTGGAGAGTCAATGGTTTTTGGAAAAGATTTTTGGAAAAGGGTGCTGGCCAAACTGATTCGTGCCCATGGTGGAAAAATGGGCCATAGAACCACATATTACATGTTGATAAGGCGTCGGGAGGTAGTCCTCTAGAAAGAATATCGGCTGGATTTTCTGTTGATGCGACATGGCGCCATTGTTCAGCCGATGTTAATTGTTGGATTTTAGCCATTCTAGTGGCCACGAATGTATGGAATGATGCTGCTGTGGCGTTGATCCAGGATAACGTAATCTCGGAATCTGACCAGAAGAAAACCTTGGTATTTTGGAGTCTCAAATCCCTTCTTACTCTGCATGTGACTTCAGCTCCCAAGAGGGCTGCACACAATTCCAACCGAGGAATGGTTTGTGTTTTTAGTGGAGAAATCCTACATTTTGCGCACAAAAGTTTCATGTTTATTTGTTTATATTTGTATGTAGATCGCAGATATACTGCCGCCCCCGAATGCTTTCTCGGAAGCGTCGACAAAAATATGTATCTGCACTGACGTGGGAATTTCAATCTTAATATTATTTAAGGTAGCAGACATGTCTTGAAATTTGTGCCACTCGCTTTGCAATAGGTCTGGAAGACTGTCATCCCAAGACAACTTCATTTGCCAAAGCCGTTGGATGAATATTTTTGCAGTTACTACCACAGGTGCCAGGATTCCCAAGGGATCAAAGATACGAGCTAAGTCTGATGTTACTGATCGTTTTGTTACGGTTTCTGTAATTGGCATGCGAACCCTGATGCTTAATTGATCAATCTTTGGTAGTCAAACGACTCCTAAGGTTCTGATGCAAGGTGAAACTGAGTTGTTGAGGTTTAGGTCAACTTCCTGATTTTGTTCTGGAATATTTTGTAGCAGCCTTTGATGGTTAGCACACCATTTGCGAAGGTTAAGACCGGCACTAGACATTATTTTTATTAGCTGCGTCTGTATATTTATTGATCTGATGCTCGCTGTTGTAAGAATGTTGGACATGCGAACAATGGATGATATAGACCCTTGCATGTATTGCAAGTACCATTTTCTTGTGTTGAAGAGGCAGTTGTACGCAACTGTACAGCCTTGTGCGACGTTTGAATTCGCTCCTTGTGCCCTATAACTTCTAGCGATTGGAAATGATTTTCCAAGAAATTGAGGAACTGGTTGATTTCTTGTAACTCCTTCGGTTTGGAGACGCTTTGTTCATATCGGATGAGTGTCTGTCTATCCAACTTTTTTATCAGTAGGTGCAGCAAAAGTGGATCCCAGGTGGATGTATCAACCTGAAGATTATTTAAGGCTAAGAGACATTCTTGTGCTGTATCTCTCAATCTCTTGACCTCAGCTACCGAACCGCTTATTGAAGGCTGTTCTACAATTTTTTGTATTAATGTAGATACCAATATTCTTTTGTTATTGTAACGTTCTTGCAACATTGTCCACTCGGTACTGCAGTTTTCTTCTGTTGGAGCGAGATGACTTATGAGTCGCTCTGCTTCTCCAGTTAAATTTGACTTCAGATAAAACATCTTCTGGATGTTTGGTAGTGGTTGACGGTCCACTATTTGTGAAAATAACTCATAAAATTGACGCCAATTGAGGTAATTCCCTTCAAATTTGGGGATGGTCAACTTGGGCAGATGTAAGGAATTTCGCATCAGCTGAGGCAGAAGACGTAGAGGGGCTGTTATTCACGTGTTGTTCCGCAAAGATAGCCAAATCGATGAGTAATTGCTGTATCCTTTGTTCCAAGTCTGCATAATTTTCTAGATTGTGGCCAATAGTTGTAGGATCTTCAAATTGAGCCCATATTTCGTCGTTCAATGCTTCAATTTGCTCCCATGTTTGATTAATTGTTCTAGTTTTGACCTCGTAAAATTTCCGCGGTTGGTTGTCAATGTTGACGGGAAGTGATGAGATTAATCGTTCTCAAGACGCCATTCGGCATGATAGCTTCCTTATTAATCCGTCTGCACTGCTATGGAGGACCTTTGTTTGATCATCATCATTCTTATTTTTCTTTTGCTGCACACCTTGATCAGCAGCATTGCTTGCATGATCTTCCAATACAGATTTCACGGTTTTCGGAGGATTCCGCTTGTAGCCTTACTATTTCTTGTTGAAATGTCTTCGAAAATGATTCAACCAACTCCATTATTTGATTGTAGTAATCCATTGTAAAGTACTCGTTATCCATTAGAGGGTTCTGGATTATACGAATTTTGTTGTCCGTTGCTTCAAGACGGTCCAATATATCTCTCAGGCGTTGTAAGCGGTCTTTGAAGTAAGCGACGCTTCTCTTTCGATCAGCAGAATCCTTCTTGTAGTTTCTGATGATTTGCTAGATTTGACCACCAGCTTCCAATTGAGCTGCTGCTAATTGCGCAAATGAATCCATAATTTATCTTCAAAGGACCTGTTCCAGGATCACGTCGGGGTCACCAAAAGGATGATTTGAATTAAAATATTCAACTCGGTACTTGAACCGAGTCTGATGTTTTTGTTGAATTAGAAATAGGGTGCTAAATTTGGTACTTGAACCAAATTTAGCGTGCGTTTATAAATTGGGTACTTGAACCGATTTATATTAATATTCCAAGAAAAGACACTTGTTACT
Source organism: Sicus ferrugineus (assembly GCA_922984085.1). NCBI lineage: Eukaryota > Metazoa > Arthropoda > Insecta > Diptera > Conopidae > Sicus > Sicus ferrugineus. The sequence continues at coordinate 595,378 of OV277351.1, read as the reverse complement.
TCTTCCGCAGAGATTGATTGAATCACACTTTATTAATTAGTGAGGTGCCTTATATAATAAATAATGACAATAAGTAAAATACAATTTGGATAGTGAAGAGCACCTATTCAGCAAAGTCAGCAATCAGAGCAACGACCGCTGACCGTTGGCATTGAATAATGTCAACGGCTAGAGCGTGTGAACGTGGTATAGTTGGCTCGCATTATGCCAGACATTTGCAATCGGATACTGGAATTTTGGTTGAAAAATTGCCAATGGCTTTCAAAGTTGTCGTCGGTTTACTGACTGTGCTGATTAGTGCATAAAATAATACAACTGAAACACTACACTCTTCTTGTTTTCTTGTAATTTTTTTTCAGTATTTCGTTGATCCTCCTTTGGCCTTCAAAACAGCTTCTACTCTTCTGGGCATTGAATCATAGAGATTTTGGATCTGGTTCTTGGTTTCTTCGTCGTACCACACTTTATTTAAAATAATTTTTAACTCCTCGATGGATTTCGGAGACTTCTCTTGAATTTTTCGCTTCATAATTCCTTATTTATTTTTTATTCATCTACTGGGCGGCCCTTACAGATTACTTAAAAACTAAATATACAATTAATGTGTATCAAAATATTTTAACAGATCATTCTTAAATCTAAATCTGTTTGAACTGAAGTCTAAGGCATTAGATACCACGTTGCAAACAGACAAGCATTTTGAGATGTGTTAATTTTTCCCAAGATTTGTTCTATGGAATTTAGCAAAAAAAGGATCCCTATAGCTAAGTGTTCTCATAGGGACATAAAAATCTATACTTTCTAATAGACCTGGAGCATCAATTTTACTATCAATAATATCTTTTTTGAAGAGTACCTCCAGGGTATTTCTTCTTTGAGCTAAGCTTTGTAGCCCTAACAAGCGACAACGCTCAACATAAGCTGGCATGTTTTCTAGGCCGTAAAATCGTCTCAGTGCGAATCTGATGAAACGCTTCTGTATTTTTTCTAATCTAGCAGTATGACAATCATAGGAGGGATTCCAAATGATACAACCAAATTCAAGGAGAGATCTTACCAAGCTTTACCAAAATAGTTTTTAATATATCCGAAATAGTAATTGTAAATATATCCGAAAATTCTGTAGAATTTCTCTTTAGGTAACCAAGAAGTGAGTTGGACTTAGAAATAACGTAATCATAATGCAAATTGAAAGCAAACCTGCATTCGAATAAAACTCCTAAATCCTTGATCGAGGAAACTTTCTGAAAGAGATTTATCCTATCATAGGAGAAGTCATACCGAATTGCTAATTGCTTACGAGTATAAGTTAGCGTATTGCATTTTGAAATATTCAAACACAATTTGTTTATGCTGCTCCAAGCAATTAGCGAGTTTATGTCATCCTAAAACAGTGTACAACTACAAAGGTCTTTAACGGTCATGAATAATTTTACGTCATCAGCGTACATCAGGCAGTTATAGGTTTTGAAAATCCCAGGTAAGTCATTAATGAATAGTATGAATAAAAGAGGTCCTAAATGGCTTCCTTGAGGGACAACAGATTTTACCTCAATAGAGGCAGAAAAATGCCCATCAGTTCTTACAATTAGTTTTCTTCTTAATATATAAGACTCTATCCATTTCAGAAATATTGAGTGAATCTCAACTTCATTTAATTTATGCAATAAAATGGAGTGACTAACTCTGTCGAAGGCTTTGGCAAAATCCGTATACAGTACGTCAACTTGAATGCCATTATCCATTGCATTTATACAAAAATTACTAAAAATAGCTAAGTTTGAACTAATTCCCCACAAATTTTCAATGATATTAAGGTCTGGGATCCTGGCCAGGACAGCGATAATATCCCAAGATTTTCTTTAAGTTGTGTAACCTGTGAATACACAATGACCATTAGAACGCATTTTTAGGTAAAACCTAAAGGTGTACTTACAGAGCGAGCTCGGTGGCAAGGTGCACTATCGTCTTGAAGAAGTGGGTTTTCAACATGGCACCTCAGCTCATCGATTGTTGGAACCACGCCTTCTTTGATAACATTTTTATATTTTTCTGCATTCACAGAACCCTCCACAAACAAAATTTGTCCAACTCCATAATATGTTATGCATCCCCATACCATAACATATGATGAATGCTTGACTGTTCGAAGAATGCACTCATCGGAATATCGTTCTTTCGATCTCCTTCGAACTGTGGCTTTTCCATCGGGACCAATTAAATTGAACTTCGATTCATCAGAAAATATGACATTTCGCCAATCAGAAGCCGTCCATTGTGTGTGCTCCTTGGCCCATTCTAACCGTTTTTTCTTCATAGTCGCTGGTAAGAGCGGCTTTTTGGCGGGTCTGCGATCTTGAAGACCCATGTTTGCTAGGTGTCTGGAGACAGTTCTTCTGCTTATTTGCATTCCCAACTTTTCCTGAAGGTCTGCCCCTAGCAGTATGGAACCGATTTCGAAGGCACATTCGTTCCAACGATCGATCTTCCCGTGATGTAGTGATTCTTGGTCTCCCACTTCCGGTTTTCCTCTGTATGCTTGAATTTTTTTAAAAAAACGTCGTACTGTGCTTTCGTTGCACCCAATTATTTGACATATTCTTCTTTTCGAATAGTTTTCTCCACTCAGTGCTATAATACGGTCCTTTTGTTCTTGGCTTAACACCATATTTAAAATTTCTAAAAAACTATTTCGGATAGATGTTCTCTGAATTCTCAAATGTTACTGGACAACTTTTGACAGACTGCAACTTTTTACAACAGAAAAATGTATGTATAAACAGGTAAAAAGAAAATTTATTATCAGTCGAAACCCTTTCCTAACATTTTTTATCTGCAATGTGGAAAATTTGCAAATATTCTAGGTGCGGCTTTTTTTTTGGCCACGTGTGTAGATGCTTCATTAGAGACTTCGCATTCATAGCAAAACCCTTGGCTGACATATTAAAAGGTGACAACGGCAAGGTTAGCGCGGCAAGCTCGAAAAAAATACCAGTGCACCTTGATGAAAAACAGTACCAAGCTTTCGAAAAATTGAAGCAAATTCTTGTTTCCGAAGACGTTATGTTATTATATCCAGATTACAAGAAGCCATTTCACCTAACAACAGATGCTTCTTCCTCTGGTCTAGGTGCGGTTCTGTCACAAGATGGGAAACCTATAAGAATGATATCTAGAACCTTAAAATACAGAGAGCAAAATTTCGCAACCAACGAACGCGAGTTGCTTGCTACAGTATGGGCTTTAAAAAACCTAAGAAACTACCTATATGGCGTAAAGAACCTAAACATTTACACCGACCATCAACCGCTCACAGTCGCAGTTTTAGACCGAAACCCAAATGCGAAAATTGAACGATGGAAAGCTTTTATAGATGAGCATAATGCTAAAATTTTTTATAAGACAGGAAAAGAAAACCACGTCGCCGATGACTTGTCGCGACATACTATTCATGCTCTTGAAGAAGGTGCACAATCCGATCTTGCGACAATACACAAAATTATCCTCGACATACGCGATAGAATCTACCGATAAGCCATTAAATTGTTCTCGAAATCAAGTAGTAATGGAACAGATTTCCCTTCGACTTCTACATTCATTTTGTTCCGTGAGAAAACAAGACATTTCCAGACAGGGAAAATCTAATTGGGAAAGTAGCTGAAGTGGTTAAAAAAGACGTAGAAAACGCAATTTACTGTGAATTGCCTATACTAGCATTTAGCAAACATAGGTTAGTGGAATCATTCCCAGCAACAACTTTTCGATACACAAAACGAATAGTAGCAGACATTACAAATACAAATGAACAGAAGGAAATAGTAAATGCAGAGCACAACCGGGCTCACATAGCAGCTCAAGAAAATACGAAGCAAATCTTACAATTTTTTCCCCAAGATGACTCGCATAGCGAACGAGGTAGTCGCAAACTGTAAAGTTTGTAAGAACGCCAAATACGACCGGCATCCACAAAATCAGGTTGTCGGCAAGACGCCTATTCCCTCACACGTAGGCGAAATATTACACGTTGATATTTTTTCTACAGACAAAACATTTTTTTTAAACCTGTATTGACAAATTTTCAAAATTCGCAATTGTTCAGCCAATTACCTCTAGAACGATAAGAACGAACAGACATAAAAGCACCAATATTACAACTCATGAATTTCTACCCTCGTGTTAAAACAATATTTTGCGATAACGAACCATCTTTTAACTCTGAAACAATAAAGTTACTTTTAAATGGTTATTTGACGTACAACTCGCAAATGCACCGCCGCTACATAGCACTTCGAATGGACAAGTCAAAAGACTGCATAGTACTTTTACAGAAATTGCTCAGTGCATTAAACTCAATAAATAAGTAAACGACACAGTTGAGCTGATACTCCAGGCAACAATACAATATAACAAGACAACACACTCTGTTACGAACAAACACATGAGAACACTTTTGGAAACACTAAACGTCTACCATAGACATGGAAGTTTCAATATCTTGGGCACCGCTTTCAAGATACTAGCAGGGAACCCGGACTTCGATGATTTCGAACAACTAAAATTTACACAACAGAACCTTGTTGACTCAGAAAAAAAACCAGATAATTATTAACACAAAAACACAAGACCAAATAAATAAATTAACTGACACAGTAAATTTAATACTAAAAAACTTAAAGTATAAACAAATCGATACAGAACACTTGTACGAGATCCTTCTCGCTAGAGATCAAATCTTAATCTCGGAACTCGAAAATCTTATGTTATCGATCACTCTTACAAAGATCGGAATAATTAACCCCGCGATTTTAGATTCTAATGACTTAAAATACGTAGTCAATGAGCGTTTTACAAATATAACCGCCTACTCGTAAAAGGCCATCTTCACTCATAAAAGGTGCTAAACTGCTTAACGAGCTGCTTCGGTTGACGCAGTTGTATTGGCGGAGATTTTTTATGTCGTCACCAAACTCATTCTGTTGCATTATTTTGATAATGCAAAGAAGAGCTTTTTCCATTTCAGTTGAACTTGGTGTTGCAGTACATGTGATGATGTGTTGCTTTGATGTGTTGCCAAAACGAAGAATGTAAGCCACGATTCTCTGCAATCGCCTAAATGAGTAGCTGTGTTTAATCCTTGTTAACAAGTCTTCTGATGAATTGACGTTTGATGTCAGAACTGCTTTGACGTTATTGCGGCGCTCTATACAGCATTCTTCATGTTTTGCAAGTTGAGACGGCCATTGTCCTTAGGATCCGTGTAAAAATATGGGACCATAAAACCAAAAATTGCTGGCTGCAATTTTTTCTGGGGCCACACCCCTGGACACTATATCAGCAGGATTGTGATGCGATTATACATATCTCCATTGCTTGGATAGCGTGTTGCGTTGTATTGAAGCTACTCGATTAGCCACAAAAGTATGATAATTTGCGGAGCTTGCATTGACCTAACCAAGAACAGCTCTTGAGTCTGTCCACAGATAAATTATCTCTTTATTAATATTTAAGTCTTGTTGAATTCTTCTTATTAGATCTACGGCTAATTTTGCTGCGCAGAGTTCTAATTGTGGAAGACTGATTTGTTTAACGGGTGCAACCTTTGATTTCGCACAGAGAAATCGTACTCGAATTGTGCCCTTCACATCGATACTCTTTATGTATGATACAGCGCCATAGGTATGCTCAGAAGCGTCTGCGAATATGTGGACTTGGAAGTTTTACGTGTGTGGTGATCAAACACATGACGTTGAATTGAAATCTTTTCCAGTTCTGGTAATTTATCCTTGAAGTTTTCCTACAAGGTGTGAAGATCTTGAGGAATTGCGGCATCCCAATCCAGTTTTAACCGCCATAATTTTTGCAAAAAGATTTTCGCTGAAACTACTACTGGCGCAATGAAACCAAGTGGATCAAAGATGCGAGAAACGTCAGAAAGAGCTGATCTTTTTGTAATCCTTTCCTTAGTCGTATTCCCAGTTCTGACTGAAAATGTGTCGCTTGCGGGATTCCATGTTAGTCCCATCGCCTTGATAAGCTCTTCACCTTTGTTCTCGAATTCGGTCTCTGCCATCTTGTCCACAGCTGGAACGTTTTGCAGTAATCTTTCGTCATTCGCGCACCATTTGCGTAGAATGCACCCTGCTGTTTGCAACAAGTTGATTAGTTGTGCTTGCGTATCTAATGCGACGGCAAGGTTGTCACTTCCACATAGGCCGTCGTCTACATAAAAGTTATTTTTTATTGCTTCAGCTGCTAGTGGGTATTTGTCGCTGTTTTGTTCCGCCAAATGTTGAAGGGACCGAAAGGTCCCTTGCCAAGAAAGGGGCACAAGTTGTGCCGTAAGTTACGATGTTTAGTTGATAGCACTGTAGTGGAAGCGTTTGATTCTCTCTCCACCAGATGAGCTGATACTTCCGATCCGATGGATGCACCCACATTTGCCGATACAGTTTTTCAATGTCGGTAGTAAAAACATATCTCGGCATTCGGAAACGAAGCAATATGGTAAAGAGATCGGCTTGTATGTTCGGTTCTGTTGACAACACATCGTTTAATGAGTAGTTCGATGAAGTTTTCGCTGAAGCGTCGAATACCACCCGAGGTTTAGTAGTGCTACTATCGGGTCTCAACACTCCGTGATGAGGGAGAAAGAAATGTGGTTTTTCCATTTTCTCAAGGATCACCCTTTCCATGTGGCCCAAGGCTTCATATTCACGCATGAATTGTACGTGTAGCTTCTTAAAACCGTCATTTCTTTCAAATTTCCTTTCGATTGCACGGAAGCGCCGAAGCGCTATATCCTTTGAGTCACCTAATTGACTGGGCTCTTTATCAAATGGCAACCGAACGATATATCGACCATCGCAATGTCGTTGAACATTTTTGATATATTTTTGAAATGTGCTAGTGGGTTGAAATGTGATATACATTGTTTTTCTGATGTAGTCAAGACGTCACTCCGAAAGTCACATTCTTCTATTCGCCAAAATCTTTCGACGGCTTCATTTAATTTGGTTTCACTACTAATCCCACAAGTTATTGTTGATAATTGAGAAGGCCTATTTGTTGAATTCACCTCCAACAACCCAACCGAAGAGTGTGTTTTGAAGAACTGGAAGATCTGCTCTTAATCTTATTTGTCCAACGCACAATATGTTGTAGAATAATCCTGCTCCAACTAGTAGATCAATCGATCCAGGCGTCGAAAATTCTGGATCTGCAAGTGGTAGATTTTTTGGAATTTTCCAGCCTTCTGTGTCAATTTCTTGAGTAGGCTGGTTGGACACAATTTTTAATAAAGTCTGTGCCTCTATCCTTGCCGAGAATTCTGTTGTTCTGGACGTTAGTTGTATGTTTATTCGATCAGTTGTATAGCGACGCGTCTCTCCTATCCCTTCAATATCTACAAGATGTGGGATTTTACGCATGCCTAACTTGGTTGCTAGACGTTTTGTAATGAAGTTTGCTTGCGAACCGCTGTCTAGAACTGCGCGCCAATTGATATCGTGTCCCCAGTTATCCCTTACCTTTAGTTGGATTGTGCTCAATAGCGTTGTTTTGGTAATGGCGTGGTGCGACACTGGGATAATCGGGACTGCTGTGATCGCTGGTGACGAACCAGAAGTGCTTGTACTTGCTGGCGTTAATGTCGAAGGTTTCGATGATGCCCCTTAGGAGTGTTGCTGAATGTCTGCACATTCGAAGATGCTGTCGTTCCTTTGCTGTCCAAATGCAATAGAGTGTTGTGTCTTTTGTTGCATTTAATGCAACATCTGGAAAAGCAATCTTTCGCCAAGTGTCCACTCTTTAAACAATTGACGCAAAGCTTGGCTTTTTGAACGCTGGATAAACGCGATTTTGGTTTAATTTGCAGGAACTGGTTACACATAAATAAGGGATGTTGATTGTTGCAAATGATGCACGTTTTGGGTGCCATTGAAACAGTCAATGATTTGCATGAATCCGATTGTTTAGATAATTTTGATTTTCCAGAATTTGCTTCTAATGATTCTAGAGCTTGGAAGCGCCGCTCTAGGAAATCTGTGAACTGCTTTAGCGTGGGAGCTTGTCTGAGATTTGTAATGGATTGTTCCTACAAGGAGTGTGTAGTTTTGCTGAGTCGATTAACATGCATCAGTAGTGGATCCCAATTTTGTGTGTTTACACCTAAACTTGTCAGGCTCAGTAGAAATTCTACTGTAGTATCATGTAACAGTTTTGTTGATGCTACTGTTTCTTGCTGGTTAGCTGGCTGCGACAATAATTTTGTAATGACTGCATCTATTAACAGCCGCGGATTTTCATAACGATCGTTGATTATTTTCCAAGCCGGGTCGTAATTAGCCTCTGTGCTCGTGAAATGTTGTATGAGTCCTGCTCCAGTTAACACTGTTTTGAGACACCACATTTTTTTACATGTAGGTATCGGCTGATTGTGAACTAATTCAACAAATAGATCACGGAATTGTCGCCAGTACAAATACTGACCGGAAAATTTCGGCAATTCAATTATCGGAAGCGGAAGTGCTGTGTTTCCGCTTGCTTCGACCTTTGATGATGCTGAAGTCCGGGAGCCTGCTTTTAATTGTAATTGCAGAATCTCTTTACTGATTTCTTCTTTGATGTTTGAATATTTATTCAAATCATATGTAACATCATCGATAGTTTCTAATGAGTTCCAGATCCTTTCGTGTAGATCTTGAATGCTCTTGAAATGCCTTTTGAGAGTAGGAATTTTGCTATCGTAATATTGTTGTGGATGAACACTCGTGTCATCAAGCATTTTTGTCAATGTGCTTAACAACATCTCTGTTACCTTTTTCTGCTTTGCTATCAGGTTTGAGTGGACGCTTGATTGGATGGTCCGGCTTCCTGTCTATCTGTTGCAGCTTTTGCTTTTAACACTTGTAGCCAGGTAACCGTTTGATCCCTGGCATCGCTGTATTTTTCTCCCAATGCACCGTGTATGTTGGCTTGAATGTAATTGTGTTCCTTTGTGATTGACGGATGCTGTCTAATCACGTTGTCCCACTTGTCGAATGCCTTCCAATATTTATCAATTTCGTTTATTTTTCGTTCGACGAATTCCAAAGTTCTTTTGTCCTTTGCGGTCTTCTTGAAGTTGTTGATGGTTCTTTGCAGGGCCACTACAACTTCGTCCTGCTCTGTAGGTATTGTTAAAATTTGCTCATATCGACGAATCACGTAACCACGTCGGGGTCACCAATTTATGTACTATAAAAAATAATTATGTAGACGACGGCCTATGTGGAAGTGACAACCTTGCCGTCGCATTAGATACGCAAGCACAACTAATCAACTTGTTGCAAACAGCATTCTACGCAAATGGTGCGCGAATGACGAAAGATTACTGCAAAACGTTCCAGCAAAACGTTCCGTGGACAAGATGGCAGAGACCGAATTCGAGAACAAAGGTGAAGAGCTTACCAAGGCAATGGGACTAACATGGAATCCCGCAAGCGACACATTTTCAGTCAGAACTGGGAATACGACTAAGGAAAGGATTACAAAAAGATCAGCTCTTTGTGACGTTTCTCGCATATTTGATCCACTTGGTTTCATTGCGCCAGTAGTAGTTTCAGCGAAAATCTTTTTGCAAAAATTATGGCGTTTAAAACTGGATTGGGATGCCGCAATTCCTCAAGATCTTCACACCTTTTGGCAAAACTTCAAGGATAAATTACCAGAACTGGAAAAGATTTCAATTCAACGTCATGTTTTTGATCACCTTAACGTAACAACTTCCAAGTCCACATATTTGCAGACGCTTCTGAGCAGGCCTATGGCGCTGTATCATACATAAGGAGTACGGATGTGAAGGCCACAATTCGAGTACGATTTCTCTGTGCGAAATCAAAGGTTGCACCCGTTAAACAAATCAGTCTTCCACGATTAGAACTCTGCGCAGCAAAATTAGCCATAGATCTAATGAGAAGAATTCAACAAGACTTAAACATTAATAAAGAGATAATTTATCTGTGGACAGACTCAAGAGTTGTTCTTGGTTGGGTCAATGCAAGCTCCGCAAATTATCATACTTTTGTAGCTAATCGAGTAGCTTCAATACAACGCAAAACGCTATTCAAACAATGGAGATATGTATAATCGCATCACAATCCTGCTGATATAGTGTCCAGGGGTGTGACCCTAGAAAAAATTGCAGCCAACAATTTTTGGTTTTATGGTCCCATATTTTTACACGGATCCGAAGGACAATGGCCGTCTCAACTTGCAAAACATGAAGAATGCTGTATAGAGCGCCGCAATAACGTCAAAGCAGTTCTGACATCAAACGTCAATTCATCAGAAGACTTGTTAACAAGGATTAAACACAGCTACTCATTTAGGTGATTGCAGAGAATCGTGGCTTACATTCTTCGTTTTGGCAACACATCAAAGCTAAGAACATGTACTGCAGCACCAAGTTCAACTGAAATGGAAAAAGCTCTTCTTTGCGTTATCAAAATAATGCAAAAGAATGAGTTTGGAGACGACATAAAAAACCTCCGCCAGTACAAATGCGTCAACCGAAGCAGCTCGTTAAGCAGTTTAGCACCTTTTATGAGTGAAGATGGCCTTTTACGAGTAGGCGGACGCCTTGAATCAGCTCTGCTAAATTTAGACTCAAAACATTCAATTGTTCTATCCTACCGCCACCCTGTAACCAAAATGTAATTAAATGATCTATATAAAGAACACCTTCATGTAGGTCCACAGACACTCTTGTCTATCGTTAGACAGCGATTTTGGGCAATAAAAGGGAAAACACTTGCTCGTTCTTTTGTCCAAGGATGTACGAGATGCTCCAGGATGCAGCCAAAGCTACTTACACAATTAATGAGCAATTTAAAGGCAGATCGTGTACAACCAGCGCGACCGTTAATCAATGCAGGAGTTGACTTCTTCGGTCCAGTTTGGACTAATTTCAAACTTAGCGGCAAACGGCCACAAAAGGCTTACGTCGCTGTTTTCCCACAAAGGCGGTGCATATGGAACTTGTGAGTGACCTAACCACGGAAGCCTTTTTAGGCGCTCTCAAACGCTTCATGGGTCGACGTGGACACTGCCAAAAAATATACTGCGATAACGCAACAAATTTCGTAGGTGTAAGAAATCAACTTCAAGAGTTACAGAACGCGGTACAATGAAAAGATGCTCAAGAAAGGATAGTCGGAGAATGCAGCAAAAGAAGAGTTGAATTCCTATTCATATCCCCAAGAGCGCCTCATTTCGGCGGCTTGTGGGAGGCAGGGGTAAAGTCAGCCAAACAGTTATTGCAGCACACATTATCCTCTAATAAGAGGCACACAGCCTCTCTAACATACGAGGAATTGGAAACTGTCATCATTGAAGCAGAAGCTATATTAAATTGTCGACCTATAACGCCACTGTCATCAGACCCAAATTACTTAACCGCTCTAACTCCTGGACATCTTCTAATCGGCGAACCTCTTGTATCAACAATAGATCCTCACATTACGCCTGCCCATTCGACTCTTGCAACGAGATGGAAGTTAGTAACACACATAAAAGCAGAATTCTGTAGGAGATGGAGTCGAGAGTATTTAAATTATCTTCAACACCGATATAAGTGGAAAACTGAATGTCATAATGTAACTCCTAGAACTTTAGTCGTTATAAAGGATGACAACTTGCCACCACTAAAATGGTCGCTGGGACGTGTTATACAGGTAATCCGCGGAGATGATGGACTCGTTCGAGTAGTAGATGCGCGCACACCAACAAATGTGATACGACGCCCAGTGCATAAAATAGCGCCATTGCTATCAGAGACTCCCACTGACAATAATTAAAGCAGCAGCTCCAGCTATCAAGATGACAACGGTCCAAGCGACCAAAACCCACCAAAACGAATTAAGAACAATGATGAGGGGCCCCAAGGAGAACAACAATCAAACACGTAAAAAACAACGCATCAGCATTGGTTCAGCAATAGTTAATCCTTATGGCTATGTTACTTGTTTCACCTGGTCACAGCAAGGATGTGCAAATACAAAGGTTCAACAATGACCCAGGAATTTACTTCGAAAACCTTGGTTTTGCGGAAATCATTGTAAGCTACTGGAATTTAATGACTTTCTTCAAACTACATCCATATTGGACAGAATTTAATGCAATTACACATTATGTAATGTCATTGGACAAAATGTGTGAACTCATCAAAGCCTGTTCTGGGGTAGTGAGCCAAATACAAAGATTCAGCGATGACATAGAACAAATGAATTCAATGTTAACATCGCAGTCTATCCGACGAAGCAAAAGAGGAGCACTGAACATAATCGAAAATGTCGCCCGCAGCTTGTTCGGTGTCCTGGACTCAGAATAAGCCGAAGAAATAGCTACCACGATCGACAAAATTTATCTAAATGAAGAATATTTGACATCAGCAATACGAAACCATACGTCATTCATAGACACCACATTAAATATCATGCAAAAGAATCAAGAAGAGATTGAAGGCGAATTTAGTAAAATTAAGGAAGTAATTGAACACATCAACTCGTAATTCAGAAAGTTTAAGCAACCTTTCGACATGCGTCTAAGATTTTACGACATGTCTCTTTACACACATTGACAGTTCTAAACAACTACCAACGAATGCAAAACCTTCTCTTTGACATATTAATTGAATCTCACCAAGGAAAAATGAATCCAGAATTAATTCCCCCCGCCATACTTCAAGTGGAATTAATCAAGGTCCACACTAACCTACCAAAGACAATGAGGCTTCCACTACCCACAAACGAACTTCTAAAATTTTACCAACTAATGCTGATAGAAAGCCAAATAACGAAAACATATATTATCTTCAAAGTAAGAATTCCACTAATTCCAACAGAATCGTTTGAACTTTTGAAACTTACGCCCATTCCATGGAAGGGCAACAGCGGCTTCAAAATAATAACACCATCGACACCGTATATGATGGCAAACTTACACAGAGAACTTTATTATCCCATAATGGAGGCAGAGCTTCAATAGTGCTTTTCACTTAAAGAAAACGAACACCTGTGCAGACATCACAACCCGATTCTAAAACGAGGATCCTCCAAAGCTGCTTGCGAAATCAATTTGCTCGATGATGGACAAAACTTAGCATCATGCAACATTAACCCTCTTACTACAAACTCTTATTGTGTTAAGCTTCATAATCCCAACAAGTGGATCTATGCTGTGGCTAATAGAACTCTCGTGAATGCGGTTTGCAGTGAAAACCTAATCCAATTAGTACTGGAGGGATGAGGAATATTGAAAATTCAAGAAGGATGTATCATCAAATTGCCATTCTTAACAATACATCAATCTATTGAAGTAAACCGGTACACCTCATACATTCCATCAATAAATGATAGCTTTATACAAGCAGAATCATGTGTGCATGCGGCTGTGAGTGCGCCGTGGGATAAAGCGCGGCATAACACTTGTCTTGTCGCGTGTTGCTTTGCTTGCAACGTACGCGTGGCCGCTTGTACGGCTGACCTTACACTTCCTTACAGTGGGTGGCGATGACAAAATTCCGCATAGATTCCACTAATGTACGTGGCCTGAGGGCGAATTTTTTCGCAGTCTATGCGCATATTTGTACTCACCAACCGCATGTAATGGCACTAAGCGAGACCCAGGTGTCCGAGGGTGCAGATCCACTGGATTTTCACATGCCTGGGTACCATTTACTGCCATTGGTTTTACCACACAGAGGCCTTGCCTTATATATTCGCAGGGATGTTGCGTAGCAGTGCCAGCAACACCTTTGCACGACGGATGCCGAATTTAGCTCCATGTGGGTTAAGTTCAAAATCCAGTCGCACATCCTGCACTTCTGCTTCATTTATAGAAGCCCGGGTCTAGAGAGGCTGCCAACTTTTGATAAACTTGACAGTCTCTCTTATTCGATTTCTAAAATTCTGGAATCGTATCCGAACAGTGAAATTGTAGTTGCTGGTGATTTCAATGTTCATAATTCCAATTGGCTACGTCATTCGAGTCACACGACACCCGAGGGTTTGTATGTCGAGTTATTTGCTGAGTCTAATAATATGACTCAATTAGTGAAGGAACCAACGCACTTTCCCTGCGTTGATGGGCAAAAGCAAAATATTTTTGACCTTTTTTTAGCTTCACATCACAGCAAGTATGATGTGAATGTTCTTGCACCTCTTGGTAATTTGGACCACGCTACAATTTCTGCTACTTTCCCATATTCCAGTCTTAAATCCGCTCATCAGCCAGCTCCGAAGCGGACAGTGTGGCTTTATGAGAAGGCTAATTGGGATGCCCTGAACTCCTTTTTCAGACGTTTCAAGTGGCAATTGTGTTTCAGGGATAGAAACATAAATGCTGCAGCAAAATTGGTAGAAAATATAATTTTATTTGGTATGAGGTCTTTCATACCCAATAAAAGAATTTCCATTAAACCAAAAGACCATTCCTGGTTTAATGCGACTTGCAGACAAGCAGTCAGGTCAAAAGAGGAAGCATTTAGGAATTGGCGTTTCAACAAAACTGCAGATACTAAACTGCTGCGCAATCAGGCTAGAAATAGGTGCAATGCCACTCTAAAGCGAGGAAAAGTATTATTAATTTCAACTGTGCAAACAGAAAGTCTTGCAATAATTTGTAACGCCGATTTTATACATTTGTATACATTTAAATTGGAATTCACTATTCATTATAGATACCGTTTCCTTTATGTTAATGTGGGTTGTCCCCACACTTGTAAAACTTGTAAAACAGCTGATTGCAATTATTTGAGTTCCATTTCCACTGTTTTTGTTTTTGGAATTTTTTGATACCAGGGTGTTTCAAAATCTTTATTTTGTTCTCATTCGATTCTCATTCAAAACGAATTAGATGGTTTCTCATTTCTTAAATCGTATGGAAATTATTCTCATTCGGCTTCTCATTCGCGAAATCTGACGCGAATGAGTCATTCGAGGTCGATGAAACGTAGTATTATGGTGTCGGAAATACTTACACTCGATGGATATCGAGTTTCCTCAGCGGCCGTTCTATTCGGGTTGTGATAGACGGCTTTGCTTCCGAAGAGCACTCCATTAATGCTGGAGTTCCGCAGGGTTCGGTCCTGTCTACAACTCTTTTTCTCTTTTTTATCAATGTCCTTCTGTCATTGACTTCAAACCCCGTCTACTCGTTTGCTGATGACAGCAATTGTCATTCATGTTCAGGCAATGCTGCCTGTTGACACACAAGCGTTTAGCGGGTGACAATTTTCCACCTCTAAATATGGGTGTTGTGGATATTAATGAGTCGGAGGCTCTGGATGTTCTGGGCATTTCAATCCAATGCGATCTTCGCTGGAACGATCACATCTTTGACGTGTCGAAAGGAGCAGCCAAGTGCTTAGGCTTTCTTAAGCGGTGTAAGAAAAAGGATTTTCTAAAATTGGAAGACGACAGCACAGCAAAAACACTCGGTATCCAATGGAATGCAAAGGCTGATTACTTCACCATTGAATCCAAACCATTCGATATTGCCCCCTCTTACACCAAACGAGAAATGCTGTCACTGCTTGCAAAATTATTTGATCCTGTAGGCTGGATGGCTCCGGTCATTATTATCGCAAAAACCCTCATGCAACAAGTTTGGCTGTATGCCACCGGCTGGGATGACCCCTTGACCCCGTCAACCCTACAACTCTGGATAAAATTCGTCCAGTGTTATCACCAAATTAACCTCATAAAAATCCCTCGATGGATTCATTTCACTCCAACGAGTGGCATTGAAATCCATGCGTTTTGCGATGCTTCCGAAAAAGCATACACCGGCGTGATCTATGTACGCCTTCGTAACTCTCACGAAATCCGTACTTCTCTACTTTATGCAAAAACCAAAGTTGCCCCCATCAAAACAATATCTGTACCTCGACTTGAATTGTGTGGTGCAGCCCTCTTAGCAGCTCTTCTCGCAGCGCAAAGTATTCCAGTTCATTAGATTTTGGGTTGAATTTTCTACCTCAGCGACTTCAAGTGCCACAGGATGCTCTCAGTGCGACACGCAGCTGCAGGAGCGAACGCTGCTGCGACGACTGATTGCGGGGCGCGTAGCAACATCACAAGGTTGCACCGGCTGAGCCATCACGGCAATCTTCGCGGCAGCAGCTTTAGTTTAGCCGACATGTTAAATGCGGTTATCCCTCATCTTGATTTTCCTCAGTATGAACTCTACTGCTGGACTGATTCGACCATCGTGTTCGCCTGGGTAAAACGACCGCCTTGCACCTGGACTACGTTCGTTGCCAACCGTGTGGCCAAAATCGTGAAAATCGTAGATCCCACTCACTGGTCTCATGTCCTCTCTGACTTAGCCAGTCGTGGCATGTATCCGCTTGAGTTGCAACAAACCTCATTATGGTGGCAAGGCCCGGATTAGTTGCGCCAAGAGAAAAAGTACTGGCCTCACTCCCCTCACCCAGACATTTTTGAAACCGAACTGGAAGCAAAACCCATCAAATCGTATTTTGCATATTTTCCTCACTATGAAGACCTCTTGGAAAGATTTTCTTCTTTACCACGAGCTCTCCGCGTACTTTCGTACATTTTCCGGTTCTTCCATCACTCACACCCCCAACATCGCCCCTCATTAAGACGACACGATACAAGTATTGACTCGGATGAGATTCAATATCTTAAAACCCGACTGACTAATCTCATGCAGAAGGTTTATTTTGCCGATGAATATCACTGTCTGGAACTGAAGATGAATCTTGACAGAAAGAGTACAATTCTGTCACTCAATCCATTCTTATCCCTAGATGGAGTCCTCCGCGCAAGAGGACGTTTAACCTCATGTCCGTCACTCTCCTATGACGAACGTCATCCGATTATAATCCCCTACAATTGTGTTTTCACCCGACTCTTAGTCCGTCTAATCCATGAGATCAGTTTGCATGGAGGAAACCAACTCATGCTAAACTTGATTCGCACTCAATATTGGATCCCTAAAGCGAAAAATCTCATTCGCACCACCATTCATAATTGCAAAAGCTGCGCTCTTCAACGGAAACAAATCCAGACACAACTGATGGCTGCACTGCCGCCTGAAAGCACCTCTCTCTCTCTCGACCATTTGCTGCCACCGGTCTCGACTTCGCGGGACCGTTTGACATTAAAAATTATACCGGCCGGGCGTGCCTCATCACGAAAGGTTACGTCTGCATATTCGTCTGCTTCGCGACCAAGGCTATTCATCTCGAAGCTACCAGCGATCTATCGACGCCCACTTTTCTCGCTGCGTTCAGCCGTTTCACCGCACGCAGAGGATGTCCCAAGGATCTATACTCAGACAATGGGAAAAACTTCGTTGGAGCATCTAAAGCCCTGCTGAACGACTGGAAAGCGTTCCTCCGGCAAAGTAAGGACGCCGTCCTCACTCAATTCTCCTACCAAAACTTGCAGTGGCATTTCATACCAGCCGCTGCGCCTCACATGGGTGGACTCTGGGAAGCCGGAGTCAAAAGCTTTAAGCTTCACTTCCGAAAATTTGTCGGAAATATGCATTTCACCTTTGAGGAATTTACGACCATCCTCTACAAAATTGAAGCATGTCTCAATTCGCGACCGCTGAACAGCATGTCCGAGGACCCCTCTTATTTGCAACCCCTTACACCAGGACACTTTCTCATCGGTGGTCCCATTTTAGCGCCTGCTGAACTCGAAATACTCAATTCCCCTCTCAAAATTGTCAATCGTTGGCAAAAGGTTAAATCCATGTATCAACACTTTTGCAGCCGCTGGAAAAATGAATATTTAACTGAACTCCATAAAAGAACTAAATGGAAATACCCTCAGTTGAATTTAAAACCCAATGGCCTCGTAGTCTTACGAGACGATAACCTTCCACCAACGAAGTGGAGACTCGGTCGTATAACCCACACCTATCTCGGTTCTGATAGCAGAACACGTGTCGCCGACGTCCGAACCGAAAAAGGAACCCTGACCCGTCTAATCTCGAAATTAGTCGTGTTGTCCCAGTAACTCGACACAAAATCGGAACCTCCCCCTTTATGTTTTCAGCATTTACTAATTTTCTCATTTTAGACATGAATCCCAAAATCACTTCCCCAACCGCCAAGGACGTCTCGGGCGCACAAGGTTCAAACGAATCGTATCGCAGCTTCTTCCTCCGCAACATGTCCCATCTGGAGTGGAAGTTTGATGAAGAGGAGGAAAGCCCTTTCGGACACCTCCACCCCAGCCTCTGAGCCAATGATGGAAGCTGCGGCTCCCTCGATCACCCCGGTTGATGTCCAACTCCAAGTCCAGGATGAGCCGATGTCCGAAGACTCCGCCAGCTGCCTCCCGGCAGCTCTTGTCCCGGAAGACCGCAGCCCGAAGACCCCATCCGGACACTCTCCAGTCGACTTCCCGGCAGCGGAAGAACAACCATCTACCCGCCGCAGTCTACTTCGCTCCATCTCTCCATGGCGGACGAATTCGCGCGGACGCATCCCTTTGGCATGGGAATCCTTCCCGGCCAACGAATGCATCCCCTCTTTTGCCGCGCAACTGTCGACGGCAAACGGGCGGAACGCGCCCATCTCAGGGTCGTGGCCCTCATCTCGGAGGGCACTCGTTACGCGAGAAGAGGCATTAACGTGCAAATTATGTGCAGGACGGCATGCATTGCGGTGCTGTGCACGATTTCTGAGACAATCGCCTCAGAAACGTTCCGAAACAGTGCGCCGTTTGCGTTTTTGTTTTAATTGTCTGGCCTTCTCGCACACAGAGGTTCGTTGTCCGAGGCAAGCAAAATGTCGACGGTGCAATCGACCGCACCACACGCTATTGCACTCGGACTCGACCCCGCGGTCCACTCCTCGTGGACACCCTCATTCTCGCCATCGCCAATCCACTACAATGGTACGGACGACGACCCTTCCTCCAGCCGAACTTCCCTCGATGTCGGTATCCCGAGTCTCCTTGGCACCTGCGATGCAGCGATCCATAGTACTACGGCTACTGCGAAAGTGAGAGTGCTCGGATACGATGGTTTTGTGTACGAGCGCGCTCTACTGGATTCCGGCTGCGAGATCTCTCAAATTTCTCGCAAGCTCGTACGCACCCTCGGCCTTACTCCGGTACAATTCGGCAAGGATTTGGTCGTGCTGCTGACACTCCGTTCTCGTGGAGACCAGTCAGAACCCCTCGAATTCCACGCTCTCCTCACGGACTGGGAAGTTGTCACCCCAAGTCGCTGCATCGATGCCCGAATACGACACTCCTTTGTCAACATAAAGTTGGCGGACCCCGAATTCTACTCGCCCCACACCCTTCGATTACGACTCGGGGCCGATGTTATCACTAGGCTGTTCCTACCCAGATCTTTGCCTTACGTCCATGGGCAGCCTTTCGCCCAAAATTCCATCTTTGGATGGGTGCTGTCTGGTCATATATGCACCTAAAGTGTGACAGCACTTGCGTTGATGTCCCCTAATCAACGCTCTCTATTTGTCCGTAGTCCATCTTCGGTCCAACCAGCCGCTCCCCTCCCCGTTGGAGCTCCCGGAAATGACGTTGATCTCATCCGCATCTCTCGTCGCTCAGATCAACTCCCAGTCCGTCCCATACGAACCCCCCCCCCCACTTCGTATGGCTGCAATAGGTGCTAAGGTTGCAGTACTGCAAGGCGGGCGGTATGTTTACGCCAAACTGCTGTTCGCCGCAGTTAGCAACGGCAACCCTCGCCTCTCCCAACCTCTTTGGCATTAGGTGAGATCTGCCGCTGCTTTCTCTCGCTTCTGAGCGAAAGCGGCTCTTCTGCATCTCAGCAAAAGGGCAAGCAGCTCACCATGCCATGCTAATTTGGTCTCTCTCTCTCCCACGATTCGGTACCTGGTGAGTTCTGCCACCGCTTTCTCTCACTCTCGGAGTGAAAGCGGCTCTTCTGCATCTCAGCAGAAGGGCAAGCAGCTCATCATAGGTTTCCGGAAGCGGCGGACTTTCATTCGATCGTGAGCAGTGAATAAGAAAGCAGTGAATAAGAAAGCATACTCAGTTCCACGCATACTCAGTTCCACGCATACTCAATCCCACGCATACTCAATTCCACACCTTCACAATCTTCGTCCGGATCACGCTTGATCGTCCTCAACATCGACGACGACGCCGTCTATCATCTCATCATACGCAACATCCTACTTCGGAGAAAATTCAGCCGGTAAGTCTCCTTTACATATATAAAAAATCACACACTCCCGCGTGAGCAAATTTTGGTACTTCGAGCCGGATCTCGCCGCACTCGGAGACCACCCCAACACACATCAATCTCAGAATCTGCAATCACATATTTTAAATAGTCAAGTTTGGCGTCCGTGAGACTTCTTGCATTAAAACATATTATTTTAAAACCTGACTGTTGCTTGCTAAAAATATCAATAATAACTTCTATATTCCCATCAACACCAGAGTGCGGATCACTGAACGTCAAGGGAAACTAGCTGCACTCCAGACAGGAAAGAGTGAAGGTATAATTATTGGGATAGAAAAAGAGGAAATTGTTATAAATAGGTTATAAACTTCATATCTAGAACCTTTATAAGTTTAAAGTAACTAACCAGATTAATGTTAAATGCAACTATGAAAATAAATAACAGCATTCTTACAGCTAATCCGTACGTGTAACACCCGCACCAGCGTCTATGTCTCTAAGACTGCAGACTCTTCATGTCTCCATAATTTTATTTATGTAAAGATATATATTTCATTCATATATATAAACATATGCTGCGACACCCGTACTGCTTCTAAGGTAAGCAAAAGGTTTTCGGCTCGGCACATACTCTATTCGCAAATAGTCCCTTAGTTTTTCGGCGATGGCCTCATAGTGTCCTCTGTTACGTGAAAGAAATTGCAGGATGACTGGTCTTTTTGTCATTGAGGTACCGTCAGCCAGAGACTGTTCCATCAACCCTATCTCGTTTGCAAAACAAACCATATAGGAGCCAATGTCGTGCAGCGTTCACGAGGAATATTAAAAAGTCCTTTTCGAAGATGTCAACCCTTTTCGTCCATCGCTGGACTCTCGCGTGGGGCGTTTTGGAGTCCTTGCTCTGACAGCTGTGTGAAGAAGTGAGTGCTGAACACATGTGTGCGTCGTTGTTGGTCCGTGTAAGCCACTACCGCCATCAGCCACCTCCATCAAGGTGTCGTTGAGCCAGCTCCATGTGCCCATGTCGGTCGAAGTCAGTAAATCGCACCGAGATCCCTCTCTACCATTGGGGGTACCGTAACATCCCCATGTCTTTTTGTCGCTGGATACTCATCGTCGACCCGCTGCAATCGTCGTAGCGTTTCTGATGCCGAGTCGTTGCTGTCGTCGAGCTCTATTATGATCGGATCAATGGTGTCGTGATATGTTCTCGCCATGTTTCACATCTCTTAGTCTAGGGTTGGGAATGACTAGTACAATATTCTAATGGGGAATATATCAGGAAAGGTTTGCTGAAGGCCGGGAGTCGTCTCGTTCCCGCGGTTGCTGTCTGCTCTCTACGGGTCAAGGTCGGACTCGCGTTGACGGTCACTTCGTGGCCAACCCTACTTTCAGTTCACCTATATATTACGTGTTCTGTAGTCTGACGATTACCGGTGAGGTATACCCCATAATACGGTAGGGTCCGTCAAACCTTGGTCCTAACTTCGTGTTGAACTTCTCGACCGCCTTGGAGAGTTGGTGCTGCCGTAGTAATACCAATCTCCCTACGTTCGGATTGCACCGCCGTTTCCGTAAATTATACGATCTGATCTGAGCTGCGCGTTCCAGATTTCTCCTGACAACCTGGAATACCTCTTCCACTCGTGCCCTCCATCCCTCGGTAAGTGGTTTGTTATCGAACAAGGCATCTGGTAGTAGTGACCTCGGATTAAACTGGTGTTTAGCGCGAGCATTGCCTCGGGCAGTAGCTCATCCCAGTGCGCCTGATTGTCCCCTGATAATTGTGCCAACCATCGCTTCGTATTTCTATTCGCTCGATCGGCCGCATTTTCTTGGGGCGTATATGGGGCAGTATACTGGTGTCGTATTCCCAATTGATTCAAATACATATCGATGACTAAGGCTTTTGGCGTGCCATACCTGACTAGAATTCTCTCTCGCAGAGCCCGCCAGATTTTTTCCGGTCATCGCCCGCACGGGTACCAATTCGGTCCACTCTGTAAACTTGCCGTAAAAAACCAGTAACATGGTTTGACCATGATTGGCTCCTCGGCGAGTTGTACAAACGTCTTGCCCGTTGCTCTCTCCTGATTCGGGTTGTACCTCTGACATGATTCGCATTGCTGTACGTACCTCCGGATATCGCAGAACATGCCGGGCCAGTAATACCTGTTGGCTATACACAGCGTCGTCTTCCGAATTCCCATATACACCGCGCATGCCGCATCATAATTCTCTCCTAGCACCCGCTTCCGCAGATGATGATGTCTTCGTCATTACGTTGTCCTGTAATGTGTCGATACAGTTGCCCATTTTCTACGATGTACTACGGGTATTCTTCTGTGCTTTCTCGTGCTGCCTTTAACTTCTCGCGATACCACTTGCAACCTTCTGCGTCCGCTTCCTTGCCTATAATTCCTCCTGGGGTTGTCGTGAAAGTGCGTCAGTCACTGCATTCTCTCATCCTTTGCGGTACTCCTCGTCAAACATATACTATTGAAGTTCGAGTGCTCAACGCGCAATTTGGCCTGCGTGACTCTCAATTGAGTTCAGCCATCTGAGGGAAAAGTGGTCCGTCACGACTGTGAACTGATACCCCGTGAGGTAGGGACGCATCTTCCGTATGCCCCACACAATCGCCAGACCCTCTTTTTCGGTGGTGGAGTGGTTTTGTCCTCTGCCAAACGTTTGTGTGCCGACAAGCAGCATTGTGTTTGGCGCGCCTTAAAATCGATCCGATTCGCTCGACCCCATTCCTGGATTATGTTTAGTTCTGATTGCAATGTGTCATTCATAA
Organism: Sicus ferrugineus; assembly: GCA_922984085.1. Classification (NCBI taxonomy): domain Eukaryota; kingdom Metazoa; phylum Arthropoda; class Insecta; order Diptera; family Conopidae; genus Sicus; species Sicus ferrugineus. Next base: position 572,370 of record OV277351.1, on the reverse strand, counting down.
TTCTGAGTTTTCTATTGATCTCTAGAATAGAAGGACGCCTGGAGAATGAATATGAATATTTTTTTTTTATGGCAGATAGAACCAAGCTTAGGGGATGCCCCATTCGTTGGTTTAGAAGGGAAAAGTTTAGTGGGAAGGGGAAAGGTGGGAGTAGTGTAAATATATCCAGACGACATCCCAAGGTTTCAATACAGCTGGATACCCTTCTGTCCTCTATAAGTTTTATCGCACGACCATGTACACGGTACAGAAGCTGAAGATATGTTTTCGAAGCTCTGGACCATATATGCGAGTTGTACTCCATTTTCGGACGGATATAAGTGGTGTAGATACAACGAAGACCGGTTGGAGTGAAGTATTTCTTGCACCGCTTTAAAAAGCCTAAGCACTTGACTGCTTCTTTTGACCCATCAAAAATGGGATCGTTCCAACGAAGATCGCATTGGATTGACACGCCCAGAACATCAAGAGCCTCCGACCCCACTCCTGGATTTTGTTGAGGTCAGATTGGAGTGTGTCAATCATAATTCTGCGTTTTCTATTGATCTCCAGAATATAAGGACGCCTGGAGAATGAATATGAATGACAAATGCTGCTGTCATCAGCAAACGAGTAGACGGGGCTTAATGTCAATGACAGAAGGTCATTGATAAAGATGAGAAAAAGAGTTGGAGACAGGACCGAACCCTGCGAACTCCAGCATTTATGGAGTGCTCTTCGGAAGCCAAGGCGTATATCACAACCCGAATAGAACGGCCGCTGAGGAAGCTCGATATCCATCAAGTGAAAGTATTACCGACACCATAAGTAGTCAGTTTAGACACGAGTGCTTTATGCCACACCCGGTCAAACGCTTTGTAGGTATCCAGAGCAACAACCTTGCTCTCACCGAACTGGTGAATACAGCTGTTCCACCGCTCAGTGAGAAACGCCATCACATCGCCGGTGGAACGGTGAGCACGGAAGCCGTACTGGCGATCGCTGATCAACTCGTTGCTCTCTAGATACCTCATTAAGTTAAAGTTTACAATGCTCTCCATAACCTTGAAGAGCACTGAGCAGATTGCTATGGGCCGGTAATTTGCAGGAGTCGTAGCCTCACCTTTTTTGGGGGCTGGCTGCACATTGGCAATCTTCAAGGAAGTAGGAAAAACTCCTGAAGTAAGCGATAAATTAAAGAGTTTGCACAATGGGAGAGCCAGTGTTGAGGCGCACTTTCTCAACACATGGGCTGAAATGCCATCCGGTCCCGAGGATTTATTGACGTTGAGGTTTGCAAGCACTCTTTTAACAGCCCGCGTTCGAAAGTGCATCTCAGGCATAATATGAGACACACCAAATATCACGGGTAGTGGTTAGCTACTCTCAGGAAGAGAACAGTTTTCAGCAAACATTTTGGCTAATAAGTTTGCCTTATCAACCGAGTGAGTGAAGATCTAATCATCCTTGAGGAGAGTTGGAATAGACGATCCCGTCTGATTCTTCACTCTTCTTCTGATGAAGCCACACTGTCCGCTTCGGAGGTGGCTGGTGAGCGCAGCGAAGATTAGATTGTGGGAACTTAGCAGAAATTGTAGCGTGATCCGAATTACCAAGAAGTGTAAGAATATTCACGCTGAAAACATAACCAAGGCTTTAGCGTTGTCGATTAAGAAAATCGTTGAGAGAATGATTACAGTAAAGGCTTTGTCAGTTTTTTACAGCTACTAATATCTGTACTTTGTTGTCTCTTGTTTGCTTTGTGATTTTAAGCTCTCCTTGGCTTCAAAAAAATCAGGTTTGAATATTTCCATTAATTTTTTTATTCCTCCATTAGGTAAAAATTATTCCTTCATTTAGGTAAAAATCGCCCCTCCCGTAGTAGTCGGCGGTTGGCACAACCCACCATGTTCAAAATCCATCTTTAAACACGACGGAGCGACGGTACCACAACATTTGCAAGAATAGGGTGTCGTCCGCTAGCTTATACAAAACTTGTCAAATGGCGGATTCCTAAATCGAAAAATTAATGCTTAATGTATTCGTTTAGAAAGAACATACAATTTTATATCTGAACAGTCATATGCTGTGTGTAGAAATAGTTCATTGGAACTACCACTACTACCTAACTATCTACCTATCTAATATCTCATAAAGGATATAAGAAGAGACAAAAATTTATATCGGAGCGACAGTACTAAAATATTTGCAAGAATAGGGTGTCGTCCGCTACCTTATACAAAACTTGTCAAATGGCGGATTCTTAATCGAAAAATTAATGCTTAATTTATCCATTTAGTAAGAACATACAATTTTATATCTGAACAGTTATATGTTGTAATGCTGTGTGTAAAAACAGGCGAGTCCATTTATATACTTTACGCTCGCAAGGAAAGAGAAGAATAATATGAGTATATATACCTTATCTTCTCTTTAGCCTCATAGGAGGCGGTTAAGTATAAATAAATAAATGTATATATTGTTCAGTGCCACCTTCAGGTTCAGTGTCGGTCCGCCATCTGTCTGTTTTTTTAAATAAAGATTACGAGATAATATTGAGCAGAGATATTGCGTTGAAATTTTCCACAAATATTTTTTGTCTATTAAGCCAGTTGGTGATTGAAAGTGGGTGTAATCGGTTGACTTGGTAGCTTCCCCAAAATCGGGTAGGTCTTTTCCTCGTACAGATTTTTACAGAGTATAAGTACAAATTTTTTTTGATAGTAAGATGATTTTTTTCTGGCAATTATATGACTAATAAAATGAGAACAATTATTATGCGTTTTGTAAAATTAATTAAATATTTAATTTTCATGTTTTTAGGTGGATGAAATGTATCGTGAAGCTCCTATTAAAAAAGGCCTCTTTGATTATATTGAATTTACGAGAATACTAAAGCATGGGGCCAAGGATGAACAGTAAATTTGCATTTCAGACTTGTTTCAAGATTTGATTTTTGATGTGCATTTTAATTTACCATAATAACTTGCAATTTTAATCACGTTTTATATAATTAACGTTTTAACAAAAATAAAAGTACTAACACATATAAAAAATATTCTGTAAAATTTTACAAATAAACTATTTGCCTACGACTTATTTTTTACTTTTACATATCTTGTAAATAAAAGAACGAACAGTTTTGTGTTATAATCACTATATAGTCTTAGAAAGTTATATTATGATTGCGTTTCGATTCATTGCATAAGTTAAGAAATGTGTCATGGTTTGCCAAGCCGGTAATCTGGCCGGCAAAGTGGTGGCTGTCATGGTTGCCTCTCCATCAGGTTGTCAACGCCAGGAACACCCTTGGATTTTATATTTGATGCCGGTTTAACACAGCGTGAATTTGTGAGGGTTAGAAAATTCTAGTCTTTATACTACCCTCTTCCTTCGGGTAACCGGCGAAGGGACACGGTCTTGGATTGTGGGCGGGAGCTTAGGGTGACTCGGTACCCTTCGCGAAAGAACTGCATTCGATGTCGGTGTCGGCTGGCTGAACGTTCCCTTACCAGTCTTTGGAAACGCTCTATGATCACAGCCACTGAGGCCGGCTGTGGACAGTCGGCATCCGGCTGAGTCGAAGTTTTGTAAACCTTCTAACTGCACGAATTCTCCCGGAGCCAATGGGACTGTTGGGGTTCGGTCGGCGGCGTCATGGTCACCCTCCTCTCGCTCTTTCGTAAGTGCGTTTTTCCCTTCAGCGGGGTTGCTGTCGGGGACGGAACTATCTTCCTTTTCCGGGTCGTCGAATGGGTTCTACTTCCCTACACAGATCATCGTAGTACCCTCCTCTGAGGGGGTCGTAGTACGTCAGGAGGTGGGGTGTGCCCGGCGACAAAGTTATCCATTCCCCTATACGCTTGACGACGTCGTCGTCCACCACAAACGGGTCCAACCATTGGGGTGTTGCGCTCGGCCTCACACGATCGCCTCTGGCGAGCCCTCCAGTCCTCCTACTTCCTCCCACGCATCACACGTGCAAAGACCCGTGTACGTCTGCTTCTAGGAGGTCGCCTAGTGAGAGCGAATCGAGCTTCTTCCTCGCCCGCTTCGGTTGACTTGGTGGCCCATTCGGCGGTAGACGGTTTCGGACATTTGGGTCCTGGTGCTCCCTCCTCAGCATGAGAAAAGCCCCTTTTACGGTATTCCTGCTCCGTGGACGTACTCTCGAATTTGAGCACCACAAGCGCTACTATTTTGGAATTTCGCTGGTCTCGCCAATTCCTGTCTCTGACTCTCTCTCTTCTTGTTTGGACAGAAGGCCCCGGTCAATATCAGGTCAAAGATTTGGGTCGGTCGAGCTAGCCACTCCTCTAGAAAGTGTAACATAAACACTCGGCAGTCATGCCCGTTGGTTTGTTGTTGGACGGAGACCTCGTACAACGGGAAATTGTTATTTTCGAATCGAGGCAATTGGAGGTCTGGGCGCTTGACCTGCAGCTCGATGGTAAGGTAATCTCGCAGGATGTTCGCGACATCTTCGTGCAGACTTGTGGTGGGTGAATTGAATTGTAGTAGAAGCGGCTGCCCTGCTTCTTTGACCTCCGCCCCTATGGTGACATTCATCAGTGTGGGCCAGTAGCGCACCATCAGCCACCAGTGATCAGCCTGGTTGATTGCGACTAGGATGGATTCCATGTCGACCGGTTCTACCCAAACGTCCAACGGCGACCGCCTTGGTGCCGTTTGGCTGCGGTGGCGCCCCGGGAAAGTCTTTCGCAGGAGAACAGGCTGAAAATTAAATCCCGGCGGCGGGCCTCGGGTGACGCAACTTTCTCGTCGGCCAGACGGATGATGAACTCTATGATGACGTCATTTAGCCACCGGCCGTTTGTAGTCGCTCATTCGGATGGTCACGCCGTCGACCCCCGATTGGTATGTCAAGACGTGTTCCGAGGGGTTCACCCCTGCATCTGGGACGGTATGGCGGATAGTCGCTCGGACGGCTGGAATCGGTTGATCTTCGCCTGGTTCGTCGCCCACCCGGGTCAGCTCGTGTCGGAAGCTGAGCGCCATTTATGTTCGGGAACTTGGATCCGCTGGTACCCTTAATATATTTCGTAGTCTGTCTACGAAGCCCGCAGGGTGGCTTGCTGGGGTAATGAGCTCCATCTATGTCTGTGATGTGATGTCCATTTAGACCTGGTCTCTCGCCTCTGTTCCATCCCGTTGGTGGTATGGTTTCAGCTCGCTGATGTGTGCAGTGCGGACGCGTCCACACCCTTCAGCACCGTCTGAGTAATCACTGGCGAGACGAACCCGAGAACTCGATACAGCCCTTCGAATTTCGGGGCCAGTTTCGCGTTGAATTTGTCAGTTGATTTGGATAGGTGGTGAGCCTTACCAGCTGTCCGATTTGACGGGCACAGTTCCTCCTCCGCAAGTTATAGTGACGGACCTGGGCCTTGGATGTCCGCTTTAAGTTACTGCGTACAAGCCCCACGTCTCTCTGAGTCGAGATACATCTTCCGTTGGTGTACTCGTATGCTCGTTTCCAGTTCCAAACGTCTTCTCGTCGTACAGGATTTTTGGTAGTCTTTCTTATAATATGAGTATATATACCTTATCTTCTCTTTAGCCTCATAGGAGGCGGTTAAGTATAAATAAATAAATGTATATATTGTTCAGTGCCACCTTCAGGTTCAGTGTCGGTCCGCCATCTGTCTGTTTTTTTAAATAAAGATTACGAGATAATATTGAGCAGAGATATTGCGTTGAAATTTTCCACAAATATTTTTTGTCTATTAAGCCAGTTGGTGATTGAAAGTGGGTGTAATCGGTTGACTTGGTAGCTTCCCCAAAATCGGGTAGGTCTTTTCCTCGTACAGATTTTTACAGAGTATAAGTACAAATTTTTTTTGATAGTAAGATGATTTTTTTCTGGCAATTATATGACTAATAAAATGAGAACAATTATTATGCGTTTTGTAAAATTAATTAAATATTTAATTTTCATGTTTTTAGGTGGATGAAATGTATCGTGAAGCTCCTATTAAAAAAGGCCTCTTTGATTATATTGAATTTACGAGAATACTAAAGCATGGGGCCAAGGATGAACAGTAAATTTGCATTTCAGACTTGTTTCAAGATTTGATTTTTGATGTGCATTTTAATTTACCATAATAACTTGCAATTTTAATCACGTTTTATATAATTAACGTTTTAACAAAAATAAAAGTACTAACACATATAAAAAATATTCTGTAAAATTTTACAAATAAACTATTTGCCTACGACTTATTTTTTACTTTTACATATCTTGTAAATAAAGGACGAACAGTTTTGTATTATAATCACTATATAGTCTTAGAAAGTTATATTATGATTGCGTTTCGATTCATTGCATAAGTTAAGAAATGTGTCATGGTTTCCCAAGCCGGTAATCTGGCCGGCAAAGTGGTGGCTGTCATGGTTGCCTCTCCATCAGGTTGTCAACGCCAGGAACACCCTTGGATTTTATATTTGATGCCGGTTTAACACAGCGTGAATTTGTGAGGGTTAGAAAATTCTAGTCTTTATACTCCCCTCTTCCTTCGGGTAACCGGAGAAGGGACACGGTCTTGGATTGTGGGCGGGAGCTTAGGGTGACTCGGTACCCTTCGCGAAAGAACTGCATTCGATGTCGGTGTCGGCTGGCTGAACGTTCCCTTACCAGTCTTTGGAAACGCTCTATGATCACAGCCACTGAGGCCGGCTGTGGACAGTCGGCATCCGGCTGAGTCGAAGTTTTGTAAACCTTCTAACTGCACGAATTCTCCCGGAGCTGTTGGGGTTCGGTCGGCGGCGTCATGGTCACCCTCCTCTCGCTCTTTCGTAAGTGCGTTTTTCCCTTCAGCGGGGTTGCTGTCGGCGACGGAACTATCCTCCTTTTCCGGGTCGTCGAATGGGTTCTACTTCCCTACACAGATCATCGTAGTACCCTCCGCTGAGGGGGTCGTAGTACGTCAGGAGTTGGGGTGTGCCCGGCGACAAAGTTATCCATTCCCCTATACGCTTGACGACGTCGTCGTCCACCACAAACTGGTCCAACCATTGGGGTGTTGCGCTCGGCCTCACACGATCGCCTCTGGCGAGCCCTCCAGTCCTCCTACTTCCTCCCACGCATCACACGTGCAAAGACCCGTGTACGTCTGCTTCTAGGAGGTCGCCTAGTGAGAGCGAATCGAGCTTCTTCCTCGCCCGCTTCGGTTGACTTGGTGGCCCATTCGGCGGTAGACGGTTTCGGACATTTGGGTCCTGGTGCTCCCTCCTCAGCATGAGAAAAGCCCCTTTTGCGGTATTCCTGCTCCGTGGACGTACTCTCGAATTTGAGCACCAGAAGCGCTACTATTTTGGAATTTCGCTGGTCTCGCCAATTCCTGTCTCTGACTCTCTCTCTTCTTGTTTGGACAGAAGGCCCCGGTCAATATCAGGTCAAAGATTTGGGTCGGTCGAGCTAGCCACTCCTCTAGAAAGTGTAACATAAACACTCGGCAGTCATGCCCGTTGGTTTGTTGTTGGACGGAGACCTCGTACAACGGGAAATTGTTATTGTCGAATCGAGGCAATTGGAGGTCTGGGCGCTTGACCTGCAGCTCGATGGTAAGGTAATCTCGCAGGATGTTCGCGACATCTTCGTGCAGACTTGTGGTGGGTGAATTGAATTGTAGTAGAAGCGGCTGCCCTGCTTCTTTGACCTCCGCCCCTATGGTGACATTCATCAGTGTGGGCCAGTAGCGCACCATCAGCCACCAGTGATCAGCCTGGTTGATTGCGACTAGGATGGATTCCATGTCGACCGGTTCTACCCAAACGTCCAACGGCGACCGCCTTGGTGCCGTTTGGCTACGGTCGCGCCCCGGGAAAGTCTTTCGCAGGAGAACAGGCTGAAAATTAAATCCCGGCGGCGGGCCTCGGGTGACGCAACTTTCTCGTCGGCCAGACGGATGATGAACTCTATGATGACGTCATTTAGCCACCGGCCGTTTGTAGTCGCTCATTCGGATGGTCACGCCGTCGACCCCCGATTGGTATGTCAAGACGTGTTCCGAGGGGTTCACCCCTGCATCTGGGACGGTATGGCGGATAGTCGCTCGGACGGCTGGAATCGGTTGATCTTCGCCTGGTTCGTCGCCCACCCGGGTCAGCTCGTGTCGGAAGCTGAGCGCCATTTATGCTCGGGAACTTGGATCCGCTGGTACCCTTAATATATTTCGTAGTCTGTCTACGAAGCCCGCAGGGTGGCTTGCTGGGGTAATGAGCTCCATCTATGTCTGTGGTGTGATGTCCATTTAGACCTGGTCTCTCGCCTCGGTTCCATCCCGTTGGTGGTATGGTTTCAGCTCGCTGATGTGTGCAGTGCGGACGCGTCCACACCCTTCAGCACCGTCTGAGTAATCACTGGCGAGACGAACCCGAGAACTCGATACAGCCCTTCGAATTTCGGGGCCAGTTTCGCGTTGAATTTGTCAGTTGATTTGGATAGGTGGTGAGCCTTACCAGCTGTCCGATTTGACGGGCACAGTTCCTCCTCCGCAAGTTATAGTGACGGACCTGGGCCTTGGATGCCCGCTTTAAGTTACTGCGTACAAGCCCCACGCCTCTCTGAGTCGGGATACATCTTCCGTTGGTGTACTCGTATGCTCGTTTCCAGTTCCAAACGTCTTCTCGTCGGATTTTTGGTAGTCTTTCATTTATGGAGTGCTCTTCGGAAGCCAAGGCGTATATCACAACCCGAATAGAACGGCCGCTGAGGAAGCTCGATATCCATCAAGTGAAAGTATTACCGACACCATAAGTAGTCAGTTTAGACACGAGTGCTTTATGCCACACCCGGTCAAACGCTTTGCAGGTATCCAGAGCAACAACCTTGCTCTCACCGAACTGGTGAATACAGCTGTTCCACCGCTCAGTGAGAAACGCCATCACATCGCCGGTGGAACGGTGAGCACGGAAGCCGTACTGGCGATCGCTGATCAACTCGTTGCTCTCTAGATACCTCATTAAGTTAAAGTTTACAATGCTCTCCATAACCTTGAAGAGCACTGAGCAGATTGCTATGGGCCGGTAATTTGCAGGAGTCATAGCCTCACCTTTTTTGGGGGCTGGCTGCACATTGGCAATCTTCAAGGAAGTAGGAAAAACTCCTGAAGTAAGCGATAAATTAAAGAGATTGCACAATGGGAGAGCCAGTGTTGAGGCGCACTTTCTCAACACATGGGCTGAAATGCCATCCGGTCCCGAGGATTTATTGACGTTGAGGTTTGCAAGCACTCTTTTAACAGCCCGCGTTCGAAAGTGCATCTCAGGCATAATATGAGACACACCAAATATCACGGGTAGTGGTTAGCTACTCTCAGGAAGAGAACAGTTTTCAGCAAACATTTTGGCTAATAAGTTTGCCTTATCAACCGAGTGAGTGAAGATCTAATCATCCTTGAGGAGAGTTGGAATAGACGATCCCGTCTGATTCTTCACTCTTCTTCTGATGAAGCCACACTGTCCGCTTCGGAGGTGGCTGGTGAGCGCAGCGAAGATTAGATTGTGGGAACTTAGCAGAAATTGTAGCGTGATCCGAATTACCAAGAAGTGTAAGAATATTCACGCTGAAAACATAACCAAGGCTTTAGCGTTGTCGATTAAGAAAATCGTTGAGAGAATGATTACAGTAAAGGCTTTGTCAGTTTTTTACAGCTACTAATATCTGTGCTTTGTTGTCTCTTGTTTGCTTTGTGATTTTAAGCTCTCCTTGGCTTCAAAAAAATCAGGTTTGAATATTTCCATTCATTTTTTTATTCCTCCATTAGGTAAAAATTATTCCTTCATTTAGGTAAAAATCGCAACTCCCGTAGTAGTCGGCGGTTGGCACAACCCACCATGTTCAAAATCCATCTTTAAACACGACGGAGCGACGGTACCACAACATTTGCAAGAATAGGGTGTCGTCCGCTAGCTTATACAAAACTTGTCAAATGGCGGATTCCTAAATCGAAAAATTAATGCTTAATGTATTCGTTTAGAAAGAACATACAATTTTATATCTGAACAGTTATATGCTATAATGCTGTGTGTAGAAATAGTTCATTGGAACTACCACTACTACCTAACTATCTACCTATCTAATATCTCATAAAGGATATAAGAAGAGACAAAAATTTATATCGGAGCGACAGTACTAAAATATTTGCAAGAATAGGGTGTCGTCCGCTACCTTATACAAAACTTGTCAAATAGCGGATTCTTAATCGAAAAATTAATGCTTAATTTATCCATTTAGTAAGAACATACAATTTTATATCTGAACAGTTATATGTTGTAATGCTGTGTGTAAAAACAGGCGAGTCCATTTATATACTTTACGCTCGCAAGGAAAGAGAAGAATAATATGAGTATATATACCTTATCTTCTCTTTAGCCTCATAGGAGGCGGTTAAGTATAAATAAATAAATGTATATATTATTGTTCAGTGCCACCTTCAGGTTCAGTGTCGGTCCGCCATCTGTCTGTCTTTTTAAATAAAGATTACGAGATAATATTGAGCAGAGATATTGCGTTGAAATTTTCCACAAATATCTTTTGTCTATTAAGCCAGTTGGTGATTGAAAGTGGGTGTAATCGGTTGACTTGGTAGCTTCCCCAAAATCGGGTAGGTATTTTCCTCGTACAGATTTTTACAGAGTATAAGTACAAATTTTTTTTGATAGTAAGATGTTTTTTTTCTGGAAATTATATGACTAATAAAATGAGAACAATTATTATACGTTTTGTAAAATTAATTAAATATTTAATTTTCATGTTTTTAGGTGGATGAAATGTATCGTGAAGCTCCTATTAAAAAAGGCCTCTTTGATTATATTGAATTTACGAGAATACTAAAGCATGGGGCCAAGGATGAAAAGTAAATTTGCATTTCAGACTTGTTTCAAGAGTTGATTTTTGATGTGCATTTTAATTTACCATAAAAACTTGCAATTTTAATCACGTTTTATATAATTAACGTTTTAACAAAAATAAAACTACTAACACATATAAAAAATATTCTGTTAAATTTTACAAATAAACTATTTTCCTACGACTTATTTTTTACTTTTACATATCTTGTAAATAAAAGAACGAACAATTTTGTATTATAATCACTATATAGTCTTAGAAAGTTCTATTATGATTGCGTTTCGATTCATTGCATAAGTTAAGAAATGTGTCATGGTTTGCCAAGCCGGTAATCTGGCCGGCAAAGTGGTGGCTGTCATGGTTGCCTCTCCATCAGGTTGTCAACGCCAGGAACACCCTTGGATTTTATATTTGATGCCGGTTTAACACAGCGTGAATTTGTAAGGGTTAGAAAATTCTAGTCTTTATACTCCCCTCTTCCTTCGGGTAACCGGCGAAGGGACACGGTCTTGGATTGTGGGCTCCCGCCCACTCGGTACCCTTCGCGAAAGAACTGCATTCGATTTCGGTGTCGGCTGGCTGAACGTTTCCTTACCAGTCTTTGGAAACGATCTATGATCACAACCACTGAGGCCGGCTGTGGACAGTCGGCATCCGGCTGAGTCGAAGTTTTGTAAACCTTCTAACTGCACGAATTCTCCCGGAGCCAATGGGACTGTTGGGGTTCGGTCGGCGGCGTCATGGTCACCCTCCTCTCGCTCTTTCGTAAGTGCGTTTTTCCCTTCAGCGGGGTTGCTGTCGGCGACGGAACTATCCTCCTTTTCCGGGTCGTCGAATGGGTTCTACTTCCCTACACAGATCATCGTAGTACCCTCCGCTGAGGGGGTCGTAGTACGTCAGGAGTTGGGGTGTGCCCGGCGACAAAGTTATCCATTCCCCTATACGCTTGACGACGTCGTCGTCCACCACAAACGGGTCCAACCATTGGGGTGTTGCGCTCGGCCTCACACGATCGCCTCTGGCGAGCCCTCCAGTCCTACTTCCTCCCACGCATCACACGTGCAAAGACCCGTATACGTCTGCTTCTAGGAGGTCGCCTAGTGAGAGCGAATCGAGCTTTTTCCTCGCCCGCTTCGGTTGACTTGGTGGCCCATTCGGCGGTAGACGGTTTCGGACATTTGGGTCCTGGTGCTCCCTCCTCAGCACGAGAAAAGCCCCTTTTGCGGTATTCCTGCTCCGTGGACGTACTCTCGAATTTGAGCACCAGAAGCGCTACTATTTTGGAATTTCGCTGGTCTCGCCAATTTCTGTCTCTGACTCTCTCTTCTCTTCTTGTTTGGACAGAAGGCCCCGGTCAATATCAGGTCAAAGATTTGGGTCGGTCGAGCTAGCCACTCCTCTAGAAAGTGTAACATAAACACTCGGCAGTCATGCCCGTTGGTTTGTTGTTGGACGGAGACCTCGTACAACGGGAAATTGTTATTGTCGAAGCGAGGCAATTGGAGGTCTGGGCGCTTGACCTGCAGCTCGATGGTAAGGTAATCTCGCAGGATGTTCGCGACATCTTCGTGCAGACTTGTGGTGGGTGAATTGAATTGTAGTAGAAGCGGCTGCCCTGCTTCTTTGACCTCCGCCCCTATGGTGACATTCATCAGTGTGGGCCAGTAGCGCACCATCAGCCACCAGTGATCAGCCTGGTTGATTGCGACTAGGATGGATTCCATGTCGACCAGTTCTACCCAAACGTCCAACGGCGACCGCCTTGGTGCCGTTTGGCTGCGGTGGCGCCCCGGGAAAGTCTTTCGCAGGAGAACAGGCTGAAAATTAAATCCCGGCGGCGGGCCTCGGGTGACGCAACTTTCTCATCGGCCAGACGGATTATGAACTCTATGATGACGTCATTTAGCCACCGGCCGTTTGTAGTCGCTCATTCGGATGGTCACGCCGTCGACCCCCGATTGGTATGTCAAGACGTGTTCCGAGGGGTTCACCCCTGCATCTGGGACGGTATGGCGGATAGTCGCTCGGACGGCTGGAATCGGTTGATCTTCGCCTGGTTCGTCGCCCACCCGGGTCAGCTCGTGTCGGAAGCTGAGCGCCATTTATGCTCGGGAACTTGGATCCGCTGGTAATGAGCTCCATCTATGTCTGTGGTGTGATGTCCATTTAGACCTGGTCTCTCGCCTCGATTCCATCCCGTTGGTGGTATGGTTTCAGCTCGCTGATGTGTGCAGTGCGGACGCGTCCACACCCTTCAGCACCGTCTGAGTAATCACTGGCGAGACGAACCCGAGAACTCGATACAGCCCTTCGAATTTCGGGGCCAGTTTCGCGTTGAATTTGTCAGTTGATTTGGATAGGTGGTGAGCCTTACCAGCTGTCCGATTTGACGGGCACAGTTCCTCCTCCACAAGTTATAGTGACGGACCTGGGCCTTGGATGCCCGCTTTAAGTTACTGCGTACAAGCCCCACGCCTCTCGGAGTCGGGATACATCTTCCGTTGGTGTACTCGTATGCTTGTTTCCAGTTCCAAACGTCTTCTGTTCGGATTTTTGGTAGTCTTTCATTTATGGAGTGCTCTTCGGAAGCCAAGGCGTATATCACAACCCGAATAGAACGGCCGCTGAGGAAGCTCGATATCCATCAAGTGAAAGTATTACCGACACCATAAGTAGTCAGTTTAGACACGAGTGCTTTATGCCACACCCGGTCAAACGCTTTGCAGATATCCAGAGCAACAACCTTGCTCTCACCGAACTGGTGAATACAGCTGTTCCACCGCTCAGTGAGAAACGCCATCACATCGCCGGTGGAACGGTGAGCACGGAAGCCGTACTGGCGATCGCTGATCAACTCGTTGCTCTCTAGATACCTCATTAAGTTAAAGTTTACAATGCTCTCCATAACCTTGAAGAGCACTGAGCAGATTGCTATGGGCCGGTAATTTGCAGGAGTCGTAGCCTCACCTTTTTTGGGGGCTGGCTGCACATTGGCAATCTTCAAGGAAGTAGGAAAAACTCCTGAACTAAGCGATAAATTAAAGAGATTGCACAATGGGAGAGCCAGTGTTGAGGCGCACTTTCTCAACACATGGGCTGAAATGCCATCCGGTCCCGAGGATTTATTGATGTTGAGGTTTGCAAGCACTCTTTTAACAGCCCGCGTTCGAAAGTGCATCTCAGGCATAATATGAGACACACCAAATATCACGGGTAGTGGTTAGCTACTCTCAGGAAGAGAACAGTTTTCAGCAAACATTTTGGCTAATAAGTTTGCCTTATCAACCGAGTGAGTGAAGATCTAATCATCCTTGAGGAGAGTTGGAATAGACGATCCCGTCTGATTCTTCACTCTTCTTCTGATGAAGCCACACTGTCCGCTTCGGAGTTGGCTGGTGAGCGCAGCGAAGATTAGATTGTGGGAACTTAGCAGAAATTGTAGCGTGATCCGAATTACGAAGAAGTGTAAGAATATAACGCTGAAAACATAACCAAGGCTTTAGCGTTGTCGATCAAGAAAATCGTTGAGAGAATGATTACAGTAAAGGCTTTGTCAGTTTTTTTACAGCTACTAATATCTGTGCTTTGTTGTCTCTTGTTTGCTTTGTGATTTTAAGCTCTCCTTGGCTTCAAAAAAATCAGGTTTGAATATTTCCATTAATTTTTTTATTCCTCCATTAGGTAAAAATTATTCCTTCATTTAGGTAAAAATCGCCCCTCCCGTAGTAGTCGCCGATTGGCACAACACACCATGTTCAAAATCCATCTTTAAACACGACGGAGCGACGGTACCAAAACATTTGCAAGAATAGAGTGTCGTCCGCTAGCTTGTACAAAACTTGTCAAATGGCGGATTCCTAATCGAAAAATTAATGCTTAATGTATTCGTTGAGAAAGAACATACAATTTTATATCTGAACAGTTATATGCTGTGTGTAGAAATAGTTCATTGGAACTACCACTACTACCTAACTATCTACCTATCTAATATCTCATAAAGGATATAAGAAGAGACAAAAATTTATATCGGAGCGACAGTACTAAAATATTTGCAAGAATAGGGTGTCGTCCGCTACCTTATACAAAACTTGTCAAATGGCGGATTCCTAATCGAAAAATTAATGCTTAATTTATTCATTTAGTAAGAACATACAATTTTATATCTGAACAGTTATATGTTATAATGCTGTGTGTAAAAATAGGCGAGTCCATTTATATACTTTACGCTCGCAAGGAAAGAGAAGAATAATATGAGTATATATACCTTATCTTCTCTTTAGCCTCATAGGAGGCGGTTGAGATATTGCGTTGAAATTTTCCACAAATATTTTTTGTCTATTAAGCCAGTTGGTGATTGAAAGTGGGTGTAATCGGTTGACTTGGTAGCTTCCCCAAAATCGGGTAGGTCTTTTCCTCGTACAGATTTTTACAGAGTATAAGTACAAATTTTTTTTGATAGTAAGATGATTTTTTTCTGGCAATTATATGACTAATAAAATGAGAACAATTATTATGCGTTTTGTAAAATTAATTAAATATTTAATTTTCATGTTTTTAGGTGGATGAAATGTATCGTGAAGCTCCTATTAAAAAAGGCCTCTTTGATTATATTGAATTTACGAGAATACTAAAGCATGGGGCCAAGGATGAACAGTAAATTTGCATTTCAGACTTGTTTCAAGAGTTGATTTTTGATGTGCATTTTAATTTACCATAATAACTTGCAATTTTAATCACGTTTTATATAATTAACGTTTTAACAAAAATAAAAGTACTAACACATATAAAAAATATTCTGTAAAATTTTACAAATAAACTATTTGCCTACGACTTATTTTTTACTTTTACATATCTTGTAAATAAAAGAACGAACAGTTTTGTATTATAATCACTATATAGTCTTAGAAAGTTATATTATGATTGCGTTTCGATTCATTGCATAAGTTAAGAAATGTGTCATGGTTTCCCAAGCCGGTAATCTGGCCGGCAAAGTGGTGGCTGTCATGGTTGCCTCTCCATCAGGTTGTCAACGCCAGGAACACCCTTGGGTTTTATATTTGATGCCGGTTTAACACAGCGTGAATTTGTGAGGGTTAGAAAATTCTAGTCTTTATACTCCCCTCTTCCTTCGGGTAACCGGAGAAGGGACACGGTCTTGGATTGTGGGCGGGAGCTTAGGGTGACTCGGTACCCTTCGCGAAAGAACTGCATTCGATGTCGGTGTCGGCTGGCTGAACGTTCCCTTACCAGTCTTTGGAAACGCTCTATGATCACAGCCACTGAGGCCGGCTGTGGACAGTCGGCATCCGGCTGAGTCGAAGTTTTGTAAACCTTCTAACTGCACGAATTCTCCCGGAGCTGTTGGGGTTCGGTCGGCGGCGTCATGGTCACCCTCCTCTCGCTCTTTCGTAAGTGCGTTTTTCCCTTCAGCGGGGTTGCTGTCGGCGACGGAACTATCCTCCTTTTCCGGGTCGTCGAATGGGTTCTTCTTCCCTACACAGATCATCGTAGTACCCTCCGCTGAGGGGGTCGTAGTACGTCAGGAGTTGGGGTGTGCCCGGCGACAAAGTTATCCATTCCCCTATACGCTTGACGACGTCGTCGTCCACCACAAACGGGTCCAACCATTGGGGTGTTGCGCTCGGCCTCACACGATCGCCTCTGGCGAGCCCTCCAGTCCTCCTACTTCCTCCCACGCATCACACGTGCAAAGACCCGTGTACGTCTGCTTCTAGGAGGTCGCCTAGTGAGAGCGAATCGAGCTTCTTCCTCGCCCGCTTCGGTTGACTTGGTGGCCCATTCGGCGGTAGACGGTTTCGGACATTTGGGTCCTGGTGCTCCCTCCTCAGCATGAGAAAAGCCCCTTTTGCGGTATTCCTGCTCCGTGGACGTACTCTCGAATTTGAGCACCAGAAGCGCTACTATTTTGGAATTTCGCTGGTCTCGCCAATTCCTGTCTCTGACTCTCTCTCTTCTTGTTTGTACAGAAGGCCCCGGTCAATATCAGGTCAAAGATTTGGGTCGGTCGAGCTAGCCACTCCTCTAGAAAGTGTAACATAAACACTCGGCAGTCATGCCCGTTGGTTTGTTGTTGGACGGAGACCTCGTACAACGGGAAATTGTTATTGTCGAATCGAGGCAATTGGAGGTCTGGGCGCTTGACCTGCAGCTCGATGGTAAGGTAATCTCGCAGGATGTTCGCGACATCTTCGTGCAGACTTGTGGTGGGTGAATTGAATTGTAGTAGAAGCGGCTGCCCTGCTTCTTTGACCTCCGCCCCTATGGTGACATTCATCAGTGTGGGCCAGTAGCGCACCATCAGCCACCAGTGATCAGCCTGGTTGATTGCGACTAGGATGGATTCCATGTCGACCGGTTCTACCCAAACGTCCAACGGCGACCGCCTTGGTGCCGTTTGGCTACGGTCGCGCCCCGGGAAAGTCTTTCGCAGGAGAACAGGCTGAAAATTAAATCCCGGCGGCGGGCCTCGGGTGACGCAACTTTCTCGTCGGCCAGACGGATGATGAACTCTATGATGACGTCATTTAGCCACCGGCCGTTTGTAGTCGCTCATTCGGATGGTCACGCCGTCGACCCCCGATTGGTATGTCAAGACGTGTTCCGAGGGGTTCACCCCTGCATCTGGGACGGTATGGCGGATAGTCGCTCGGACGGCTGGAATCGGTTGATCTTCGCCTAGTTCGTCGCCCACCCGGGTCAGCTCGTGTCGGAAGCTGAGCGCCATTTATGCTCGGGAACTTGGATCCGCTGGTACCCTTAATATATTTCGTAGTCTGTCTACGAAGCCCGCAGGGTGGCTTGCTGGGGTAATGAGCTCCATCTATGTCTGTGGTGTGATGTCCATTTAGACCTGGTCTCTCGCCTCGGTTCCATCCCGTTGGTGGTATGGTTTCAGCTCGCTGATGTGTGCAGTGCGGACGCGTCCACACCCTTCAGCACCGTCTGAGTAATCACTGGCGAGACGAACCCGAGAACTCGATACAGCCCTTCGAATTTCGGGGCCAGTTTCGCGTTGAATTTGTCAGTTGATTTGGATAGGTGGTGAGCCTTACCAGCTGTCCGATTTGACGGGCACAGTTCCTCCTCCGCAAGTTATAGTGACGGACCTGGGCCTTGGATGCCCGCTTTAAGTTACTGCGTACAAGCCCCACGCCTCTCTGAGTCGGGATACATCTTCCGTTGGTGTACTCGTATGCTCGTTTCCAGTTCCAAACGTCTTCTCGTCGGATTTTTGGTAGTCTTTCATTTATGGAGTGCTCTCCGGAAGCCAAAGCGTATATCACAACCCGAATAGAACGGCCGCTGAGGAAGCTCGATATCCATCAAGTGAAAGTATTACCGACACCATAAGTAGTCAGTTTAGACACGAGTGCTTTATGCCACACCCGGTCAAACGCTTTGCAGGTATCCAGAGCAACAACCTTGCTCTCACCGAACTGGTGAATACAGCTGTTCCACCGCTCAGTGAGAAACGCCATCACATCGCCGGTGGAACGGTGAGCACGAAAGCCGTACTGGCGATCGCTGATCAACTCGTTGCTCTCTAGATACCTCATTAAGTTAAAGTTTACAATGCTCTCCATAACCTTGAAGAGCACTGAGCAGATTGCTATGGGCCGGTAATTTGCAGGAGTCATAGCCTCACCTTTTTTGGGGGCTGGCTGCACATTGGCAATCTTCAAGGAAGTAGGAAAAACTCCTGAAGTAAGCGATAAATTAAAGAGATTGCACAATGGGAGAGCCAGTGTTGAGGCGCACTTTCTCAACACATGGGCTGAAATGCCATCCGGTCCCGAGGATTTATTGACGTTGAGGTTTGCAAGCACTCTTTTAACAGCCCGCGTTCGAAAGTGCATCTCAGGCATAATATGAGACACACCAAATATCACGGGTAGTGGTTAGCTACTCTCAGGAAGAGAACAGTTTTCAGCAAACATTTTGGCTAATAAGTTTGCCTTATCAACCGAGTGAGTGAAGATCTAATCATCCTTGAGGAGAGTTGGAATAGACGATCCCGTCTGATTCTTCACTCTTCTTCTGATGAAGCCACACTGTCCGCTTCGGAGGTGGCTGGTGAGCGCAGCGAAGATTAGATTGTGGGAACTTAGCAGAAATTGTAGCGTGATCCGAATTACCAAGAAGTGTAAGAATATTCACGCTGAAAACATAACCAAGGCTTTAGCGTTGTCGATTAAGAAAATCGTTGAGAGAATGATTACAGTAAAGGCTTTGTCAGTTTTTTACAGCTACTAATATCTGTGCTTTGTTGTCTCTTGTTTGCTTTGTGATTTTAAGCTCTCCTTGGCTTCAAAAAAATCAGGTTTGAATATTTCCATTCATTTTTTTATTCCTCCATTAGGTAAAAATTATTCCTTCATTTAGGTAAAAATCGCAACTCCCGTAGTAGTCGGCGGTTGGCACAACCCACCATGTTCAAAATCCATCTTTAAACACGACGGAGCGACGGTACCACAACATTTGCAAGAATAGGGTGTCGTCCGCTAGCTTATACAAAACTTGTCAAATGGCGGATTCCTAAATCGAAAAATTAATGCTTAATGTATTCGTTTAGAAAGAACATACAATTTTATATCTGAACAGTTATATGCTATAATGCTGTGTGTAGAAATAGTTCATTGGAACTACCACTACTACCTAACTATCTACCTATCTAATATCTCATAAAGGATATAAGAAGAGACAAAAATTTATATCGGAGCGACAGTACTAAAATATTTGCAAGAATAGGGTGTCGTCCGCTACCTTATACAAAACTTGTCAAATGGCGGATTCTTAATCGAAAAATTAATGCTTAATTTATCCATTTAGTAAGAACATACAATTTTATATCTGAACAGTTATATGTTGTAATGCTGTGTGTAAAAACAGGCGAGTCCATTTATATACTTTACGCTCGCAAGGAAAGAGAAGAATAATATGAGTATATATACCTTATCTTCTCTTTAGCCTCATAGGAGGCGGTTAAGTATAAATAAATAAATGTATATATTATTGTTCAGTGCCACCTTCAGGTTCAGTGTCGGTCCGCCATCTGTCTGTCTTTTTAAATAAAGATTACGAGATAATATTGAGCAGAGATATTGCGTTGAAATTTTCCACAAATATCTTTTGTCTATTAAGCCAGTTGGTGATTGAAAGTGGGTGTAATCGGTTGACTTGGTAGCTTCCCCAAAATCGGGTAGGTCTTTTCCTCGTACAGATTTTTACAGAGTATAAGTACAAATTTTTTTTGATAGTAAGATGATTTTTTTCTGGCAATTATATGACTAATAAAATGAGAACAATAATTATGCGTTTTGTAAAATTAATTAAATATTTAATTTTCATGTTTTTAGGTGGATGAAATGTATCGTGAAGCTCCTATTAAAAAAGGCCTCTTTGATTATATTGAATTTACGAGAATACTAAAGCATGGGGCCAAGGATGAACAGTAAATTTGCATTTCAGACTTGTTTCAAGAGTTGATTTTTGATGTGCATTTTAATTTACCATAATAACTTGCAATTTTAATCACGTTTTATATAATTAACGTTTTAACAAAAATAAAAGTACTAACACATATAAAAAATATTCTGTAAAATTTTACAAATAAACTATTTGCCTACGACTTATTTTTTACTTTTACATATCTTGTAAATAAAAGAACGAACAGTTTTGTATTATAATCACTATATAGTCTTAGAAAGTTATATTATGATTGCGTTTCGATTCATTGCATAAGTTAAGAAATGTGTCATGGTTTCCCAAGCCGGTAATCTGGCCGGCAAAGTGGTGGCTGTCATGGTTGCCTCTCCATCAGGTTGTCAACGCCAGGAACACCCTTGGATTTTATATTTGATGCCGGTTTAACACAGCGTGAATTTGTGAGGGTTAGAAAATTCTAGTCTTTATACTCCCCTCTTCCTTCGGGTAACCGGAGAAGGGACACGGTCTTGGATTGTGGGCGGGAGCTTAGGGTGACTCGGTACCCTTCGCGAAAGAACTGCATTCGATTTCGGTGTCGGCTGGCTGAACGTTTCCTTACCAGTCTTTGGAAACGATCTATGATCACAGCCACTGAGGCCGGCTGTGGACAGTCGGCATCCGGCTGAGTCGAAGTTTTGTAAACCTTCTAACTGCACGAATTCTCCCGGAGCCAATGGGACTGTTGGGGTTCGGTCGGCGGCGTCATGGTCACCCTCCTCTCGCTCTTTCGTAAGTGCGTTTTTCCCTTCAGCGGGGTTGCTGTCGGCGACGGAACTATCCTCCTTTTCCGGGTCGTCGAATGGGTTCTACTTCCCTACACAGATCATCGTAGTACCCTCCGCTGAGGGGGTCGTAGTACGTCAGGAGTTGGGGTGTGCCCGGCGACAAAGTTATCCATTCCCCTATACGCTTGACGACGTCGTCGTCCACCACAAACGGGTCCAACCATTGGGGTGTTGCGCTCGGCCTCACACGATCGCCTCTGGCGAGCCCTCCAGTCCTACTTCCTCCCACGCATCACACGTGCAAAGACCCGTATACGTCTGCTTCTAGGAGGTCGCCTAGTGAGAGCGAATCGAGCTTTTTCCTCGCCCGCTTCGGTTGACTTGGTGGCCCATTCGGCGGTAGACGGTTTCGGACATTTGGGTCCTGGTGCTCCCTCCTCAGCACGAGAAAAGCCCCTTTTGCGGTATTCCTGCTCCGTGGACGTACTCTCGAATTTGAGCACCAGAAGCGCTACTATTTTGGAATTTCGCTGGTCTCGCCAATTTCTGTCTCTGACTCTCTCTTCTCTTCTTGTTTGGACAGAAGGCCCCGGTCAATATCAGGTCAAAGATTTGGGTCGGTCGAGCTAGCCACTCCTCTAGAAAGTGTAACATAAACACTCGGCAGTAATGCCCGTTGGTTTGTTGTTGGACGGAGACCTCGTACAACGGGAAATTGTTATTGTCGAAGCGAGGCAATTGGAGGTCTGGGCGCTTGACCTGCAGCTCGATGGTAAGGTAATCTCGCAGGATGTTCGCGACATCTTCGTGCAGACTTGTGGTGGGTGAATTGAATTGTAGTAGAAGCGGCTGCCCTGCTTCTTTGACCTCCGCCCCTATGGTGACATTCATCAGTGTGGGCCAGTAGCGCACCATCAGCCACCAGTGATCAGCCTGGTTGATTGCGACTAGGATGGATTCCATGTCGACCAGTTCTACCCAAACGTCCAACGGCGACCGCCTTGGTGCCGTTTGGCTGCGGTGGCGCCCCGGGAAAGTCTTTCGCAGGAGAACAGGCTGAAAATTAAATCCCGGCGGCGGGCCTCGGGTGACGCAACTTTCTCATCGGCCAGACGGATTATGAACTCTATGATGACGTCATTTAGCCACCGGCCGTTTGTAGTCGCTCATTCGGATGGTCACGCCGTCGACCCCCGATTGGTATGTCAAGACGTGTTCCGAGGGGTTCACCCCTGCATCTGGGACGGTATGGCGGATAGTCGCTCGGACGGCTGGAATCGGTTGATCTTCGCCTGGTTCGTCGCCCACCCGGGTCAGCTCGTGTCGGAAGCTGAGCGCCATTTATGCTCGGGAACTTGGATCCGCTGGTAATGAGCTCCATCTATGTCTGTGGTGTGATGTCCATTTAGACCTGGTCTCTCGCCTCGATTCCATCCCGTTGGTGGTATGGTTTCAGCTCGCTGATGTGTGCAGTGCGGACGCGTCCACACCCTTCAGCACCGTCTGAGTAATCACTGGCGAGACGAACCCGAGAACTCGATACAGCCCTTCGAATTTCGGGGCCAGTTTCGCGTTGAATTTGTCAGTTGATTTGGATAGGTGGTGAGCCTTACCAGCTGTCCGATTTGACGGGCACAGTTCCTCCTCCACAAGTTATAGTGACGGACCTGGGCCTTGGATGCCCGCTTTAAGTTACTGCGTACAAGCCCCACGCCTCTCGGAGTCGGGATACATCTTCCGTTGGTGTACTCGTATGCTTGTTTCCAGTTCCAAACGTCTTCTCTTCGGATTTTTGGTAGTCTTTCATTTATGGAGTGCTCTTCGGAAGCCAAGGCGTATATCACAACCCGAATAGAACGGCCGCTGAGGAAGCTCGATATCCATCAAGTGAAAGTATTACCGACACCATAAGTAGTCAGTTTAGACACGAGTGCTTTATGCCACACCCGGTCAAACGCTTTGCAGATATCCAGAGCAACAACCTTGCTCTCACCGAACTGGTGAATACAGCTGTTCCACCGCTCAGTGAGAAACGCCATCACATCGCCGGTGGAACGGTGAGCACGGAAGCCGTACTGGCGATCGCTGATCAACTCGTTGCTCTCTAGATACCTCATTAAGTTAAAGTTTACAATGCTCTCCATAACCTTGAAGAGCACTGAGCAGATTGCTATGGGCCGGTAATTTGCAGGAGTCGTAGCCTCACCTTTTTTGGGGGCTGGCTGCACATTGGCAATCTTCAAGGAAGTAGGAAAAACTCCTGAACTAAGCGATAAATTAAAGAGATTGCACAATGGGAGAGCCAGTGTTGAGGCGCACTTTCTCAACACATGGGCTGAAATGCCATCCGGTCCCGAGGATTTATTGATGTTGAGGTTTGCAAGCACTCTTTTAACAGCCCGCGTTCGAAAGTGCATCTCAGGCATAATATGAGACACACCAAATATCACGGGTAGTGGTTAGCTACTCTCAGGAAGAGAACAGTTTTCAGCAAACATTTTGGCTAATAAGTTTGCCTTATCAACCGAGTGAGTGAAGATCTAATCATCCTTGAGGAGAGTTGGAATAGACGATCCCGTCTGATTCTTCACTCTTCTTCTGATGAAGCCACACTGTCCGCTTCGGAGTTGGCTGGTGAGCGCAGCGAAGATTAGATTGTGGGAACTTAGCAGAAATTGTAGCGTGATCCGAATTACGAAGAAGTGTAAGAATATAACGCTGAAAACATAACCAAGGCTTTAGCGTTGTCGATTAAGAAAATCGTTGAGAGAATGATTACAGTAAAGGCTTTGTCAGTTTTTTTACAGCTACTAATATCTGTGCTTTGTTGTCTCTTGTTTGCTTTGTGATTTTAAGCTCTCCTTGGCTTCAAAAAAATCAGGTTTGAATATTTCCATTAATTTTTTTATTCCTCCATTAGGTAAAAATTATTCCTTCATTTAGGTAAAAATCGCCCCTCCCGTAGTAGTCGCCGATTGGCACAACACACCATGTTCAAAATCCATCTTTAAACACGACGGAGCGACGGTACCAAAACATTTGCAAGAATAGAGTGTCGTCCGCTAGCTTGTACAAAACTTGTCAAATGGCGGATTCCTAATCGAAAAATTAATGCTTAATGTATTCGTTGAGAAAGAACATACAATTTTATATCTGAACAGTTATATGCTGTGTGTAGAAATAGTTCATTGGAACTACCACTACTACCTAACTATCTACCTATCTAATATCTCATAAAGGATATAAGAAGAGACAAAAATTTATATCGGAGCGACAGTACTAAAATATTTGCAAGAATAGGGTGTCGTCCGCTACCTTATACAAAACTTGTCAAATGGCGGATTCCTAATCGAAAAATTAATGCTTAATTTATTCATTTAGTAAGAACATACAATTTTATATCTGAACAGTTATATGTTATAATGCTGTGTGTAAAAATAGGCGAGTCCATTTATATACTTTACGCTCGCAAGGAAAGAGAAGAATAATATGAGTATATATACCTTATCTTCTCTTTAGCCTCATAGGAGGCGGTTGAGATATTGCGTTGAAATTTTCCACAAATATTTTTTGTCTATTAAGCCAGTTGGTGATTGAAAGTGGGTGTAATCGGTTGACTTGGTAGCTTCCCCAAAATCGGGTAGGTCTTTTCCTCGTACAGATTTTTACAGAGTATAAGTACAAATTTTTTTTGATAGTAAGATGATTTTTTTCTGGCAATTATATGACTAATAAAATGAGAACAATAATTATGCGTTTTGTAAAATTAATTAAATATTTAATTTTCATGTTTTTAGGTGGATGAAATGTATCGTGAAGCTCCTATTAAAAAAGGCCTCTTTGATTATATTGAATTTACGAGAATACTAAAGCATGGGGCCAAGGATGAACAGTAAATTTGCATTTCAGACTTGTTTCAAGAGTTGATTTTTGATGTGCATTTTAATTTACCATAATAACTTGCAATTTTAATCACGTTTTATATAATTAACGTTTTAACAAAAATAAAAGTACTAACACATATAAAAAATATTCTGTAAAATTTTACAAATAAACTATTTGCCTACGACTTATTTTTTACTTTTACATATCTTGTAAATAAAAGAACGAACAGTTTTGTATTATAATCACTATATAGTCTTAGAAAGTTATATTATGATTGCGTTTCGATTCATTGCATAAGTTAAGAAATGTGTCATGGTTTCCCAAGCCGGTAATCTGGCCGGCAAAGTGGTGGCTGTCATGGTTGCCTCTCCATCAGGTTGTCAACGCCAGGAACACCCTTGGATTTTATATTTGATGCCGGTTTAACACAGCGTGAATTTGTGAGGGTTAGAAAATTCTAGTCTTTATACTCCCCTCTTCCTTCGGGTAACCGGAGAAGGGACACGGTCTTGGATTGTGGGCGGGAGCTTAGGGTGACTCGGTACCCTTCGCGAAAGAACTGCATTCGATGTCGGTGTCGGCTGGCTGAACGTTCCCTTACCAGTCTTTGGAAACGCTCTATGATCACAGCCACTGAGGCCGGCTGTGGACAGTCGGCATCCGGCTGAGTCGAAGTTTTGTAAACCTTCTAACTGCACGAATTCTCCCGGAGCTGTTGGGGTTCGGTCGGCGGCGTCATGGTCACCCTCCTCTCGCTCTTTCGTAAGTGCGTTTTTCCCTTCAGCGGGGTTGCTGTCGGCGACGGAACTATCCTCCTTTTCCGGGTCGTCGAATGGGTTCTACTTCCCTACACAGATCATCGTAGTACCCTCCGCTGAGGGGGTCGTAGTACGTCAGGAGTTGGGGTGTGCCCGGCGACAAAGTTATCCATTCCCCTATACGCTTGACGACGTCGTCGTCCACCACAAACGGGTCCAACCATTGGGGTGTTGCGCTCGGCCTCACACGATCGCCTCTGGCGAGCCCTCCAGTCCTCCTACTTCCTCCCACGCATCACACGTGCAAAGACCCGTGTACGTCTGCTTCTAGGAGGTCGCCTAGTGAGAGCGAATCGAGCTTCTTCCTCGCCCGCTTCGGTTGACTTGGTGGCCCATTCGGCGGTAGACGGTTTCGGACATTTGGGTCCTGGTGCTCCCTCCTCAGCATGAGAAAAGCCCCTTTTGCGGTATTCCTGCTCCGTGGACGTACTCTCGAATTTGAGCACCAGAAGCGCTACTATTTTGGAATTTCGCTGGTCTCGCCAATTCCTGTCTCTGACTCTCTCTCTTCTTGTTTGGACAGAAGGCCCCGGTCAATATCAGGTCAAAGATTTGGGTCGGTCGAACTAGCCACTCCTCTAGCAAGTGTAACATAAACACTCGGCAGTCATGCCCGTTGGTTTGTTGTTGGACGGAGACCTCGTACAACGGGAAATTGTTATTGTCGAAGCGAGGCAATTGGAGGTCTGGGCGCTTGACCTGCAGCTCGATGGTAAGGTAATCTCGCAGGATGTTCGCGACATCTTCGTGCAGACTTGTGGTGGGTGAATTGAATTGTAGTAGAAGCGGCTGCCCTGCTTCTTTGACCTCCGCCCCTATGGTGACATTCATCAGTGTGGGCCAGTAGCGCACCATCAGCCACCAGTGATCAGCCTGGTTGATTGCGACTAGGATGGATTCCATGTCGACCAGTTCTACCCAAACGTCCAACGGCGACCGCCTTGGTGCCGTTTGGCTGCGGTGGCGCCCCGGGAAAGTCTTTCGCAGGAGAACAGGCTGAAAATTAAATCCCGGCGGCGGGCCTCGGGTGACGTAACTTTCTCATCGGCCAGACGGATGATGAACTCTATGATGACGTCATTTAGCCACCGGACGTTTGTAGTCGCTCATTCGGATGGTCACGCCGTCGACCCCCGATTGGTATGTCAAGACGTGTTCCGAGGGGTTCACCCCTGCATCTGGGACGGTATGGCGGATAGTCGCTCGGACGGCTGGAATCGGTTGATCTTCGCCTGGTTCGTCGCCCACCCGGGTCAGCTTGTGTCGGAAGCTGAGCGCCATTTATGCTCGGGAACTTGGATCCGCTGGTAATGAGCTCCATCTACGTCTGTGGTGTGATGTCCATTTAGACCTGGTCTCTCGCCTCGGTTCCATCCCGTTGGTGGTATGGTTTCAGCTCGCTGATGTGTGCAGTGCGGACGCGTCCACACCCTTCAGCACCGTCTGAGTAATCACTGGCGAGACGAACCCGAGAACTCGATACAGCCCTTAGAATTTCGGGGCCAGTTTCGCGTTGAATTTGTCAGTTGATTTGGATAGGTGGTGAGCCTTACCAGCTGTCCGATTTGGGGGGCACAGTTCCTCCTCCGCAAGTTATAGTGACGGACCTGTGCCTTGGATGTCCGCTTTAAGTTACTGCGTACAAGCCCCACGCCTCTCTGAGTCGGGATACATCTTCCGTTGGTGTACTCGTATGCTCGTTTCCAGTTCTAAACGTCTTCTCGTCGTACAGGATTTTTGGTAGTCTTTCATTTATGGAGTGCTCTTCGGAAGCCAAGGCGTATATCACAACCCGAATAGAACGGCCGCTGAGGAAACTCGATATCCATCAAGTGAAAGTATTACCCACACCATAAGTAGTCAGTTTAGACACGAGTGCTTTATGCCACACCCGGTCAAACGCTTTGCAGATATCCAGAGCAACAACCTTGCTCTCACCGAACTGGTGAATACAGCTGTTCCACCGCTCAGTGAGAAACGCCATCACATCGCCGGTGGAACGGTGAGCACGGAAGCCGTACTGGCGATCGCTGATCAACTCGTTGCTCTCTAGATACCTCATTAAGTTAAAGTTTACAATGCTCTCCATAACCTTGAAGAGCACTGAGCAGATTGCTATGGGCCGGTAATTTGCAGGAGTCGTAGCCTCACCTTTTTTGGGGGCTGGCTGCACATTGGCAATTTTCAAGGAAGTAGGAAAAACTCCTGAAGTAAGCGATAAATTAAAGAGATTGCACAATGGGAGAGCCAGTGTTGAGGCGCACTTTCTCAACACATGGGCTGAAATGCCATCCGGTCCCGAGGATTTATTGATGTTGAGGTTTGCAAGCACTCTTTTAACAGCCCGCGTTCGAAAGTGCATCTCAGGCATAATATGACCAAATATCACGGGTAGTGGTTAGCTACTCTCAGGAAGAGAACAGTTTTCAGCAAACATTTTGGCTAATAAGTTTGCCTTATCAACCGAGTGAGTGAAGATCTGATCATCCTTGAGGAGAGTTAGAATAGACGATCCCGTCTGATTCTTCACTCTTCTTCTGATGAAGCCACACTGTCCGCTTCGGAGTTGGCTGGTGAGTGCAGCGAAGATTAGATTGTGGGAACTTAGCAGAAATTGTAGCGTGATCCGAATTACGAAGAAGTGTAAGAATATAACGCTGAAAACATAACCAAGGCTTTAGCGTTGTCGATTAAGAAAATCGTTGAGAGAATGATTACAGTAAAGGCTTTGTCAGTTTTTTTACAGCTACTAATATCTGTGCTTTGTTGTCTCTTGTTTGCTTTGTGATTTTAAGCTCTCCTTGGCTTCAAAAAAATCAGGTTTGAATATTTCCATTAATTTTTTTATTCCTCCATTAGGTAAAAATTATTCCTTCATTTAGGTAAAAATCGCCCCTCCCGTAGTAGTCGCCGATTGGCACAACACACCATGTTCAAAATCCATCTTTAAACACGACGGAGCGACGGTACCAAAACATTTGCAAGAATAGGGTGTCGTCCGCTAGCTTGTACAAAACTTGTCAAATGGCGGATTCCTAATCGAAAAATTAATGCTTAATGTATTCGTTGAGAAAGAACATACAATTTTATATCTGAACAGTTATATGCTGTGTGTAGAAATAGTTCATTGGAACTACCACTACTACCTAACTATCTACCTATCTAATATCTCATAAAGGATATAAGAAGAGACAAAAATTTATATCGGAGCGACAGTACTAAAATATTTGCAAGAATAGGGTGTCGTCCGCTACCTTATACAAAACTTGTCAAATGGCGGATTCCTAATCGAAAAATTAATGCTTAATTTATTCATTTAGTAAGAACATACAATTTTATATCTGAACAGTTATATGTTGTAATGCTGTGTGTAAAAATAGGCGAGTCCATTTATATACTTTACGCTCGCAAGGAAAGAGAAGACTAATATGAGTATATATACCTTATCTTCTCTTTAGCCTCATAGGAGGCGGTTGAGATATTGCGTTGAAATTTTCCACAAATATTTTTTGTCTATTAAGCCAGTTGGTGATTGAAAGTGGGTGTAATCGGTTGACTTGGTAGCTTCCCCAAAATCGGGTAGGTCTTTTCCTCGTACAGATTTTTACAGAGTATAAGTACAAATTTTTTTTGATAGTAAGATGATTTTTTTCTGGAAATTATATGACTAATAGAATGAGAACAATTATTATACGTTTAGTAAAATTAATTAAATATTTAATTTTCATGTTTTTAGGTGGATGAAATGTATCGTGAAGCTCCTATTAAAAAAGGCCTCTTTGATTATATTGAATTTACGGGAATACTAAAGCATGGGGCCAAGGATGAAAAGTAAATTTGCATTTCAGACTTGTTTCAAGAGTTGATTTTTGATGTGCATTTTAATTTACCATAAAAACTTGCAATTTTAATCACGTTTTATATAATTAACGTTTTAACAAAAATAAAACTACTAACACATATAAAAAATATTCTGTTAAATTTTACAAATAAACTATTTTCCTACGACTTATTTTTTACTTTTACATATCTTGTAAATAAAAGAACGAACAATTTTGTATCATAATCACTATATAGTCTTAGAAAGTTCTATTATGATTGCGTTTCGATTTATTGCATAAGTTAAGAAATGTGTCATGGTTTGCCAAGCCGGTAATCTGGCCGGCAAAGTGGTGGCTGTCATGGTTGCCTCTCCATCAGGTTGTCAACGCCAGGAACACCCTTGGATTTTATATTTGATGCCGGTTTAACACAGCGTGAATTTGTAAGGGTTAGAAAATTCTAGTCTTTATACTCCCCTCTTCCTTCGGGTAACCGGCGAAGGGACACGGTCTTGGATTGTGGGCGGGAGCTTAGGGTGACTCGGTACCCTTCGCGAAAGAACTGCATTCGATGTCGGTGTCGGCTGGCTGAACGTTCCCTTACCAGTCTTTGGAAACGCTCTATGATCACAGCCACTGAGGCCGGCTGTGGACAGTCGGCATCCGGCTGAGTCGAAGTTTTGTAAACCTTCTAACTGCACGAAGTCTCCCGGAGCTGTTGGGGTTCGGTCGGCGGCATCATGGTCACCCTCCTCTCGCTCTTTCGTAAGTGAGTTTTTCCCTTCAGCGGGGTTGCTGTCGGCGACGGAACTATCCTCCTTTTCCGGGTCGTCGAATGGGTTCTACTTCCCTACACAGATCATCGTAGTACCCTCCGCTGAGGGGGTCGTAGTACGTCAGGAGTTGGGGTGTGTCCGGCGACAAAGTTATCCATTCCCCTATACGCTTGACGACGTCGTCGTCCACCACAAACGGGTCCAACCATTGGGGTGTTGCGCTCGGCCTCACACGATCGCCTCTGGCGAGCCCTCCAGTCCTCCTACTTCCTCCCACGCATCACACGTGCAAAGACCCGTGTACGTCTGCTTCTAGGAGGTCGCCTAGTGAGAGCGAATCGAGCTTCTTCCTCGCCCGCTTCGGTTGACTTGGTGGCCCATTCGGCGGTAGACGGTTTCGGACATTTGGGTCCTGGTGCTCCCTCCTCAGCATGAGAAAAGCCCCTTTTGCGGTATTCCTGCTCCGTGGACGTACTCTCGAATTTGAGCACCAGAAGCGCTACTATTTTGGAATTTCGCTGGTCTCGCCAATTCCTGTCTCTGACTCTCTCTCTCTCTCTGTTCTTGTTTGGACAGAAGGCCCCGGTCAATATCAGGTCAAAGATTTGGGTCGGTCAAGCTAGCCACTCCTCTAGAAAGTGTAACATAAACACTCGGCAGTCATGCCCGTTGGTTTGTTGTTGGACGGAGACCTCGTACAACGGGAAATTGTTATTGTCGAATCGAGGCAATTGGAGGTCTGGGCGCTTGACCTGCAGCTCGATGGTAAGGTAATCTCGCAGGATGTTCGCGACATCTTCGTGCAGACTTGTGGTGGGTGAATTGAATTGTAGTAGAAGCGGCTGCCCTGCTTCTTTGACCTCCGCCCCTATGGTGACATTCATCAGTGTGGGCCAGTAGCGCACCATCAGCCACCACAGTGATCAGCCTGGTTGATTGCGACTAGGCCAGACGGATGATGAACTCTATGATGACGTCATTTAGCCACCGGCCGTTTGTAGTCGCTCATTCGGATGGTCACGCCGTCGACCCCCGATTGGTATGTCAAGACGTGTTCCGAGGGGTTCACCCCTGCATCTGGGACGGTATGGCGGATAGTCGCTCGGACGGCTGGAATCGGTTGATCTTCGCCTGGTTCGTCGCCCACCCGGGTCAGCTCGTGTCGGAAGCTGAGCGCCATTTATGCTCGGGAACTTGGATCCGCTGGTACCCTTAATATATTTCGTAGTCTGTCTACGAAGCCCGCAGGGTGGCTTGCTGGGGTAATGAGCTCCATCTATGTCTGTGGTGTGATGTCCATTTAGACCTGGTCTCTCGCCTCGGTTCCATCCCGTTGGTGGTATGGTTTCAGCTCGCTGATGTGTGCAGTGCGGACGCGTCCACACCCTTCAGCACCGTCTGAGTAATCACTGGCGAGACGAACCCGAGAACTCGATACAGCCCTTCGAATTTCGGGGCCAGTTTCGCGTTGAATTTGTCAGTTGATTTGGATAGGTGGTGAGCCTTACCAGCTGTCCGATTTGACGGGCACAGTTCCTCCTCCGCAAGTTAGAGTGACGGACCTGGTCCTGGGATGCCCGCTTTAAGTTATTGCGTATAAGCCCCACGCCTCTCTGAGTCGGGATACATCTTCCGTTGGTGTACTCGTATGCTCGTTTCCAGTTCCAAACGTCTTCTCGTCGTACAGGATTTTTGGTAGTCTTTAATTTATGGAGTGCTCTTCGGAAGCCAAGGCGTATATCACAACCCGAATAGAACGGCCGCTGAGGAAACTCGATATCCATCAAGTGAAAGTATTACCGACACCATAAGTAGTCAGTTTAGACACGAGTGCTTTATGCCACACCCGGTCAAACGCTTTGCAGATATCCAGAGCAACAACCTTGCTCTCACCGAACTGGTGAATACAGCTGTTCCACCGCTCAGTGAGAAATGTTCTCCATAACCTTGAAGAGCACTGAGCAGATTGCTATGGGCCGGTAATTTGCAGGAGTCGTAGCCTCACCTTTTTTGGGGGCTGGCTGCACATTGGCAATCTTCCAGGAAGTAGGATAAACTCCTGAAGTAAGCGATAAATTAAAGAGATTGCACAATGGGAGAGCCAGTGTTGAGGCGCACTTTCTCAACACATGGGCTGAAATGCCATCCGGTCCCGAGGATTTATCGACGTTGAGGTTTGCAAGCACTCTTTTAACAGCCCGCGTTCGAAAGTGCATCTCAGGCATAATATGAGACACACCAAATATCACGGGTAGTGGTTAGCTACTCTCAGGAAGAGAACAGTTTTCAGCAAACATTTTGGCTAATAAGTTTGCCTTATCAACCGAGTGAGTGAAGATCTGATCATCCTTGAGGAGAGTTGGAATAGACGATCCCGTCTGATTCTTCACTCTTCTTCTGATGAAGCCACACTGTCCGCTTCGGAGTTGGCTGGTGAGCGCAGCGAAGATTAGATTGTGGGAACTTAGCAGAAATTGTAGCGTGATCCGAATTACGAAGAAGTGTAAGAATATAACGCTGAAAACATAACCAAGGCTTTAGCGTTGTCGATTAAGAAAATCGTTGAGAGAATGATTACAGTAAAGGCTTTGTCAGTTTTTTTACAGCTACTAATATCTGTGCTTTGTTGTCTCTTGTTTGCTTTGTGATTTTAAGCTCTCCTTGGCTTCAAAAAAATCAGGTTTGAATATTTCCATTAATTTTTTTATTCCTCCATTAGGTAAAAATTATTCCTTCATTTAGGTAAAAATCGCCCCTCCCGTAGTAGTCGCCGATTGGCACAACACACCATGTTCAAAATCCATCTTTAAACACGACGGAGCGACGGTACCAAAATATTTGCAAGAATAGGGTGTCGTCCGCTAGCTTGTACAAAACTTGTCAAATGGCGGATTCCTAATCGAAAAATTAATGCTTAATGTATTCGTTTAGAAAGAACATACAATTTTATATCTGAACAGTTATATGCTATAATGCTGTGTGTAGAAATAGTTCATTGGAAATACCACTACTACCTAACTATCTACCTATCTAATATCTCATAAAGGATATAAGAAGAGACAAAAATTTATATCGGAGCGACAGTACTAAAATATTTGCAAGAATAGGGTGTCGTCCGCTACTTTATACAAAACTTGTCAAATGGCGGATTCCTAATCGAAAAATTAATGCTTAATGTATTCATTTAGAAAGAACATACAATTTTATATCTGAACAGTTATATGTTGTAGTGCTGTGTGTAAAAATAGGCGAGTCCATTTATATACTTTACGCTCGCAAGGAAAGAGAAGAATAATATGAGTATATATACCTTATCTTCTCATTAGCCTCATAGGAGGCGGTTAAGTATAGATAAATAAATGTATATATTATTGTTCAGTGCCACCTTCAGGTTCAGTGTCGGTCCGCCATCTGTCTGTCTTTTTAAATAAAGATTACGAGATAATATTGAGCAGAGATATTGCGTTGAAATTTTCCACAAATATTTTTTGTCTATTAAGCCAGTTGGTGATTGAAAGTGGGTGTAATCGGTTGACTTGGTAGCTTCCCCAAAATCGGGTAGGTCTTTTCCTCGTACAGATTTTTACAGAGTATAAGTACAAATTTTTTTTGATAGTAAGATGATTTTTTTCTGGCAATTATATGACTAATAAAATGAGAACAATTATTATGAGTTTTGTAAAATTAATTAAATATTTAATTTTCATGTTTTTAGGTGGATGAAATGTATCGTGAAGCTCCTATTAAAAAAGGCCTCTTTGATTATATTGAATTTACGAGAATACTAAAGCATGGGTCCAAGGATGAACAGTAAATTTGCATTTCAGACTTGTTTCAAGAATTCATTTTTTATGTGCATTTTAATTTACCATAATAACTTGCAATTTTAATCACGTTTCATATTTTTTTTATTTTTTTATTTTTTTTTATATCAGAATCTAGCAGTAGCCCTTAAGAGATCAATCTCTTTTTCCATGATTGGCTACTGATGGAATGGTTGACAGAGGGAGCGGAAGGGAAAGGGAACTTTTCGCATTCTACATACTCCGGCAAGTGTTGCGAAGCAAAGCTTCCTAAAGAACTGCTATTTTTGCTTATTTTATTACTGCAAACACTGCCGGAGTCAACGAATGGTCCTTATTTTTCACAATTAGCGTTAGGCGAGGTCTTAAGTACGCATTAGAATTTAAGACGTCACGATAAGGAAAGTTAACAACCATGCGCAAGGCGGGACTCGAACCCGCGTCCCCGGAAACCGATGGCTAGTGTGCCACACACTACACCACCGAGCCACCGAGAACCGCAATATAACCGGAATAAAATTAACGTTTTAACAAAAATAAAAGTACTAACACATATAAAAAATATTCTGTTAAATTTTACAAATAAACTATTTTCCTACGACTTATTTTTTACTTTTACATATCTTGTAAATAAAAGAACGAACAATTTTGTATTATAATCACTATATAGTCTTAGAAAGTTCTATTATGATTGCGTTTCGATTCATTGCATAAGTTAAGAAATGTGTCATGGTCACGGAAGCCGTACTGGTTGATCGTTGATCAACTCGTTGCTCTTTAGATACCTCATTAAGTTAAAGTTTACAATGCTCTCCATAACCTTGAAGAGCACTGAGCAGATTGCTATGGGCCGGTAATTTGCAGGAGTCGTAGCCTCACCTTTTTTGGGGGCTGGCTGCACATTGGCAATCTTCCAGGAAGTAGGAAAAACTCCTGAAGTAAGCGATAAATTAAAGCGATTGCACAATGGGAGAGCCAGTGTTGAGGCGCACTTTCTCAACACATGGGCTGAAATGCCATCCGGTCCCGAGGATTTATTGACGTTGAGGTTTGCAAGCACTCTTTTAGCAGACCGCGTTCGAAAGTGTATCTCAGGCATAATATGAGACACACCAAATATCACGGGTAGTGGTTAGCTACTCTCAGGAAGAGAACAGTTTTCAGCAAACATTTTGGCTAATAAGTTTGCCTTATCAACCGAGTGAGTGAAGATCTGATCATCCTTGAGGAGAGTTGGAATAGACGATCCCGTCTGATTCTTCACTCTTCTGATGAAACCACACTGTCCGGTTCGGAGTTGGCTGGTGAGCGCAGCGAAGATTAGATTGTGGGAACTTAGCAGAAATTGTAGCGTGGTCCGAATTACCAAGAAGTGTAAGAATATTCACGCTGAAAACATAACCAAGGCTTTAGCGTTGTCGATTAAGAAAATCGTTGAGAGAATGATTACAGTAAAGGCTTTGTCAGTTTTTTTACAGCTACTAATATCTGTGCTTTGTTGTCTCTTGTTTGCTTTGTGATTTTAAGCTCTCCTTGGCTTCAAAAAAATCAGGTTTGAATATTTCCATTAATTTTTTTATTCCTCCATTAGGTAAAAATTATTCCTTCATTTAGGTAAAAATCGCCCCTCCCGTAGTAGTCGGCGGTTGGCACAACTCACCATGTTCAAAATCCATCTTTAAACACGACGGAGCGACGGTACCAAAACATTTGCAAGAATAGGGTGTCGTCCGCTAGCTTATACAAAACTTGTCAAATGGCGGATTTCTAATCGAAAAATTAATGCTTAATGTATTCATTTAGTAAGAACATACAATTTTATATCTGAACAGTTATGTGTTGTAATGCTGTGTGTAAAAATAGGCGAGTCCATTTATATACTTTACGCTCGCAAGGAAAGAGAAGAATAATATGAGTATATATACCTTATCTTCTCTTTAGCCTCATAGGAGGCGGTTAAGTATAAATAAATAAATGTATATATTATTGTTCAGTGCCACCTTCAGGTTCAGTGTCGGTCCGCCATCTGTCTGTCTTTTTAAATAAAGATTACGAGATAATATTGAGCAGAGATATTGCGTTGAAACTTTCCACAAATATTTTTTGTCTATTAAGCTAGTTGGTGATTGAAAGTGGGTGTAATCGGTTGACTTGGTAGCTTCCCCAAAATCGGGTAGGTCTTTTCCTCGTACAGATTTTTACAGAGTATAAGTACAAATTTTTTTGACAGTAAGATGATTTTTTTCTGGCAATTATATGACTAATAAAATGAGAACAATTATTATGAGTTTTGTAAAATTAATTAAATATTTAATTTTCATGTTTTTAGGTGGATGAAATGTATCGTGAAGCTCCTATTAAAAAAGGCCTCTTTGATTATATTGAATTTACGAGAATACTAAAGCATGGGGTCAAGGATGAACAGTAAATTTGCATTTCAGACTTGTTTCAAGAGTTGATTTTTGATGTGCATTTTAATTTACCATAATAACTTGCAATTTTAATCACGTTTTATATAATTAACGTTTTAACAAAAATAAAAGTACTAACACATGTAAAAATATTCTGTTAAATTTTACAAATAAACTATTTTCCTACGACTTATTTTTTATTTTTACATATCTTGTAAATAAAAGAACGAACAATTTTGTATTATAATTACTATATAGTCTTAGAAAGTTCTATTATGATTGCGTTTCGATTCATTGCATAAGTTAAGAAATGTGTCATGGTTTGCCAAGCCGGTAATCTGGCCGGCAAAGTGGTGGCTGTCATGGTTGCCTCTCCATCAGGTTGTCAACGCCAGGAACACCCTTGGACGTGCGGTTTTCCCTTCAGCGGGGTTGCTGTCGGCGACGGAACTATCCTCCTTTTCCGGGTCGTCGAATGGGTTCTACTTCCCTACACAGATCATCGTAGTACCCTCCGCTGAGGGGGTCGTAGTACGTCAGGAGTTGGGGTGTGTCCGGCGACAAAGTTATCAATTCTCCTATACGCTTGACGACGTCGTCGTTGGACGGAGACCTCGTACAACGGGAAATTGTTATTGTCGAAGCGAGGCAATTGGAGGTCTGGGCGCTTGACCTGCAGCTCGATGGTAAGGTAATTTCGCAGGATGTTCGCGACATCTTCGTGCAGACTTGTGGTGGGTGAAGTGAATTGTAGTAGAAGCGGCTGCCCTGCTTCTTTGACCTCCGCCCTTATGGTGACATTCATCAGTGTGGGCCAGTAGCGCACCATCAGCCACCAGTGATCAGTCTGGTTGATTGCGACTAGGATGGATTCCATGTCGACCAGTTCTACCCAAACGTCCAACGGCGACCGCCTTGGTGCCGTTTGGCTGCGGTGGCGCCCCGGGAAAGTCTTTCGCAGGAGAACAGGCTGAAAATGAAATCCCGGCGGCGGGCCTCTGGTGACGCAACTTTCTCGTCGGCCAGACGGATGATGAAATCTATGATGACGTCATTTAGCCACCGGCCGTTTGTAGTCGCTCATTAGGATGGTCACGCCGTCGACCCCCGATTGGTATGTCAAGACGTGTTCCGAGGGGTTCACCCCTGCATCTGGGACGGTATGGCGGATAGTCGCTCGGACGGCTGGAATCGGTTGATCTTCGCCTGGTTCTTCGCCCACCCGGGTCAGCTCGTGTCGGAAGCTGAGCGCCATTTATGCTCGGGAACTTGGATCCGCTCTTACCCTTAATATATTTCGTAGTCTGTCTACGAAGCCCGCAGGGTGGCTTGCTGGGGTAATGAGCTCCATCTATGTCTGTGGTGTGATGTCCATTTAGACCTGGTCTCTCGCCTCGGTTCCATCCCGTTGGTGGTATGGTTTCAGCTCGCTGATGTGTGCAGTGCGGACGCGTCCACACCCTTCAGCACCGTCTGAGTAATCACTGGCGAGACGAACCCGAGAACTCGATACAGCCCTTCGAATTTCGGGGCCAGTTGAATTTGTCAGTTGATTTGGATAGGTGGTGAGCCTTACCAGCTGTCCGATTTGACGGGCACAGTTCTTCCTCCGCAAGTTATAGTGACGGACCTGGTCCTGGGATGCCCGCTTTAAGTTATTGCGTACAAGCCCCACGCCTCTCTGAGTCGGGATACATCTACCGTTGGTGTACTCGTATGCTCGTTTTCAGTTCCAAACGTCTTCTCGTCGTACAGGATTTTTGGTAGTCTTTCATTTATGGAGTGCTCTTCGGAAGCTAAGGCGTATATCACAACCCGAATAGAACGGCTGCTGAGGAAACTCGATATCCATCAAGTGAAAGTATTACCGACACCATAAGTAGTCAGTTTAGAAACGAGTGCTTTATGCCACACCCGGTCAAACGCTTTGCAGATATCCAGAGCAACAACCTTGCTCTCACCGAACTGGTGAATACAGCTGTTCCACCGCTCAGTGAGAAACGCCATCACATCGTCGGTGGAACGGTGAGCACGGAAGCCGTACTGGCGATCGCTGATCAACTCGTTGCTCTCTAGATACCTCATTAAGTTAAAGTTTACAATGCTCTCCATAACCTTGAAGAGCACTGAGCAGATTGCTATGGGCCGGTAATTTGCAGGAGTCGTAGCCTCACTTTTTTGGGGGCTGGCTGCACATTGGCAATCTTCCAGGAAGTAGGATAAACTCCTGAAGTAAGCGATAAATTAAAGAGATTGCACAATGGGAGAGCCAGTGTTGAGGCGCACTTTCTCAACACATGGGCTGAAATGCCATCCGGTCTCGAGGATTTGTTGACGTTGAGGTTTGCAAGCACTCTTTTAACAGCCCGCGTTCGAAAGTGCATCTCAGGCATAATATGAGACACACCACTAACCACTACCCGTGATATTTCACGGGTAGTGGTTAGCTACTCTCAGGAAGAGAACAGTTTTCAGCAAACATTTTGGCTAATAAGTTTGCCTTATCAACCGAGTGAGTGAAGATCTGATCATTCTTGAGGAGAGTTGGAATAGACGATCCCGTCTGATTCTTCACTCTTCTTCTGATGAAGCCACACTGTCCGCTTCGGAGTTGGCTGGTGAGCGCAGCGAAGATTAGATTGTGGGAACTTAACAGAAATTGAAGCGTGATCCGAATTACCAAGAAGTGTAAGAATATAACGCTGAAAACATAACCAAGGCTTTAGCATTGTCGATTAAGAAAATCGTTGAGAGAATGATTACAGTAAAGCCTTTGTCATTTTTTTTACAGCTACTAATATCTGTGCTTTGTTGTCTCTTGTTTGCTTTGTGATTTTAAGCTCTCCTTGGCTTCAAAAAAATCAGGTTTGAATACTTCCATTCATTTTTTTATTCCTCCATTAGGTAAAAATTATTCCTTCATTTAGGTAAAAATCGCCCCTCCCGTAGTAGTCGCCGATTGGCACAACACACCATGTTCAAAATCCATCTTTAAACACGACGGAGCGACGGTACCAAAACATTTGCAAGAATAGGGTGTCGTCCGCTAGCTTGTACAAAAGTTGTCAAATGGCGGATTCCTAATCGAAAAATTAATGCTTAATGTATTCGTTTAGAAAGAACATACAATTTTATATCTGAACAGTTATATGCTATAATGCTGTGTGTAGAAATAGTTCATTGGAACTACCACTACTACCTAACTATCTACCTATCTAATATCTCATAAAGGATATAAGAAGAGACAAAAATTTATATCGGAGCGACAGTACTAAAATATTTGCAAGAATAGGGTGTCGTCCGCTACCTTATACAAAACTTGTCAAATGGCGAATTCCTAATCGAAAAATTAATGCTTAATTTATTCATTTAGTAAGAACATACAATTTTATATCTGAACAGTTATATGTTGTAATGCTGTGTGTAAAAATAGGCGAGTCCATTTATATACTTTATGCTCGCAAGGAAAGAGAAGAATAATATGAGTATATATACCTTATCTTCTCTTTAGTCTCATAGGAGGCGGTTAAGTATAAATAAATAAATGTATATATTATTGTTCAGTGCCACCTTCAGGTTCAGTGTCGGTCCGCCATCTGTCTGTCGTTTTAAATAAAGATTACGAGATAATATTGAGCAGAGATATTGCGTTGAAATTTTCCACAAATATTTTTTGTCTATTAAGCCAGTTGGTGATTGAAAGTGGGTGTAATCGGTTGACTTGGTAGCTTCCCCAAAATCGGGTAGGTCTTTTCCTCGTATAGATTTTTACAGAGTATAAGTACAAATTTTTTTTGATAGTAAGATGATTTTTTTCTGGAAATTATATGACTAATAAAATGAGAACAATTATTATGCGTTTTGTAAAATTAATTAAATATTTAATTTTCATGTTTTTAGGTGGATGAAATGTATCGTGAAGCTCCTATTAAAATAGGCCTCTTTGATTATATTGAATTTACGAGAATACTAAAGCATGGGGTCAAGGATGAACAGTAAATTTGCATTTCAGACTTGTTTCAAGAGTTGATTTTTGATGTGCATTTTAATTTACCATAATAACTTGCAATTTTAATCACGTTTTATATAATTAACGTTTTAACAAAAATAAAAGTACTAACACATGTAAAAAATATTCTGTTAAATTTTACAAATAAACTATTTTCCTACCACTTATTTTTTACTTTTACATATTTTGTAAATAAAAGAACGAACAATTTTGTATTATAATCACTATATAGTCTTAGAAAGTTCTATTATGATTGCGTTTCGATTCATTGCATAAGTTAAGAAATGTGTCATGGTTTGCCAAGCCGGTAATCTGGCCGGCAAAGTGGTGGCTGTCATGGTTGCCTCTCCATCAGGTTGTCAACGCCAGGAACACCCTTGGACGTGCGGTTTTCCCTTCAGCGGGGTTGCTGTCGGCGACGGAACTATCCTCCTTTTCCGGGTCGTCGAATGGGTTCTACTTCCCTACACAGATCATCGTAGTACCCTCCGCTGAGGGGGTCGTAGTACGTCAGGAGTTGGGGTGTGTCCGGCGACAAAGTTATCAATTCTCCTATACGCTTGACGACGTCGTCGTTGGACGGAGACCTCGTACAACGGGAAATTGTTATTGTCGAAGCGAGGCAATTGGAGGTCTGGGCGCTTGACCTGCAGCTCGATGGTAAGGTAATTTCGCAGGATGTTCGCGACATCTTCGTGCAGACTTGTGGTGGGTGAAGTGAATTGTAGTAGAAGCGGCTGCCCTGCTTCTTTGACCTCCGCCCTTATGGTGACATTCATCAGTGTGGGCCAGTAGCGCACCATCAGCCACCAGTGATCAGTCTGGTTGATTGCGACTAGGATGGATTCCATGTCGACCAGTTCTACCCAAACGTCCAACGGCGACCGCCTTGGTGCCGTTTGGCTGCGGTGGCGCCCCGGGAAAGTCTTTCGCAGGAGAACAGGCTGAAAATGAAATCCCGGCGGCGGGCCTCTGGTGACGCAACTTTCTCGTCGGCCAGACGGATGATGAAATCTATGATGACGTCATTTAGCCACCGGCCGTTTGTAGTCGCTCATT
Organism: Sicus ferrugineus; assembly: GCA_922984085.1. NCBI lineage: Eukaryota > Metazoa > Arthropoda > Insecta > Diptera > Conopidae > Sicus > Sicus ferrugineus. The sequence goes on along the minus strand of OV277351.1, from coordinate 530,704 downwards.
CGGATGGTCACGCCGTCGACCCCCGATTGGTATGTCAAGACGTGTTCCGAGGGGTTCACCCCTGCATCTGGGACGGTATGGCGGATAGTCGCTCGGACGGCTGGAATCGGTTGATCTTCGCCTGGTTCTTCGCCCACCCGGGTCAGCTCGTGTCGGAAGCTGAGCGCCATTTATGCTCGGGAACTTGGATCCGCTCTTACCCTTAATATATTTCGTAGTCTGTCTACGAAGCCCGCAGGGTGGCTTGCTGGGGTAATGAGCTCCATCTATGTCTGTGGTGTGATGTCCATTTAGACCTGGTCTCTCGCCTCGGTTACATCCCGTTGGTGGTATGGTTTCAGCTCGCTGATGTGTGCAGTGCGGACGCGTCCACAACCTTTAGCACCGTCTGAGTAATCACTGGCGAGACGAACCCGAGAACTCGATACATCCCTTCGAATTTCGGGGCCAGTTTCGCGTTGAATTTGTCAGTTGATTTGGATAGGTGGTGAGCCTTACCAGCTGTCTGATTTGACGAGCACAGTTCCTCCTACGCAAGTTATAGTGACGGACCTGGTCCTGGGATGCCCGCTTTAAGTTATTGCGTACAAGCCCCACGCCTCTCTGAGTCGGGATACATCTTCCGTTGGTGTACTCTTATGCTCGTTTTCAGTTCCAAACGTCTTCTCGTCGTACAGGATTTTTGGTAGTCTTTCATTTATGGAGTGCTCTTCGGAAGCCAAGTTGTATATCACAACCCGAATAGAACGGCTGCTGAGGAAACTCGATATCCATCAAGTGAAAGTATTACCGACACCATAAGTAGTCAGTTTAGACACGAGTGCTTTATGCCACACGCGGTCAAACGCTTTGCAGATATCCAGAGTAACAACCTTGCTCTCACCGAACTGGTGAATACAGCTGTTCCACCGCTCAGTGAGAAACGCCATCACATCGCCGGTGGAACGGTGAGCACGGAAGCCGTACTGGCGATCGCTGATCAACTCGTTGCTCTCTAGATACCTCATTAAGTTAAAGTTTACAATGCTCTCTATAACCTTGAAGAGCACTGAGCAGATTGCTATGGGCCGGTAATTTGCAGGAGTCGTAGCCTCACCTTTTTTGGGGGCTGGCTGCACATTGGCAATCTTCCAGGAAGTAGGAAAAACTCCTGAAGTAAGCGATAAATTAAAGAGATTGCACAATGGGAGAGCCAGTGTTGAGGCGCACTTTCTCAACACATGGGCTGAAATGCCATCCGGTCCCGAGGATTTATTGACGTTGAGGTTTGCAAGCACTCTTTTAACAGCCCGCGTTCGAAAGTGCATCTCAGGCATAATATGAGACACACCAAATATCACGGGTAGTGGTTAGCTATTCTCAGGAAGAGAACAGTTTTCAGCAAACATTTTGGCTAATAAGTTTGCCTTATCAACCGAGTGAGTGAAGATCTGATCATCCTTGAGGAGAGTTGGAATAGACGATCCCGTCTGATTCTTCACTCTTCTTCTGATGAAGCCACACTGTCCCCTTCGGAGTTGGCTGGTGAGCGCAGCGAAGATTAGATTGTGGGAACTTAGCAGAAATTGTAGCGTGATCCGAATTACGAAGAAGTGTAAGAATATAACGCTGAAAACATAACCAAGGCTTTAGCGTTGTCGATTAAGAAAATCGTTGAGAGAATGATTACAGTAAAGCCTTTGTCAGTTTTTTTACAGCTACTAATATCTGTGCTTTGTTGTCTCTTGTTTGCTTTGTGATTTTAAGCTCTCCTGGCTTCAAAGAAATCAGGTTTGAATATTTCCATTCATTTTTTTATTCCTCCATTAGGTAAAAATTATTCCTTCATTTAGGTTAAAATCGCCCCTCCCGTAGTAGTCGCCGATTGGCACAACACACCATGTTCAAAATCCATCTTTAAACACGACGGAGCGACGGTACCAAAACATTTGCAAGAATAGGGTGTCGTCCACTAGCTTGTACAAAACTTGTCAAATGGCGGATTCCTAATCGAAAAATTAATGCTTAATGTATTCGTTTAGAAAGAACATACAATTTTATATCTGAACAGTTATATGTTGTAATGCTGTGTGTAAAAACAGGCGAGTCCATTTATATACTTTACGCTCGCAAGGAAAGAGAAGAATAATATGAGTATATATACCTTATCTTCTCTTTAGCCTCATAGGAGGCGGTTGAGTATAAATAAATAAATGTATATATTATTGTTCAGTGCCACCTTCAGGTTCAGTGTCGGTCCGCCATCTGTCTGTCTTTTTAAATAAAGATTACGAGATAATATTGAGCAGAGATATTGCGTTGAAATTTTCCACAAATATTTTTTGTCTATTAAGCCAGTTGGTGATTGAAAGTGGGTGTAATCGGTTGACTTGGTAGCTTCCCCAAAATCGGGTAGGTCTTTTCCTCGTACAGATTTTTACAGAGTATAAGTACAAATTTTTTTTGATAGTAAGATGATTTTTTTCTGGCAATTATATAACTAATAAAATGAGAACAATTATTATGCGTTTTGTAAAATTAATTAAATATTTAATTTTCATGTTTTTAGGTGGATGAAATGTATCGTGAAGCTCCTATTAAAAAAGGCCTCTTTGATTATATTGAATTTACGAGAATACTAAAGCATGGGGCCAAGGATGAACAGTAAATTTGCATTTCAGACTTGTTTCAAGAGTTGATTTTTGATGTGCATTTTAATTTACCATAATAACTTGCAATTTTAATCACGTTTTATATAATTAACGTTTTAACAAAAATAAAAGTACTAACACATATAAAAAATATTCTGTTAAATTTTACAAATAAACTATTTTCCTACGACTTATTTTTTACTTTTACATATCTTGTAAATAAAAGAACGAACAATTTTGTATTATAATCACTATATAGTCTTAGAAAGTTCTATTATGATTGCGTTTCGATTCATTGCATAAGTTAAGAAATGTGTCATGGTTTGCCAAGCCGGTAATCTGGCCGGCAAAGTGGTGCTGTCATGGTTGCCTCTCCATCAGGTTGTCAACGCCAGGAACACCCTTGGATTTTATATTTGATGGCGGTTTAACACAGCGTGAATTTGTAAGGGTTAGAAAATTCTAGTCTTTATACTCCCCTCTTCCTTCGGGTAACCGGCGAAGGGACACGGTCTTGGATTGTGGGCAGGAGCTTAGGGTGACAATTAGGGTAAAAATTATTCCTTCATTTAGGTAAAAATCGCCCCTCCCGTAGTAGTCGCCGATTGGCACATCACACCATGTTCAAAATCCATCTTTAAACACGACGGAGCGACGGTACCAAAACATTTGCAAGAATAGGGTGTCGTCCACTAGCTTGTACAAAACTTGTCAAATGGCGGATTCCTAATCGAAAAATTAATGCTTAATGTATTCGTTTAGAAACAACATACAATTTTATATCTGAACAGTTATATGCTATAATGCTGTGTGTAGAAATAGTTCATTGGAACTACCACTACTACCTAACTATCTACCTATCTAATATCTCATAAAGGGTATAAGAAGAGAAAAAAATTTATATCGGAGCGACAGTACTAAAATATTTGCAAGAATAGGGTGTCGTCCGCTAGCTTATACAAAACTTGTCAAATGGCGGATTCCTAATCGAAAAATTAATGCTTAATTTATTCATTTAGTAAGAACATACAATTTTATATCTGAACAGTTATATGTTGTAATGCTGTGTGTAAAAATAGGCGAGTCCATTTATATACTTTATGTTGACAAGGAAAGAGAAGAATAATATGAGTATATATACCTTATCTTCTCTTTAGCCTCATAGGAGGCGGTTAAGTATAAATAAATAAATGTATATATTATTGTTCAGTGCCACCTTCAGGTTCAGTGTCGGTCCGCCATCTGTCTGTCTTTTTAAATAAAGATTACGAGATAATATTGAGCAGAGATATTGCGTTGAAATTTTCCACAAATATTTTTTGTCTATTAAGCCAGTTGGTGATTGAAAGTGGGTGTAATCGGTTGACTTGGTAGCTTCCCCAAAATCGGGTAGGTCTTTTCCTCGTACAGATTTTTACAGAGTATAAGTACAAATTTTTTTTGATAGTAAGATGATTTTTTTCTGGAAATTATATGACTAATAAAATGAGAACAATTACTATGCGTTTTGTAAAATTAATTAAATATTTAATTTCCATGTTTTTAGTCGGATGAAATGTATCGTGAAGCTCCTATTAAAATAGGCCTCTTTGATTATATTGAATTTACGAGAATACTAAAGCGTGGGGCCAAGGATGAACAGTAAATTTGCATTTCAGACTTGTTTCAAGAATTCATTTTTTATGTGCATTTTAATTTACCATAATAACTTGCAATTTTAATCACGTTTCATATTTTTTTTTATTTTTTTATTTTTTTTTTATATCAGAATCTAGCAGTAGCCCTTAAGAGATCAATCTCTTTTTCCATGATTGGCTACTGATGGAATGGTTGACAGAGGGAGCGGAAGGGAAAGGGAACTTTTCGCATTCTACATACTCCGGCAAGTGTTGCGAAGCAAAGCTTCCTAAAGGACTGCTATTTTTGCTTATTTTATTATTGCAAACACTGCCGGAGTCAACGAATGGTCCTTATTTTTCACAATTAGCGCTAGGCGAGGTCTTAAGTACGCATTAGAATTTAAGACGTCACGATAAGGAAAGTTAACAACCATGCGCAAGGCGGGACTCGAACCCGCGTCCCCGGAAACCGATGGCTAGTGTGCCACACACTACACCACCGAGCCACCGAGAACCGCAATATAACCGGAATATAATTAACGTTTTAACAAAAATAAAATTACTAACACATATAAAAAATATTCTGTTAAATTTTACAAATAAACTATTTTCCTACGACTTATTTTTTACTTTTACATATCTTGTAAATAAAAGAACGAACAATTTTGTATTATAATCACTATATAGTCTTAGAAAGTTCTATTATGATTGCGTTTCGATTCATTGCATAAGTTAAGAAATGTGTCATGATTTGCCAAGCCGGTAATCTGGCCGGCAAAGTGGTGGCTGTCATGGTTGCCTCTCCATCAGGTTGTCAACGCCAGGAACACCCTTGGATTTTATATTTGATGGCGGTTTAACACAGCGTGAATTTGTAAGGGTTAGAAAATTCTAGTCTTTATACTCCCCTCTTCCTTCGGGTAACCGGCGAAGGGACACGGTCTTGGATTGTGGGCTCCCGCCCACTCGGTACCCTTAGCAAAAGAACTGCATTCGATGTCGGTGTCGGCTGGCTGAACGTTCCCTTACCAGTCTTTGGAAACGCTCTATGATCACAGCCACTGAGGCCGGCTGTGGACAGTCGGCATCCGGCTGAGTCGAAGTTTTGTAAACCTTCTAACTGCACGAATTCTCCCGGAGCCAATGGGACTGTTGGGGTTCGGTCGGCCGCGTCATGGTCACTCTCCTCTCCCTCTTTCGTATGTGCGTTTTTCCCTTCAGCGGGGTTGCTGTCGGCGACGGAACTATCCTCCTTTTCCGGGTCGTCGAATGGGTTCTACTTCCCTACACAGATCATCGTAGTACCCTCCGCTGAGGGGGTCGTAGTACGTCAGGAGTTGGGGTGTGTCCGGCGACAAAGTTATCAATTCTCCTATACGCTTGACGACGTCGTCGTCCACCACAAACGGGTCCAACCATTGGGGTGTTGCGCTCGGCCTCACACGATCGCCTCTGGCGAGCCCTCCAGTCCTCCTACTTCCTCCCACGCATCACACGTGCAAAGACCCGTGTACGTCTGCTTCTAGGAGGTCGCCTAGTGAGAGCGAATCGAGCTTCTTCCTCGCCCGCTTCGGTTGACTTGGTGGCCCATTCGGCGGTAGACGGTTTCGGACATTTGGGTCCTGGTGCTCCCTCCTCAGCATGAGAAAAGCCCCTTTTGCGGTATTCCTGCTCCGTGGACGTACTCTCGAATTTGAGCACCAGAAGGGCTACTATTTTGGAATTTCGCTGGTCTCGCCAATTCCTGTCTCTGACTCTCTCTCTTCTTGTTTGGACAGAAGGCCCCGGTCAATATCAGGTCAAAGATTTGGGTCGGTCGAGCTAGCCACTCCTCTAGAAAGTGTAACATAAACACCCGGCAGTCATGCCCGTTGCCCGGAGACCTCGTACAACGGGAAATTGTTATTGTCGAAGCGAGGCAATTGGAGGTCTGGGCGCTTGACCTGCAGCTCGATGGTAAGGTAATCTCGCAGGATGTTCGCGACATCTTCGTGCAGACTTGTGGTGGGTGAAGTGAATTGTAGTAGAAGCGGCTGCCTTGCTTCTTTGACCTCCGCCCCTATGGCGGACATTCATCAGTGTGGGCCAGTAGCGCACCATCAGCCACCAGTGATCAGTCTGGTTGATTGCGAATAGGATGGATTCCATGTCGACCAGTTCTACCCAAACGTCCAACGGCGAACGCCTTGGTGCCGTTTGGCTGCGGTGGCGCCCCGGGAAAGTCTTTCGCAGGAGAACAGGCTGAAAATTAAATCCCGGTGGCGGGCCTCGGGTGACGCAACTTTCTCGTCGGCCAGACGGATGATGAACTCTATGATGACGTCATTTAGCCACCGGCCGTTTGTAGTCGCTCATTCGGATGGTCACGCCGTCGACCCCCGATTGGTATGTCAAGACGTGTTCCGAGGGGTTCACCCCTGCATCTGGGACGGTATGGCGGATAGTCGCTCGGACGGCTGGAATCGGTTGATCTTCGCCTGGTTCTTCGCCCACCCGGGTCAGCTCGTGTCGGAAGCTGAGCGCCATTTATGCTCGGGAACTTGGATCCGCTCTTACCCTTAATATATTTCGTAGTCTGTCTACGAAGCCCGCAGGGTGGCTTGCTGGGGTAATGAGCTCCATCTATGTCTGTGGTGTGATGTCCATTTAGACCTGGTCTCTCGCCTCGGTTACATCCCGTTGGTGGTATGGTTTCAGCTCGCTGATGTGTGCAGTGCGGACGCGTCCACAACCTTCAGCACCGTCTGAGTAATCACTGGCGAGACGAACCCGAGAACTCGATACAGCCTTCGAATTTCGGGGCCAGTTTCGCGTTGAATTTGTCAGTTGATTTGGATAGGTGGTGAGCCTTACCAGCTGTCTGATTTGACGAGCACAGTTCCTCCTACGCAAGTTATAGTGACGGACCTGGTCCTGGAATGCCCGCTTTAAGTTATTGCGTACAAGCCCCACGCCTCTCTGAGTCGGGATACATCTTCCGTTGGTGTACTCGTATGCTCGTTTTCAGTTCCAAACGTCTTCTCGTCGTACAGGATTTTTGGTAGTCTTTCATTTATGGAGTGCTCTTCGGAAGCCAAGGCGTATATCACAACCCGAATAGAACGGCTGCTGAGGAAACTCGATATTTATCAAGTGAAAGTATTACCGACACCATAAGTAGTCAGTTTAGACACGAGTGCTTTATGCCACACGCGGTCAAACGCTTTGCAGATATCCAGAGCAACAACCTTGCTCTCACCGAACTGGTGAATACAGCTGTTCCACCGCTCAGTGAGAAACGCCATCACATCGCCGGTGGAACGGTGAGCACGGAAGCCGTACTGGCGATCGCTGATCAACTCGTTGCTCTCTAGATACCTCATTAAGTTAAAGTTTACAATGCTCTCCATAACCTTGAAGAGCACTGAGCAGATTGCTATGGGCCGGTAATTTGCAGGAGTCGTAGCCTCACCTTTTTTGGGGGCTGGCTGCACATTGGCAATCTTCCAGGAAGTAGGAAAAACTCCTGAAGTAAGCGATAAATTAAAGAGATTGCACAATGGGAGAGCCAGTGTTGAGGCGCACTTTCTCAACACATGGGCTGAAATGCCATCCGGTCCCGAGGATTTATTGACGTTGAGGTTTGCAAGCACTCTTTTAACAGCCCGCGTTCGAAAGTGCATCTCAGGCATAATAAGAGACACACCAAATATCACGGGTAGTGGTTAGCTACTCTCAGGAAGAGAACAGTTTTCAGCAAACATTTTGGCTAATAAGTTTGCCTTATCAACCGAGTGAGTGAAGATCTGATCATCCTTGAGGAGAGTTGGAATAGACGATCCCGTCTGATTCTTCACTCTTCTTCTGATGAAGCCACACTGTCCGCTTCGGAGTTGGCTGGTGAGCGCAGCGAAGATTAGATTGTGGGAACTCAGCAGAAATTGTAGCGTGATCCGAATTACCAAGAAGTGTAAGAATATAACGCTGAAAACATAACCAAGGCTTTAGCGTTGTCGATTAAGAAAATCGTTGAGAGAATGATTACAGTAAAGCCTTTGTCAGTTTTTTTACAGCTACTAATATCTGTGCTTTGTTGTCTCTTGTTTGCTTTGTGATTTTAAGCTCTCCTTGGCTTCAAAAAAATCAGGTTTGAATATTTCCATTAATTTTTTTATTCCTCCATTAGGTAAAAATTATTCCTTCATTTAGGTAAAAATCGCCCCTCCCGTAGTAGTCGGCGGTTGGCACAACTCACCATGTTCAAAATCCATCTTTAAACACGACGGAGCGACGGTACCAAAACATTTGCAAGAATAATGTATTCATTTAGTAAGAACATACAATTTTATATCTGAACAGTTAAATGTCGTAATGCTGTGTGTAAAAATAGGCGAGTCCATTTATATACTTTACGCTCGCAAGGAAAGAGAAGAATAATATGAGTATATATACCTTATCCTCTCTTTAGCCTCATAGGAGGCGGTTAAGTATAAATAAATAAATGTATATATTATTGTTTAGTGCCACCTTCAGGTTCAGTGTCGGTCCGCCATCTGTCTGTCTTTTTAAATAAAGATTACGAGATAATATTGAGCAGAGATAATGCGTTGAAATTTTCCACAAATATTTTTTGTCTATTAAGCCAGTTGGTGATTGAAAGTGGGTGTAATCGGTTGACTTGGTAGCTCCCCCAAAATCGGGTAGGTCTTTTCCTCGTACAGATTTTTACAGAGTATAAGTACAAATTTTTTTTTATAGTAAGATGATTTTTTTCTGGCAATTATATGACTAATAAAATGAGAACAATTATTATGCGTTTTGTAAAACTAATTAAATATTTAATTTTCATGTTTTTAGGTGGATGAAATGTATCGTGAAGCTCCTATTAAAAAAGGCCTCTTTGATTATATTGAATTTACGAGAATACTAAAGCATGGGGCCAAGGATGAACAGTTGTGATGTGACCGCGGATGGAGGCGGACGGTGCGCCCGCCAATTCAGCTTATAAACAGTGTTCGCGAAAATAAACAAAACAATAGTGAAAACCCACGCCGCGAAAATAAAACAATAACCCCTCACCATACAACACTTTTTAACAAACAAAATAGTGCACTATTTAACTCAATACTTCTTAACAAATAAATAAAACCTGATGAAAATATAACATATAAATAGACAATCTAACGCAATGCAGAGAAACATGCGAGGGGCTTGTTTATGCTCTCCGCAGTAAAGCTCAGCATTTCGTTGGTTTTCACTTTTCCTCCTTCTTCCTGGTCCCGTTAGGTGTGCAGGCGGCTGTGAGTGCACCGTGGGCTGAAGCGCGGCAAGATAAAGGCATAACACTTGTCTTGTCGCGTTTTGCTTTGCTTGCGGCGTACGCGTGGCTGCTTGTACGGCTGACTTTACACTTCGCTACAGTGGGCGGCGATGACAAAATTCCGCATAGACTCCACTAATGTACGTGGCTTGAGGGCGAATTTCTTCGCGGTCTATGCGCATATTTGTACTCACCAACCGCATATAATGGCACTGGGTGAGACCCAGGTGTCTGAGGGTGCAGATCCACTGGACTTTCACATGCCGGGGTACCATCTACTGCCATTATTTTTACCTCACAGAGGCCTCGCCTTATACATTCGCAGTGATGTTGCGTACCAGTGTCAGCAACACCTTTGCACGTCGGATGCCGAATTTAGCTCCATGTGGGTTAAGTTCAAAATCCAGTCGCACATCCTGCACTTCTGCTTCGTTTATAGAAGCCCGGGTCTAGGGAGGCTGCCAACTTTTGATAAATTGGACAGTCTCTCTGATTCGATCTCTAAAATTCTGGAATCGTATCCGAACAGTGAAATTGTTGTTGCTGGTGATTTCAATGTTCATAATTCCAATTGGCTACGTCATTCGAGTCACACAACACCTGAGGGTTTGTATGTTGAGTTGTTTGCTGAGTCTAATAATTTGACTCAATTAGTGAAGGAACCAACGCACTTTCCCTGCGTTGATGGGCAAAACCAAAATATTCTGGACCTCTTTCTAACTTCACATCACAGCAAGTATGATGTGAATGTTCTTGCACCTCTTGGTAATTCGGACCACGCTACAATTTCTGCTACCTTCCCATATTCTAGTCTTCAATCCGCTCACCAGACAGCTCCGAAGCGGACAGTGTGGCTTTATGAGAAGGCTAATTGGGATGCGCTGAACTGCTTTTTCAGCCGTTTCAATTGGCAATTGTGTTTCAGAGATAGAAACATAAATGCTGCAGCAAAATTGGTAGAAAATATAATTTTATTTGGTATGAGGTCTTTCATACCTTATAAAAGAATTTCCATTAAACCAAAAGACCATTCCTGGTTTAATGCGACTTGCAGACAAGCAGTCAGGTCTAAAGAGGAAGCATTTAGGAATTGGCGTTTAAATAAAACTGCTGATACTAAACTGCTGCGCAATCAGGCCAGAAATAGGTGCAATGCCACTCTAAGGCGCGAAAAAGTTCTTTACGAGCAGCGCCTTAGACGCAGAGTTCTTGAATACCATAAGGGAAGCAAGAACTTTTGGTCGTTTGTGGGGAGGGTGAAAAATCAGACGAAATCGTCTATTCCAACTCTCCTTAAGGACGATCAGATCTTCACTCACTCGGTTGATAAAGCAAACTTATTAGCCAAAATGTTTGCTGAAAACTGCTCTCTTCCTGAGAGTAGTCAACCACTGCCCGCGGTTGATGGTGTATCTCATGCTATGCCTCAGATGCATTTTCGAACGCGAGCTGTTAAAAGAGTGCTTGCAGACCTCAATGTCAATAAGTCCTCGGGACCGGATGGCATTTCAGCCCATGTGTTGAGAAAGTGCGCCTCAACACTGGCTCGCCAATTGCGCAATCTCTTTAATTTATCTTTTACTTCAGGAGTTTTTCCCGCTTCCTGGAAGATTGCCAACGTGCAGCCAGTTCCCAAAAAAGGTGAGGCTACGAATCCTGCAAATTACCGGCCCATAGCAATCTGCTCAGTGCTCTCTAAAGTCATGGAGAGCATTGTAAATTTTAAATTGATGAGGTATCTAGAGAGCAACGAGTTGATCAGCGATCGCCAGTACGGCTTCCGTGCTCACCGTTCCACCGGCGACCTGATGGCGTTTCTCACAGAACGGTGGAGCAGTTGCATTCACCGGTTCGGTGAGAGCAAGGTTGTTGCTCTGGATATCTCCAAGGCATTTGACCGGGTGTGGCATAAAGCACTCGTGTCTAAACTGGCTGCTTATGGTGTCGGTAATACTTTCACTCGATGGATATCGAGTTTCCTCAGCGGCCGTTCTATTCGGGTTGTGATAGACGGCTTTGCTTCCGAAGAGCACTCCATTAATGCTGGAGTTCCGCAGGGTTCGGTCCTGTCTCCGACACTTTTTCTTATTTTCATCAATGACCTTCTGTCATTGACATCAAACCCCGTCTACTCGTTTGCTGATGACAGCAGCATTTGTCATTCATATTCATTCTACAGGCGTCCTTCTATTCTGGAGATCAATAGAAGGCGCAGAATTATGAATGACACACTCCAATCTGACCTCAACAAAATCCAGGAGTGGGGTCAAGCGAATCGGGTCGATTTTAATGCGCGGAAGACCCAATGCTGTTTGTTGACCCACAAGCGTCTGGCGGGCGACAACTTTCCACCTTTAAATATGGGTGGTGTGGATATTAATGAGTCGGAGGCTCTTGATGTTCTGGGCATGTCAATCCAATGCGATCTTCGCTGGAACGATCACATCTTTGACGTGTCGAAAGAAGCAGCCAAGTGCTTAGGCTTTCTTAAGCGGTGTAAGAAGTACTTCACTCCAACCGATCTTCGTTGTATCTACACCACTTATATCCGTCCGAAAATGGAGTACAATTCGCATATATGGTCGGGAGCTTCGCGGGCATACCTTCAGCTTCTCGACCGTGTCCAATGTCGTGCGTTAAAACTTATAGGGGACAGTAGGGTATCCAGCTCTATTGAAACCTTGGAGCGTCGTCGTGATGTGGGGTGTTGTATGTCGCATTCACACTATGAAGGCAAGAACATTGGCACTTGTTAATAACTCAGTTAGTGAGTCAAGGTCAAGTTCAGCTTATAGTGCAAGCCAAGCATTTTGTTTTGGGAAGCTCGAAAGCCAAGCTAGCAACCAGCACTCTGCATGGTAGCAAGTGTGGAAGGTAATTATAAACTCCGGGCAAAGCTCTGGAAAGCCAAGATAGTAACCAGCACCGTCTGCATGGTAGCAAGTGTGGAAGCTAATTGCCACCAAATAGCTTTTTTCGAGCTCAAGCCAAGAAGCTTTCCGAATAAATAAAATTAGCTAAAATAAAAAGCAAACAGCAAACGCGGAAGAATTAAATCGTTCCCAATTTAATTCTGCCGACGTTAATATTGGCAAATATTAATATTAAGAATTTAATATTGCAAAATAGTGGAATTGCGACATACCGGTCCACTTTAGTTTCGCCGACGGCTACGTCGTCGAGCTTAAGTAAAAATGATTTAATGTTCAAAAGTAGAGTTCTGTTTGTGAGCCCACAGCGCGTAGACTGCCGCTGCATAGTTGAGAAAAAAAATAAAGAACACTAGAAGGCATTCCGGTCTTTTCCTTTGGGAGGATCATCATTTCCAGGAGGATACCACAACATTTTGGCGCAGCCGGATTTTCGAGCCGAGGATCGCTCGAGGGAATTTAAAGGTAAGTGAGTGAAAATTTTGGTGAAAATAAAATATGAAATATATAGTATTCACTCCTATATATGAAATGAAGTGAAAATAAATAAAAGGAGTGCCAGCGTCAAGCCAGGCACCCTTGTCTGTCCAATGGCGTTGCAAGCCGGACGAAACCTTTGCTGAGGTCGACCATTTCACTATAGGAAGTTGTTTGGAAGGTTTTTAAATAGTTTCAAAAGTTTTAAATAGTTTTAAAGTGATATTTAAGAGTGAATTGTTGGGGAATGAATAAATTTTTGAGTAAAATTATATAAATTCTTAATATGATAATGGTAGTAATGCGAATAATAAGAATAAAAAGTTATTTTTTTTAATTTTTCCGAATTAAAAGGATCCCTTATTAAGGGAACATTTTTTTTTTTTTTTTTTTTACGTGCACTCAATTAAGTAACCTCTTTACAAAATTTTGTCAATAACAAAACCCGTAAGGATAATTTGTTTCTTTAACGGAGTTATGTACGGTGTAAGCTTTTCTGAGTTCCACATTGGCATTTTGCCTGTCCAGTGCGAAGTGGTGTATGTAAATGCCCGTTAAAGCGAACTGATTAAAATCTATAATTTTTGAGTCGTTTGCTGAATAAAATTGAGTTCTAAAAATTAAATTTTATTGCAAGCGAGGTTATTGTTTATTTTAAATGGTTTTTGTGGAAAATATAGAAGTGATTATTCGTGGTCAAATACGGAACATATCCAGTACTGAGAAGACTCAATGGAATACGTGCCACAGAGAGTACGGCACAGGCACCGAAGGACATTCCGACGGAAATAAAGAAACAAGGACCAGCAAAATTAACGATAGAGGAATATCGTAAGCGGCAGCTGGAGCAAAGAGAGCAAATGGAACAACGTAGATCGGAAGGAAGAGCGCGACAACAGGTGTAAAAACTTCCAGGGGGCAGAAAAATTATACTTTAGGAATGGAGACAGTTGTAATGAGTAATTAATGAAATAAATAAATGCAATAAATAAGTTAAGAATGCGTTTTTTTTAATATAGTCGAAAGCTAACTCATAAGAAGCAGACCGCTTATTCATTTTATTAAATGAAATGAAAATAAGTGGATATTTGTTGTAGAATATGAACGTGAAGCGAAACTCAAGAGTGGCGTCGGCGCCTGCTTGAGATCACATTTCAGCCAAAAGTTACTGTGTTTTTTTTTATTGTTTTGCTTGTTAGCGCGTCAGAACGGAAGCGTTTGCAAAATTGTAAACGTGGGGTTTTTGTTTTGTGGGTTTTATTTCGTTCGACTCTGAGGAGCAAGTCAAAAATTCGACGCTCGTTTTAATGCAGCCACTGTCGCTGGCCTTGATTTTGTTATTCCGAAAGAGAAATTAGGTCAGTAGTAGCAAACAAGAGGATTGCTGACTGCTGCAGTTTTGCTAACTAGTCAGGTTAAATGCTACTTAATTGAAAATATTAAATGTATGAGAGGAAAAAAAAAAATTAAAAGAGAACGAAAAGCAATGTAATTAATGGCCGAGTCGTTGCAAGAACAAACATATATAGAATTAGAGAGAACCCATAAGGATCTGAAACGTCAGTTGGGGGAGTTTATATCCAAAATTTGGGCAATTTTGAAAGAGACAGTGGGCAACAAAGAAAACTTAGAATTGATAAAGTCTAGAGTAGGGGACCTAAGAGACCTTTCAAGTGTAGAAAGAGCAGACGCGATAGTAGAGGAATTGCTTAAATTCCTACACCAGATAATAGAGAATAAGACAGAAAATTCGAAGGTATGGGAATCGGAATTTAAGGCACTGAAGAATAGGTACGATAATTATTTAGTAGATAAAGTGTTTCAGGAGGATATATTAGGGAACTTAGAGGACGAGAACGTAAAACTAAGGGAATTATTAAAGGAAAAGAGGCTAACCGAAGAAACGTTAAATAAAACACTAGAACAGGGGTTTGTACAGAAATCAAGAGAAGAATGTAGTTCTTTAGAAGAAGCGAACAGAAGAATCCAAGAACTAAAAGAGGAAAACAGACGGCTGAAACAAGAAATAGAATTAGCTAACGATCAGACACTATACCATAAACAAGCTACCACTGCTATAGTCAGTCCAAAGGAATATAACTCAGTTTCATTTCCTACGTTTAAGCAATCAGGGGCAAATCAAATCAAGATGGGTATAGCAGAAATCGCGAAGATAACAAGCAGTCTTGTTCCACTGTTTTCAGGGACACAGTCACCAGACTTAAGAGGTGAGTTGTATAAGTTTATACAGGCGTGTGAGTTAGCTACAAGGGAAGCGACTACAGGAAATATACAAGAGTATATAGATTGTATCAAACAAAGATTGTATGGAGACGCTTATGATCTAGTAGGCTCACAACGTTTCAGCAGCCTAGAAGAATTATACCTAGTGTTAAGAAGAGCCTACCTACCAACGATTTCGTTAGACTCAACCTTAACAGAACTACAAAATTGCAGTCAATTGCACAATGAGGACATTCGGCAGTACGCAAGACGCCTAAATACCAAAAAAGCACAGGCGCTACAAGTAATAAAAGATACCTATAATGGACAGGGCGACAGCGCACTTGTATCTATGGTAGAGACGTCAGCAAATAAGGCGTTTAGAACAGGGTTAAAAGATGCAACTTTACGAATTCACATGCTAAGTGTTACAGGGAAAAGTATGGAGGAAATGATAGAAATAGCAGTGAACACGCTGATTGAAATACAAAGAAGTAATTCCCTCCATCAACCAACGGTTACACCCATAATTAATATGAATTCGGTAGAACCCTACACAGGACCGCCTGTACATAATCCAGTGGCTTATAAAAGACTAGAAGAAAGGCAGAACGTTTCGAGAGCACCACAAGAGAACATAGTTTGTTCATTTTGTAATAAACGTGGGCATACGCGAGAAAAGTGTTTAATTAGGGAAAACACACCGTATTGCCAAAAGTGTTTAAAATATGGACACGAGACAAACTGGAGGTGTAATAACAATGAAAACAACAGAAGTGGGTCGAACAACAAAAATCAAGGGCCTAATAACTGGAACCAGGGGAGTCAACAATGGAACCAACACCAACGAAGTTGGCAACCAAAGCAACCCCAGCAAAATTGGCAACAAAAACAAGTCCAAACAAAATGGAATCAAAAGCAAAATAACCGAGTGAACCCAAATTCGACTACCTTCAAGGGGGCGCAGATGAATCGGAGTCCTGTGAACATGCCAAACGAAACGAAACAAACAATATGTCATTGGTGTAACAGACCAGGACATATGATGGCAGATTGCGAGGCTAGAAGAAATTGGGAAAAATTCCAAGGCAATCGCCAGGGAAACTGGCAAGGGCCCAGAACAGGCCAGTAATCTGGGAACCCAATAATGACAGTAATTTGAGGCCAAATGAGGTAATAACGGTAAGTCAGACATCGGAAACGATTGTGGATACATTACCAACTTCACCAAGCGAAACAGTAACTGTAAGTCCGACGTCGGAAACGATTGTGGATACGTTACCAATTTCGTCGAGTGAAGGAGTAACTGTAACTCCGACATCGGAAGCGATTGTCGATACGTTACCAGCCTCAATAACTGAAGCAGTAACCGTACGTCCAACATCGGAAGCGATTGTGGATACGTTACCAACTTCAAAAATGCTGCAACCTAAAAGAGATCAAAATATTAGGTACAATAATAATATAGTAAAAATTATAGCACAAAACGATAAAGTAAATGAGACAGTGAATAAATTAACCAATAAAGCAAAGATGTTAATAGATATGGGAACAGAGTTATTACTAATCATCTTGCTAATTACACAGTTAGCATGCACATCGATGTTTTTCAATTTTCAGCGATATAAAGCAAGGAGCACTAGTCTTAATATATCAGAATATATTACATATGTAAAAGCACTTGCAAGTAATATAAAATCAAAAGTATTAACGAAATTTAGAATTTTCATTTCAAATTTACGGAAACAGGACATGAAAACAATATGTTCATGGTTAACGTATAATTTAAATAATGATGATAAAAATACTATAAAGGAAGTATCTAACTGGAATTTAGCCACGTTAAGTGATGTGTTCATTGAAATGCCTTGCGTAGAGGCGAGAAATGGAAAACTCATTTTACTGGTGGATACAGGAGCAGATACAAGCCTAGTAAAAGAATGCGCATTAAAGGAAGATGTCGTTATAAATAAAGGGGTTAAAAAGGAATTAAGTGGAGCATTTGGAGGCTGTATAACCACAATAGGGTCCACTAACATATGCCATGATGAGGTACAGCCTTTACGTTTAACGCTACACGTTGTGTCACTTAAACAAGGAGTACCGGCGGACGGCATACTGGGCAGGGACAACATGTGGAACAGATCCATTATAAACACGCTCAGTAAAAACTTAACACTATTTAATGAAAATAAAGAATTTATAATTAAATTGCCATTACTGGGCATCGAAAATACAGTAGATCAAAGAAACAAAAGTAATATAACAATTGAAGCAAGAACAGTTAGAATAACGCCGTTAAAGATCAAAACTAAAGTTATGACTGTGGTTGTTCATAAACAAGAGATTGCCCCAGGAGTCTACCTGGGGGAAACACTAGCAAATGTGGAAAATAAAGAGGTCAAGGTACCCATCCTAAATTCAACGGTAAAAGATTTCATTCTTAGTGACAACTTTGTACCGAAATTTAGTGATTTCCACAAATACAGGCTAAGTGATGTTTCATACAATCAATGGACTACCGTCAACAGTATAAGTAATGCGGACATAGCGCAACGAATAAATACTTTAATGACAGATTTAGATTTGGATCCTTCCTTAAACCAAGAGGAAAGAGAATCCATAATAAAACTATGTGCGAAATATAATGATATTTTTCTTTTGGAGGGTGACCAATTGACATACACCCCCGTACTAACACATAAAATACCAATAAAGGTGGATCAACCACCAATTAACCAAAAGCAGTACCGAATTCCTCAAACACATAGAGAAGAAATGAATAGGCAAATTCATAAATTGCTAAAGGAGGATTTAATATCCCCAAGTGTATCTCCATGGAACTCTCCACTGCTTCTGGTTCCAAAGAAGAGTGGAAAAGACGGAGAAAAGAAATGGCGTCTAGTAGTAGATTATAGAAAATTAAATGAAGCAACAATAAAACAAGTTTTTCCACTTCCTAGGATAGATGAGATATTGGATCAGTTAGGAAGTAGTAGATATTTCTCGACGTTAGACTTGGCAAGTGGGTACCACCAAGTCCTAATGGATAAGGCGGACAAAGAGAAGACCGCATTTAGTTCAGCTTTAGGACATTTTGAGTTCAACCGAATGCCTTTCGGCTTGACCGGCGCCCCAGCGACGTTTCAACGTCTAATGAACCATATTCTGACAGGACTTCATGGTATGGATTGCTTCGTTTATTTAGACGACATAGTCGTATATGCAACCAATTTGGGCCAACATGAAGAGAGGTTAGGCAAAATCTTCGAGGTCATGAGGGAATATAACTTAAAGTTAAACATTAGCAAATGCCAATTTCTACGACGAGAAGTCGTATATTTAGGTCACAAGTGTTCAGAACATGGAGCACTTCCAGACCCCAGCAAGGTGGAGTGCGTCAAAAACATTCCACCTCCTAAAAATAAAAAGGAAGTACAAGCCTTCTTGGGACTTGTGAATTATTATAGAAAATTTATACCGGGAACCGCAAAAATAGCGCTTCCCATTAACAAGTTGTTAAGAAAGGACGCTAAGTTCGTCTGGACAGAAGACTGCCAGAGAGCGTTTGAACAGTTAAAAGAATCAGTCATGTCACCACCAGTGCTAGTATACCCAGACTTTTCAAAAGAATTTCTTTTAACTACCGACGCAAGTAATGAAGCGTTAGGCGCGGTCCTTTCTCAAGGAAACGTAGGCGAAGATAAACCAATAGCTTTCGCTAGCCGAGCGCTGAGCGACACAGAACAAAGATATTCAACAATAGAAAAGGAATTCTTGGCAATAGTTTGGGCCACAAAAAACTTCAGAGCATATCTCCTAGGCAGACATTTTAAAATTTTTACTGATCACCAGCCATTGAAAGGAATAGCCAATTTAAAGGACCAAACATCAAGACTGGCAAGATTCAGACACAAGTTGTCAGAGTATGATTTCGAAATCATATATAAGCCAGGCAAGAAAAATTTATGCGCAGACGCTTTGAGTAGAATTCCTCAAAATCGTAATGTAGTGACAGCAGTCCAGACCCGGTCTGGAACAAGGGAAATAGAAATGAAGTACCAGAAAAGTAGTGATAAAACGGGTACAAGTCCGATGTCTGTAGAACCTGACACTCCAGGTATAACACAAAACGGAAACAAAATTTTATTAGAAAATCCAAACGAAATAGAGACCGTTATAAAAGATTTCCATAATACACCATTAGGAGGTCACCAAGGAGCGGTGAAAACTTACCTAAGAATCAGGCAACAGTATAGGTGGCCAGGAATGCAAAGACAAATCAAGGATTATGTTAAGAAATGTCCGAAATGTCAAGCGAACAAAAGTTCGAGATTAACGAAAATGCCCATGGTGCTAACAGATACACCAATGAAGCCATTTGATAAAGTTTACATGGACATAGTAGGTATTCTACCAGAAACTGTGTCCGGAAATAAGTACATTCTAACTTTTCAGGATGATTTTTCGAAATTTATGGCATGTACAGCTCTCCCAGACGCGGAAGCCAGTACTGTTGCCAGGGCCTTTTATGATGAAGTGATCACGCGTTACGGAATTCCGCGAATTCTAATTACAGATAACGGAACTAATTTCATTTCGAAATTTTTCTCAGATACCTGTAAATTGTTAGGTATTAAAAAATTACATATCACTCCATACCATCCGCAAGCTAATGGTTCATTAGAAAGAAGCCACAGACCTTTAGCGGAATATTTGCGTAGTTTTGCTAAAGAAGACGGGTCGAATTGGGATCAATGGTTAACTGCAGCGATGCATGTTCACAACCACACACCCCACATTACGACCAAACAGACACCGTTCCGTACTTTATTTGGATTCGATACAGAGATGCCGACTAACTTAAAAAGAAAGTGTAGTCCGGTATATAATGCCGAAGATCCGAATAAGGTATTAAAATTTCAAATACAAAGAGCTCACGAAATAGTGAGGAAAAGTCAAGAGAGGGCAAAGCAAATAGCAAAGGAGCAATATGATGCTAAGTTAAATTTAGTAGAATTTAAGGTAGGAGATAGTGTATTGATTAAGAATCAAACTAGGAAGAATAAGTTTTCCCCAGTATGGGTAGGGCCATATAAGGTAGCAAAAATTAAAAGTCCAATTACGACAGTTTTAAATGTTAAAGGGAGGGAAAAGCCTTTCCACAATAACTTACTAAAATTATATAATAGTAGATAAGAAAATATAATTAATCGGAAAGTAGTAATAACAATAGCCACCTTATTATGAGTAAGATAGAATAAATATATAGAATAGGATTGATAAGATTTTATAATTTTTATTTTACATATTATATGGTAATATAATTTTATATTACATATTATATGGTAATATAAAATTATCTTTTATTTATACAGACATTAAGAAAGGAATCAGAGTAAACACTGATGTAAATTATAACTTGAGAATAGAATTGGAAGAAAGAGAAAAAACATTTTTTTTTTTTATTATTTATAGATACATAAACATTTACGCAGTTTTTCGTCACAAGGCAAAATACACGAGAATCAAGAATGATAACGCAAATTCTTTGGGTGCTATTAGCGGTAAGGCAGATGGAGGCACGCCTGCCGGTAGAAATAGAAAAGTTAAAGGAAACGCCACTGGTATTTGAAAGAACTAATCGTGCACTATTTTTCAAGGATACGTGGACAATATTAACGAAAATAGAACGTAACGACTTTCAGGAAGTAATAAACGAACTGGAAGAGTACATAGATAACATGCACAATATATGTGAACATTTAAACAGACAACTAGAAATAAACAAGTTTAAGGAAGCCTGTCTAAACTTGAATCAGCCGTTGAAGGCCACAGTTAAGCAATTGAGAAGAAACGAGGAAATAATTAACCTCACTAGTAAAGATAAAAAAAGGAATAAAAGAGCCCTAGAGTTTGTGGGAGATGCGTTGAACTGGGCCTTTGGAACCATGAGTCAGAAAGACGCAACCGAAATCCACAACCATCTGGAAGATTTAAATAACCGACAGGCGGAAACATATAAAATAATGGAACAACAAGTTACGGTAATGAAGTCAACGTATAATAAAACCACGACAGCGTTAAAACAATCAGCAGAAGAAATAGACAAGCTACAAAGGGATCTAGCCAACACCGTAGCTAACCAAATAGTCATAAATAACCGAAACGAACATAAAATAGCGCAAGTAGAATACTTACTGCGCACAATATAAATACAAGCCGCAATACAAGCTAGCCTAGTAGAAATACAAGGAAAACAGGAGTTGGAGATTCAAATTCTGGATGACTTTTACAGAGGAACACTGCACCCTTCCATATTACAAGGGGATGATCTCAGGGAGCAAATAGGAAGTTTGGACCTAACGAATAAGGCCAAATGGTTGCTAAGTGATGTGTTCAGGATACATCAACTAGCTAAGGTGAATACTCTAACCACTGCAGGGGATACACTGATAAGAATAACAATACCATTGCCTGAGGAAGAACTTTTTACAATATACAAAATATACCAGATGGTAATATTTACTAATACAACTTACGATTTAACAGTGAAACCAACATTCGAATACATGGCCGAATCAAAAGAAGAATGGCAATTCATGGCTTTGACAAAAAATGATTTAGATAACTGCAACCTCATAACCGATACAATAGAGAAAAACGGAATTACAACACAGGACACGCTAATATGTAAAAGTCGAGGAAAAAAATTAAGTGGTAGGCACCCAACATGCGAAATAGCGTTACAGCAGCATAATAATGAAGATATTAAAAACGTATGCATTGCTACGGCAACCCCGGCAAGCGGGGGAATGATAGTAAAAATGGAAACACCCAATAAATGGCTATACAACTTCAGACGAAACAACATATTTGAAACAACGTGCGGAACTGGATCAAATACAATATCTCTGAAAGGAGCAGGTATATTAACAATAACCGAACAATGCAAAATACATAATCAGGACAGTACAATAGAGTTCGAAGGAAGTCACACTAATGAAATGAGCAAGATACACGACAAAATAGACCATTCCGAATTAATACAGTTCCTAAGGGACAACTTAACAAACGCAACATTGAACACGAAGACCGAAACAAATCTACGACCAATCATAGTAACGGATCATACCAGGCTAAGGCAAACATTGGAGGCCGGGGAGAAGGATCTAGTAGAGTTACATGCAGAAATCAAACGGGCCGAGATGACGCAAACAATTCAACAGAGACAACAGGTAGTCGAAATAGCAGGAGCATCTGCAACAGTGGGAACAATGCTTATGATAGCACTAGTAATTGTATACATACGGCGCAAAACAAAGCGACCAGTCAACACGTCAGTGCAACAAGTTATCCAAAGACCAACCATCGAAGTGATACACGAATCAACACTAAGAGAGGTGCGAAACCAACGAGCAGAATCCAACGCTGAGCGCCCATTCAATTCCAACGCCTAAAGCCAGATGCACGCTAAGCAGTTGAAGTATCCGATTAATGAATATATATATAATGAAATTTAATAAAAAAAAAAAATATAAATAAGGGAATTTTTTTTTTCTCTCTTGTAACAAAGGCAATAAATAAATTTGTATATGTAAAAATGAATACCACATGTATGTAACGCCATCACTTGAGAACGGGCGGACCGATTTGACTGATTATTATTATTTTGTTGTGTTTCTAGTTTTCAGAACAAGGTTTATATGAAGCTTGTATATAGAGGAAAAAAAAAAACAAACCTCGTTAAAAACTTCGAAGGGAAAAAAAAAAATCTGTAACCCAAACGTTGGAAACTAATAAGATAAAAACTCATCTGTTAAATTTTGTTTTTCTTTTCCTTTTATTGCATAATTTTAATAATCTAAAAAGGAATTTATTAAATACAAAGGGAAAATTTAGTGTCTAGTCCAAAACCCGCAGGCTAGGGTATAATTCCGGGATCTCGGGGTCATCCGAGCGAAGAACGCGGAGGAGATCCAAAATCAACCACAGCTTCCGGATAGTAGGGTGTTCATTGAAGTCCTCCTGGAGACCTCGTATCGCCAGAATCAGGGGTTCCAGATCCCATCGCCTGTTCTCAACATCCTTCAGCAGGGCAACCATGTAAAGCCCCAGTGGTAGCCGATAGTGTTGCACGGGATAGAGCAAATTGAACATTTTAAGATTTGAAGTACTCGCGTATCACTTGAAGTAAACTAATTATTGACAGAGAAAACCGCGCGAATTTATACTGCATTTCCACAGGGCGAACTTCGATTTTCCCTGAGTATGCAAAACGCTAAGGTAGTAAAAGGTTTTAAAATTGCAATTTCAGCGGGGGAAGTAACTAAAAAAAAAAATAAATTGAAATTAAGCGAAATAATCAATATTCGCGAAAACATCCGCAGGAAATGCATAACAGCTTACATTTTTTACACCCTACATTAGATGCGTATGAACACTGGGTATAAGCATTCAGGTCAATGGGTGAATGGGGAGAATAGGTCAGGTTAATATGTGAATACATATTCATAAGGTGCGCATTACATTAAACAATAGATATTACACAGTACACATTCAAAAGACTCAAACCCATATGTGAGACATATTGGAGGCGTAAAGAAATCCAGTCCCATTTTAGATTATTTCAGTGTGTATTATATATTTTCTAGCTAATGAAGGATAGTAGAATTCAACTTTAGTTCATTCACTGGAAATTGAGCCGAGAAGAAGGCAATCCTCACCAATTCAAAGGATATGACATTGGCAAAGATGGCCTAAAACAATGTCCAACGATTCGAAATCTTACTTACAAACTAACCCTAAATATTGAAAAGAATAGAAAAAAAAAATATACACAATATACAAAAGAAAAAAAAAACATTAAAAAATATTTTAAGAATTAATAAAAGAAATTGATTTTAAAAAAAAAAAAAAAAAGAAAAAATCAGAAAGAGAAAAATATGTAGAATAAGATAAGAGAAAAAAAAATTAAATATAAAAAAAGGAGAAGTTTTAAAAAAAGAAACAAACGACAAGAGAATAAAAAAAAAAAAAAAACAAAATTTTTACTAACACAACTAATTGAAACTAATCACTAACTTTTAACTACCTGCGTTTCAGTAAGCAAAGACCTGCTTACTTAAACGCAAATTACAGCATTTGTACACAAAAGGGTACAAATTACCTAGTTGCTCCAAAACAGCAACATCCCAGGTTTTTGAAAACTGAAGAAATTCAAAACCAGAGAAAAGAAAAAAAAACCTGAGGAAGAATTGCTTCAAGCCACCTTCAGGGCATTGCACTTAGCAGTTAAAATTCTGCTTGCAAAGAAATTCGAAACCTAAAAAAAAAAACAAACATGAGGAAGATTTGTTTCAAGCCGTTTTTAGGGCATTGCTCTCCGCAAGCACTTTATGCTTGCGACGCGTTTAATTGCGAACGTTTAATAACGAAAAAGTAAAAATTAAAAAGGGAAAGAAGAGAAAAAAAAATCGTTTCAGCAAGCAAGAAAATTTGCTTATTAAAACGAAGCTAAAATGAGTAAAAGAAGAAGAAAACTATTAATAAATTGAAAAATAATGTACTATGTTATGTATTAGAATATGGTATTTTCAAGGAGAAATTAATTAGTAGTTACTTTAATTAGTTATATTTAATGAAATGTCAGCTCCGGGAGCAAGAGCGTTTAATGTTCATGTTATTGTTTTCTTCAATGTTCTTTTCTTATTAACAAGTTTGATGCTTCTGTACATATACATTATGTTGTTTAGATAATACATTATAGTCTTTAATTGTTGTCCACAATTGTAATTTCAATTTTTGTAAACTTATAGTTTTGCTAAAAAAAAAAAGGCTCAGTAAATTGCAATTCAATTCAATTCAATTATATTTAATGAAATTACTAAAATTAAATAAATTGTTTAGTAAAAGTAAATTAAAAATGTAATTATAATTCAATATTATATACTCGCTAATATAGCATTATACAATAGAGTGTAAACAGTGAAAATATACTGTTTGTATAATACAGTAATTTGTATTCAATAGATATAGTTAAGACAACAACACCCATAACAACATCGAGCAAGCAGCAACAACAACGGCGACAAAAACCCCAACATTCGCATGTCGCTGCTAATCTACCGACTTGATCCAGAGATGTCATTCGCGTTTTTTTTGGAAACTCTAAAATTTTAATGCCGCTACGTACCAATCAATTTCCTGGATGTCGTCACCAATCTGAGAGGCAATGAACACACCACACCTGAAGTTTATCTCGGGACAAAAGGTCGTCTTTGACACCGAACCAGGCTGTAGTCTGTCATACTTACGGATATCACACTACATCATTACAGAGCATGATTCTATTTAATTGCACGTTTATAAACTCCGTGCAGACAATCGTTGAAGAAGGTGCATTGATCGCACTTGACGAATTTCTAATTAAGTAATTAGAAAAGACGCAAGAAAGACGAAGTTGGCTGCAGTTTAATTTCTCTGATTGGAATGCAGTTGGAAGTACAAACCGCTGGTTGTGGTGGACGGGATACTTTCGTGGTCTGAGTTCATGGTGCTGTTGGTTCGATAAGTGTAACAGGATAATCCAGGAACCAGGATCTACAACTGCAATAAGTACAGCGTTTGGTACAGCTTAGAGAGTACATGGGAACAAGTCCAGGAGCTGCGTGACTTCACACACAACAACCACAACACACGTGAACAACGAGGATACACTAAGGTAGAAGTTAAGGTAGATTTAAGTTACATAATATTAGAGAATTAGAATAAACCACTCCTGTATCATATTGTACAGAAAAAATTAATATCGCTTCACGATATTAATTTTTTCTTTCCCTAAGGGTGGAGGGATGTTGTATGTCGCATTCACACTATGAAGGCAAGAACATTGGCACTTGTTAATAACTCAGTTAGTGAGTCAAGGTCAAGTTCAGCTTATAGTGCAAGCCAAGCATTTTGTTTTGGGAAGCTCGAAAGCCAAGCTAGCAACCAGCACTCTGCATGGTAGCAAGTGTGGAAGGTAATTATAAACTCCGGGCAAAGCTCTGGAAAGCCAAGATAGTAACCAGCACCGTCTGCATGGTAGCAAGTGTGGAAGCTAATTGCCACCAAATAGCTTTTTTCGAGCTCAAGCCAAGAAGCTTTCCGAATAAATAAAATTAGCTAAACTAAAAAGCAAACAGCAAACGCGGAAGAATTAAATCGTTCCCAATTTAATTCTGCCGACGTTAATATTGGCAAATATTAATATTAAGAATTTAATATTGCAAAATAGTGGAATTGCGACATACCGGTCCACTTTAGTTTCGCCGACGGCTACGTCGTCGAGCTTAAGTAAAAATGATTTAATGTTCAAAAGTAGAGTTCTGTTTGTGAGCCCACAGCGCGTAGACTGCCGCTGCATAGTTGAGAAAAAAAATAAAGAACACTAGAAGGCATTCCGGTCTTTTCCTTTGGGAGGATCATCATTTCCAGGAGGATACCACAACAGGGGTGTGTATCACTATTTTACCGCTACTTTCACGGTAAATGTTCTTCTGAAGTAGCCAGCCTGATTCCTCCGATTCAGGTATTTAGCAGAACTACTCGGCTTTCCAGAGCGGTGCACCCATTTTATGTCGCGATTCCGTTCCAACGAACCACGCATTACCGTGAGAGTTCGTTTTTCGGTCGCGTCGTTAGATTGTGGAATAATCTCCCTGCGAATGTCTTCCCGCCCACTTACAGCGTCGAAACATTCAAGCGAAGTGTAAACCGTCACTACTCCCTCTTTCCCCCTTCCCACTAACCTGTCATCCCTTCGGAACCAACAAATGCTGTGCATGGGTAGGGGGCATCCCCTTAACTTGGTTTCATCTGTCATACAAAAAAAACAAAAAAAAAAAAAAAAAAAAAGTAAATTTGCATTGAACAATTTGGTATTATAATCACTATATAGTCTTAGAAAGTTCTATTATGATTGCGTTTCGATTCATTGCATAAGTTAAGAAATGTGTCATGGTCACGGAAGCCGTACTGGTTGATCGTTGATCAACTCGTTGCTCTTTAGATACCTCATTAAGTTAAAGTTTACAATGCTCTCCATAACCTTGAAGAGCACTGAGCAGATTGCTATGGGCCGGTAATTTGCAGGAGTCGTAGCCTCACCTTTTTTGGGGGCTGGCTGCACATTGGCAATCTTCCAGGAAGTAGGAAAAACTCCTGAAGTAAGCGATAAATTAAAGCGATTGCACAATGGGAGAGCCAGTGTTGAGGCGCACTTTCTCAACACATGGGCTGAAATGCCATCCGGTCCCGAGGATTTATTGACGTTGAGGTTTGCAAGCACTCTTTTAGCAGACCGCGTTCGAAAGTGCATCTCAGGCATAATATGAGACACACCAAATATCACGGGTAGTGGTTAGCTACTCTCAGGAAGAGAACAGTTTTCAGCAAACATTTTGGCTAATAAGTTTGCCTTATCAACCGAGTGAGTGAAGATCTGATCATCCTTGAGGAGAGTTGGAATAGACGATCCCGTCTGATTATTCACTCTTCTGATGAAACCACACTGTCCGCTTCGGAGTTGGCTGGTGAGCGCAGCGAAGATTAGATTGTGGGAACTTAGCAGAAATTGTAGCGTGGTCCGAATTACCAAGAAGTGTAAGAATATTCACGCTGAAAACATAACCAAGGCTTTAGCGTTGTCGATTAAGAAAATCGTTGAGAGAATGATTACAGTAAAGGCTTTGTCAGTTTTTTTACAGCTACTAATTTCTGTGCTTTGTTGTCTCTTGTTTGTTTTGTGATATTAAGCTCTCCTTGGCTTCAAAAAAATCAGGTTTGAATATTTCCATTCATTTTTTTATTCCTCCATTAGGTAAAAATTATTCCTTCATTTAGGTAAAAATCGCCCCTCCCGTAGTAGTCGGCGGTTGGCACAACTCACCATGTTCAAAATCCATCTTTAAACACGACGGAGCGACGGTACCAAAACATTTGCAAGAATAGGGTGTCGTCCGCTAGCTTATACAAAACTTGTCAAATGGCGGATTTCTAATCGAAAAATTAATGCTTAATGTATTCATTTAGTAAGAACATACAATTTTATATCTGAACAGTTATATGTTGTAATGCTGTGTGTAAAAATAGGCGAGTCCATTTATATACTTTACGCTCGCAAGGAAAGAGAAGAATAATATGAGTATATATACCTTATCTTCTCTTTAGCCTCATAGGAGGCGGTTAAGTATAAATAAATAAATGTATATATTATTGTTCAGTGCCACCTTCAGGTTCAGTGTCGGTCCGCCATCTGTCTGTCTTTTTAAATAAAGATTACGAGATAATATTGAGCAGAGATATTGCGTTGAAACTTTCCACAAATATTTTTTGTCTATTAAGCCAGTTAGTGATTGAAAGTGGGTGTAATCGGTTGACTTGGTAGCTTCCCCAAAATCGGGTAGGTCTTTTCCTCGTACAGATTTTTACAGAGTATAAGTACAAATTTTTTTTGATAGTAAGATGATTTTTTTCTGGCAATTATATGACTAATAAAATGAGAACAATTATTATGAGTTTTGTAAAATTAATTAAATATTTAATTTTCATGTTTTTAGGTGGATGAAATGTATCGTGAAGCTCCTATTAAAAAAGGCCTCTTTGATTATATTGAATTTACGAGAATACTAAAGCATGGGGTCAAGGATGAACAGTAAATTTGCATTGTTTCAACTTGTTTCAAGAGTTGATTTTTGATGTGCATTTTAATTTACCATAATAACTTGCAATTTTAATCACGTTTTATATAATTAACGTTTTAACAAAAATAAAAGTACTAACACATGTAAAAAATATTCTGTTAAATTTTACAAATAAACTATTTTCCTACGACTTATTTTTTATTTTTACATATCTTGTAAATAAAAGAACGAACAATTTTGTATTATAATCACTATATAGTCTTAGAAAGTTCTATTATGATTGCGTTTCGATTCATTGCATAAGTTAAGAAATGTGTCATGGTTTGCCAAGCCGGTAATCTGGCCGGCAAAGTGGTGGCTGTCATGGTTGCCTCTCCATCAGGTTGTCAACGCCAGGAACACACTTGGATTTTATATTTGATGCCGGTTTAACACAGCGTGAATTTTGTAAGGGTTAGAAAATTCTAGTCTTTATACTCCCCTCTTCCTTCGGGTAACCGGCGAAGGGACACGGTCTTGGATTGTGGGCGGGAGCTTAGGGTGACTCGGTACCCTTCGCGAAAGAACTGCATTCGATGTCGGTGTCGGCTGGCTGAACGTTCCCTTACCAGTCTTTGGAAACGCTCTATGATCACAGCCACTGAGGCCGGCTGTGGACAGTCGGCATCCGGCTGAGTCGAAGTTTGGTAAACCTTCTAACTGCACGAATTCTCCCGGAGCCAATGGGACTGTTGGGGCTCGGTCGGCAGCGTCATGGTCACTCTCCTCTCGCTCTTTCGTAAGTGCGTTTTTCCCTTCAGCGGGGTTGCTGTCGGCGACGGAACTATCCTCCTTTTCCGGGTCGTCGAATGGGTTCTACTTCCCTACACAGATCATCGTAGTACCCTCCGCTGAGGGGGTCGTAGTACGTCAGGAGTTGGGGTGTGTCCGCCGACAATGTTATCAATTCTCCTATACGCTTGACGACGTCGTCGTCCACCACAAACGGGTCCAACCATTGGGGTGTTGCGCTCGGCCTCACACGATCGCCTCTGGCGAGCCCTCCAGTCCTCCTACTTCCTCCCACGCATCACACGTGCAAAGACCCGTGTACGTCTGCTTCCAGGAGGTCGCCTAGTGAGAGCGAATCGAGACCCAAAGGGTCTTCCTCGCCCGCTTCGGTTGACTTGGTGGCCCATTCGGCGGTAGACGGTTTCGGACATTTGGGTCCTGCTGCTCCCTCCTCAGCATGAGAAAAGCCCCTTTTACCGTATTCCTGCTCCGTGGACGTACTCTCTAATTTGAGCACCAGAAGCGCTACTATTTTGGAATTTCGCTGGTCTCGCCAATTCCTGTCTCTGACTCTCTCTCTTGATGTTTGGACAGAAGGCCCCGGTCAATATCAGGTCAAAGTTTTGGGTCGGTCGAGCTAGCCACTCCTCTAGAAAGTGTAACATAAACACTCGGCAGTCATGCCCGTTGGTTTGTTGTTGGACGGAGACCTCGTACAACGGGAAGTCGTTATTGTCGAAGCGAGGCAATTGGAGGTCTGGGCGCTTGACCTGCAGCTCGATGGTAAGGTAATCTCGCAGGATGTTCGCGACATCTTCGTGCAGACTTGTGGTGGGTGAATTGAATTGTAGTAGAAGCGGCTGCCCTGCTTCTTTGACCTCCGCCCCTATGGTGACTTTCATCTGTGTGGGCCAGTAGCCCACCATCAGCCACCAGTGATCAGCCTGGTTGATTGCGACTAGGATGGATTCCATGTCGACCAGTTCTACCCAAACGTCCAACGGCGATCGCCTTGGTGCCGTTTGGCTGCGGTGGCGCCCCGGGAAAGTCTTTCGCAGGAGAACAGGCTGAAAATGAAATCCCGGCGGCGGGCCTCTGGTGACGCAACTTTCTCGTCGGCCAGACGGATGATGAACTCTATGATGACGTCATTTAGCCACCGGCCGTTTGTAGTCGCTCATTCGGATGGTCACGTCGCCGACCCCCGATTGGTATGTCAAGACGTGTTCCGAGGGGTTCACCCCTGCATCTGGGACGGTATGGCGGATAGTCGCTCGGACGGCTGGAATCGGTTGATCTTCGCCTGGTTCGTCGCCCACCCGGGTCAGCTCGTGTCGGAAGCTGAGCGCCATTTATGCTCGGGAACTTGGATCCGCTGGTACCCTTAATATATTTCGTAGTCTGTCTACGAAGCCCGCAGGTTGGCTTGCTGGGGTAATGGGCTCCATCTATGTCTGTGGTGTGATGTCCACCTAGACCTGGTCTCTCGCCTCGGTTCCATCCCGTTGGTGGTATGGTTTCAGCTCGCTGATGTGTGCAGTGCGGACGCGTCCACAACCTTCAGCACCGTCTGAGTAATCACTAGCGAGATGAACCCGAGAACTCGATACAGCCTTTCGAATTTCGAGGCCAGTTTCGCGTTGAATTTGTCAGTTGATTTGGATAGGTGGTGAGCCTTATCAGCTGTCCGATTTAAAGGGCACAGTTCCTCCTCCGTAAGTTATAGTGACGGACCTCGTCCTGGGATGCCCGCTTTAAGTTATTGCGTACAAGCCCCCACGCCTCTCTGAGTCGGGATACGTCTTCCGTTGGTGTACTCGTATGCTCGTTTCCAGTTCCAAACGTCTTCTCGTCGTACAGGATTTTTGGTAGTCTTGGTTCTCTCCCTTGTTTCACGTAAACCAGTCTATGTCCCGTGGACTCCGAAACTGCTGTGCCAGTAGTAGTTTCAGCGAAAATCTTTTTGCAAAAATTATGGCGGTTAAAACTGGATTGGGATGCCGCAATTCATCAAGATCTTCACACCTCTTGGGAAAACTTCAAGGATAAATTACCAGAACTGGAAAAGATTTCAATTCAACGTCATGTTTTTGATCACCAAACACGTAAGAACTTTCAAGTCCACATATTTGCAGACGCTTCTGAGCAGGCCTATGGCGCTGTATCATACATAAGGTGTACCGATGTGAAGGGCGCAATTCGAGTACGATTTCTCTGTGCGAAATCAAAGGTTGCAGCCGTTAAACAAATCAGTCTTCCACGATTAGAACTCTGCGCAGCAAAATTAGCCGTAGATCTAATGAGAAGAATTCAACAAGAGTTAAACATTAATAAAGAGATAATTTATCTGTGGACAGACTCAAGAGCTGTTCTTGGTTGGGTCAATGCAAGCTCCGCAAATTATCATACTTTTGTGGCTACTCGAGTAGCTTCAATACAACGCAACACGATATCCAAACAATGGAGTTATGTATAATCGCATCACAATCCTGCTGATATACTATAGTGTCCAGGGGTGTGACCCCAGAAAAAATTGCAGTCAACAATTTTTGGTTTTATGGTCCCATATTTTTACACGAATCCGAAGGACAATGGCCGTCTCAACTTGCAAAACATGAAGAATGCTGTATAGAGCGCCGCAATAACGTCAAAGCAGTTCTGACATCAAACGTCAATTCATCAGAAGACTTGTTAACAAGGTTTAAACACAGCCACTCATTTAGGCGATTGCAGAGAATCGTGGCTTACATTCTTCGTTTTGGCAACACATCAAAGCTAAGAACATGTACTGCAACACCAAGTTTAACTGAAATGGAAAAAGCTCTTCTTTGCGTTAACAAAATAATGCAAAAGAATGAGTTTGGAGACGACATAAAAAACCTCCGCCAATACAAATGCGTCAACCGAAGCAGCTCGTTAAGCAGTTTAGCACCTTTTATGAGTGAAGATGGCCTTTTACGAGTAGGCGGACGCCTTGAATCAGCTCTGCTAAATTTAGACTCAAAACATTCAATTGTTCTATCCTACCGCCACCCCGTAACCAAAATGTTAATAAATGATCTACATAAAGAACACCTTCATGTAGGTCCACAGACACTCTTGTCTATCGTTAGACAGCGATTTTGGCCAATAAAAGGGAAAACACTTGCTCGTTCTGTTGTCCAAGGATGTACGAGATGCTCCAGGATGCAGCCAAAGCTACTTACACAATTAATGGGCAATTTAAAGGCAGATCGTGTACAACCAGCGCGACCATTAATCAATGCAGGAGTTGACTTCTTCGGTCCAGTTTGGACTAATTTCAAACTTCGCGGCAAGCGGCCAAAAAAGGCTTACGTCGCTGTTTTCCCACAAAGGCGGTGCATATGGAACTTGTGAGTGACTTAACCACGGAAGCCTTTTTAGGCGCTCTCAAACGCTTCATGGGTCGACGTGGACACTGCCAAAAAATATACTGCGATAACGCAACAAATTTCGTAGGTGTAAGAAATCAACTTCAAGAGTTACAGAACGCGGTACAATGAAAAGATGCTCAAGAAAGGATAGTCGGAGAATGCAGCAAAAGAAGAGTTGAATTCCTATTCATATCCCCAAGAGCGCCTCATTTCGGCGGCTTGTGGGAGGCAGCGGTAAAGTCAGCCAAAGAGTTATTGCAGCACACTTTATCTTCTAATAAGAGGCACACAGCCTCTCTAACGTACGAGGAATTGGAAACTGTCATCATTGAAGCAGAAGCTATAATAAATTGTCGACCTATAACGCCTCTGTCATCAGACCCAAATGACTTAACCTCTCTAACTCCTGGACATCTTCTAATCGGCGCACCTCTTGTATCAACAATCAAATCAAAAATTAAATCATCTTCAACACCGATATAAGTGGAAAACTGAATGTCATAATATAACTCCTGGAACTTTAGTCGTTATAAAGGATGACAACTTGCCACCACTAAAATGGTCGCTGGCACGTGTTATACAGGTAATCCGCAAGAGATGATGGACTCGTTCGAGTAGTACATGTGCGCACACCAACAAATGTGATACGACGCCCAGTGCATAAAATAGCGCCATTGCCATCAGAGACTCCCACTGACAACAATCAAAGCAGCAGCTCCAGCTATCAAGTTGACAACGGTCCAAGCGACCAAACCCACCAAAACGAATTAAGAACACTGATGAGGGGCCTCAAGGAGAACAACAATCAAACACGTAAAAAATAACGCATCAGCATTGGTTCAGCAATAGTTAATCCTTATGGTTATGTTACTTGTTTCACCTGGTCACAGCAAAGATATGCAAATACAAAGGTTCAACAATGACCCAGAAATTTACTTCGAAAACCTTAGTTTTGCGGAAATCATTGTAAGCGACTGGAATTTAATAACTTTCTTCAAACTACAGACTCAGATTCAGTGTCCTGGACTCAGAATATGCCGAAGAAATAGCTACCACGATCGACAAAATTTATCTAAATGAAGAATATTTGACATCAGCAATACGAAACCAGACGTTATTCATAGACACCACATTAAATATCATGCAAAAGAATCAAGAAGAGATTGAAGGCGAATTTAGTAAAATTAAGGAAGTAATTGAACACATCAACTCGGAATTCAGAAAGTTTAAGCAACTTTTCGACATGCGTCTAAGATTTTACGAAATGTCTCTTCACACATTGACAGTTCTAAACAACTACCAACGAATGCAAAACTCTCTCTTTGACATATTAATAGATTCTCACCAAGGAAAAATGAATCCAGAATTAATTCCCCCCGCCATACTTCAAGCGGAATTAATCAAGGTCCAGACTAACTTAACAAAGACAATGAGGCTCCACTACCCACAAACGGACTTCTAAAATTTTACCAACTAATGCCGATAGAGAGCCAAATAACGAAAACATATATTATCTTCAAAGTAAGAATTCCACTAATTTCAACAGAATCGTTTGAACTTTTGAAACTTACGCCCATTCCATGGAAGGGCAACAGCGGCTTCAAAATAATAACACCATCGACACCGTATATGATGGCAAACTTACACAGAGATCAATATTATCCCATAATGGAGACAGAGCTTCAACAGTGCTTTTCACTTAAAGAAAACGAACACCTGTGCAGACATCACAATCCGATTCTGAAACGAGGATCCTCCAAAGCTGCTTGCGAAATCAATTTGCTCGATGATGGACAAAACTCAGTTGTGATGTGACCGCGGACGGAGGCGGATGGTGTGCCCGCCAGTACTTTTCGTTAATCAGTGTTCGGGCATATAAAATCGAAAACAATAGTGAAAACAATTACCTACGCCGCAACACACTCTTAACACAATAATAACACTTTACCAAACAACACTTTTTAACGAACAAACAATAGTGCACTACTTATTAACAACTCAACTTAATAACAAATAAATAAAATTTTATCTAATTACAACAAATAAATACACAATCAAACGGGACGCAGAGAACCATGCGAGGGGCTTTTTTATGCTCTCCGCAGTAAAGCTCAGCACTTAGTTTGCTTTCACTCTTCCTCCTTCTTCCTGGTCCCGTTAGGTGTGCATGCGGCTGTGAGTGCTGCGTGGGCTGAAGCGCGGCAAGATAAAGGCATAACACTTGTCTTGTCGCGTTTTGCTTTGCTTGCGACGTACGCGTGGCCGCTTGTACGGCTGACCTTACACTTCGCCGCAGTGGGCGGCGATGACAAAATTCCGCATAGACTCCACCAATGTACGTGGCTTGAGGGCGAATTTCTTCGCGGTCTATGCGCATATCTGTACTCACCAACCGCATATAATGGCACTAGGTGAGACCCAGGTGTCTGAGGTTGCAGATCCACTGGACTTTCACATGCCGGGGTACCATTTACTGCCATTGTTTTTACCACAGAGAGGCCTCGCCTTATACATTTGCAGTGATGTTGCGTACCAGTGTCAGCAACACCTTTGCACGTCGGATGCCGAATTTAGCTCCATGTGGGTTAAGTTCAAAATCCAGTCGCACATCCTGCACTTCTGCTTCATTTACAGAAGCCCGGGTCTAGGGAGGCTGCCAACTTTTGATAAATTGGACAGTCTCTCTGATTCGATTTCTAAAATTCTGGAATCGTATCCGAACAGTGAAATTGTTGTTGCTGGTGATTTCAATGTTTATAATTCCAATTGGCTAAGTCATTCGAGTCACACAACACCTGAGGGTTTGTATGTTGAGTTATTTGCTGAGTCTAATAGTTTGACTCAATTAGTGAAGGAACCAACGCACTTTCCCTGCGTTGATGGGCAAAACCAAAATATTCTGGACCTTTTTCCAACTTCACATCACAGTAAGTATGATGTGAATGTTCTTGCACCTCTTGGTAATTCGGACCACGCTACAATTTCTGCTACCTTCCCATATTCTAGACTTCAATCCGCTCACCAGACAGCTCCGAAGCAGAAAGTGTGGCTTTATGAGAAGGCTAATTGGGATGCGCTGAACTTTTTCATCCGTTTCAATTGGCAATTGTGTTTCAGAGATAGAAACATGCTGCAGCAAAATTGGTAGAAAATATAATTTTATTTGGTACGAGGTCTTTTATACCCAATAAAAGAATTTCCATTAAACCAAAAGACCATACCTGGTTTAATGCGACTTGCAGACAAGCAGTCAGGTCTAAAGAGGAAGCATTTAGGAATTGGTGTTTAAACAAAACTGCAGCTACTAAATTGCTGCGCAATCAGGCCAGAAATATGTGCAATGCCACTATAAAGCGCGAAAAAGTTCTTTACGAACAGCACCTTAGACGTAGAGTTCTTGAATACCATAAGGGTAGCAAGAACTTTTAGTCGTTCGTGGGGAGGGTGAAAAATCAGACGAGAGCGTCTATTCCAACTCTCTTCAGGGATGATCAGACCTTCACTCACTCGGTTGATAAGGCAAACTTATTAGCCAAAATGTTTGCTGAAAACTGCTCTCTTCCTGAGAGTAGCCAACCACTGCCCGCGGTCGATGATATATCTCATACTATGCCTCAGATGCATTTTCGAACGCGAGCTGTTAAAAGAGTGCTTGCAGACCTCAATGTCAATAAGTCCTCGGAACCGGATAGCATTTCAGCCCATGTGTTGAGAAAGTGCGCCTCAACACTGGCTCGCCCATTGCGCAATCTCTTTAATTTATCTTTTACTTCAGGAGTTTTTCCCGCTTCCTGGAAGATTGCCAATGTGCAGCCAGTTCCCAAAAAAGGTGAGGCTACGAATCCTGTAAATTACAATCTGCTCAGTGCTCTCTAAAGTCATGGAGAACATTGTAAATTTTAAATTGATGAGGTATTTAGAGAGCAACGAGTTGATCAGCGATCGCCAGTACGGCTTCCGTGCTCACCGTTCCACCGGCGATCTGATGGCATTTCTCACTGAGCGGTGGAGCAGTTGTATTCACCGGTTCGGTGAGAGCAAGGTTGTTGCTCTGGATATCTCCAAGGCATTTGACCGGGTGTGGCATAAAGCACTCGTGTCTAAACTGGTTGCTTATGGTGTAGGTAATACTTTCACTCGATGGATATCGAGTTTCCTCAGCGACCGTTCTATTCGGGTTGTGATAGACGGCTTTGCTTCCGAAGAGCACTCCAATTTTGGCAATTGTGTTTCAGAGACACACACTTAATGCTGGAGTTCCGCAGGGTTGTGTCCTGTCTCCGACACTTTTTCTTATTTTCATCAATGACCTTCTGTCATTGACATCAAACCCCGTCTACTCGCTTGCTGATGACAGCAGCATTTGTGATTCAAATTCATTTTCCAGGCGTCCTTCCATTCTGGAGATCACTAGAAGATGCAGAATTATGAATGACACACTCCAATCCGACCTCAATAAAATCCAGGAGTGGGGTCGTGCGAATCGGGTCGATTTTAATGCGCGGAAGACCCAATGCTGTTTGTTGACCCACAAGCGTTTGGCGGGTGACAATTTCCCACCTCTAAATATGGGTGGTGTGGATATTAATGAGTCGGAGGCTCTTGATATTCTGGGCATGTCAATCCATTGCGATCTTCGCTGGAACGATCACATCTTTGACGTGTCGAAAGAAGCAGCCAAGTGCTTAGGCTTTCTTAAGCGGTGTAAGAAATACTTCACTCCAACCGATCTTCGTTGTATCTACACCACCTATATCCGTCCGAAAATGGAGTACAATTCGCATATATGGTCGGGAGCTTCGCGAACATATCTTCAGCTGCTAGACCGTGTCCAATGTCGTGCGTTAAAACTTATAGGGGACAGTAGGGTATCCAGCTCTATTGAAACCTTGGAGCGTAGTCGTGATGTAGGGTGTGTATCATTATTTTACCGCTACTTTCGTGGTAAATGTCCTCTGAAGTAGCCGGCCTGATTACTCCGGTTCAGGTATTTAACAGAACTACTCGGCTTTCCAGAGCGGTGCACCCCTTTTATGCCGCGATTCCGTTCCAACGAACCACGCATTACCGTGA
The DNA here is from genome assembly GCA_922984085.1 of Sicus ferrugineus. Lineage (NCBI taxonomy): Eukaryota > Metazoa > Arthropoda > Insecta > Diptera > Conopidae > Sicus > Sicus ferrugineus. The sequence continues at coordinate 492,602 of OV277351.1, read as the reverse complement.
GAGTTCGTTTTTCGGTCGCGTCGTTAGATTGTGGAATAATCTTCCTGCGAATGTCTTCCCGCCCACTTACAGTGTCGAAACCTCTAAGCGAAGTGTAAACCGTCACTACTCCCTCTTTCCCCCTTCCCACTAACCTGTCATCCCTTCGGAACCAACAAATGCTGTGCATGGATGGGAGGCATCCCCTGAGCGTGGTTTCATCTGTCATAAAAAAAAAAAAAAACAAACATCATGCATCATTAACAGCATCATGCAACATTAACCCTCTTACTACAAACTCTTATTGTGTTAAGCTTCATAAGCTCCCTCTTCTTGTTCGGACAAAAGGCCCCGGTCAATATCAGGTCAAAGATTTGGGTCGTCCTAGCCACTCCTATAGAAAGTGTAACATAAACACTCGGCAGTCATGCCCGTTGGTTTGTTGTTGGACGGAGACCTCGTACAACGGGAAGTCGTTATTGTCGAAGCGAGGAAATTGGAGGTCTGGGCGCTTGACCTGCAGCTCGATGGTAAGGTTATCTCGCAGGATGTTCGCGACATCTTCGTGCAGACTTGTGGTGGATGAATTGAATTGTAGCAGAAGCGCCTGCCCTGCTTCTTTGACCTCCGCCCCTATGGGGACTTTCATCTGTGTGGGCCAGTAGACCACCATCAGGCACCAGTGATCAGCCTGGTTGATTGCGACTAGGATGGATTCCATGTCGACCAGTTCTACACAAACGTCCAACGGCGATCGCCTTGGTGCCGTTTGGCTGCGGTGGCGCCCCGGGAAAGTCTTTCGCAGGAGAACAGGCTACGGGCCTCGGGTGACGCAACTTTCTCGTCGGCCAGACGGATGATGAACTCTATGATGACGTCATTTAGCCACCGGCCGTTTGTAGTCGCTCATTCGGATGGTCACGCCGTCGACCCCCGATTGGTATGTCAAGACTTGTTCCGAGGGGTTCACCCCTGCATCTGGGACGGTATGGCGGATAGTCGCTCGGACGGCTGGAATCGGTTGATCTTCGCCTGGTTCTTCGCCCACCCGGGTCAGCTCGTGTCGGAAGCTGAGCGCCATTTATGCTCGGGAACTTGGATCCGCTCTTACCCTTAATATATTTCGTAGTCTGTCTGTGGCTTGCTGGGGTAATGAGCTCCATCTATGTCTGTGGTGTGATGTCCATTTAGACCTGGTCTCTCGCCTCGGTTACATCCCGTTGGTGGTATGGTTTCAGCTCGCTGATGTGTGCAGTGCGGACGCGTCCACAACCTTCAGCACCGTCTGAGTAATCACTGGCGAGACGAACCCGAGAACTCGATACAGCCCTTCGAATTTCGGGGCCAGTTTCGCGTTGAATTTGTCAGTTGATTTGGATAGATGGTGAGCCTTACCAGCTGTCTGATTTGACGAGCACAGTTCCTCCTACGCAAGTTATAGTGACGGACCTGGTCCTGGGATGCCCGCTTTAAGTTATTGCGTACAAGCCCCACGCCTCTCTGAGTCGGGATACATCTTCCGTTGGTGTACTCGTATGCTCGTTTTCAGTTCCAAACGTCTTCTCGTCGTACAGGATTTTTGGTAGTCTTTCATTTATGGAGTGCTCTTCGGAAGCCAAGGCGTATATCACAACCCGAATAGAACGGCTGCTGAGGAAACTCGATATCCATCAAGTGAAAGTATTACCGACACCATAAGTAGTCAGTTTAGACACGAGTGCTTTATGCCACACGCGGTCAAACGCTTTGCAGATATCCAGAGCAACAACCTTGCTCTCACCGAACTGGTGAATACAGCTGTTCCACCGCTCAGTGAGAAACGCCATCACATCGCCGGTGGAACGGTGAGCACGGAAGCCGTACTGGCGATCGCTGATCAACTCGTTGCTCTCTAGATACCTCATTAAGTTAAAGTTTACAATGCTCTCCATAACCTTGAAGAGCACTGAGCAGATTGCTATGGGCCGGTAATTTGCAGGAGTCGTAGCCTCACCTTTTTTGGGGGCTGGCTGCACATTGGCAATCTTCCAGGAAGTAGGATAAACTCCTGAAGTAAGCGATAAATTAAAGAGATTGCACAATGGGAGAGCCAGTGTTGAGGCGCACTTTCTCAACACATGGGCTGAAATGCCATCCGGTCCCGAGGATTTATTGACGTTGAGGTTTGCAAGCACTCTTTTAACAGCCCGCGTTCGAAAGTGCATCTCAGGCATAATATGAGACACACCAAATATCACGGGTAGTGGTTAGCTACTCTCAGGAAGAGAACAGTTTTCAGCAAACATTTTGGCTAATAAGTTTGCCTTATCAACCGAGTGAGTGAAGATCTGATCATCCTTGAGGAGAGTTGGAATAGACGATCCCGTCTGATTCTTCACTCTTCTTCTGATGAAGCCACACTGTCCGCTTCGGAGTTGGCTGGTGAGTGCAGCGAAGATTAGATTGTGGGAACTTAGCAGAAATTGTAGCGTGATCCGAATTACGAAGAAGTGTAAGAATATAACGCTGAAAACATAACCAAGGCTTTAGCGTTGTCGATTAAGAAAATCGTTGAGAGAATGATTACAGTAAAGCCTTTGTCAGTTTTTTTTACAGCTACTAATATCTGTGCTTTGTTGTCTCTTGTTTGCTTTGTGATTTTAAGCTCTCCTGGCTTCAAAAAAATCAGGTTTGAATATTTCCATTCATTTTTTTATTCCTCCATTAGGTAAAAATTATTCCTTCATTTAGGTAAAAATCGCCCCTCCCGTAGTAGTCGCCGATTGGCACAACACACCATGTTCAAAATCCATCTTTAAACACGACGGAGCGACGGTACCAAAACATTTGCAAGAATAGAGTGTCGTCCGCTAGCTTGTACAAAACTTGTCAAATGGCGGATTCCTAATCGAAAAATTAATGCTTAATGTATTCGTTTAGAAAGAACATACAATTTTATATCTGAAGAGTTATATGCTATAATGCTGTGTGTAGAAATAGTTCATTGGAACTACCACTACCTAACTTTCTACCTATCTAATATCTCATAAAGGATATAAGAAGAGACAAAAATTTATATCGGAGCGACAGTACTAAAATATTTGCAAGAATAGGGTGTCGTCCGCTACCTTATACAAAACTTGTCAAATGGCGGATTCCTAATCGAAAAATTAATGCTTAATTTATTCATTTAGTAAGAACATACAATTTTATATCTGAACAGTTATATGTTGTAATGCTGTGTGTAAAAATAGGCGAGTCCATTTATATACTTTACGCTCGCAAGGAAAGAGAAGAATAATATGAGTTTATATACCTTATCTTCTCTTTAGCCTCATAGGAGGCGGTTAAGTATAAATAAATAAATGTATATATTACTGTTCAGTGCCACCTTCAGGTTCAGTGTCGGTCCGCCATATGTCTGTCTTTTTAAATAAAGATTACGAGATAACATTGAGCAGAGATATTGCGTTGAAATTTTCCACAAATATTTTTTGTCTATTAAGCCAGTTGGTGATTGAAAGTGGGTGTAATCGGTTGACTTGGTAGCTTCCCCAAAATCGGGTAGGTCTTTTCCTCGTACAGCTTTTTACAGAGTATAAGTACAAATTTTTTTTGATAGTAAGATGATTTTTTTCTGGCAATTATATGACTAATAAAATGAGAACAATTATTATGTGTTTTGTAAAATTAATTAAATATTTAATTTTCATGTTTTTAGGTGGATGAAATGTATCGGGAGAGTCCTATTAAAAACGGACTCTTTGATTATATTGAATTTACGAGAATACTAAAGCATGGGACCAAGGATGAACAGTAAATTTGCATTTCAGACTTGTTTCAAGAGTTGATTTTTGATGTGCATTTTAATTTACCATAATAACTTGCAATTTTAATCAGGTTTTATATAATTAATGTTTTAACAAAAATAAAAGTACTAACACATATAAAAAATATTCTGTTAAATTTTACAAATAAACTATTTTCCTACGACTTATTTTTTACTTTACTTTTTTACATATCTTGTAAATAAAAGAACGAACAATTTTTTATTATAATCACTATATAGTCTTAGAAAGTTCTATTATGATTGCGTTTCGATTCATTGCATAAGTTAAGAAATGTGTCATGGTTTGCCAAGCCGGTAATCTGGCCGGCAAAGTGGTGGCTGTCATGGTTGCCTCTCCATCAGGTTGTCAACGCCAGGAACACCCTTGGATTTTATATTTGATGCCGGTTTAACACAGCGTGAATTTGTAAGGGTTAGAAAATTCTAGTCTTTATATTCCCCTCTTCCTTCGGGTAACCGGAGAAGGGACACGGTCTTGGATTGTGGGCGGGAGCTTAGAGTGACTCGGTACCCTTCGCGAAAGAACTGGATTCGATGTCGGTGTCGGCTGGCTGAACGTTCCCTTACCAGTCTTTGGAAACGCTCTATGATCACAGCCACTGAGGCCGGCTGTGGACAGTCGGCATCCGGCTGAGTCGAAGTTTTGTAAACCTTCTAACTGCACGAATTCTCCCGGAGCCAATGGGACTGTTGGGGTTCGGTCGGCGGCGTCATGGTCACCCTCCTCTCGCTCTTTCGTAAGTGCGTTTTTCCCTTCAGCGGGGTTGCTGTTGGCGACGGAACTATCCTCCTTTTCCGGGTCGTTGAATGGGTTCTACTTCCCTACACAGATCATCGTAGTACCCTCCGCTGAGGGGGTCGTAGTACGTCAGGAGTTGGGGTGTGTCCGGCGACAAAGTTATCAATTCCCCTATACGCTTGACGCCGTCGTCGTCCACCACAAACGGGTCCAACCATTGGGGTGTTGCGCTCGGCCTCACACGATCGCCTCTGGCGAGCCCTCCAGTCCTCCTACTTCCTCCCACGCATCACACGTGCAAAGACCCGTGTACGTCTGCTTCTAGGAGGTCGTCTAGTGAGAGCGAATCGAGCTTCTTCCTCGCCCGCTTCGGTTGACTTGGTGGCCCATTCGGCGGTAGACGGTTTCGGACTTTTGGGTCCTGGTGCTCCCTCCTCAGCATGAGAAAAGCCCCTTTTGCGGTATTCCTGCTCCGTGGACGTACTCTCGAATTTGAGCACCAGAAGCGCTACTATTTTGGAATGTCGCTGGTCTCGCCAATTCCTGTCTTTGACTCTCTCTCTCTTCTTGTTTGGACAGAAGGCCCCGGTCAATATCAGGTCAAAGATTTGGGTCGGTCGAGCTAGCCACTCCTCTAGAAAGTGTAACATAAACACTCGGCAGTCATGCCCGTTGGTTTGTTGTTGGACGGAGACCTCGTACAACGGGAAGTCGTTATTGTCGAAGCGAGGCAATTGGAGGTCTGGGCGCTTGACCTGCAGCTCGATGGTAAGGTAATCTCGCAGGATGTTCGCGACATCTTCGTGCAGACTTGTGGTGGGTGAATTGAATTGTAGTAGAAGCGGCTGCCCTGCTTCTTTGACCTCCGCCCCTATGGTGACTTTCATCTGTGTGGGCCAGTAGCCCACCATCAGCCACCAGTGATCAGCCTGGTTGATTGCGACTAGGATGGATTCCATGTCGACCAGTTCTACGCAAACGTCCAACGGCGACCGCCTTGGTGCCGTTTGGCTGCGGTGGCGCCCCGGGAAAGTCTTTCGCAGGAGAACAGGCTGAAAATGAAATCCCGGCGGCGGGCCTCGGGTGACGCAACTTTCTCGTCGGCCAGACGGATGATGAACTCTATGATGACGTCATTTAGCCACCGGCCGTTTGTAGTCGCTCATTCGGATGGTCACGCCGTCGACCCCCGATTGGTATGTCAAGACGTGTTCCGAGGGGTTCACCCCTGCATCTGGGACGGTATGGCGGATAGTCGCTCGGACGGCTGGAATCGGTTGATCTTCGCCTGGTTCGTCGCCCACCCGGGTCAGCTCGTGTCGGAAGCTGAGCGCCATTTATGCTTGGGAACTTGGATCCGCTGGTACCCTTAATATATTTCGTAGTCTGTCTACGAAGCCCGCAGGGTGGCTTGCTGGGGTAATGAGCTCCATCTATGTCTGTGGTGTGATGTCCATTTAGACCTGGTCTCTCGCCTCGGTTCCATCCCGTTGGTGGTATGGTTTCAGCTCGCTGATGTGTGCAGTGCGGACGCGTCCACACCCTTCAGCACCGTCTGAGTAATCACTGGCGAGACGAACCCGAGAACTCGATACAGCCCTTCGAATTTCGGGGCCAGTTTCGCGTTGAATTTGTCAGTTGATTTGGATAGGTGGTGAGCCTTACCAGCTGTCCGATTTGACGGGCACAGTTCCTCCTCCGCAAGTTATAGTGACGGACCTGGTCCTGGGATGCCCGCTTTAAGTTATTGCGTACAAGCCCCACGCCTCTCTGAGTCGGGATACATCTTCCGTTGGTGTACTCGTATGCTCGTTTTCAGTTCCAAACGTCTTCTCGTCGTACAGGATTTTTGGTAGTCTTTAATTTATGGAGTGCTCTTCGGAAGCCAAGGCGTATATCACAACCCGAATAGAACGGCCGCTGAGGAAACTCGATATCCATCAAGTGAAAGTATTACCGACACCATAAGTAGTCAGTTTAGACACGAGTGCTTTATGCCACACCCGGTCAAACGCTTTGCAGATATCCAGAGCAACAACCTTGCTCTCACCGAACTGGTGAATACAGCTGTTCCACCGCTCAGTGAGAAATGCCATCACATCGCCGGTGGAACGGTGAGCACGGAAGCCGTACTGGCGATCGCTGATTAACTCGTTGCTCTCTAGATACCTCATTAAGTTAAAGTTTACAATGCTCTCCATAACCTTGAAGAGCACTGAGCAGATTGCTATGGGCCGGTAATTTGCAGGAGTCGTAGCCTCACCTTTTTTGGGGGCTGGCTGCACATTGGCAATCTTCCAGGAAGTAGGATAAACTCCTGAAGTAAGCGATAAATTAAAGAGATTGCACAATGGGAGAGCCAGTATTGAGGCGCACTTTCTCAACACATGGGCTGAAATGCCATCCGGTCCCGAGGATTTATTGACGTTGAGGTTTGCAAGCACTCTTTTAACAGCCCGCGTTCGAAAGTGCATCTCAGGCATAATATGAGACACACCAAATATCACGGGTAGTGGTTAGCTACTCTCAGGAAGAGAACAGTTTTCAGCAAACATTTTGGCTAATAAGTTTGCCTTATCAACCGAGTGAGTGAAGATCTGATCATCCTTGAGGAGAGTTGGAATAGACGATCCCGTCTGATTCTTCACTCTTCTTCTGATGAAGCCACACTGTCCGCTTCGGAGTTGGCTGGTGAGCGCAGCGAAGATTAGATTGTGGGAACTTAGCAGAAATTGTAGCGTGATCCGAATTACCAAGAAGTGTAAGAATATAACGCTGAAAACATAACCAAGGCTTTAGCGTTGTCGATTAAGAAAATCGTTGAGAGAATGATTACAGTAAAGCCTTTGTCAGTTTTTTTACAGCTACTAATATCTGTGCTTTGTTGTCTCTTGTTTGCTTTGTGATTTTAAGCTCTCCTTGGCTTCAAAAAATCAGGTTTGAATATTTCCATTCATTTTTTTATTCCTCCATTAGGTAAAAGTTATTCCTTCATTTAGGTAAAAATCGCCCCTCCCGTAGTAGTCGCCGATTGGCACAACACACCATGTTCAAAATCCATTTTTAAACACGACGGAGCGACCATCTGTAGTACTGAAACACGAAACGACGGAGTACCAAAACATTTGCAAGAATAGGGTGTCGTCCGCTAGCTTGTACAAAACTTGTCAAATGGCGGATTCCTAATCGAAAAATTAATGCTTAATGTATTCGTTTAGAAAGAACATACAATTTTATATCTGAACAGTTATATGCTATAATGCTGTGTGTAGAAATAGTTCATTGGAACTACCACTACTACCTAACTATCTACCTATCTAATATCTCATAAAGGATATAAGAAGAGACAAAAATTTATATCGGAGCGACAGTACTAAAATATTTGCAAGAATAGGGTGTCGTCCGCTAGCTTATACAAAACTTGTCAAATGGCGGATTCCTAATCGAAAAATTAATGCTTAATTTATTCATTTAGTAAGAACATACAATTTTATATCTGAACAGTTATATGTTGTAATACTGTGTGTAAAAATAGGCGAGTCCATTTATATACTTTACGCTCGCAAGGAAAGAGAAGAATAATATGAGTATATATACCTTATCTTCTCTTTAGCCTCATAGGAGGCGGTTAAGTATAAATAAATAAATGTATATATTATTGTTCAGTGCCACCTTCAGATTCAGTGTCGGTCCGCCATCTGTCTGTCTTTTTAAATAAAGATTACGAGATAATATTGAGCAGAGATATTGCGTTGAAATTTTCCACAAATATTTTTTGTCTATTAAGCCAGTTGGTGGTTGAAAGTGGGTGTAATCGGTTGACTTGGTAGCTTCCCCAAAATCGGGTAGGTCTTTTCCTCGTACAGATTTTTACAGAGTATAAGTACAAATTTTTTTTGATAGTAAGATGATTTTTTTCTGGCAATTATATGACTAATAAAATGAGAACAATTATTATGTGTTTTGTAAAATTAATTAAATATTTAATTTTCATGTTTTTAGGTGGATGAAATGTATCGGGAGAGTCCTATTAAAAACGGACTCTTTGATTATATTGAATTTACGAGAATACTAAAGCATGGGGCCAAGGATGAACAGTAAATTTGCATTTCAGACTTGTTTCAAGAGTTGATTTTTGATGTGCATTTTAATTTACCATAATAACTTGCAATTTTAATCAGGTTTTATATAATTAATGTTTTAACAAAAATAAAAGTACTAACACATATAAAAAATATTCTGTTAAATTTTACAAATAAACTATTTTCCTACGACTTATTTTTTACTTTACTTTTTTACATATCTTGTAAATAAAAGAACGAACAATTTTTTATTATAATCACTATATAGTCATAGAAAGTTCTATTATGATTGCGTTTCGATTCATTGCATAAGTTAAGAAATGTGTCATGGTTTGCCAAGCCGGTAATCTGGCCGGCAAAGTGGTGGCTGTCATGGTTGCCTCTCCATCAGGTTGTCAACGCCAGGAACACCCTTGGATTTTATATTTGATGCCGGTTTAACACAGCGTGAATTTGTAAGGGTTCGAAAATTCTAGTCTTTATATTCCCCTCTTCCTTCGGGTAACCGGAGAAGGGACACGGTCTTGGATTGTGGGCGGGAGCTTAGAGTGACTCGGTACCCTTCGCGAAAGAACTGGATTCGATGTCGGTGTCGGCTGGCTGAACGTTCCCTTACCAGTCTTTGGAAACGCTCTATGATCACAGCCACTGAGGCCGGCTGTGGACAGTCGGCATCCGGCTGAGTCGAAGTTTTGTAAACCTTCTAACTGCACGAATTCTCCCGGAGCCAATGGGACTGTTGGGGTTCGGTCGGCGGCGTCATGGTCACCCTCCTCTCGCTCTTTCGTAAGTGCGTTTTTCCCTTCAGCGGGGTTGCTGTTGGCGACGGAACTATCCTCCTTTTCCGGGTCGTTGAATGGGTTCTACTTCCCTACACAGATCATCGTAGTACCCTCCGCTGAGGGGGTCGTAGTACGTCAGGAGTTGGGGTGTGTCCGGCGACAAAGTTATCAATTCCCCTATACGCTTGACGCCGTCGTCGTCCACCACAAACGGGTCCAACCATTGGGGTGTTGCGCTCGGCCTCACACGATCGCCTCTGGCGAGCCCTCCAGTCCTCCTACTTCCTCCCACGCATCACACGTGCAAAGACCCGTGTACGTCTGCTTCTAGGAGGTCGTCTAGTGAGAGCGAATCGAGCTTCTTCCTCGCCCGCTTCGGTTGACTTGGTGGCCCATTCGGCGGTAGACGGTTTCGGACTTTTGGGTCCTGGTGCTCCCTCCTCAGCATGAGAAAAGCCCCTTTTGCGGTATTCCTGCTCCGTGGACGTACTCTCGAATTTGAGCACCAGAAGCGCTACTATTTTGGAATGTCGCTGGTCTCGCCAATTCCTGTCTTTGACTCTCTCTCTCTTCTTGTTTGGACAGAAGGCCCCGGTCAATATCAGGTCAAAGATTTGGGTCGGTCGAGCTAGCCACTCCTCTAGAAAGTGTAACATAAACACTCGGCAGTCATGCCCGTTGGTTTGTTGTTGGACGGAGACCTCGTACAACGGGAAGTCGTTATTGTCGAAGCGAGGCAATTGGAGGTCTGGGCGCTTGACCTGCAGCTCGATGGTAAGGTGATCTCGCAGGATGTTCGCGACATCTTCGTGCAGACTTGTGGTGGGTGAATTGAATTGTAGTAGAAGCGGCTGCCCTGCTTCTTTGACCTCCGCCCCTATGGTGACTTTCATCTGTGTGGGCCAGTAGCCCACCATCAGCCACCAGTGATCAGCCTGGTTGATTGCGACTAGGATGGATTCCATGTCGACCAGTTCTACCCAAACGTCCAACGGCGACCGCCTTGGTGCCGTTTGGCTGCGGTGGCGCCCCGGGAAAGTCTTTCGCAGGAGAACAGGCTGAAAATTAAATCCCGGCGGCGGGCCTCGGGTGACGCAACTTTCTCGTCGGCCAGACGGATGATGAACTCTATGATGACGTCATTTAGCCACCGGCCGTTTGTAGTCGCTCATTCGGATGGTCACGCCGTCGACCCCCGATTGGTATGTCAAGACGTGTTCCGAGGGGTTCACCCCTGCATCTGGGACGGTATGGCGGATAGTCGCTCGGACGGCTGGAATCGGTTGATCTTCGCCTGGTTCGTCGCCCACCCGGGTCAGCTCGTGTCGGAAGCTGAGCGCCATTTATGCTTGGGAACTTGGATCCGCTGGTACCCTTAATATATTTCGTAGTCTGTCTACGAAGCCCGCAGGGTGGCTTGCTGGGGTAATGAGCTCCATCTATGTCTGTGGTGTGATGTCCATTTAGACCTGGTCTCTCGCCTCGGTTCCATCCCGTTGGTGGTATGGTTTCAGCTCGCTGATGTGTGCAGTGCGGACGCGTCCACACCCTTCAGCACCGTCTGAGTAATCACTGGCGAGACGAACCCGAGAACTCGATACAGCCCTTCGAATTTCGGGGCCAGTTTCGCGTTGAATTTGTCAGTTGATTTGGATAGGTGGTGAGCCTTACCAGCTGTCCGATTTGACGGGCACAGTTCCTCCTCCGCAAGTTATAGTGACGGACCTGGTCCTGGGATGCCCGCTTTAAGTTATTGCGTACAAGCCCCACGCCTCTCTGAGTCGGGATACATCTTCCGTTGGTGTACTCGTATGCTCGTTTCCAGTTCCAAACGTCTTCTCGTCGTACAGGATTTTTGGTAGTCTTTAATTTATGGAGTGCTCTTCGGAAGCCAAGGCGTATATCACAACCCGAATAGAACGGCCGCTGAGGAAACTCGATATCCATCAAGTGAAAGTATTACCGACACCATAAGTAGTCAGTTTAGACACGAGTGCTTTATGCCACACCCGGTCAAACGCTTTGCAGATATCCAGAGCAACAACCTTGCTCTCACCGAACTGGTGAATACAGCTGTTCCACCGCTCAGTGAGAAATGCTCTCCATAACCTTGAAGAGCACTGAGCAGATTGCTATGGGCCGGTAATTTGCAGGAGTCGTAGCCTCACCTTTTTTGGGGGCTGGCTGCACATTGGCAATCTTCCAGGAAGTAGGATAAACTCCTGAAGTAAGCGATAAATTAAAGAGATTGCACAATGGGAGAGCCAGTGTTGAGGCGCACTTTCTCAACACATGGGCTGAAATGCCATCCGGTCCCGAGGATTTATTGACGTTGAGGTTTGCAAGCACTCTTTTAACAGCCCGCGTTCGAAAGTGCATCTCAGGCATAATATGAGACACACCAAATATCACGGGTAGTGGTTAGCTACTCTCAGGAAGAGAACAGTTTTCAGCAAACATTTTGGCTAATAAGTTTGCCTTATCAACCGAGTGAGTGAAGATCTGATCATCCTTGAGGAGAGTTGGAATAGACGATCCCGTCTGATTCTTCACTCTTCTTCTGATGAAGCCACACTGTCCGCTTCGGAGTTGGCTGGTGAGCGCAGCGAAGATTAGATTGTGGGAACTTAGCAGAAATTGTAGCGTGATCCGAATTACCAAGAAGTGTAAGAATATAACGCTGAAAACATAACCAAGGCTTTAGCGTTGTCGATTAAGAAAATCGTTGAGAGAATGATTACAGTAAAGCCTTTGTCAGTTTTTTTACAGCTACTAATATCTGTGCTTTGTTGTCTCTTGTTTGCTTTGTGATTTTAAGCTCTCCTTGGCTTCAAAAAAATCAGGTTTGAATATTTCCATTCATTTTTTTATTCCTCCATTAGGTAAAAGTTATTCCTTCATTTAGGTAAAAATCGCCCCTCCCGTAGTAGTCGCCGATTGGCACAACACACCATGTTCAAAATCCATTTTTAAACACGACGGAGCGACCATCTGTAGTACTGAAACACGAAACGACGGAGTACCAAAACATTTGCAAGAATAGGGTGTCGTCCGCTAGCTTGTACAAAACTTGTCAAATGGCGGATTCCTAATCGAAAAATTAATGCTTAATGTATTCGTTTAGAAAGAACATACAATTTTATATCTGAACAGTTATATGCTATAATGCTGTGTGTAGAAATAGTTCATTGGAACTACCACTACTACCTAACTATCTACCTATCTAATATCTCATAAAGGATATAAGAAGAGACAAAAATTTATATCGGAGCGACAGTACTAAAATATTTGCAAGAATAGGGTGTCGTCCGCTAGCTTATACAAAACTTGTCAAATGGCGGATTCCTAATCGAAAAATTAATGCTTAATTTATTCATTTAGTAAGAACATACAATTTTATATCTGAACAGTTATATGTTGTAATACTGTGTGTAAAAATAGGCGAGTCCATTTATATACTTTACGCTCGCAAGGAAAGAGAAGAATAATATGAGTATATATACCTTATCTTCTCTTTAGCCTCATAGGAGGCGGTTAAGTATAAATAAATAAATGTATATATTATTGTTCAGTGCCACCTTCAGATTCAGTGTCGGTCCGCCATCTGTCTGTCTTTTTAAATAAAGATTACGAGATAATATTGAGCAGAGATATTGCGTTGAAATTTTCCACAAATATTTTTTGTCTATTAAGCCAGTTGGTGGTTGAAAGTGGGTGTAATCGGTTGACTTGGTAGCTTCCCCAAAATCGGGTAGGTCTTTTCCTCGTACAGATTTTTACAGAGTATAAGTACAAATTTTTTTTGATAGTAAGATGATTTTTTTCTGGCAATTATATGACTAATAAAATGAGAACAATTATTATGTGTTTTGTAAAATTAATTAAATATTTAATTTTCATGTTTTTAGGTGGATGAAATGTATCGGGAGAGTCCTATTAAAAACGGACTCTTTGATTATATTGAATTTACGAGAATACTAAAGCATGGGGCCAAGGATGAACAGTAAATTTGCATTTCAGACTTGTTTCAAGAGTTGATTTTTGATGTGCATTTTAATTTACCATAATAACTTGCAATTTTAATCAGGTTTTATATAATTAATGTTTTAACAAAAATAAAAGTACTAACACATATAAAAAATATTCTGTTAAATTTTACAAATAAACTATTTTCCTACGACTTATTTTTTACTTTACTTTTTTACATATCTTGTAAATAAAAGAACGAAAAATTTTTTATTATAATCACTATATAGTCATAGAAAGTTCTATTATGATTGCGTTTCGATTCATTGCATAAGTTAAGAAATGTGTCATGGTTTGCCAAGCCGGTAATCTGGCCGGCAAAGTGGTGGCTGTCATGGTTGCCTCTCCATCAGGTTGTCAACGCCAGGAACACCCTTGGATTTTATATTTGATGCCGGTTTAACACAGCGTGAATTTGTAAGGGTTAGAAAATTCTAGTCTTTATATTCCCCTCTTCCTTCGGGTAACCGGAGAAGGGACACGGTCTTGGATTGTGGGCGGGAGCTTAGAGTGACTCGGTACCCTTCGCGAAAGAACTGGATTCGATGTCGGTGTCGGCTGGCTGAACGTTCCCTTACCAGTCTTTGGAAACGCTCTATGATCACAGCCACTGAGGCCGGCTGTGGACAGTCGGCATCCGGCTGAGTCGAAGTTTTGTAAAACTTCTAACTGCACGAATTCTCCCGGAGCCAATGGGACTGTTGGGGTTCGGTCGGCGGCGTCATGGTCACCCTCCTCTCGCTCTTTCGTAAGTGCGTTTTTCCCTTCAGCGGGGTTGCTGTTGGCGACGGAACTATCCTCCTTTTCCGGGTCGTTGAATGGGTTCTACTTCCCTACACAGATCATCGTAGTACCCTCCGCTGAGGGGGTCGTAGTACGTCAGGAGTTGGGGTGTGTCCGGCGACAAAGTTATCAATTCCCCTATACGCTTGACGCCGTCGTCGTCCACCACAAACGGGTCCAACCATTGGGGTGTTGCGCTCGGCCTCACACGATCGCCTCTGGCGAGCCCTCCAGTCCTCCTACTTCCTCCCACGCATCACACGTGCAAAGACCCGTGTACGTCTGCTTCCAGGAGGTCGCCTAGTGAGAGCGAATCGAGACCCAAAGGGTCTTCCTCGCCCGCTTCGGTTGACTTGGTGGCCCATTCGGCGGTAGACGGTTTCGGACATTTGGGTCCTGCTGCTCCCTCCTCAGCATGAGAAAAGCCCCTTTTACCGTATTCCTGCTCCGTGGACGTACTCTCTAATTTGAGCACCAGAAGCGCTACTATTTTGGAATTTCGCTGGTCTCGCCAATTCCTGTCTCTGACTCTCTCTCTTGATGTTTGGACAGAAGGCCCCGGTCAATATCAGGTCAAAGATTTGGGTCGGTCGAGCTAGCCACTCCTCTAGAAAGTGTAACATAAACACTCGGCAGTCATGCCCGTTGGTTTGTTGTTGGACGGAGACCTCGTACAACGGGAAGTCGTTATTGTCGAAGCGAGGCAATTGGAGGTCTGGGCGCTTGACCTGCAGCTCGATGGTAAGGTAATTTCGCAGGATGTTCGCGACATCTTCGTGCAGACTTGTGGTGGGTGAATTGAATTGTAGTAGAAGCGGCTGCCCTGCTTCTTTGACCTCCGCCCCTATGGTGACTTTCATCTGTGTGGGCCAGTAGCCCACCATCAGCCACCAGTGATCAGCCTGGTTGATTGCGACTAGGATGGATTCCATGTCGACCAGTTCTACCCAAACGTCCAACGGCGATCGCCTTGGTGCCGTTTGGCTGCGGTGGCGCCCCGGGAAAGTCTTTCGCAGGAGAACAGGCTGAAAATTAAATCCCGGTGGCGGGCCTCGGGTGACGCAACTTTCTCGTCGGCCAGACGGATGATGAACTCTATGATGACGTCATTTAGCCACCGGCCGTTTGTAGTCGCTCATTCGGATGGTCACGCCGTCGACCCCCGATTGGTATGTCAAGACGTGTTCCGAGGGGTTCACCCCTGCATCTGGGAGGGTATGGCGGATAGTCGCTTGGACGGCTGGAATCGGTTGATCTTCGCCTGGTTCTTCACCCACCCGGGTCAGCTCGTGTCGGAAGCTGAGCGCCATTTATGCTCGGGAACTTGGATCCGCTCTTACCCTTAATATATTTCGTAGTCTGTCTACGAAGCCCGCAGGGTGGCTTGCTGGGGTAATGAGCTCCATCTATGTCTGTGGTGTGATGTCCATTTAGACCTGGTCTCTCGCCTCGGTTACATCCCGTTGGTGGTATGGTTTCAGCTCGCTGATGTGTGCAGTGCGGACGCGTCCACAACCTTCAGCACCGTCTGAGTAATCACTGGCGAGACGAACCCGAGAACTCGATACAGCCCTTCGAATTTCGGGGCCAGTTTCGCGTTGAATTTGTCAGTTGATTTGGATAGGTGGTGAGCCTTACCAGCTGTCTGATTTGACGAGCACAGTTCCTCCTACGCAAGTTATAGTGACGGACCTGGTCCTGGAATGCCCGCTTTAAGTTATTGCGTACAAGCCCCACGCCTCTCTGAGTCGGGATACATCTTCCGTTGGTGTACTCGTATGCTCGTTTTCAGTTCCAAACGTCTTCTCGTCGTACAGGATTTTTGGTAGTCTTTCATTTATGGAGTGCTCTTCGGAAGCCAAGGCGTATATCACAACCCGAATAGAACGGCTGCTGAGGAAACTCGATATTTATCAAGTGAAAGTATTACCGACACCATAAGTAGTCAGTTTAGACACGAGTGCTTTATGCCACACGCGGTCAAACGCTTTGCAGATATCCAGAGCAACAACCTTGCTCTCACCGAACTGGTGAATACAGCTGTTCCACCGCTCAGTGAGAAACGCCATCACATCGCCGGTGGAACGGTGAGCACGGAAGCCGTACTGGCGATCGCTGATCAACTCGTTGCTCTCTAGATACCTCATTAAGTTAAAGTTTACAATGCTCTCCATAACCTTGAAGAGCACTGAGCAGATTGCTATGGGCCGGTAATTTGCAGGAGTCGTAGCCTCACCTTTTTTGGGGGCTGGCTGCACATTGGCAATCTTCCAGGAAGTAGGAAAAACTCCTGAAGTAAGCGATAAATTAAAGAGATTGCACAATGGGAGAGCCAGTGTTGAGGCGCACTTTCTCAACACATGGGCTGAAATGCCATCCGGTCCCGAGGATTTATTGACGTTGAGGTTTGCAAGCACTCTTTTAACAGCCCGCGTTCGAAAGTGCATCTCAGGCATAATAAGAGACACACCAAATATCACGGGTAGTGGTTAGTTACTCTCAGGAAGAGAACAGTTTTCAGCAAACATTTTGGCTAATAAGTTTGCCTTATCAACCGAGTGAGTGAAGATCTGATCATCCTTGAGGAGAGTTGGAATAGACGATCCCGTCTGATTCTTCACTCTTCTTCTGATGAAGCCACACTGTCCGCTTCGGAGTTGGCTGGTGAGCGCAGCGAAGATTAGATTGTGGGAACTTAGCAGAAATTGTAGCGTGATCCGAATTACCAAGAAGTGTAAGAATATAACGCTGAAAACATAACCAAGGCTTTAGCGTTGTCGATTAAGAAAATCGTTGAGAGAATGATTACAGTAAAGCCTTTGTCAGTTTTTTTACAGCTACTAATATCTGTGCTTTGTTGTCTCTTGTTTGCTTTGTGATTTTAAGCTCTCCTTGGCTTCAAAAAAATCAGGTTTGAATATTTCCATTAATTTTTTTATTCCTCCATTAGGTAAAAATTATTCCTTCATTTAGGTAAAAATCGCCCCTCCCGTAGTAGTCGCCGATTGGCACAACACACCATGTTCAAAATCCATTTTTAAACACGACGGAGCGACCAAGTACTGAAACACGAAACGACGGAGTACCAAAACATTTGCAAGAATAGGGTGTCGTCCGCTAGCTTGTACAAAACTTGTCAAATGGCGGATTCCTAATCGAAAAATTAATGCTTAATGTATTCGTTTAGAAAGAACATACAATTTTATATCTGAAAAGTTATATGCTATAATGCTGTGTGTAGAAATAGTTCATTGGAACTACCACTACTACCTAACTATCTACCTATCTAATATCTCATAAAGGATATAAGAAGAGACAAAAATTTATATCGGAGCGACAGTACTAAAATATTTGCAAGAATAGGGTGTCGTCCGCTAGCTTATACAAAACTTGTCAAATGGCGGATTCCTAATCGAAAAATTAATGCTTAATTTATTCATTTAGTAAGAACATACAATTTTATATCTGAACAGTTATATGTTGTAATACTGTGTGTAAAAATAGGCGAGTCCATTTATATACTTTACGCTCGCAAGGAAAGAGAAGAATAATATGAGTATATATACCTTATCTTCTCTTTAGCCTCATAGGAGGCGGTTAAGTATAAATAAATAAATGTATATATTATTGTTCAGTGCCACCTTCAGATTCAGTGTCGGTCCGCCATCTGTCTGTCTTTTTAAATAAAGATTACGAGATAATATTGAGCAGAGATATTGCGTTGAAATTTTCCACAAATATTTTTTGTCTATTAAGCCAGTTGGTGGTTGAAAGTGGGTGTAATCGGTTGACTTGGTAGCTTCCCCAAAATCGGGTAGGTCTTTTCCTCGTACAGATTTTTACAGAGTATAAGTACAAATTTTTTTTGATAGTAAGATGATTTTTTTCTGGCAATTATATGACTAATAAAATGAGAACAATTATTATGCGTTTTGTAAAATTAATTAAATATTTAATTTTCATGTTTTTAGGTGGATGAAATGTATCGTGAAGCTCCTATTAAAATAGGCCTCTTTGATTATATTGAATTTACGAGAATACTAAAGCATGGGGTCAAGGATGAACAGTAAATTTGCATTTCAGACTTGTTTCAAGAGTTGATTTTTGATGTGCATTTTAATTTACCATAATAACTTGCAATTTTAATCACGTTTTATATAATTAACGTTTTAACAAAAATAAAAGTACTAACACATATAAAAAATATTCTGTTAAATTTTACAAATAAACTATTTTCCTACGACTTATTTTTTACTTTTACATATCTTGTAAATAAAAGAACGAACAATTTTGTATTATAATCACTATATAGTCTTAGAAAGTTCTATTATGATTGCGTTTCGATTCATTGCATAAGTTAAGAAATGTGTCATGGTTTGCCAAGCCAGTAATCTGGCCGGCAAAGTGGTGGCTGTCATGGTTGCCTCTCCATCAGGTTGTCAACGCCAGGAACACCCTTGGATTTTATATTTGATGGCGGTTTAACACAGCGTGAATTTGTAAGGGTTAGAAAATTCTAGTCTTTATACTCCCCTCTTCCTTCGGGTAACCGGCGAAGGGACACGGTCTTGGATTGTGGGCGGGAGCTTAGGGTGACTCGGTACCCTTCGCGAAAGAACTGCATTCGATGTCGGTGTCGGCTGGCTGAATGTTCCCTTACCAGTCTTTGGAAACACTCTATGATCACAGCCACTGAGGCCGACTGTGGACAGTCGGCATCCGGCTGAGTCGAAGTTTTGTAAACCTTCTAACTGCACGAATTCTCCCGGAGCCAATGGGACTGTTGGGGTTCAGTCGGCGGCGTCATGGTCACCCTCCTCTCGCTCTTTCGTAAGTGCGTTTTTCCCTTCAGCGTGGTTGCTGTCGGCGACGGAACTATCCTCGTTTTCCGGGTCGTCGAATGGGTTCTACTTCCCTACACAGATCATCGTAGTACCCTCCGCTGAGGGGGTCGTAGTACGTCAGGAGTTGGGGTGTGTCCGGCGACAAAGTTATCCATTTCCCTATACGCTTGACGACGTCGTCGTCCACCACAAACGGGTCCAACCATTGGGGTGTTGCGCTCTGCCTCACACGATCGCCTCTGGCGAGCCCTCCAGTCCTCCTACTTTCTCCCACGCATCACACGTGCAAAGACCCGTGTACGTCTGCTTCTAGGAGGTCGCCTAGTGAGAGCGAATCGAGCTTCTTCCTCGCCCGCTTCGGTTGACTTGGTGGCCCATTCGGCGGTAGACGGTTTCGGACATTTGGGTCCCCATTTGGCTCCCTCCTCAGCATGAGAAAAGCCACTTTTGTGGTATTCCTGCTCCGTGGACGTACTCTCGAATTTGAGCACCAGGAGCGCTACTATTTTGGAATTTCGCTGGTCTCGCCAATTCCTGTCTCTGACTCTCTCCCTTCTTGTTTGGACAGAAGGCCCCGGTCAATATCAGGTCAAAGATTTGGGTCGGTCGAGCTAGCCACTCCTCTAGAAAGTGTAACATAAACACTCGGCAGTCATGCCCGTTGGTTTGTTGTTGGACGGAGACCTCGTACATCGGGAAATTGTTATTGTCGAAGCGAGGCAATTGGAGGTCTGGGCGCTTGACCTGCAGCTCGATGGTAAGGTAATCTCGCAGGATGTTCGCGACATCTTCGTGCAGACTTGCGGTGGGTGAATTGAATTGTAGTAGAAGCGGCTGCCCTGCTTCTTTGACCTCCGCCCCTATGGTGACATTCATCAGTGTGGGCCAGTAGCGCACCATCAGCCATCAGTGATCAGCCTGGTTGATTGCGACTAGGATGGATTCCATGTCGACCAGTTCTACCCAAACGTCCAACGGCGACCGCCTTGGTGCCGTTTGGCTGCGGTGGCGCCCCGGGAAAATCTTTCGCAGGAGAACAGGCTGAAAATTAAATCCCGGCGGCGGGCCTCGGGTGACGCAACTTTCTCGTCGGCCAGACGGATGATGAACTCTATGATGACGTCATTTAGCCACCGGCCGTTTGTAGTCGCTCATTCGGATGGTCACGCCGTCGACCCCCGATTGGTATGTCAAGACGTGTTCCGAGGGGTTCACCCCTGCATCTGGGACGGTATGGCGGATAGTCGCTCGGACGGCTGGAATCGGTTGATCTTCGCCTGGTTCGTCGCCCACCCGGGTCAGCTCGTGTCGGAAGCTGAGCGCCATTTATGCTTGGGAACTTGGATCCGCTGGTACCCTTAATATATTTCGTAGTCTGTCTACGAAGCCCGCAGGGTGGCTTGCTGGGGTAATGAGCTCCATCTATGTCTGTGGTCTGATGTCCATTTAGACCTGATCTCTCGCCTCGGTTCCATCCCGTTGGTGGTATCCAACTCGAAACTCGATATCCATCAAGTGAAAGTATTACCGACACCATAAGTAGTAAGTTTAGACACGAGTGCTTTATGCCACACCCGGTCAAACGCTCTGCAGATATCCAGAGCAACAATCTTGCTCTCACCGACGTGGTGAATACAGCTGTTCCACCGCTCAGTGAGAAATGCCATCACTTCGCCGGTAGAACATGGGCTGAAATGCCATCCGGTCCCGAGGATTTATTGACGTTGAGGTTTGCAAGCACTCTTTTAACAGCCCGCGTTCGAAAGTGCATCTCAGGCATAATATGAGACACACCAAATATCACGGGTAGTGGTTAGCTACTCTCAGGAAGAGAACAGTTTTCAGCAAACATTTTGGCTAATAAGTTTGCCTTATCAACCGAGTGAGTGAAGATCTGATCATCCTTGAGGAGAGTTGGAATAGACGATCCCGTCTGATTCTTCACTCTTCTTCTGATGAAGCCACAATGTCCGCTTCGGAGTTGGCTGGTGAGCGCAGCGAAGATTAGATTGTGGGAACTTAGCAGAAATTGTAGCGTGATCCGAATTACGAAGAAGTGTAAGAATATAACGCTGAAAACATAACCAAGGCTTTAGCGTTGTCGATTAAGAAAATCGATGAGAGAATGATTACAGTAAAGGCTTTGTCATTTTTTTACAGCTACTAATATCTGTGCTTTGTTGTCTCTTGTTTGCTTTGTGATTTTAAGCTCTCCTTGGCTTCAAAAAAATCAGGTTTGAATATTTCCATTAATTTTTTTATTCCTCCATTAGGTAAAAATTATTCCTTCATTTAGGTAAAAATCGCCCCTCCCGTAGTAGTCGGCGATTGGCACAACTCACCATGTTCAAAATCCATCTTTAAACACGACGGAGCGACGGTACCAAAACATTTGCAAGAATAATGTATTTATTTAGTAAGAACATACAATTTTATATCTGAACAGTTATATGTCGTAATGCTGTGTGTAAAAATAGGCGAGTCCATTTATATACTTTACGCTCGCAAGGAAAGAGAAGAATAATATGAGTATATATACCTTATCCTCTCTTTAGCCTCATAGGAGGCGGTTAAGTATAAATAAATAAATGTATATATTATTGTTTAGTGCCACCTTCAGGTTCAGTGTCGGTCCGCCATCTGTCTGTCTTTTTAAATAAAGATTACGAGATAATATTGAGCAGAGATATTGCGTTGAAATTTTACACAAATATTTTTTGTCTATTAAGCCAGTTGGTGATTGAAAGTGGGTGTAATCGGTTGACTTGGTAGCTTCCCCAAAATCGGGTAGGTCTTTTCCTCGTACAGATTTTTACAGAGTATAAGTACAAATTTTTTTTGATAGTAAGATGATTTTTTTCTGGCAATTATATGACTAATAAAATGAAAACAATTATTATGCGTTTTGTAAAACTAATTAAATATTTAATTTTCATGTTTTTAGGTGGATGAAATGTATCGTGAAGCTCCTATTAAAAAATGCCTCTTTGATTATATTGAATTTACGAGAATACTAAAGCATGGGGCCAAGGATGAACAGTAAATTTGCATTTCAGACTTGTTTCAGGAGTTGACTTTTTATGTGCATTTTAATTTACCATAATAACTTGCAATTTTAATCACGTTTTATATAATTAACGTTTTAACAAAAATAAAAGTACTAACACATATAAAAAATATTCTGTTAAATTTTACAAATAAACTATTTTCCTACGACTTATTTTTTACTTTTACATATTTTGTAAATAAAAGAACGAACAATTTTGTATTATAATCACTATATAGTCTTAGAAAGTTCTATTATGATTGCGTTTCGATTCATTGCATAAGTTAAGAAATGTGTCATGGTCACGGAAGCCGTACTGGTTGATCGTTGATCAACTCGTTGCTCTTTAGATACCTCATTAAGTTAAAGTTTACAATGCTCTCCATAACCTTGAAGAGCACTGAGCAGATTGCTATGGGCCGGTAATTTGCAGGAGTCGTAGCCTCACCTTTTTTGGGGGCTGGCTGCACATTGGCAATCTTCCAGGAAGTAGGAAAAACTCCTGAAGTAAGCGATAAATTAAAGCGATTGCACAATGGGAGAGCCAGTGTTGAGGCGCACTTTCTCAACACATGGGCTGAAATGCCATCCGGTCCCGAGGATTTATTGACGTTGAGGTTTGCAAGCACTCTTTTAGCAGACCGCGTTCGAAAGTGCATCTCAGGCATAATATGAGACACACCAAATATCACGGGTAGTGGTTAGCTACTCTCAGGAAGAGAACAGTTTTCAGCAAACATTTTGGCTAATAAGTTTGCCTTATCAACCGAGTGAGTGAAGATCTGATCATCCTTGAGGAGAGTTGGAATAGACGATCCCGTCTGATTCTTCACTCTTCTGATGAAACCACACTGTCCGCTTCGGAGTTGGCTGGTGAGCGCAGCGAAGATTAGATTGTGGGAACTTAGCAGAAATTGTAGCGTGGTCCGAATTACCAAGAAGTGTAAGAATATTCACGCTGAAAACATAACCAAGGCTTTAGCGTTGTCGATTAAGAAAATCGTTGAGAGAATGATTACAGTAAAGGCTTTGTCAGTTTTTTTACAGCTACTAATATCTGTGCTTTGTTGTCTCTTGTTTGTTTTGTGATATTAAGCTCTCCTTGGCTTCAAAAAAATCAGGTTTGAATATTTCCATTCATTTTTTTATTCCTCCATTAGGTAAAAATTATTCCTTCATTTAGGTAAAAATCACCCCTCCCGTAGTAGTCGGCGGTTGGCACAACTCACCATGTTCAAAATCCATCTTTAAACACGACGGAGCGACGGTACCAAAACATTTGCAAGAATAGGGTGTCGTCCGCTAGCTTATACAAAACTTGTCAAATGGCGGATTTCTAATCGAAAAATTAATGCTTAATGTATTCATTTAGTAAGAACATACAATTTTATATCTGAACAGTTATATGTTGTAATGCTGTGTGTAAAAATAGGCGAGTCCATTTATATACTTTACGCTCGCAAGGAAAGAGAAGAATAATATGAGTATATATACCTTATCTTCTCTTTAGCCTCATAGGAGGCGGTTAAGTATAAATAAATAAATGTATATATTATTGTTCAGTGCCACCTTCAGGTTCAGTGTCGGTCCGCCATCTGTCTGTCTTTTTAAATAAAGATTACGAGATAATATTGAACAGAGATATTGCGTTGAAACTTTCCACAAATATTTTTTGTCTATTAAGCCAGTTAGTGATTGAAAGTGGGTGTAATCGGTTGACTTGGTAGCTTCCCCAAAATCGGGTAGGTCTTTTCCTCGTACAGATTTTTACAGAGTATAAGTACAAATTTTTTTTGATAGTAAGATGATTTTTTTCTGGCAATTATATGACTAATAAAATGAGAACAATTATTATGAGTTTTGTAAAATTAATTAAATATTTAATTTTCATGTTTTTAGGTGGATGAAATGTATCGTAAAGCTCCTATTAAAAAAGGCCTCTTTGATTATATTGAATTTACGAGAATACTAAAGCATGGGGTCAAGGATGAACAGTAAATTTGCATTTCAGACTTGTTTCAAGAGTTGATTTTTGATGTGCATTTTAATTTACCATAATAACTTGCAATTTTAATCACGTTTTATATAATTAACGTTTTAACAAAAATAAAAGTACTAACACATGTAAAAAATATTCTGTTAAATTTTACAAATAAACTATTTTCCTACGACTTATTTTTTATTTTTACATATCTTGTAAATAAAAGAACGAACAATTTTGTATTATAATCACTATATAGTCTTAGAAAGTTCTATTATGATTGCGTTTCGATTCATTGCATAAGTTAAGAAATGTGTCATGGTTTGCCAAGCCGGTAATCTGGCCGGCAAAGTGGTGGCTGTCATGGTTGCCTCTCCATCAGGTTGTCAACGCCAGGAACACCCTTGGATTTTATATTTGATGCCGGTTTAACACAGCGTGAATTTTGTAAGGGTTAGAAAATTCTAGTCTTTATACTCCCCTCTTCCTTCGGGTAACCGGCGAAGGGACACGGTCTTGGATTGTGGGCGGGAGCTTAGGGTGACTCGGTACCCTTCGCGAAAGAACTGCATTCGATGTCGGTGTCGGCTGGCTGAACGTTCCCTTACCAGTCTTTGGAAACGCTCTATGATCACAGCCACTGAGGCAGGCTGTGGACAGTCGGCATCCGGCTGAGTCGAAGTTTGGTAAACCTTCTAACTGCACGAATTCTCCCGGAGCCAATGGGACTGTTGGGGTTCGGTCGGCGGCGTCATGGTCACTCTCCTCTCGCTCTTTCGTAAGTGCGTTTTTCCCTTCAGCGGGGTTGCTGTCGGCGACGGAACTATCCTCCTTTTCCGGGTCGTCGAATGGGTTCTACTTCCCTACACAGATCATCGTAGTACCCTCCGCTGAGGGGGTCGTAGTACGTCAGGAGTTGGGGTGTGTCCGGCGACAATGTTATCAATTCTCCTATACGCTTGACGACGTCGTCGTCCACCACAAACGGGTCCAACCATTGGGGTGTTGCGCTCGGCCTCACACGATCGCCTCTGGCGAGCCCTCCAGTCCTCCTACTTCCTCCCACGCATCACACGTGCAAAGACCCGTGTACGTCTGCTTCCAGGAGGTCGCCTAGTGAGAGCGAATCGAGACCCAAAGGGTCTTCCTCGCCCGCTTCGGTTGACTTGGTGGCCCATTCGGCGGTAGACGGTTTCGGACATTTGGGTCCTGCTGCTCCCTCCTCAGCATGAGAAAAGCCCCTTTTACCGTATTCCTTCTCCGTGGACGTACTCTCTAATTTGAGCACCAGAAGCGCTACTATTTTGGAATTTCGCTGGTCTCGCCAATTCCTGTCTCTGACTCTCTCTCTTGATGTTTGGACAGAAGGCCCCGGTCAATATCAGGTCAAAGATTTGGGTCGGTCGAGCTAGCCACTCCTCTAGAAAGTGTAACATAAACACTCGGCAGTCATGCCCGTTGGTTTGTTGTTGGACGGAGACCTCGTACAACGGGAAGTCGTTATTGTCGAAGCGAGGCAATTGGAGGTCTGGGCGCTTGACCTGCAGCTCGATGGTAAGGTAATCTCGCAGGATGTTCGCGACATCTTCGTGCAGACTTGTGGTGGGTGAATTGAATTGTAGTAGAAGCGGCTGCCCTGCTTCTTTGACCTCCGCCCCTATGGTGACTTTCATCTGTGTGGGCCAGTAGCCCACCATCAGCCACCAGTGATCAGCCTGGTTGATTGCGACTAGGATGGATTCCATGTCGACCAGTTCTACCCAAACGTCCAACGGCGATCGCCTTGGTGCCGTTTGGCTGCGGTGGCGCCCCGGGAAAGTCTTTCGCAGGAGAACAGGCTGAAAATGACATGCCGGCGGCGGGCCTCTGGTGACGCAACTTTCACGTCGGCCAGACGGATGATGAACTCTATGATGACGTCATTTAGCCACCGGCCGTTTGTAGTCGCTCATTCGGATGGTCACGTCGCCGACCCCCGATTGGTATGTCAAGACGTGTTCCGAGGGGTTCACCCCTGCATCTGGGACGGTATGGCGGATAGTCGCTCGGACGGCTGGAATCGGTTGATCTTCGCCTGGTTCGTCGCCCACCCGGGTCAGCTCGTGTCGGAAGCTGAGCGCCATTTATGCTCGGGAACTTGGATCCGCTGTTACCCTTAATATATTTCGTACTCTGTCTACGAAGCCCGCAGGTTGGCTTGCTGGGGTAATGGGCTCCATCTATGTCTGTGGTGTGATGTCCACCTAGACCTGGTCTCTCGCCTCGGTTCCATCCCGTTGGTGGTATGGTTTCAGCTCGCTGATGTGTGCAGTGCGGACGCGTCCACACCCTTCAGCACCGTCTGAGTAATCACTGGCGAGACGAACCCGAGAACTCGATACAGCCCTTCGAATTTCGGGGCCAGTTTCGCGTTGAATTTGTCAGTTGATTTGGATAGGTGGTGAGCCTTACCAGCTGTCCGATTTGACGGGCACAGTTCCTCCTCCGCAAGTTATAGTGACGGACCTGGTCCTGGGATGCCCGCTTTAAGTTATTGCGTACAAGCCCCACGCCTCTCTGAGTCGGGATACATCTTCCGTTGGTGTACTCGTATGCTCGTTTCCAGTTCCAAACGTCTTCTCGTCGTACAGGGTTTTTGGTAGTCTTGGTTCTCTCCCTTGTTTCACGTAAACCAGTCTATGTCCCGTGGACTCCGAAACTGCTGTGCCAGTAGTAGTTTCAGCGAAAATCTTTTTGCAAAAATTATGGCGGTTAAAACTGGATTGGGATGCCGCAATTCATCAAGATCTTCACACCTCTTGGGAAAACTTCAAGGATAAATTACCAGAACTGGAAAAGATTTCAATTCAACGTCATGTTTTTGATCACCAAACACGTAAGAACTTTCAAGTCCACATATTTGCAGACGCTTCTGAGCAGGCCTATGGCGCTGTATCATACATAAGGTGTACCGATGTGAAGGGCGCAATTCGAGTACGATTTCTCTGTGCGAAATCAAAGGTTGCAGCCGTTAAACAAATCAGTCTTCCACGATTAGAACTCTGCGCAGCAAAATTAGCCGTAGATCTAATGAGAAGAATTCAACAAGAGTTAAACATTAATAAAGAGATAATTTATCTGTGGACAGACTCAAGAGCTGTTCTTGGTTGGGTCAATGCAAGCTCCGCAAATTATCATACTTTTGTGGCTACTCGAGTAGCTTCAATACAACGCAACACGATATCCAAACAATGGAGTTATGTATAATCGCATCACAATCCTGCTGATATACTATAGTGTCCAGGGGTGTGATCCCAGAAAAAATTGCAGTCAACAATTTTTGGTTTTATGGTCCCATATTTTTACACGAATCCGAAGGACAATGGCCGTCTCAACTTGCAAAACATGAAGAATGCTGTATAGAGCGCCGCAATAACGTCAAAGCAGTTCTGACATCAAACGTCAATTCATCAGAAGACTTGTTAACAAGGATTAAACACAGCCACTCATTTAGGCGATTGCAGAGAATCGTGGCTTACATTCTTCGTTTTGGCAACACATCAAAGCTAAGAACATGTACTGCAACACCAAGTTCAACTGAAATGGAAAAAGCTCTTCTTTGCGTTAACAAAATAATGCAAAAGAATGAGTTTGGAGACGACATAAAAAACCTCCGCCAATACAAATGCGTCAACCGAAGCAGCTCGTTAAGCAGTTTAGCACCTTTTATGAGTGAAGATGGCCTTTTACGAGTAGGCGGACGCCTTGAATCAGCTCTGCTAAATTTAGACTCAAAACATTCAATTGTTCTATCCTACCGCCACCCCGTAACCAGAATGTTAATAAATGATCTACATAAAGAACACATTCATGTAGGTCCACAGACACTCTTGTCTATCGTTAGACAGCGATTTTGGCCAATAAAAGGGAAAACACTTGCTCGTTCTGTTTTCCAAGGATGTACGAGATGCTCCAGGATGCAGCCAAAGCTACTTACACAATTAATGGGCAATTTAAAGGCAGATCGTGTACAACCAGCGCGACCATTAATCAATGCAGGAGTTGACTTCTTCGGTCCAGTTTGGACTAATTTCAAACTTCGCGGCAAGCGGCCAAAAAAGGCTTACGTCGCTGTTTTCCCACAAAGGCGGTGCATATGGAACTTGTGAGTGACCTAACCACGGAAGCCTTTTTAGGCGCTCTCAAACGCTTCATGGGTCGACGTGGACACTGCCAAAAAATATACTGCGATAACGCAACAAATTTCGTAGGTGTAAGAAATCAACTTCAAGAGTTACAGAACGCGGTACAATGAAAAGATGCTCAAGAAAGGATAGTCGGAGAATGCAGCAAAAGAAGAGTTGAATTCCTATTGATATCCCCAAGAGCGCCTCATTTCGGCGGCTTGTGGGAGGCAGCGGTAAAGTCAGCCAAAGAGTTATTGCAGCACACTATTATCTTTATCCTCTAATAAGAGGCACACAGCCTCTCTAACGTACGAGGAATTGGAAACTGTCATCATTGAAGCAGAAGCTATAATAAATTGTCGACCTATAACGCCTCTGTCATCAGACCCAAATGACTTAACCGCTCTAACTCCTGGACATCTTCTAATCGGCGCACCTCTTGTATCAACAATCAAATCAAAAATTAAATCATCTTCAACACCGATATAAGTGGAAAACTGAATGTCATAATATCTGAATGTCATATAACTCCTGGAACTTTAGTCGTTATAAAGGATGACAACTTGCCACCACTAAAATGGTCGCTGGCACGTGTTATACAGGTAATCCGCAAAAGATGATGGACTCGTTCGAGTAGTACATGTGCGCACACTAACAAATGTGATACGACGCCCAGTGCATAAAATAGCGCCATTGCCATCAGAGACTCCCACTGACAACAATCAAAGCAGCAGCACCAGCTATCAAGTTGACAACGGTCCAAGCGACCAAACCCAACAAAACGAATTAAGAACACTGATGAGGGGCCTCAAGGAGAACAACAATCAAACACGTAAAAAATAACGCATCAGCATTGGTTCAGCAATAGTAATCCTTATGGTTATGTTACTTGTTTCACCTGGTCACAGCAAAGATATGCAAATACAAAGGTTCAACAATGACCCAGAAATTTACTTCGAAAACCTTAGTTTTGCGGAAATCATGGTAAGCGACTGGAATTTAATAACTTTCTTCAAACTACAGACTCAGATTCAGTGTCCTGGACTCAGAATATGCCGAAGAAATAGCTACCACGATCGACAAAATTTATCTAAATGAAGAATATTTGACATCAGCAATACGAAACCAGACGTTATTCATAGACACCACATTAAATATCATGCAAAAGAATCAAGAAGAGATTGAAGGCGAATTTAGTAAAATTAAGGAAGTAATTGAACACATCAACTCGGAATTCAGAAAGTTTAAGCAACTTTTCGACATGCGTCTAAGATTTTACGAAATGTCTCTTCACACATTGACAGTTCTAAACAACTACCAACGAATGCAAAACTCTCTCTTTGACATATTAATAGATTCTCACCAAGGAAAAATGAATCCAGAATTAATTCCCCCCGCCATACTTCAAGCGGAATTAATCAAGGTCCAGACTAACTTAACAAAGACAATTAGGCTCCACTACCCACAAACGGACTTCTAAAATTTTACCAACTAATGCTGATAGAAAGCCAAATAACGAAAACATATATTATCTTCAAAGTAAGAATTCCACTAATTTCAACAGAATCGTTTGAACTTTTGAAACTTACGCCCATTCCATGGAAGGGCAACAGCGGCTTCAAAATAATAACACCATCGACACCATATATGATGGCAAACTTACACAGAGATCAATATTATCCCATAATGGAGGCAGAGCTTCAACAGTGCTTTTCACTTAAAGAAAACGAACACCTGTGCAGACATCACAATCCGATTCTGAAACGAGGATCCTCAAAGCTGCTTGCGAAATCAATTTGCTCGATGATGGACAAAACTCAGTTGTGATGTGACCGCGGACGGAGGCGGATGGTGTGCCCGCCAGTACTTTTCGTTAATCAGTGTTCGGGCATATAAAATCGAAAACAATAGTGAAAACAATTACCTACGCCGCAACACACTCTTAACACAATAATAACACTTTACCAAACAACACTTTTTAACGAACAAACAATAGTGCACTACTTATTAACAACTCAACTTAATAACAAATAAATAAAATTTTATCTAATTACAACAAATAAATACACAATCAAACGGGACGCAGAGAACCATGCGAGGGGTTTTTTATGCTCTTCGCAGTAAAGCTCAGCACTTCGTTTGCTTTCACTCTTCCTCCTTCTTCCTGGTCCCGTTAGGTGTGCATGCGGCTGTGAGTGCTGCGTGGGCTGAAGCGCGGCAAGATAAAGGCATAACACTTGTCTTGTCGCGTTTTGCTTTGCTTGCGACGTACGCGTGGCCGCTTGTACGGCTGACCTTACACTTCGCCGCAGTGGGCGGCGATGACAAAATTCCGCATAGACTCCACCAATGTACGTGGCTTGAGGGCGAATTTCTTCGCGGTCTATGCGCATATCTGTACTCACCAACCGCATATAATGGCACTAGGTGAGACCCAGGTGTCTGAGGTTGCAGATCCACTGGACTTTCACATGCCGGGGTACCATTTACTGCCATTGTTTTTACCACAGAGAGGCCTCGCCTTATACATTCGCAGTGATGTTGCGTACCAGTGTCAGCAACACCTTTGCACGTCGGATGCCGAATTTAGCTCCATGTGGGTTAAGTTCAAAATCCAGTCGCACATCCTGCACTTCTGCTTCATTTACAGAAGCCCGGGTCTAGGGAGGCTGCCAACTTTTGATAAATTGGACAGTCTCTCTGATTCGATTTCTAAAATTCTGGAATCGTATCCGAACAGTGAAATTGTTGTTGCTGGTGATTTCAATGTTCATAATTCCAATTGGCTACGTCATTAGAGTCACACAACACCTGAGGGTTTGTATGTTGAGTTATTTGCTGAGTCTAATAGTTTGATCCCAATTAGTGAAGGAACCAACGCACTTTCCCTGCGTTGATGGGCAAAACCAAAATATTCTGGACCTTTTTCCAACTTCACATCACAGTAAGTATGATGTGAATGTTCTTGCACCTCTTGGTACCTCGGACCACGCTACAATTTCTGCTACCTTCCCATATTCTAGACTTCAATCCGCTCACCAGACAGCTCCGAAGCAGAAAGTGTGGCTTTATGAGAAGGCTAATTGGGATGCGATGAACTTTTTCATCCGTTTCAATTGGCAATTGTGTTTCAGAGATAGAAACATGCTGCAGCAAAATTGGTAGAAAATATAATTTTATTTGGTACGAGGTCTTTTATACCCAATAAAAGAATTTCCATTAAACCAAAAGACCATACCTGGTTTAATGCGACTTGCAGACAAGCAGTCAGGTCTAAAGAGGAAGCATTTAGGAATTGGCGTTTAAACAAAACTGCAGCTACTAAATTGCTGCGCAATCAGGCCAGAAATATGTGCAATGCCACTATAAAGCGCGAAAAAAGTTCTTTGCGAACTGCGCCTTAGACGCAGAGTTCTTGAATACCATAAGGGTAGCAAGAACTTTTAGTCGTTCGTGGGGAGGGTGAAAAATCAGACGAGAGCGTCTATTCCAACTCTCTTCAGGGATGATCAGACCTTCACTCACTCGGTTGATAAGGCAAACTTATTGGCCAAAATGTTTGCTGAAAACTGCTCTCTTCCTGAGAGTAGCCAACCACTGCCCGCGGTCGATGATGTATCTCATACTATGCCTCAGATGCATTTTCGAACTCGAGCTGTTAAAAGAGTGCTTGCAGACCTCAATGTCAATAAGTCCTCGGAACCGGATAGCATTTCAGCCCATGTGTTGAGAAAGTGCGCCTCAACACTGGCTCGCCCATTGCGCAATCTCTTTAATTTATCTTTTACTTCAGGAGTTTTTCCCGCTTCCTGGAAGATTGCCAACGTGCAGCCAGTTCCCAAAAAAGGTGAGGCTACGAATCCTGAAAATTACAATCTGCTCAGTGCTCTCTAAAGTCATGGAGAACATTGTAAATTTTAAATTGATGAGGTATTCAGAGAGCAACGAGTTGATCAGCGATCGCCAGTACGGCTTCCGTGCTCACCGTTCCACCGGCGATCTGATGGCGTTTCTCACTGAGCGGTGGAGCAGTTGTATTCACCGGTTCGGTGAGAGCAAGGTTGTTGCTCTGGATATCTCCAAGGCATTTGACCGGGTGTGGCATAAAGCACTCGTGTCTAAACTGGTTGCTTATGGTGTAGGTAATACTTTCACTCGATGGATATCGAGTTTCCTCAGCGACCGTTCTATTCGGGTTGTGATAGACGGCTTTGCTTCCGAAGAGCACTCCATTAATGCTGGAGTTCCGCAGGGTTCTGTCCTGTCTCCGACACTTTTTCTTATTTTCATCAATGACCTTCTGTCATTGACATCAAACCCCGTCTACTCGCTTGCTGATGACAGCAGCATTTGTGATTCAAATTCATTTTCCAGGCGTCCTTCCATTCTGGAGATCACTAGAAGACGCAGAATTATGAATAACACACTCCAATCCGACCTCAATAAAATCCAGGAGTGGGGTCGTGCGAATCGGGTCGATTTTAATGCGCGGAAGACCCAATGCTGTTTATTAACCCACAAGCGTTTGGCGGGTGACAATTTCCCACCTCTAAATATGGGTGGTGTGGATATTAATGAGTCGGAGGCTCTTGATATTCTGGGCATGTCAATCCATTGCGATCTTCGCTGGAACGATCACATCTTTGACGTGTCGAAAGAAGCAGCCAAGTGCTTAGGCTTTCTTAAGCGGTGTAAGAAATACTTCACTCCAACCGATCTTCGTTGTATCTACACCACCTATATCCGTCCGAAAATGGAGTACAATTCGCATATATGGTCGGGAGCTTTGCGAACATATCTTCAGCTGCTAGACCGTGTCCAATGTCGTGCGTTAAAACTTATAGGGGACAGTAGGGTATCCAGCTCTATTGAAACCTTGGAGCGTCGTCGTGATGTAGGGTGTGTATCATTATTTTACCGCTACTTTCGTGGTAAATGTCTTCTGAAGTAGCCGGCCTGATTACTCCGGTTCAGGTATTTAGCAGAACTACTCGGCTTTCCAGAGCGGTGCACCCCTTTTATGTCGCGATTCCGTTCCAACGAACCACGCATTACCGTGAGAGTTCGTTTTTCGGTCGCGTCGTTAGATTGTGGAATAATCTTCCTGCGAATGTCTACCCGCCCACTTACAGTGTCGAAACCTTTAGGCGAAGTGTAAACCGTCACTACTCCCTCTTTCCCCCTTCCCACTAACCTGTCATCCCTTCGGAACCAACAAATGCTGTGCATGGATGGGAGGCATCCCCTGAGCGTGGTTTCATCTGTCATAAAAAAAAAAAAAAAAAACAAACATCATGCATCATTAACAGCATAATGCAACATTAACCCTCTTACTAAAAACTCTTATTGTGTTAAGCTTCATAAGCTCCCTCTTCTTGTTCGGACAAAAGGCCCCGGTCAATATCAGGTCAAAGATTTGGGTCGTCCTAGCCACTCCTATAGAAAGTGTAACATAAACACTCGGCAGTCATGCCCGTTGGTTTGTTGTTGGACGGAGACCTCGTACAACGGGAAGTCGTTATTGTCGAAGCAAGGAAATTGGAGGTCTGGGCGCTTGACCTGCAGCTCGATGGTAAGGTTATCTCGCAGGATGTTCGCGACATCTTCGTGCAGACTTGTGGTGGGTGAATTGAATTGTAGCAGAAGCGCCTGCCCTGCTTCTTTGACCTACGCCCCTATGGGGACTTTCATCTGTGTGGGCCAGTAGCCCACCATCAGCCACCAGTGATCAGCCTGGTTGATTGCGACTAGGATGGATTCCATGTCGACCAGTTCTACCCAAACGTCCAACGGCGACCGCCTTGGTGCCGTTTGGCTGCGGTGGCGCCCCGGGAAAGTCTTTCGCAGGAGAACAGGCTGAAAATGAAATCCCGGCGGCGGGCCTCTGGTGACGCAACTTTCTCGTCGGCCAGACTGATGATGAACTCTATGATGACGTCATTTAGCCACCGGCCGTTTGTTCGCTCATTCGTATGGTCACGCCGCCGACCCCCGATTGGTATGTTAAGACGTGTTCCGAGGGGTTCACCCCTGCATCTGGGACGGTATGGCGGATAGTCGCTCGGACGGCTGGAATCGGTTGATCTTCGCCTGGTTCGTCGCCTACCCGGGTCAGCTCGTGTCGGAAGCTGAGCGCCATTTATGCTCGGGAACTTGGATCCGCTGGTACCCTTAATATATTTCGCAGTCTGTCTACGAAGCCCGCAGGGTGGCTTGCTGGGGTAATGGGCTCCATCTATGCCTGTGGTGTGATGTCCACCTAGACCTGGTCTCTCGCCTCGGTTCCATCCCGTTGGTGGTATGGTTTCAGCTCGCTGATGTGTGCAGTGCGGACGCGTCCACACCCTTCAGCACCGTCTGAGTAATCACTGGCGAGACGAACCCGAGAACTCGATACAGCCCTTCGAATTTCGGGGCCAGTTTCGCGTTGAATTTGTCAGTTGATTTGGATAGGTGGTGAGCCTTACCAGCTGCCCGATTTGACGAGCCCAGTTCCTCCTCCGCAAGTTATAGTGACGGACCTCGTCCTGGGATACCCGCTTTAAGTTATTGCGTACAAGCCCCCATGCCTCTCTGAGTCGGGATACACCTTCCGTTGGTGTATGCTCGTTTCCAGTTCCAAACGTCTTCTCGTCGTAGAGGATTTTCGGTAGTCTTGGTTCCCTCCCTTGTTTCACGTAAACCAGTCGATGTCCCGTGGACTCCGAAACTGCTGTATTGATCGTGACTTCTGGCAGAAGGGCATCCCCGTCTTGTTGTTTTCCGTTGCAGAGCTGCGCGATGATTCGTTCCACGTTCCGGTTAGCTCGTTCTGTCGGGTTCTCCTGAAGTGTATATGGTGCAGTGAATTGATGTCGTAGCCCTATGTCCTGCAGGTGCCTCCTGAACACTCGGCTACTAAGCTGTGATCCGTTGTCCGACACATGAAGTCAGCGCAAATTATTTCCCATGATTCGTCACTTATTTGGGTGAGCATGTATACCGCCTTCTGCTCCTGGGAGGATTTGTAATTTTGGTAGGATTCGCAGCTTCGTACGTACCTCTTCACGTCCCGGGTTAGACCTGGCCAATAGTAGCGCTCTGTAATCCTCAGAATGGTCTTCCGGATTCCATGGTGGCCGGTGCACGGATTCTCGTGGTTCTCGTAGTACTTGGGTTCGTAGCTGAGTAGGCAGACATTGCTTGCAGGCGGTAGCTTCTCTTCTGACGTCATCCCGTGAGCAGTGTATATAGAGTTGACCATCGACAACTGCAAAATCCGAATGTCGCTCTGGGTTGACCATGACCGTGTACATATTTGATTGGTACCACTTTAATTGCAGCTCGCTCGTAGTCATCTGCTGTCAAATGACTGCTGCTTTTCCTCCCAAGAAGCGTTTTCCCTTGGCGTGTAATGACGTTAACGGTCGTACAATGGCAGCAAAATCCAGAACGAATCGTCTGCACCAGGAGGCGGTACTCAGAATCCTGCGAACGCCTCTCACGTCCTTTGAGGGCGTCAGTCCCCGGATGGCGGTAACTTTGTCCGGATCGATGTGGATTCCATCCGAGCTTACCACGTGCCCAATATATTTTGTCTCTCGCTGGAAGAACTTGCACTTATCTTTGTTGATTTGGAGGTTAGGGGCCTTGGGTCATCGTAATACTACACTCAGGTTATTCATGTGGTCCTCCAGTCATCCAAGTAGGCGAAGCCGACTGGTTCTATTTATCGGGAAATTTTTCATCTTAGCATCGGCGGGGCTGTTTCGGGGGTCCCCTGGGAAGGGTTGAATTGACAGGCGAGTTCTGTTGAGTGGACAGCCCTGGCGATGGAGCGGGTACGGTAAGCTGATCTAAAATGCCGACGGCTGCGTCCGTTAGGTTAATCTTTGGAGACGTTGATGACTGTAGTACTCTGGAAGGAGAGGTGAAGAATTCCCGAGAAAAACGAAGCTCGAACAGGTGGAGGCGTTCTGTTTCCTTGGTATCGTGGGCCGTATAGTTGATGAATGTGGTAAACCACTTCCGCAGTTCATCCGTTGTACCGTCGGTGTCCAGGGCAAATTCCGGACAGTAGCTGTCCCTTAGACAGGGTGTAGACCCAACCTGCCTTTATCATGTTGATAGCCTTAACTTGATTGTACGGATAAGTGCAATTGGTGAAATATGAAATTTTCGTTCACGGTGTAGCCGACTGTGTTGCGAATGTTGTTTCGCGTAGTTCTTTGTGGTTGTCTTTCTCCGTTGTGTCTTTGGTTTGCTCAAAGTCCCTGCTCGGGCGAACTTTTTGCGCCGGGGTAAGACCGTCGACAACCAGGGTCCGTACACAAAATTTAATATGCCACGTGCGCGTGCGGTCATCAGCCGTATAGGCACTCAGACTCAGCACACTTGACTCGTAAAGTCGATATCTTGCGATATTCTGTTACAGGTAACCGGGTTTTTGTTAAGGCGCCGGAACGTTGTCGTGCACTCAGTGCACTCAGCTGATAAGGATAATAAGGTTAGAGTATTTGGTCATGAGTACCCGGATCTTCACTACTTCGCGGACACGTGGTTGTCAGTTTTATAAGCTCTCAAACTTAGTGTACTTGATTGGTAAAATCGAAATGTCGTATTCAGTCGCGAGTAATCGTATTTTCTCTACGGTGCGGACACGTTCCTGTCAGCTTTAGAAGCACTCAAACTAGTGTACTTGACTGGTAGAGTCGAAATGTCTAAGTATTCAGTCGCGAGTAATCGGATTTTCTCTGCGGCGCGGACACGTGGTTGTCAGCTTTAGAAGCACTCAAACCTAGTGTACTTGACTGGTAACAAGTCGAAATGTCGAAATATTTAATCGCGAGTACTCGGTTTTCACTATGACGCGGACACGTGGCTGTCAGCTTTATAAGCACTCAAGCCTAGTGTAAGTACACTGGTAACAAGTCGAAATGTCGAAATTTTTAATGGCGAGTGACCGGTTTTCAAGTCAAAAAATCGTTGCGCAATATAATCTTGCTGATGAAGTTCATTTGGAGCCCGAAATGAGATGGACCAATTTTCACTTACCCATACGTTCTGACCACTCCTCAAAGCCTTATGTCTGTCTGTGAGAATAAGCAACGCAGGTTGTGTCTGTCTGTGAGAATAAGTAACACCGGTTGATTTTAGTTTAAATGCAAAAATTATATTCTGGTACTTTAGTTCACAATGTTTATACTTTGAAAGAAATTAGAAAACTTCTTCACTACTTTAGACTTGTGTGCGCTGCGCAGACCGGAACCACAGGAAAAGAAAGCGAATTTGTCCGTGCATGCTGCTTTTAACTAGGAATAACGGTTTCCTTCCAACGCCGAAAGTTCTTCAAAATTCTTTTCTTCGTGCCTGCATTACAGAATTTGTTACTCCTCGTTTTGTTTGGTGCCGGTTTACACCAGCGTGAATTTGTAAGGGCTAGAAAATACTTGTCCTTACACGGTCCAGAAGCTGAAGATATGCTCTAAGCTCCCGACCATATATCGAATTGCAGTCCATTTTCGGACGGATATAGGTGGTGTAGGTACAACTAAGATCGTTGGGAGTGAAGTATTTCTTGCACTATCTTGCAGAAAGCCAAAGCACTTGCTCGCTTCTTTCGACACGTCAACAATATGGTCGTTGCAACGAAACATTAATTGGATTGACATGCTCAGAAAATCAAGGGCTACCGACTCATATTCAACACGACCCATATTTAGAGGTGGAAAATTGTTACTCCCCAAACGCTTGTGTGTCAAAAAGCAGTTTTGGGTTTTCCGTGCATTTAAATTGACCCGATTTGCTCGACTCCGCTACTGGATTTCGTTTAGATCAAATTGAAGTGTGTTATTTGTAATTCTGCGTTTGATATTAATGACAGAAGGTCATACAATACAACTATTCGACCGCTCAGTGAGAACGTTATCAAACCGCTGGTAGAGCGATGAGCACGGAAACCGTACTGGCGATCACTGACTAACTAGTTCCTCTCCAGATACCTCATCAAGTTAAAATTTACAATACTCTTCATAACTTTGGAGAGCATTGAACAGATTGCAATGGGCCGGTAATTTGCACGATTCGTAGCCTCATCTTTTTTGGGAACTGGCTGCACATGGGCAGTTCTTGAGGACATCGAATAAACTCCTGACGTATTTGACAGATTAAATAGATTACGCAGTAGATGAGGCAGTGTTGAGGCTCACTTTCTTAATACATTGCCTGAAATGCTATCCATTCCCGAGGATTTGTTAACATTGAGAATTGTAAGCACTCTTCTTCGCGTTCTGTGGTACGGCTGCTGTCAGGGATATAGCAGTTTTCAACAAAAATTTTAGCTAATAAGTTGCCCTATTTACCTAGTGAGTGAAGAACTGATCATCCTTGAGGAGAGTTGGAATAGACAAGAATGTGTGATTCTTCACTCTCCCCAAAAATGACCAAAAGTTCTTATTACCTTTATGGTACTGAAAATCTCTACGTCTAAGCCGCTGTTCGTAGAGAGAAGTTTTTTGCACTTAAGAGTGGCATTATACCTATTTGTGGCCCAGTTGCCATATAATAACGAACCCTGTGGAACGCCGCCAGTTAGAGTGTGCTTCACGCATTCCGTGGTATCATAGATGAGCACCCAATCGTCGAAATAACTTGACACCATATTGCATAGGTAACTAGGAATTTGGAAGTTCCTAAGCGCTTTGAGAATCTCACGGCAGCTGGCAGAGTTGAAAGCACTTTTGACGTCCAAGGTAAGTACCAGAGACTACTTTTTACTTCCACCTTTCCATCGAGTAATACAAGCCATTCTTTCCATTGCTCCGGGAATGTTTCTTCGCTAATGCATATGCTGAATATATATCTTGGAAAAGTTGCTCCGCTTCATAGCCGCTATCTTGATTTCAATGTTGGGGATACCGTCAGGCCCGGGTACTTTCTTAATCTTAAGCCTCTTGATCGCACGCAAAACTGCGTCCTTGGTTACTAGGGGAATACTCAGACTTTCCTCGTCAGCCACAGCTGCAGAACTTTTTGGTAACGCCGCTAAACTGGAAAAAGGTGTTTAACAATTTTAGCAAGTTCAAAAGGGCAGTTTAGTTGCGCCGTCTTTTTCAACTGGTTGAGGACTAGCTTATAGGCGGAACCATGCGGGTTTATCTCAGCGTTGTCGCACAGTTCCAAGAAACATTTGCTTTTGCTCTCGCGAATCGAATTTTTTAGCAGCTTCCGATTCAATTTGTATACCTGCTTATTGTTCTTGAAGTTCAGCGTGTTTCTCGATCTTTGAAATTTCCTTATTGACTGCATGTAAAGAGCGCGCAACCTAGTAATTTCACCATTTCACCAGTACACCGGATTCCGGGTATTGTTTCTACAGCTTCTTCAAGTCATTGATGCCGTGCAAATATTTCTGATTCCGTTCATAAGGTTGCATCTTCCTCAGTCCTGTGTCAAGTGCTTAAAAAACATTTCTATAATAATAATTCTGCCGTCTGTTGTAATATGAGTACAATGAGTTGTGATGTGACCGCGGACGGAAGCGGACGGTGCGCCCGCCACTTCATTGTATAATCAGTGTTCGCGAAATTAAAATCCAAAACAATAGTGAGAACCCACGCCGCGAAAATACAACAATAACGCTTCACCAAACAACATATTTTAATAAAAAAACAATAGTGCACTACTTAATAACTTAATACATAATAACAAATAAATAAAACGTGATGAAATTATAACAAATTAATAGACAATCTAACGCAATGCAGAGAAACATGCGAGGGGCTTGTTTATGATCTCCGCAGTAAAGCTCAGCATTTCGTTAGTTTTCACTCTTCCTCCTTCTTCCTGGTCCCGTTAGGTGTGCAGGCGACTGTGAGTGCACCGTGGGCTGAAGCGCGGCAAGATAAAGGCATAACACTTGTCTTGTCGCGTTTTGCTTTGCTTGCGACGTACGCGTGGCCGCTTGTACGGCTGACCTTACACTTCGCCGCAGTGGACGGCGATGACAAAATTCCGCATAGACTCCACCAATGTACGTGACTTGAGGGCGAATTTCTTCGCGGTCTATGCGCATATCTGTACTCATCAACCGCATATAATGGCACTAGGTGAGACCTAGGTGTCTGAGGGTGCAGATCCACTGTCTTTCACATGCCGAGGTACCATGTACTGCCATTGTTTTTACCACAGAGAGGCCTCGCCTTATACATTCGCAGTGATGTTGCGTACCAGTGTCAGCAACACCTTTGCACGTCGGATGCCGAATTTAGCTCCATGTGGGTTAAGTTCAAAATCCAGTCGCACATCCTGCACTTCTGCTTCATTTATAGAAGCCCGGGTCTAGGGAGGCTGCCAACTTTTGATAAATTGGACAGTCTCCCTGATTCGATTTCTAAAATTTTGGAATCGTATCCGAACAGTGAAATTGTTGTTGCTGGTGATTCCAATGTTCATAATTCCAATTGGCTACGTCATTCGAATCACACAACACCTGAGGTTTGTATGTTGAGTTGTTTGCTGAGTCTAATAA
Source organism: Sicus ferrugineus (assembly GCA_922984085.1). Lineage (NCBI taxonomy): Eukaryota > Metazoa > Arthropoda > Insecta > Diptera > Conopidae > Sicus > Sicus ferrugineus. The sequence continues at coordinate 451,837 of OV277351.1, read as the reverse complement.
TTTGACTCAATTAGTGAAGGAACCAACGCACTTTCCCTGCGTTGATAGGCAAAACCAAAATATTCTGGACCTTTTTCTAACTTCACATCACAGCAAGTATGGTGTGAATGTTCTTGCACCTCTTGGTACCTCGGACCACGCTACAATTTCTGCTACCTTCCCATTTTCTAGTCTTCAATCCGCTCACCAGCCAGCTCCGAAGTGGAAAGTGTGGCTTTATGAGAAGGCTAAAAAAAAGGTGAGGCTACGAATCGTGCAAATTACCGGCCCATAGCGATCTGCTCAGTGCTCTCCAAAGTCATGGAAAGCATTGTAAATTTTAACTTGATGAGGTATCTGGAGAGCAACGAGTTGATCAGCGATCGCCAGTACGGCTTCCGTGCTCACCGTTCCACCGGCGATCTCATGGCGTTTCTCACTGAGCGGTGGAGCAGTTGTATTCACCGGTTCGGTGAGAGCAAGGTTGTTGCTCTGGATATCTCCAAGGCATTTGACCGGGTGTGGCATAAAGCACTCGTGTCTAAACTGTCTGCTTATGGTGTCGGTAATACTTCACTCGATGTATATCGAGTTTCCTCAGCGGCCGTTCTATACGGGTTGTAATAGACGGCTTTGCTTCCGAAGAGCACTCCATTAATGCTGGAGTTCCGCAGTGTTCGGTGCAATAGGTGCAATGCCACTCTAAACTGCGAAAAATTTCTCTACGAACAGCGCCTTAGACGTAGAGTTCTTGAATACCATAAGGGTGGCAAGAACTTTTGGTTGTTCGTGGCGAGAGTGAAAAATCAGACGCGATCGTCTATTCCAACTCTCTTCAGGGATGATCAGATCTTCACTCACTCGGTTGATAAGGCAAACTTATTAGCCAAAATGTTTGCTGAAAACTGCTCTCTTCCTGAGAGTAGCCAACCACTGCCCGCGGTCGATGGTGTATCTCATGCTATGCCTGAGATGCATTTTCGAACGCGAGCTGTTAAAAGAGTGATTGCAGACCTCAATGTCAACAAATCCTCGGGACCGGATGGCATACCAGCCCATGTGTTGAGAAAGTGCGCCTCAACACTGGCTCGCCCATTGCGCAATCTCTTTAATTTATCATTTACTTCAGGAGTTTTTCCCACTTCCTGGAAGATTGCCAATGTGCAGCCAGTTCCCAAAAAAGGTGAAGCTACGAATCGTGCAAATTACCGGCCCATAGCGATCTGCTCAGTTAAAATTTACAATGCTCTCCATGACTTTGGAGAGCATTGTAAATTTTAACTTGATGAGGTATCTAGAGAGCAACGAGTTGATCAGCGATCGCTAGTACGACTTCAGTGCTAACCGTTCCACCGGCGATCTCATGGCGTTTCTCACTGAGCGGTGGAGCAGTTGTATTCACCGGTTCGGTGAGAGCAAGGTTGTTGCTCTGGATATCTCCAAGGCATTTGACCGGGTGTGGCATAAAGCACTCGTGTCTAAATTGACTGGGTATGGTGTTGGTAATACTTTCACTCCATGGATATCGAGTTTCCTCAGCGGCCGTTCTATTCGGGTTGTAATAGACGGTTTTGCTTCCGAAGAGCACTCCATTAATGCTGGAGTTCCGCAGGGTTCGGTTCTGTCTCTGACACTTTTTCTTATTTTCATCAATGACCTTCTGCCATTGACATCAAATCCCGTCTACTCGTTTGCGCCCTATGGTGACATTCATCAGTGTAGGCCAGTAGCCCACCATCAGCCACCAGTGATCAGTCTGGTTGATTGCGACTAGGATGGATTCCATGTCAACCAGTTCTACCCAAACGTCCAACGGCGACCGCCTTGGTGCCGTTTGGCTGCGGTGGCGCCCCGGGAAAGTCTTTCGCAGGAGAACAGGCTGAAAATGAAATCCCGGCGGCTGGCCTCTGGTGACGCAACCTTCTCGTCGGCCAGACGGATGATGAACTCTATGATGACGTCATTTAGCCACCGGCCGTTTGTAGTCGCTCATTCGGATGGTCACGCCGCCGACCCCCGATTGGTATGTCAAGACGTGTTCCGAGGGGTTCACCCCTGCATCTGGGACGGTATGGCGGATAGTCGCTCGGACGGCTGGAATCGGTTGACCTTCGCCTGGTTCGTCGCCTACCCGGGTCAGCTCGTGTCGGAAGCTGAGCGCCATTTATGCTCGGGAACTTGGATCCGCTGGTACCCTTAATATATTTCGCAGTCTGTCTACGAAGCCCGCAGGGTGGCTTGCTGGTATAATGCGCTCCATCTATGTCTGTGGTGTGATGTCCACCTAGACATGGTCTCTCGCCTCGGTTCCATCCCGTTGGTGGTATGGTTTCAGCTCGCTGATGTGTGCAGTGCGGACGCGTCCACACCCTTCAGCACCGTCTGAGTAATCATTGGCGAGACGAACCCGAGAACTCGATACAGCCCTTCGAATTTCGGGGCCAGTTTCGCGTTGAATTTTTCAGTTGATTTGGATAGGTGGTGAGCCTTACCAGCTGCCCGATTTGACGGGCCCAGTTCCTCCTCCGCAAGTTATAGTGACGGACCTGGTCCTGTGATGCCCGCTTTAAGTTATTGCGTACAAGCCCCCACGCCTCTCTGAGTCGGGATACACCTTCCGTTTGTGTATGCTCGTTTCCAGTTCCAAGCGTCTTCTCGTCGTAGAGGATTTTCGGTAGTCTTGGTTCCCTCCCTTGTTTCACGTAAACCAGTCTATGTCCCGTGGACTCCGAAACTGCTGTATTGATCGTGACTTCTGGCAGAAGGGCATCCCCGTCTTGTTGCTTTCCGTTGCAGAGCTGCGCGATGATTCGTTCCACGTTCCGGTTATCTCGTTCTGTCGGGTTCTCCTGAAGTGTATATGGTGCAGTGAATTGATGTCGTAGCCCTATGTCCTGCAGGTGTCTCCTGAACACTCGGCTACTGAGCTGTGATCCGTTGTCCGACACATGAAGTCAGCGCAAGTTATTTCCCATGATTCGTCACTTATTTGGGTGAGCATGTATACCGCCTTCTGCTCCTGGGAGGATTTGTAATTTTGGCAGGATTCGCAGCTTCGTACGTACCTCTTTACGTCCCGGGTTAGACCTGGCCCATAGTAGCGCTCTGTAATCCTCAGAATGGTCTTCCGGATTCCATGGTGGCCGGTGCATGGATTCTCGTGGTTCTCGTAGTACTTGTGTTCGTAGCTGAGCAGGCAGGCATTGCTTGCAGGCGGTCGCTTCTCTTCTGACGTCATCCCGTGAGCAGTGTATATAGAGTTGACTATCGACAACTGCAAAATCCGGATGTCGCTCTGGGTTGACCATGACCGTGTACATATTTGATTGGTACCACTTTAATTGCAGCTCGCTCGTAGTCATCTGCTGTAGCGTTTCCAGTAATTGTCGGGAAAGGGTGTCATCGAACAGGTTCCATTTACACTTGCGATATCTTACCTTGAAGTTAAACTGCTGTAGTTCTAAAGCCCAGCGTGCGATTCTGCCTGACGGGCTCTCGATGGAGTTCAGTCACTTCAGCCACGGGTGCTCAGTAATAACTGAAATGGTATCCCTCTAAGTAGGGTCGCATCATGCGTATTCCTCTCAATATGGCGAGTCACTCCGTGGTTGAATAACGCTATTCTATCGGGCTGAGATGTGGGCTAGCATATGCGATGACTCGCACGGCTCCATCGCTTTCTTGGGCGAGGACTGCGCCGAGCTGGCGTCCGTCTGAAGCGTGAAAACATTGTTGAAGTCTGGCCGTGCTAGCAGTTGGCTTCGGTCAACTTTTTCTTGAGGGTGTCAAATTACTGCTTCTGTTCCTTCCAAGAAGCGTTTTCCCTTGGCGTGTAATGACGTTAACGGTCGTATAATGGCAGCAAAATCCAGAACGAATCGTCTGCACCAGGAGGCGGTACTCAGAATCCTGCGAGCGCCTCTCACGTCCTTCGAGGGCGTCAGTCCCCGGATGGCGGTAACTTTGTCCGGATCGGTGTGGATTCCATCCGAGCTTACCACGTGCCCAATATATTTTGTCTCACGCTGGAAGAACTTGCACTTATCTTTGTTGATTTGGAGGTTAGGGGCCTTGGGTCATCGTAATACTACACTCAGGTTATTCATGTGGTCCTCCAGTCATCCAAGTAGACGAAGGCGACTGGTTCTATTTATCGGGAAATTTTTCATCTTAGCATCGGCGGGGCTGTTTCCGGGGGTCCTCGGGGAAGGGTTTGAATTGACCGGCGTTTTCTGTTGAGTGGACAGCCCTGGCGATGGAGCGGGTACGGTAAGCTGATCTACAATGCCGACGGCTGCGTCCGTTAGGTTAATCTTTGGAGACGTTAATAACTGTAGTACTCTGGAAGCAGAGGTGAAGAATTCCCGAGAAAAACGAAGCTCGAACTGGTGGAGGCGTTCTGTTTCCTTGGTGTCGTGGGCCGTATAGTTGATGAATGTGGTAAACCACTTCCACAGTTCATCCGTTGTACCGTCGGTGTCCAGGGAAAATTCCGGACTGTAGCTGTTCCTTAGACAGGGTGTAGACCCAACCTGCCTTTATCATGTTGATAGCCTTAACTTGATTGTACGGCGAAGTGCAATTGGTGAAATATGAAATTTTCGTTCACGGTGTAGCCGACTGTGTTGCGAATGTTGTTTCGCGTAGTTCTTTGTGGTTGTCTTTCTCCGTTGTGTCTTTGCTTTGCTCAGAGTCCCTGCTCGGGCGAACTTTTTGCGCCGGGGTAAGACCGTCGACAACCAGGGTCCGTACACAAAATTTAATATGCCACGTGCGCGTGCGGTCATCAGCCGTATAGGCACTCAGACTCAGCACACTTGACTCGTAAAGTCGATACCTTGCGATATTCTGTTACGGGTAACCGGGCTTTTGTTAAGGCGCCGGAACGTTGTCGTGCACTCAGTGCACTCAGCTGATAAGGATAAGAAGGTTAGAGTATTTGGTCATGAGTACCCGGATCTTCACTACTGCGCGGACACGTGGTTGTCAGTTTTATAAGCACTCAAACTTAGTGTACTTGATTAGTAAAATCGAAATGTCGTATTCAGTCGCGAGTAATCGGATTTTCTCTACGGCGCGGACACGTTCCTGTCAACTTTAGAAGCACTCACACTAGTGTACTTGACTGGTAGAGTCGAAATGTCTAAGTATTCAGTCGCGAGTAATCGGATTTTATCTGCGGCGCGGACACGTGGTTGTCAGCTTTAGAAGCACTCAAACCTAGTGTACTTGACTGGTAACAAGTCGAAATGTCGAAATATTTAATCGCGAGTACTCGGTTTTCACTATGACGCGGACACGTGGCTGTCAGCTTTATAAGCACTCAAACCTAGTGTAAGTACACTGGTAACAAGTCGAAATGTCGAAATTTTTAATGGCGAGTGACTGGTTTTCAAGCCAAAAAATCGTTGCGCAGTAGAATCTTGCTGATGAAGTTCATTTGGAGCCCGAAATGAGATGGACCAATTTTCACTTACCCATACGTTCTGACCACTCCTCAAAGCCTTATGTCTGTCTGTGAGAATAAGCAACGCAGGTTGTGTCTGTCTGTGAGAATAAGTAACACCGGTTGATTTTAGTTTAAATGCAAAAATTATATTCTGGTACTTTAGTTCACCAAACAAATTAGAATACTTCTTCACTACTTTAGACTTGTGTGCGCTGCGCAGACCGGAACCACAGGAAAAGAAAGATATGCTCAAAGCTCCCGACCATATATCGAATTTTAGTCCTTTTTCGGACGGATATAGCTGGTGTAGGTACAACTAAGATCGATTGGAGTGAAGTATTTCTTGCACTATCTTGCAGAAAGCCAAAGCACTTGATCGCTTCTTTCGACACGTAAACAATATGGTCGTTGCAACGAAACATTAATTGGATTGACATGCTCAGAAAATCAAGAGCTACCAACTCATATTCAACACGACCTATATTTAGAGGTGGAAAATTGTTACTCCCCAAACGTTTGTGTGTCAAAAAGCAGTTTTGGGTTTTCCGTGCATTTAAATTGACCCGATTTGCTCGACTCCGCTACTGGATTTCGTTTAGATCAAATTGAAGTGTGTTATTTGTAATTCTGCGTTTGATATTAATGACAGAAGGTCATACAATACAACTATTCGACCGCTCAGTGAGAACGTTATCAAACCGCTGGTAGAGCGATGAGCACGGAAACCGTACTGGCGATCACTGCCTAACTAGTTCCTCTCCAGATACCTCATCAAGTTAAATTTTACAATACTCTTCATAACTTTGGAGAGCATTGAACAGATTGCAATAGGCCGGTAATTTGCACGATTCGTAGCCTCATCTTTTTTGGGAACTGGCTGCACATGGGCAATCCTTGAGGACATCGAAAAAACTCCTGACGTATTTGACAGATTAAATAGATTACGCAGTAGATGAGGCAGTGTTGAGGCTCACTTTCTTAATACATTGCCTGAAATGCTATCCATTCCCGAGGATTTGTTAACATTGAGACTTGTAAGCACTCTTCTTCGCGTTCTGTGGTACGGCTGCTGTCAGGGATATAGCAGTTTTCAACAAAAATTTTAGCTAATAAGTTGCCCTATTTACCTAGTGAGTGAAGAACTGATCATCCTTGAGGAGAGTTGGAATAGACAAGAATGTGATTCTTCACTCTCCCAAAAAATGACCAAAAGTTCTTATTACCTTTATGGTACTGAAAATCTCTACGTCTAAGCCGCTGTTCGTAGAGAGAAGTTTTTTGCACTTAAGAGTGGCATTATACCTATTTGTGGCCCAGTTGCCATATAATAACGAACCCTGTGGAACGCCGCCAGTTAGAGTGTGCTTCACGCATTCCGTGGTATCATAGATGAGCACCCAATCGTCGAAATAACTTGACACCATATTGCATAGGTAACTAGGAATTTGGAAGTTCCTAAGCGCTTTGAGAATTTCACGCCAGCTAGCAGAGTTGAAAGCATTTTTGACGTCTAAGGTAAGTACCAGAGACTACTTTTTACTTCCACCTTTCCAGCGAGTAATACAAGCCATTCTTTCCATTGCTTCGGGAATGTTTCTTCGCTAATGCATATGCTGTATATATATCTTGGAAAAGTTGCTCCGCTTCATAGCCGCTATCTTGATTTCAATGTTGGGGATACCGTCAGGCCCGGGTACTTTCTTAATCTTAAGCCTCTTGATCGCACGCAAAACTGCGTCCTTGGTTACTAGGGGAATACTCAGACTTTCCTCGTCAGCCACAGCTGCAGAACTTTTTGGTAACGCCGCTAAACTGGAAAAAGGTGTTTAACAATTTTAGCAAGTTCAAAAGGGCAGTTTAGTTGCGCCGTCTTTTTCAACTGGTTGAGGACTAGCTTATAGGCGGAACCATGCGGGTTTATCTCCGCGTTGTCGCACAGTTCCAAGAAACATTTGCTTTTGCTCTCGCGAATCGAATTTTTTAGCAGCTTCCGATTCAATTTGTATACCTGCTTATTGTTCTTGAAGTTCAGCGTGTTTCTCGATCTTTGAAATTTCCTTATTGACTGCATGTAAAGAGCGCGCAACCTAGTAATTTCACCATTTCACCAGTACACCGGATTCCGGGTATTGTTTCTACAGCTTCTTCAAGTCATTGATGCCGTGCAAATATTTCTGATTCCGTTCATAAGGTTGCATCTTCCTCAGTCCTGTGCCAAGTGCTTAAAAAAGATTTCTATAATAATAATTCTGCCGTCTGTTGTAATATGAGTACAATGAGTTGTGATGTGACCGCGGACGGAAGCGGACGGTGCGCCCGCCACTTCATTGTATAATCAGTGTTCGCGAAATTAAAATCCAAAACAATAGTGAGAACCCACGCCGTGAAAATACAACAATAACGCTTCACCAAACAACATATTTTAATAAACAAACAATAGTGCACTACTTAATAACTTAATACTTAATAACAAATAAATAAAACGTGATGAAATTATAACAAATAAATAGGCAATCTAACGCAATGCAGAGAAACATGCGAGGGGCTTGTTTATGATCTCCGCAGTAAAGCTCAGCATTTCGTTAGTTTTCACTCTTCCTCCTTCTTCCTGGTCCCGTTAGGTGTGCAGGCGACTGTGAGTGCACCGTGGGCTGAAGCGCGGCAAGATAAAGGCATAACACTTGTCTTGTCCCGTTTTGCTTTGCTTGCGACGTACGCGTGGCCGCTTGTACGGCTGACCTTACACTTCGCCGCAGTGGGCGGCGATGACAAAATTCCGCATAGACTCCACCAATGTACGTGACTTGAGGGCGAATTTCTTCGCGGTCTATACGCATATCTGTACTCATCAACTGCATATAATGGCACTAGGTGAGACCCAGGTGTCTGAGGGTGCAGATCCACTGTCTTTCACATGCCGAGGTACCATTTACTGCCATTGTTTTTACCACAGAGAGGCCTCACCTTATACATTCGCAGTGATGTTGCGTACCAGTGTCAGCAACACCTTTGCACGTCGGATGCCGAATTTAGCTCCATGTGGGTTAAGTTCAAAATCCAGTCGCACATACTGCACTTCTGCTTCATTTATAGAAGCCCGGGTCTAGGGAGGCTGCCAACTTTTGATAAATTGGACAGTCTCCCTGATTCGATTTCTAAAATTTTGGAATCGTATCCGAACAGTGAAATTGTTGTTGCTGGTGATTCCAATGTTCATAATTCCAATTGGCTACGTCATTCGAGTCACACAACACCTGAGGTTTGTATGTTGAGTTGTTTGCTGAGTCTAATAATTTGACTCAATTAGTGAAGGAACCAACGCTCTTTCCCTGCGTTGATAGGCAAAACCAAAATATTCTGGACCTTTTTCTAACTTCACATCACAGCAAGTATGATGTGAATGTTCTTGCACCTCTTGGTACCTCAGACCACGCTACAATTTCTGCTACCTTCCCATTTTCTAGTCTTCAATCCGCTCACCAGCCAGCTCCGAAGTGGAAAGTGTGGCTTTATGAGAAGGCTAATTGGGACGCGCCGAAATGCTTTTTTAGCCGTTTCTATTGGCAATTGTGTTTCAGAGATAGAAACATAAATGCTGCAGCAAAATTGGTAGAAAATATAATTTTATTTGTTATGAGGTCTTTCATACCCAATAAAAGAATTTCCATTAAACCAAAAGACCATTCCTGGTTTAATGCGACTTGCAGACAAGCAGTCAGGTCTAAATGTCTGCAAGTCATTTAGGAGGAAGCATTTAGGAATTGGCGTTTAAACAAAACTGCTGATACCAAACTGCTGCGCAATCAGGCCAGAAATAGACCTCAAATGTCAACAAATCCTCGGGACCGGATGGCATATCAGCCCATGTGTTGAGAAAGTGCGCCTCAACACTGGCTCGCCCATTGGGCAATCTATAATTTGCAATTTATCATTTACTTCAGGAGTTTTTCCCACTTCCTGGAAGATTGCCAATGTGCAGCCAGTTCCCAAAAAAGGTGAGGCTACGAATCGTGCAAATTACCGGCCCATAGCGATCTGCTCAGTGCTCTCCAAAGTCATGGAGAGCATTGTAAATTTTAACTTGATGAGGTATCTAGAGAGCAACGAGTTGATCAGCGATCGCCAGTACGGCTTCTGTGCTCACCGTTCCACCGGCAATCTCATGGCGTTTCTCACTGAGCGGTGGAGCAGTTGTATTCACCGGTTCGGTGAGAGCAAGATTGTTGCTCTGTATATCTCCGAGGCATTTGACCGGGTGTGGCATAAAGCACTCGTGTCTAAACTGTCTGCTTATGGTGTCGGTAATACTTCACTCGATGTATATCGAGTTTCCTCAGCGGCCGTTCTATACGGGTTGTAATAGACGGCTTTGCTTCCGAAGAGCACTCCATTAATGCTGGAGTTCCGCAGTGTTCGGTGCAATAGGTGCAATGCCACTCTAAACTGCGAAAAATTTTTCTACGAACAGCGCCTTAGACGTAGAGTTCTTGAATACAGAAATACAGAAGGTCATTGATGAAAATAAGAAAAAGTGTCGGAGACAGGACCGAACCCTGCGGAACTCCAGCATTAATGGAGTGCTCTTCGGAAGCAAAACCGTCTATTACAACCCGAATAGAACGGCCGCTGAGGAAACTCGATATCCATCGAGTGAAAGTATTACCAACACCATACGCAGTCAATTTAGACACGAGTGCTTTATGCCACACCCGGTCAAATGCCTTGGAGATATCCAGAGCAACAACCTTGCTCTCACCGAACCGGTGAATGCAACTGCTCCACCGCTCAGCGAGAAACGCCATCAGATCGCCGGTGGAACGGTTAGCACTGAAGCCGTACTGGCGATCGCTGATCAACTCGTTGCTCTCTAGATACCTCATCAAGTTAAAATTTACAATGCTCTCCATGACTTTGGAGAGCACTGAGCAGATCGCTATGGGCCGGTAATTTGCACGATTCGTAGCCTCACCTTTTTTGGGAACTGGCTGCACATTGGCAATCTTCCAGGAAGTGGGAAAAACTCCTGAAGTAAATGATAAATTAAAGAGATTGCGCAATGGTCGAGCCAGTGTTGAGGCGCACTTTCTCAACACATGGGCTGATATGCCATCCGGTCCCGAGGATTTGTTGACATTCACATGCCGAGGTACCATTTACTGCCATTGTTTTTACCACAGAGAGGCCTCGCCTTATACATTCGCAGTGGTGTTGCGTACCAGTGTCAGCAACACCTTTGCACGTCGGATGCCGAATTTAGCTCCATGTGGGTTAAGTTCAAAATCCAGTCGCACATCCTGCACTTCTGCTTCATTTATAGAAGCCCGGGTCTAGGGAGGCTGCCAACTTTTGATAAATTGGACAGTCTCCCTGATTCGATTTCTAAAATTTTGGAATCGTATCCGAACAGTGAAATTGTTGTTGCTGGTGATTCCAATGTTCATAATTCCAATTGGCTACGTCATTCGAGTCACACAACACCTGAGGTTTGTATGTTGAGTTGTTTGCTGAGTCTAATAATTTGACTCAATTAGTGAAGGAACCAACGCTCTTTCCCTGCGTTGATAGGCAAAACCAAAATATTCTGGACCTTTTTCTAACTTCACATCACAGCAAGTATGATGTGAATGTTCTTGCACCTCTTGGTACCTCAGACCACGCTACAATTTCTGCTACCTTCCCATTTTCTAGTCTTCAATCCGCTCACCAGCCAGCTCCGAAGTGGAAAGTGTGGCTTTATGAGAAGGCTAATTGGGACGCGCCGAAATGCTTTTTTAGCCGTTTCTATTGGCAATTGTGTTTCAGAGATAGAAACATAAATGCTGCAGCAAAATTGGTAGAAAATATAATTTTATTTGTTATGAGGTCTTTCATACCCAATAAAAGAATTTCCATTAAACCAAAAGACCATTCCTGGTTTAATGCGACTTGCAGACAAGCAGTCAGGTCTAAATGTCTGCAAGTCATTTAGGAGGAAGCATTTAAGAATTGGCGTTTAAACAAAACTGCTGATACTAAACTGCTGCGCAATCAGGCCAGAAATAGACCTCAAATGTCAACAAATCCTCGGGACCGGATGGCATATCAGCCCATGTGTTGAGAAAGTGCGCCTCAACACTGGCTCGCCCATTGGGCAATCTATAATTTGCAATTTATCATTTACTTCAGGAGTTTTTCCCACTTCCTGGAAGATTGCCAATGTGCAGCCAGTTCCCAAAAAAGGTGAGGCTACGAATCGTGCAAATTACCGGCCCATAGCGATCTGCTCAGTGCTCTCCAAAGTCATGGAGAGCATTGTAAATTTTAACTTGATGAGGTATCTAGAGAGCAACGAGTTGATCAGCGATCGCCAGTACGGCTTCCGTGCTCACCGTTCCACCGGCGATCTCATGGCGTTTCTCACTGAGCGGTGGAGCAGTTGTATTCACCGGTTCGGTGAGAGCAAGGTTGTTGCTCTGGATATCTCCAAGGCATTTGACCGGGTGTGGCATAAAGCACTCGTGTCTAAACTGTCTGCTTATGGTGTCGGTAATACTTCACTCGATGTATATCGAGTTTCCTCAGCGGCCGTTCTATACGGGTTGTAATAGACGGCTTTGCTTCCGAAGAGCACTCCATTAATGCTGGAGTTCCGCAGTGTTCGGTGCAATAGGTGCAATGCCACTCTAAACTGCGAAAAATTTCTCTACGAACATCGCCTTAGACGTAGAGTTCTTGAATACCATAAGGGTGGCAAGAACTTTTGGTTGTTCGTGGCGAGAGTGAAAAATCAGACGCGATCGTCTATTCCAACTCTCTTCAGGGATGATCAGATCTTCACTCACTCGGTTGATAAGGCAAACTTATTAGCCAAAATGTTTGCTGAAAACTGCTCTCTTCCTGAGAGTAGCCAACCACTGCCCGCGGTCGATGGTGTATCTCATGCTATGTCTGAGATGCATTTTCGAACGCGAGCTGTTAAAAGAGTGCTTGCAGACCTCAATGTCAACAAATCCTCGGGACCGGATGGCATATCAGCCCATGTGTTGAGAAAGTGCGCCTCAACACTGGCTCGCCCATTGCGCAATCTCTTTAATTTATCATTTACTTCAGGAGTTTTTCCCACTTCCTGGAAGATTTCCAATGTGCAGCCAGTTCCCAAAAAAGTTGAGGCTACGAATCGTGCAAATTACCGGCCCATAGCGATCTGCTCAGTGCTCTCCAAAGTCATGGAGAGCATTGTAAATTTTAACTTGATGAGGTATCTAGAGAGCAACGAGTTGATCAGCGATCGCCAGTACGGCTTCCGTGCTCACCGTTCCACCGGCGATCGGATTGCCTTTCTCGTTGATCGGTGGAGCAGATGCATTCACCGGTTCGGTGAGAGCAAGGTTGTTGCTCTGGATATCTCCAAAGCATTTGACCGGGTGTGGCATAAAGCACTCGTGTCTAAACTGTCTGCTTATGGTGTCGGTAATACTTCACTCGATGTATATCGAGTTTCCTCAGCGGCCGTTCTATATGGGTTGTAATAGACGGTTTTGCTTCCGAAGAGCACTCCATTAATGCTGGAGTTCCGCAGGGTTCGGTCTTGTCTCCGACACTTTTTCTTATTTTCATCAATGACCTTTTGTCATTGACATCAAACCCCGTCTACTCGTTTGCGCCCTATGGTGACATTCATCAGTGTGGGCCAGTAACCCACCATCAGCCACCAGTGATCAGCCTGGTTGATTGCGACTAGGATGGATTCCATGTCGACCAGTTCTACCCAAACGTTCAACGGCGATCGCCTTGGTGCCGTTTGGCTGCGGTGGCGCCCCGGGAAAGTCTTTCGCAGGAGAACAGGCTGAAAATGAAATCCCGGCGGCGGGCCTCTGGTGACGCAACCTTCTCGTCGGCCAGACGGATGATGAACTCTATGATGACGTCATTTAGCCACCGGCCGTTTGTAGTCGCTCATTCGGATGGTCACGCCGCCGACCCCCGATTGGTATGTCAAGACGTGTTCCGAGGGGTTCACCCCTGCATCTGGGACGGTATGGCGGATAGTCGCTCGGACGGCTGGAATCGGTTGATCTTCGCCTGGTTCGTCGCCTACCCGGGTCAGCTCGTGTCGGAAGCTGAGCGCCATTTATGCTCGGGAACTTGGATCCGCTGGTACCCTTAATATATTTCGCAGTCTGTCTACGAAGCCCGCACGGTGGCTTGCTGGTATAATGGGCTCCATCTATGTCTGTGGTGTGATGTCCACCTAGACCTGGTCTCTCGCCTCGGTTCCATCCCGTGGTGGTATGGTTTCAGCTTGCTGATGTATGCAGTGCGGACGCGTCCACACCCTTCAGCACCGTCTGAGTAATCACTGGCGAGACGAACCCGAGAACTCGATACAGCCCTTCGAATTTCGGGGCCAGTTTTTTTTTTTTTTTTTTTTTTTTTTATGACAGATGAAACCAAACTCAGGGGATGCCCCCTATCCATGCACAGCATTTGTTGGTTCCGAAGGGATGACAGGTTAGTGGGAAGGGGGAAAGAGGGAGTAGTGACGGTTTACACTTCGCTTGAATGTTTCGACGCTGTAAGTGTTTCGCGTTGAATTTTTCAGTTGATTTGGATAGGTGGTGAGCCTTACCAGCTGCCCGATTTGACGGGCCCAGTTCCTCCTCCGCAAGTTATAGTGACGGACCTGGTCCTGTGATGCCCGCTTTAAGTGATTGCGTACAAGCCCCCACGCCTCTCTGAGTCGGGATACACCTTCCGTTTGTGTATGCTCGTTTCCAGTTCCAAGCGTCTTCTCGTCGTAGAGGATTTTCGGTAGTCTTGGTTCCCTCCTTTGATTCACGTAAACCAGTCTATGTGCCGTGGACTCCGAAACTGCTGTATTGATCGTGACTTCTGGCAGAAGGGCATCCCCGTCTTGTTGCTTTCAGTTGCAGAGCTGCGCGATGATTCGTTCCACGTTCCGGTTATCTCGTTCTGTCGGGTTCTCCTGAAGGGTATATGGTGCAGTGAATTGATGTCGTAGCCCTATGTCCTGCAGGTGTCTCCTGAACACTCGGCTACTGAGCTGTGATCCGTTGTCCGACACATGAAGTCAGTGCAAATTATTTCCCATGATTCGTCACTTATTTGGGTGAGCATGTATACCGCCTTCTGCTCCTGGGAGGATTTGTAATTTTGGCAGGATTCGCAGCTTCGTACGTACCTCTTTACGTCCCGGGTTAGACCTGGCGAATAGTAGCGCTCTGTAATCCTCAGAATGGTCTTCCGGATTCCATGGTGGCCGGTGCATGGATTCTCGTGGTTCTCGTAGTACTTGGGTTCGTAGCTGAGCAGGCAGGCATTGCTTGCAGGCGGTCGCTTCTCTTCTGACGTCATCCCGTGAGCAGTGTATATAGAGTTGACCATCGACAACTGCAAAATCCGGATGTCGCTCTGGGTTGACCATGACCGTGTACATATTTGATTGGTACCACTTTAATTGCAGCTCGCTCGTAGTCATCTGCTGTAGCGTTTCCAGTAATTGTCGGGAAAGGGTGTCATCGAACAGGTTCCATTTACCCTTGCGATATCTTACCTTGAAGTTAAACTGCTGTAGTTCTAAAGCCCAGCGTGCGATTCTGCCTGACGGGCTCTCGATGGAGTTCAGTCACTTCAGCCATGGGTGCTCAGTAATGACTGAAATGGTATCCCTCTAAGTAGGGTCGCATCATGCGTATTCCTCACAATATGGCGAGTCACTCCGTGGTTGAATAACGCTATTCTACCGGGCTGAGATGTGGGCTAGCATATGCGATGACTCGCTCGGCTCCATCGCTTCCTTGGGCGAGGACTGCGCCGAGCTGGCGTCCGTCTGAAGAGTGAAGACATTGTTGAAGTCTGGCCGTGCTAGCACAGGTGCTTCGGTCAACTTTTTCTTGAGGGTGTCAAATGACTGCTGCTGTTCCTCCCAAGAAGCGTTTTCCCTTGGCGTGTAATGACGTTAACGGTCGTACAATGGCAGTAAAATCCGGAACGAATCGTCTGCACCAGGAGGCGGTACTCAGAATCCTGCGAACGCCTCTCACGTCCTTTGAGGGCGTCAGTCCCCGGATGGCGGTAACTTTGTCCGGATCGGTGTGGATTCCATCCGAGCTTACCACGTGCCCAATATATTTTGTCTCTCGCTGGAAGCACTTATCTTTGTTGATTTGGAGGTTAGGGGCCTTGGGTCATCGTAATATTACACTCAGGTTATTCATGTGGTCCTCCAGTCATCCAAGTAGGCGAAGGCGACTGGTTCTATTTATCGGGAAATTTTTAATCTTAGCATCGGCGAGGCTGTTTCGGGGGGTCCTCTGGGAAGGGTTTGAATTGACCGGCGTGTTCTGTTGAGTGGACAGCCCTGGCGATGGAGCGGGTACGGTAAGCTGATCTACAATGCCGACGGCTGCGTCCGTTAGGTTAATCTTTGGAGACGTTGATAACTGTAGTACTCTGGAAGGAGAGGTGAAGAATTCCCGAGAAAAACGAAGCTCGAACTGGTGGAGGCGTTCTGTTTCCTTGGTATCGTGGGCCGTATAGTTGATGAATGTGGTAAACCACTTCCGCAGTTCATCTGTTGTACCGTCGGTGTCCTGGGCAAATTCCGGACTGTAGCTGTTCCTTAGACAGGGTGTAGACCCAACCTGCCTTTATCATGTTGATAGCCTTAACTTGATTGTACGGCTAAGTGCAATTGGTGAAATATGAAATTTTCGTTCACGGTGTAGCCGACTGTGTTGCGAATGTTGTTTCGCGTAGTTCTTTGTGGTTGTCTTTCTCCGTTGTGTCTTTGCTTTGCTCAGAGTCCCTGCTCGGGCGAACTTTTTGCGCCGGGGTAAGACCGTCGACAACCAGGGTCCGTACACAAAATTTAATATGCCACGTGCGCGTGCGGTCATCAGCCGTATAGGCACTCAGACTCAGCACACTTGACTCGTAAAGTCGATACCTTGCGATATTCTGTTACGGGTAACCGGGTTTTTGTTAAGGCGCCGGAACGTTGTCGTGCACTCAGTGCACTCAGCTGACAAGGATAAGAAGGTTAGAGTATTTGGTCATGAGTACCCGGATCTTCACTACTGCGCGGACACGTGGTTGTCAGTTTTATAAGCACTCAAACTTAGTGTACTTGATTGGTAAAATCGAAATGTCGTATTCAGTCGCGAGTAATCGGATTTTCTCTACGGCGCGGACACGTTCCTGTCAGCTTTAGAAGCACTCAAACTAGTGTACTTGACTGGTAAAGTCGAAATGTCTAAGTATTCAGTCGCGAGTAATCGGATTTTCTCTGCGGCGCGGACACGTGGTTGTCAGCTTTAGAAGCACTCAAACCTAGTGTACTTCACTGGTAACAAGTTGAAATGTCGAAATATTTAATCGCGAGTACTCGGTTTTCACTATGACGCGGACACGTGGCTGTCAGCTTTATAAGCACTCAAACCTAGTGTAAGTACACTGGTAACAAGTCGAAATGTCGAAATTTTTAATGGCGAGTGACCGGTTTTCAAGCCAAAAAATCGTTGCGCAGTAGAATCTTGCTGATGAAGTTCATTTGGAGCCCGAAATGAGATGGACCAATTTTCACTTACCCATACGTTCTGACCACTCCTCAAAGCCTTATGTCTGTCTGTGAGAATAAGCAACGCAGGTTGTGTCTGTCTGTGAGAATAAGTAACACCGGTTGATTTTAGTTTAAATGCAAAAATTATATTCTGGTACTTTAGTTCACAATGTTTATACTTTGAAAGAAATTAGAAAACTTTCACTACTACTACTTTAGACTTGTGTGCGCTGCGCAGACCGGAACCATAAAAAAAGAAAGCGAATTTGTCCGTGCATGCTGTTTTTAACTAGGAATAACGGTTTCCTTCCAACGCCGAAAGTTTTTCAAAATTCTTTTCTTCGTGCCTGCATTACAGAATTTGTTGCTCCCCGTTTTGTTTGGTGCCGGTTTACACCAGCGTGAATTTGTAAGGGCTAGAAAATACTTGTCCTTACACGGTCTAGAAGCTGAAAATATGCTCAAAGCTCCCAAACATATATCGAATTTTAGTCCATTTTCGGACGGATATAGCTGGTGTAGGTACAACTAAGATCGGTTGGAGTGAAGTATTTCTTGCACTCTCTTGCAAAAAGCCGAAGCACTTGCTCGCTTCTTTCGACACGTCAACAATATGGTCGTTGCAACGAAACATTAATTGGATTGACATGCTCAGAAAATCAAGAGCTACCGACTCATATTCAACACGACCCATATTTAGAGGTGGAAAATTGTTACTCCCCAAACGTTTGTGTGTCAAAAAGCAGTTTTGGGTTTTCGTGCATTAAAATTGACAGTTGCAGAGCTGCGCGATGATTCGTTCCACGTTCCGGTTATCTCGTTCTGTCGGGTTCTCCTGAAGGGTATATGGTGCAGTGAATTGATGTCGTAGCCCTATGTCCTGCAGGTGTCTCCTGAACACTCGGCTACTGAGCTGTGATCCGTTGTCCGACACATGAAGTCAGTGCAAATTATTTCCCATGATTCGTCACTTATTTGGGTGAGCATGTATACCGCCTTCTGCTCCTGGGAGGATTTGTAATTTTGGCAGGATTCGCAGCTTCGTACGTACCTCTTTACGTCCCGGGTTAGACCTGGCGAATAGTAGCGCTCTGTAATCCTCAGAATGGTCTTCCGGATTCCATGGTGGCCGGTGCATGGATTCTCGTGGTTCTCGTAGTACTTGGGTTCGTAGCTGAGCAGGCAGGCATTGCTTGCAGGCGGTCGCTTCTCTTCTGACGTCATCCCGTGAGCAGTGTATATAGAGTTGACCATCGACAACTGCAAAATCCGGATGTCGCTCTGGGTTGACCATGACCGTGTACATATTTGATTGGTACCACTTTAATTGCAGCTCGCTCGTAGTCATCTGCTGTAGCGTTTCCAGTAATTGTCGGGAAAGGGTGTCATCGAACAGGTTCCATTTACCCTTGCGATATCTTACCTTGAAGTTAAACTGCTGTAGTTCTAAAGCCCAGCGTGCGATTCTGCCTGACGGGCTCTCGATGGAGTTCAGTCACTTCAGCCATGGGTGCTCAGTAATGACTGAAATGGTATCCCTCTAAGTAGGGTCGCATCATGCGTATTCCTCACAATATGGCGAGTCACTCCGTGGTTGAATAACGCTATTCTACCGGGCTGAGATGTGGGCTAGCATATGCGATGACTCGCTCGGCTCCATCGCTTCCTTGGGCGAGGACTGCGCCGAGCTGGCGTCCGTCTGAAGAGTGAAGACATTGTTGAAGTCTGTCCGTGCTAGCACAGGTGCTTCGGTCAACTTTTTCTTGAGGGTGTCAAATGACTGCTGCTGTTCCTCCCAAGAAGCGTTTTCCCTTGGCGTGTAATGACGTTAACGGTCGTACAATGGCAGTAAAATCCGGAACGAATCGTCTGCACCAGGAGGCGGTACTCAGAATCCTGCGAACGCCTCTCACGTCCTTTGAGGGCGTCAGTCCCCGGATGGCGGTAACTTTGTCCGGATCGGTGTGGATTCCATCCGAGCTTACCACGTGCCCAATATATTTTGTCTCTCGCTGGAAGCACTTATCTTTGTTGATTTGGAGGTTAGGGGCCTTGGGTCATCGTAATATTACACTCAGGTTATTCATGTGGTCCTCCAGTCATCCAAGTAGGCGAAGGCGACTGGTTCTATTTATCGGGAAATTTTTAATCTTAGCATCGGCGAGGCTGTTTCGGGGGGTCCTCTGGGAAGGGTTTGAATTGACCGGCGTGTTCTGTTGAGTGGACAGCCCTGGCGATGGAGCGGGTACGGTAAGCTGATCTACAATGCCGACGGCTGCGTCCGTTAGGTTAATCTTTGGAGACGTTGATAACTGTAGTACTCTGGAAGGAGAGGTGAAGAATTCCCGAGAAAAACGAAGCTCGAACTGGTGGAGGCGTTCTGTTTCCTTGGTATCGTGGGCCGTATAGTTGATGAATGTGGTAAACCACTTCCGCAGTTCATCTGTTGTACCGTCGGTGTCCTGGGCAAATTCCGGACTGTAGCTGTTCCTTAGACAGGGTGTAGACCCAACCTGCCTTTATCATGTTGATAGCCTTAACTTGATTGTACGGCTAAGTGCAATTGGTGAAATATGAAATTTTCGTTCACGGTGTAGCCGACTGTGTTGCGAATGTTGTTTCGCGTAGTTCTTTGTGGTTGTCTTTCTCCGTTGTGTCTTTGCTTTGCTCAGAGTCCCTGCTCGGGCGAACTTTTTGCGCCGGGGTAAGACCGTCGACAACCAGGGTCCGTACACAAAATTTAATATGCCACGTGCGCGTGCGGTCATCAGCCGTATAGGCACTCAGACTCAGCACACTTGACTCGTAAAGTCGATACCTTGCGATATTCTGTTACGGGTAACCGGGTTTTTGTTAAGGCGCCGGAACGTTGTCGTGCACTCAGTGCACTCAGCTGACAAGGATAAGAAGGTTAGAGTATTTGGTCATGAGTACCCGGATCTTCACTACTGCGCGGACACGTGGTTGTCAGTTTTATAAGCACTCAAACTTAGTGTACTTGATTGGTAAAATCGAAATGTCGTATTCAGTCGCGAGTAATCGGATTTTCTCTACGGCGCGGACACGTTCCTGTCAGCTTTAGAAGCACTCAAACTAGTGTACTTGACTGGTAAAGTCGAAATGTCTAAGTATTCAGTCGCGAGTAATCGGATTTTCTCTGCGGCGCGGACACGTGGTTGTCAGCTTTAGAAGCACTCAAACCTAGTGTACTTCACTGGTAACAAGTTGAAATGTCGAAATATTTAATCGCGAGTACTCGGTTTTCACTATGACGCGGACACGTGGCTGTCAGCTTTATAAGCACTCAAACCTAGTGTAAGTACACTGGTAACAAGTCGAAATGTCGAAATTTTTAATGGCGAGTGACCGGTTTTCAAGCCAAAAAATCGTTGCGCAGTAGAATCTTGCTGATGAAGTTCATTTGGAGCCCGAAATGAGATGGACCAATTTTCACTTACCCATACGTTCTGACCACTCCTCAAAGCCTTATGTCTGTCTGTGAGAATAAGCAACGCAGGTTGTGTCTGTCTGTGAGAATAAGTAACACCGGTTGATTTTAGTTTAAATGCAAAAATTATATTCTGGTACTTTAGTTCACAATGTTTATACTTTGAAAGAAATTAGAAAACTTTCACTACTACTACTTTAGACTTGTGTGCGCTGCGCAGACCGGAACCATAAAAAAAGAAAGCGAATTTGTCCGTGCATGCTGTTTTTAACTAGGAATAACGGTTTCCTTCCAACGCCGAAAGTTTTTCAAAATTCTTTTCTTCGTGCCTGCATTACAGAATTTGTTGCTCCCCGTTTTGTTTGGTGCCGGTTTACACCAGCGTGAATTTGTAAGGGCTAGAAAATACTTGTCCTTACACGGTCTAGAAGCTGAAAATATGCTCAAAGCTCCCAAACATATATCGAATTTTAGTCCATTTTCGGACGGATATAGCTGGTGTAGGTACAACTAAGATCGGTTGGAGTGAAGTATTTCTTGCACTCTCTTGCAAAAAGCCGAAGCACTTGCTCGCTTCTTTCGACACGTCAACAATATGGTCGTTGCAACGAAACATTAATTGGATTGACATGCTCAGAAAATCAAGAGCTACCGACTCATATTCAACACGACCCATATTTAGAGGTGGAAAATTGTTACTCCCCAAACGTTTGTGTGTCAAAAAGCAGTTTTGGGTTTTCGTGCATTAAAATTGACAGTTGCAGAGCTGCGCGATGATTCGTTCCACGTTCCGGTTATCTCGTTCTGTCGGGTTCTCCTGAAGGGTATATGGTGCAGTGAATTGATGTCGTAGCCCTATGTCCTGCAGGTGTCTCCTGAACACTCGGCTACTGAGCTGTGATCCGTTGTCCGACACATGAAGTCAGTGCAAATTATTTCCCATGATTCGTCACTTATTTGGGTGAGCATGTATACCGCCTTCTGCTCCTGGGAGGATTTGTAATTTTGGCAGGATTCGCAGCTTCGTACGTACCTCTTTACGTCCCGGGTTAGACCTGGCGAATAGTAGCGCTCTGTAATCCTCAGAATGGTCTTCCGGATTCCATGGTGGCCGGTGCATGGATTCTCGTGGTTCTCGTAGTACTTGGGTTCGTAGCTGAGCAGGCAGGCATTGCTTGCAGGCGGTCGCTTCTCTTCTGACGTCATCCCGTGAGCAGTGTATATAGAGTTGACCATCGACAACTGCAAAATCCGGATGTCGCTCTGGGTTGACCATGACCGTGTACATATTTGATTGGTACCACTTTAATTGCAGCTCGCTCGTAGTCATCTGCTGTAGCGTTTCCAGTAATTGTCGGGAAAGGGTGTCATCGAACAGGTTCCATTTACCCTTGCGATATCTTACCTTGAAGTTAAACTGCTGTAGTTCTAAAGCCCAGCGTGCGATTCTGCCTGACGGGCTCTCGATGGAGTTCAGTCACTTCAGCCATGGGTGCTCAGTAATGACTGAAATGGTATCCCTCTAAGTAGGGTCGCATCATGCGTATTCCTCACAATATGGCGAGTCACTCCGTGGTTGAATAACGCTATTCTACCGGGCTGAGATGTGGGCTAGCATATGCGATGACTCGCTCGGCTCCATCGCTTCCTTGGGCGAGGACTGCGCCGAGCTGGCGTCCGTCTGAAGAGTGAAGACATTGTTGAAGTCTGTCCGTGCTAGCACAGGTGCTTCGGTCAACTTTTTCTTGAGGGTGTCAAATGACTGCTGCTGTTCCTCCCAAGAAGCGTTTTCCCTTGGCGTGTAATGACGTTAACGGTCGTACAATGGCAGTAAAATCCGGAACGAATCGTCTGCACCAGGAGGCGGTACTCAGAATCCTGCGAACGCCTCTCACGTCCTTTGAGGGCGTCAGTCCCCGGATGGCGGTAACTTTGTCCGGATCGGTGTGGATTCCATCCGAGCTTACCACGTGCCCAATATATTTTGTCTCTCGCTGGAAGCACTTATCTTTGTTGATTTGGAGGTTAGGGGCCTTGGGTCATCGTAATATTACACTCAGGTTATTCATGTGGTCCTCCAGTCATCCAAGTAGGCGAAGGCGACTGGTTCTATTTATCGGGAAATTTTTAATCTTAGCATCGGCGAGGCTGTTTCGGGGGGTCCTCTGGGAAGGGTTTGAATTGACCGGCGTGTTCTGTTGAGTGGACAGCCCTGGCGATGGAGCGGGTACGGTAAGCTGATCTACAATGCCGACGGCTGCGTCCGTTAGGTTAATCTTTGGAGACGTTGATAACTGTAGTACTCTGGAAGGAGAGGTGAAGAATTCCCGAGAAAAACGAAGCTCGAACTGGTGGAGGCGTTCTGTTTCCTTGGTATCGTGGGCCGTATAGTTGATGAATGTGGTAAACCACTTCCGCAGTTCATCTGTTGTACCGTCGGTGTCCTGGGCAAATTCCGGACTGTAGCTGTTCCTTAGACAGGGTGTAGACCCAACCTGCCTTTATCATGTTGATAGCCTTAACTTGATTGTACGGCTAAGTGCAATTGGTGAAATATGAAATTTTCGTTCACGGTGTAGCCGACTGTGTTGCGAATGTTGTTTCGCGTAGTTCTTTGTGGTTGTCTTTCTCCGTTGTGTCTTTGCTTTGCTCAGAGTCCCTGCTCGGGCGAACTTTTTGCGCCGGGGTAAGACCGTCGACAACCAGGGTCCGTACACAAAATTTAATATGCCACGTGCGCGTGCGGTCATCAGCCGTATAGGCACTCAGACTCAGCACACTTGACTCGTAAAGTCGATACCTTGCGATATTCTGTTACGGGTAACCGGGTTTTTGTTAAGGCGCCGGAACGTTGTCGTGCACTCAGTGCACTCAGCTGACAAGGATAAGAAGGTTAGAGTATTTGGTCATGAGTACCCGGATCTTCACTACTGCGCGGACACGTGGTTGTCAGTTTTATAAGCACTCAAACTTAGTGTACTTGATTGGTAAAATCGAAATGTCGTATTCAGTCGCGAGTAATCGGATTTTCTCTACGGCGCGGACACGTTCCTGTCAGCTTTAGAAGCACTCAAACTAGTGTACTTGACTGGTAAAGTCGAAATGTCTAAGTATTCAGTCGCGAGTAATCGGATTTTCTCTGCGGCGCGGACACGTGGTTGTCAGCTTTAGAAGCACTCAAACCTAGTGTACTTCACTGGTAACAAGTTGAAATGTCGAAATATTTAATCGCGAGTACTCGGTTTTCACTATGACGCGGACACGTGGCTGTCAGCTTTATAAGCACTCAAACCTAGTGTAAGTACACTGGTAACAAGTCGAAATGTCGAAATTTTTAATGGCGAGTGACCGGTTTTCAAGCCAAAAAATCGTTGCGCAGTAGAATCTTGCTGATGAAGTTCATTTGGAGCCCGAAATGAGATGGACCAATTTTCACTTACCCATACGTTCTGACCACTCCTCAAAGCCTTATGTCTGTCTGTGAGAATAAGCAACGCAGGTTGTGTCTGTCTGTGAGAATAAGTAACACCGGTTGATTTTAGTTTAAATGCAAAAATTATATTCTGGTACTTTAGTTCACAATGTTTATACTTTGAAAGAAATTAGAAAACTTTCACTACTACTACTTTAGACTTGTGTGCGCTGCGCAGACCGGAACCATAAAAAAAGAAAGCGAATTTGTCCGTGCATGCTGTTTTTAACTAGGAATAACGGTTTCCTTCCAACGCCGAAAGTTTTTCAAAATTCTTTTCTTCGTGCCTGCATTACAGAATTTGTTGCTCCCCGTTTTGTTTGGTGCCGGTTTACACCAGCGTGAATTTGTAAGGGCTAGAAAATACTTGTCCTTACACGGTCTAGAAGCTGAAAATATGCTCAAAGCTCCCAAACATATATCGAATTTTAGTCCATTTTCGGACGGATATAGCTGGTGTAGGTACAACTAAGATCGGTTGGAGTGAAGTATTTCTTGCACTCTCTTGCAAAAAGCCGAAGCACTTGCTCGCTTCTTTCGACACGTCAACAATATGGTCGTTGCAACGAAACATTAATTGGATTGACATGCTCAGAAAATCAAGAGCTACCGACTCATATTCAACACGACCCATATTTAGAGGTGGAAAATTGTTACTCCCCAAACGTTTGTGTGTCAAAAAGCAGTTTTGGGTTTTCGTGCATTAAAATTGACCCGATTTGCTCGACTCCGCTACTGGATTTCGTTTAGATCAAATTGAAGTGTGTTATTTGTAATTCTGCGTTTGATATTAATGACAGAAGGTCATACAATACAACTATTCGACCGCTCAGTGAGAACGTTATCAAACCGCTGGTAGAGCGATGAGCACGGAAACTGTCCTGGCGATCACTAACTAGTTCCTCTACAGATACCTCATCAAGTTAAAATTTACAATACTCTTCATAACTTTGGAGAGCATTGAACAGATTGCAATGGGCCGGTAATTTGCACGATTCGTAGCCTCACCTTCTTTGGGAACTGGCTGCACATTGGCAATCCTTGAGGACATCGAAAAAACTCCTGACGTATTTGACAGATTAAATAGATTACGCAGTAGTTGAGGCAGTGTTGAGGCTCACTTTCTGAATACATTGGCTGAAATGCTATTTCCGAGGATTTGTTAACATTGAGACTTGTAAGCACTCTTCTTCGCGTTCTGTGGTACGGCTGCTGTCAGGGATATAGCAGTTTTCAACAAAAATTTTATCTAATAAGTTGACCTATTTACCTAGTGAGTGAAGAACTGATCATCCTTGAGGAGAGTTGGAATAGACAAGAATGTGTGATTTTTCACTCTCCCCAAAAATGACCAAAAGTTCTTATTACCTTTATGGTACTGAAAATCTCTACGTCCAAGCCGCTGTTCGTAGAGAGAAGTTTTTTGTACTTAAGAGTGGCATTATACTGGGCCTATTTGTGGCCCAGTTGCCATATAATAACGAACACTGTGGAACGCCGCCAGTTAGAGTGTGCTTCACGCATTCCGTGGTATCATAGATGAGCACCCAATCGTCGAAATAACTTCACACCATATTGCATAGGTAACTAGGAATTTGGAAGTTCCTAAGCGCTTTGAGAATCTCACGCCAGCTAGCAGAGTTGAAAGCATTTTTTACGTCCAAGGTAAGTACCAGAGACTACTTTTTACTTCCACCTTTTCATCGAGTAATACAAACCATTCTTTCCATTGCTTCGGGAATGTTTCTTCGCTAATGCATATGCTGTATATATATCTTGGAAAAGTTGCTCCGCTTCATAGCCGCTATCTTGATTTCAATGTTGGGGATACCGTCAGGCCCGGGTACTTTCTTAATCTTAAGCCTCTTGATCGCACGCAAAACTTCGTTCTTGGTTACTAGGGGAATACTCAGACTTTCCTCGTCAGGCACAGCTGCAGAACTTTTTGGTAACGCCGCTAAACTGGAAAAAGATGTTTAACAATTTTAGCAAGTTCAAAAGGGCAGTTTAGTTGCGCCGCCTTTTTCAACTGGTTGAGGACTAGCTTATAGGCGGAACCATGCGGGTTTATCTCCACGTTGTCGCACAGTTCCAAGAAAGATTTGCTTTTGCTCTCGCGAATCGAATTTTTTAGCAGCTTCCGATTCAATTTGTATACCTGCTTATTGTTTTTGAAGTTCAGCGTGTTTCTCGATCTTTGAAATTTCCTTATTGACTGCATGTAAAGAGCGCGCAACCTAGTAATTTCACCATTTCACCAGTACACCGGATTCCGGGTATTGTTTCTACAGCTTCTTCAAGTCATTGATGCCGTGCAAATATTTCTGATTCCGTTCATAAGGTTGCATCTTCCTCAGTCCTGTGCCAAGTGCTTAAAAAACATTTCTATAATAATAATTCTGCCGTCTGTTGTAATATGAGTACAATGAGTTGTGATGTGACCGCGGACGGAAGCGGACGGTGCGCCCGCCACTTCATTGTATAATCAGTGTTCGCGAAATTAAAATCCAAAACAATAGTGAGAACCCACGCCGCGAAAATACAACAATAACGCTTCACCAAACAACATATTTTAATAAACAAACAATAGTGCACTACTTAATAACTTAATACTTAATAACAAATAAATAAAACGTGATGAAATTATAACAAATAAATAGACAATCTAACGCAATGCAGAGAAACATGCGAGGGGCTTGTTTATGATCTCCGCAGTAAAGCTCAGCATTTCGTTAGTTTTCACTCTTCCTCCTTCTTCCTGGTCCCGTTAGGTGTGCAGGCGACTGTGAGTGCACCGTGGGCTGAAGCGCGGCAAGATAAAGGCATAACACTTGTCTTGTCGCGTTTTGCTTTGCTTGCGACGTACGCGTGGCCGCTTGTACGGCTGACCTTACACTTCGCCGCAGTGGGCGGCGATGACAAAATTCCGCATAGACTCCAATGTACAATGTACGTGACTTGAGGGCGAATTTCTTCGCGGTCTATGCGCATATCTGTACTCACCAACCGCATATAATGGCACTAGGTGAGACCCAAGTGTCTGAGGGTGCAGATCCACTGTCTTTCACATGCCGAGGTACCATTTACTGCCATTGTTTTTACCACAGAGAGGCCTCGCCTTATACATTCGCAGTGATGTTGCGTACCAGTGTCAGCAACACCTTTGCACGTCGGATGCCGAATTTAGCTCCATGTGGGTTAAGTTCAAAATCCAGTCGCACATCCTGCACTTCTGCTTCATTTATAGAAGCCCGGGTCTAGGGAGGCTGCCAACTTTTGATAAATTGGACAGTCTCCCTGATTCGATTTCTAAAATTTTGGAATCGTATCCGAACAGTGAAATTGTTGTTGCTGGTGATTCCAATGTTCATAATTCCAATTGGCTACGTCATTCGAGTCACACAACACCTGAGGGTTTGTATGTTGAGTTGTTTGCTGAGTCTAATAATTTGACTCAATTAGTGAAGGAACCAACGCACTTTCCCTGCGTTGATGGGCAAAACCAAAATATTCTGGACCTTTTTCTAACTTCACATCACAGCAAGTATGGTGTGAATGTTCTTGCACCTCTTGGTACCTCGGACCACGCTACAATTTCTGCTACCTTCCCATTTTCTAGTCTTCAATCCGCTCACCAGCCAGCTCCGAAGTGGAAAGTGTGGCTTTATGAGAAGGCTAAAAAAAAGGTGAGGCTACGAATCGTGCAAATTACCGGCCCATAGCGATCTGCTCAGTGCTCTCCAAAGTCATGGAGAGCATTGTAAATTTTAACTTGATGAGGTATCTAGAGAGCAACGAGTTGATCAGCGATCGCCAGTACGGCTTCAGTGCTAACCGTTCCACCGGCGATCTCATGGCGTTTCTCACTGAGCGGTGGAGCAGTTGTATTCACCGGTTCGGTGAGAGCAAGGTTGTTGCTCTGGATATCTCCAAGGCATTTGACCGGGTGTGGCATAAAGAACTCGTGTCTAAACTGTCTGCTTATGGTGTCGGTAATACTTCACTCGATGTATATCGAGTTTCCTCAGCGGCCGTTCTATTCGGGTTGTAATAGACGGCTTTGCTTCCGAAGAGCACTCCATTAATGCTGAAGTTCCGCAGTGTTCGGTGCAATAGGTGCAATGCCACTCTAAAGTGCGAAATATTTCTCTAAGAACAGCGCCTTAGACGTAGAGTTCTTGAATACCATAAGGGTAGCAAGAACTTTTGGTTGTTCGTGGCGAGAGTGAAAAATCAGACGCGATCGTCTATTCGAACTCTCTTCAGGGATGATCAGATCTTCACTCACTCGGTTGATAAGGCAAACTTATTAGCCAAAATGTTTGCTGAAAACTGCTCTCTTCCTGAGAGTAGCCAACCACTGCCCGCGGTCGATGGTGTATCTTATGCTATGCCTGAGATGCATTTTCGAACGCGAGCTGTTAAAAGAGTGCTTGCAGACCTCCAAATCCTCGGGACCGGATGGCATATCAGCCCATGTGTTGAGAAAGTGCGCCTCCACACTGGCTCGCCCATTGCGCAATCTCTTTAATTTATCATTTGTGATTTGATCGCGGACGGAGGCGGACGGTGCGCCCGCCAATTCATTTTATAAACAGTGTTCGCAAATATAAAACCCAAAACAATAGTGAAAACCCACGCCGCGAAAATACAACAATAACGCTTCACCAAACAACACTTTTTAATAAACAAACAATAGTGCACTACTTTTTAACTAAATACTTAAAAACAAATAAATAAAACTTGATGAAATTATAACAAATAAATAAACAATCTAACGCAATGCAGTGAAACATGCGAGGGGCTTGTTTATGCTCTCCGCAGTAAAGCTGAGCATTTCGTTGGTCTTCACTCTTCCTCCTTCTTCCTGGTCCCGTTAGGTGTGTAGGCGGCTGTGAGTGCACCGTGGGCTGAAGCGCGGCAAGATAAAGGCATAACACTTGTCTTGTCGCGTTTTGCTTTGCTTGCGACGTACGCGTGGCCGCTTGTACGGCTGACCTTACACTTCGCCGCAGTGGGCGGCGATGATAAAATTCCGCATAGACTCCACCAATGTACGTGGCTTGAGGGCGAATTTCTTCGCGGTCTATGCGCATATCTGTACTCATCAACCGCATATAATGGCACTAGGTGAGACCCAGGTGTCTGAGGGTGCAGATACACTGGACTTTCACATGCCGGGGTACCATTTACTGCCATTGTTTCTACCACACGGAGGCCTCGCCTTATACATTCGCAGTGATGTACCAGTGTCAGCAACACCTTTGCACGTCGGATGCCGAATTTAGCTCCATGCGGGTTAAGTTCAAAATCCAGTCGCACATCCTGCTCTTCTGCTTCATTTATAGAAGCCCGGGTCTAGGGAGGCTGCCAACTTTTGATAAATTGGACAGTCTCTCTGATTCGATTTCTATAATTCTGGAATCGTATCCGAACAGTGAAATTGTTGTTGCTGGTGATTTCAATGTTCATAATTCCAATTGGCTACGTCATTCGAGTCACACAACACCTGAGGGTTTGTATGTTGAGTTGTTTGCTGAGTCTAATAATTTGACTCAATTAGTGAAGGAACCAACGCACTTTCCCTGCGTTGAGGGGCAAAACCAAAATATTCTGGACCTTTTTCTAACTTCACATCACAGCAAGTATGATGTGAATGTTCTTGCACCTCTTGGTACCTCGGACCATGCTACAATTACCTTCCTTCTGCTACCTTCCCATTTTCTAGTCTTCAATCCGCTCACCAACCAGCTCCAAAGCGGAAAGTGTGGCTTTATGAGAAGTGCTTTTTTAGCCGTTTCGATTGGCAATTGTGTTTCAGAGATAGAAACATAAATGCTGCAGCAAAATTGGTAGAAAATATAATTTTATTTGTTATGAGGTCTTTCATACCCAATAAAAGAATTTCCATTTAACTAAAAGACCATTCCTGGTTTAATGCGACTTGCAGACAAGCAGTCAGGTCTAAATGTCTGCAAGTCATTGATGAGGAAGCATTTAGGTATTGGCGTTTAAACAAAACTGCTGATAAACTAAACTGCTGCGCAATCAGGCCAGAAATAGACCTCAATGTCAACAAATCCTCGGGACCGGATGGCATATGTGTTGAGAAAGTGCACCTCAACACTGGCTCGCCCATTGCGCAATCTCTTTAATTTATCATTTACTTCAGGAGTTTTTCCCACTTCCTGGAAGATTTCCAATGTGCAGCCAGTTCCCAAAAAAGTTGAGGCTACGAATCGTGCAAATTACCGGCCCATAGCGATCTGCTCAGTGCTCTCCAAAGTCATGGAGAGCATTGTAAATTTAAACTTGATGAGGTATCTAGAGAGCAACGAGCTGATCAGCGATCGCCAGTACGGCTTCCGCGCTCACCGTTCCACCGGCGATCTGATGGCGTTTCTCGCTGAGCGGTGGAGCAGTTGCATTCACCGGTTCGATGAGAGCAAGGTTGTTGCTCTGGATATCTCCAAGGCATTTGACCGGGTGTGGCATAAAGCACTCGTGTCTAAATTGACTGCTTATGGTGTTGGTAATACTTTCACTCGATGGATATCGAGTTTCCTCAGCGGCCGTTCTATTCGGGTTGTAATAGACGGTTTTGCTTCCGAAGAGCACTCCATTAATGCTGGAGTTCCGCAGGGTTTGGTCCTGTCTCCGACACTTTTTCTTATTTTCATCAATGACCTTCTGTCATTGACATCAAACCCCGTCTACTCGCTTGCGCCCTATGGTGACATTCATCAGTGTGGGCCAGTAGCCCACCATCAGCCACCAGTGATCAGCCTGGTTGATTGCGACTAGGATGGATTCCATGTCAACCAGTTCTACCCAAACGTCCAACGGCGATCGCCTTGGTGCCGTTTGGCTGCGGTGGCGCCCCGGGAAAGTCTTTCGCAGGAGAACAGGCTGAAAATGAAATCCCGGCGGCTGGCCTCTGGTGACGCAACCTTCTCGTCGGCCAGACGGATGATGAACTCTATGATGACGTCATTTAGCCACCGGCCGTTTGTAGTCGCTCATTCGGATGGTCACGCCGCCGACCCCCGATTGGTATGTCAAGACGTGTTCCGAGGGGTTCACCCCTGCATCTGGGACGGTATGGCGGATAGTCGCTCGGACGGCTGGAATCGGTTGATCTTCGCCTGGTTCGTCGCCTACCCGGGTCAGCTCGTGTCGGAAGCTAAGCGCCATTTATGCTTGGGAACTTGGATCCGCTGGTACCCTTAATATATTTCGCAGTCTGTCTACGAAGCCCGCAGGGTGGCTTGCTGGTATAATGCGCTCCATCTATGTCTGTGGTGTGATGTCCACCTAGACCTGGTCTCTCGCCTCGGTTCCATCCCGTTGGTGGTATGGTTTCAGCTCGCTGATGTGTGCAGTGCGGACGCGTCCACACCCTTCAGCACCGTCGGAGTAGTCACTGGCGAGACGAACCCGAGAACTCGATACAGCCCTTCGAATTTCGGGGCCAGTTTCGCGTTGAATTTTTCAGTTGATTTGGATAGGTGGTGAGCCTTACCAGCTGCCCGATTTGACGGGCCCAGTTCCTCCTCCGCAAGTTATAGTGACGGACCTGGTCCTGTGATGCCCGCTTTAAGTTATTGCGTACAAGCCCCCACGCCTCTCTGAGTCGGGATACACCTTCCGTTTGTGTATGCTCGTTTCCAGTTCCAAGCGTCTTCTCGTCGTAGAGGATTTTCGGTAGTCTTTGTTCCCTCCTTTGTTTCACGTAAACCAGTCTATGTCCCGTGGACTCCGAAACTGCTGTATTGATCGTGACTTCTGGCAGAAGGGCATCCCCGTCTTGTTGCTTTCAGTTGCAGAGCTGCGCGATGATTCGTTCCACGTTCCGGTTATCTCGTTCTGTCGGGTTCTCCTGAAGGGTATATGGTGCAGTGAATTGATGTCGTAGCCCTATGTCCTGCAGGTGTCTCCTGAACACTCGGCTACTGAGCTGTGATCCGTTGTCCGACACATGAAGTCAGTGCAAATTATTTCCCATGATTCGTCACTTATTTGGGTGAGCATGTATACCGCCTTCTGCTCCTGGGAGGATTTGTAATTTTGGCAGGATTCGCAGCTTCGTACGTACCTCTTTACGTCCCGGGTTAGACCTGGCCAATCCTCAGAATGGTCTTCCGGATTCCATGGTGGCCGGTGCATGGATTCTCGTGGTTCTCGTAGTACTTGGGTTCGTAGCTGAGCAGGCAGGCATTGCTTGCAGGCGGTCGCTTCTCTTCTGACGTCATCCCGTGAGCAGTGTATATAGAGTTGACCCTCGACAACTGCAAAATCCGGATGTCGCTCTGGGTTGACCATGACCGTGTACATATTTGATTGGTACCACTTTAATTGCAGCTCGCTCGTAGTCATCTGCTGTAGCGTTTCCAGTAATTGTCGGGAAAGGGTGTCATCGAACAGGTTCCATTTACCCTTGCGATATCTTACCTTGAAGTTAAACTGCTGTAGTTCTAAAGCCCAGCGTGCGATTCTGCCTGACGGGCTCTCGATGGAGTTCAGTCACTTCAGCCATGGGTGCTCAGTAATGACTGAAATGGTATCCCTCTAAGTAGGGTCGCATCATGCGTATTCCTCACAATATGGCAAGTCACTCCGTGGTTGAAT
The DNA here is from genome assembly GCA_922984085.1 of Sicus ferrugineus. NCBI lineage: Eukaryota > Metazoa > Arthropoda > Insecta > Diptera > Conopidae > Sicus > Sicus ferrugineus. The sequence continues at coordinate 419,301 of OV277351.1, read as the reverse complement.
AACGCTATTCTACCGGGCTGAGATGTGGGCTAGCATATGCGATGACTCGCTCGGCTCCATCGCTTTCTTGGGCGAGGACTGCGCCGAGCTGGCGTCCGTCTGAAGAGTGAAGACATTGTTGAAGTCTGGCCGTGCTAGCACAGGGGCTTCGGTCAACTTTTTCTTGAGGGTGTCAAATGACTGCTGCTGTTCCTCCCAAGAAGCGTTTTCCCTTGGCGTGTAATGACGTTAACGGTCGTACAATGGCAGTAAAATCCGGAACGAATCGTCTGCATAGGAGGCGGTACTCAGAATCCTGCGAACGCCTCTCACGTCCTTTGAGGGCGTCAGTCCCCGGATGGCGGTAACTTTGTCCGGATCGGTGTGGATTCCATCCGAGCTTACCACGTGCCCAATATATTTTGTCTCTCGCTGGAAGAACTTGCACTTATCTTTGTTGATTTGGAGGTTAGGGGCCTTGGGTCATCGTAATATTACACTCAGGTTATTCATGTGGTCCTCCAGTCATCCAAGTAGGCGAAGGCGACTGGTTCTATTTATCGGGAAATTTTTCATCTTAGCATCGGCGAGGCTGTTTCCGGGGGTCCTCTGGGAAGGGTTTGAATTGACCGGCGTGTTCTGTTGAGTGGACAGCCCTGGCGATGGAGCGGGTACGGTAAGCTGATCTACAATGCCGACGGCTGCGTCCGTTAGGTTAATCTTTGGAGACGTTGATAACTGTAGTACTCTGGAAGGAGAGGTGAAGAATTCCCGAGAAAAACGAAGCTCGAACTGGTGGAGGCGTTCTGTTTCCTTGGTATCGTGGGCCGTATAGTTGATGAATGTGGTAAACCACTTCCGCAGTTCATCCGTTGTACCGTCGGTGTCCTGGGCAAATTCCGGACTGTAGCTGTTCCTTAGACAGGGTGTAGACCCAACCTGCCTTTATCATGTTGATAGCCTTAACTTGATTGTACGGCTAAGTGCAATTGGTGAAATATGAAATTTTCGTTCACGGTGTAGCCGACTGTGTTGCGAATGTTGTTTCGCGTAGTTCTTTGTGGTTGTCTTTCTCCGTTGTGTCTTTGCTTTGCTCAGAGTCCCTGCTCGGGCGAACTTTTTGCGCCGGGGTAAGACCGTCGACAACCAGGGTCCGTATACAAAATTTAATATGCCACGTGCGCGTGCGGTCATCAGCCGTATAGGCACTCAGACTCAGCACACTTGACTCGTAAAGTCGATACCTTGCGATATTCTGTTACGGGTAACCGGGTTTTTGTTAAGGCGCCGGAACGTTGTCGTGCACTCAGTGCACTCAGCTGACAAGGATAAGAAGGTTAGAGTATTTGGTCATGAGTACCCGGATCTTCACTACTGCGCGGACACATGGTTGTCAGTTTTATAAGCACTCAAACTTAGTGTACTTGACTGGTAAAATCGAAATGTCGTATTCAGTCGCGAGTAATCGTATTTTCTCTACGGTGCGGACACGTTCCTGTCAGCTTTAGAAGCACTAAAACTAGTGTACTTGACTGGTAAAGTCGAAATGTCTAAGTATTCAGTCGCGAGTAATCGGATTTTTTCTGCGGCGCGGAAACGTGGTTGTCAGCCTTAGAAGCACTCAAACCTAGTGTACTTGACTGGTAACAAGTCGAAATGTCGAAATATTTAATCGCGAGTACTCGGTTTTCACTATGACGCATACACGTGGCTGTCAGCTTTATAAGCACTCAAACCTAGTGTAAGATACACCAACGGAAGGTGTATCCCGACTTAGAGAGGCGTGGGGGCTTGTACGCATTAACTTAAAGCGGGCATCCCAGGACCAGGTCCGTCCCTATAACTTGCGGAGGAGGAACTGGGCCCGTCAAATCGGGCAGCTGGTAAGGCTCACCACCTATCCAAATCAACTGAAAAATTCAACGCGAAACTGGCCCCGAAATTCGAAGGGCTGTATCGAGTTCTCGGGTTCGTCTCGCCAGTGATTACTTAGACGGTGCTGAAGGGTGTGGACGCGTCCGCACTGCACACATCAGCGAGCTGAAACCATACCACCAACGGGATGGAACCGAGGCGAGAGACCAGGTCTAGGTGGACATCACACCACAGACATAGATGGAGCCCATTATACCAGCAAGCCACCCTGCGGGCTTCGTAGACAGACTGCGAAATATATTAAGGGTACCAGCGGATCCAAGTTCCCGAGCATAAATGGCGCTCAGCTTCCGACACGAGCTGACCCGGGTAGGCGACGAACCAGGCGAAGATCAACCGATTCCAGCCGTCCGAGCGACTATCCGCCATACCGTCCCAGATGCAGGGGTGAACCCCTCGGAACACGTCTTGACATACCAATCGGGGGTCGGCGGCGTGACCATCCGAATGAGCGACTACAAACGGCCGGTGGCTAAATGACGTTATCATAGATTTCATCATCCGTCTGACCGACGAGAAGGTTGCGTCACCAGAGGCCAGCCGCCGGGATTTCATTTTCAGCCTGTTCTCCTGCGAAAGACTTTCCCGGGGCGCCACCGCAGCCAAACGGCACCAAGGCGATCGCCGTTGGACGTTTGGGTAGAACTGGTTGACATGGAATCCATCCTAGTCGCAATCAACCAGGCTGATCACTGGTGGCTGATGGTGCGCTACTGGCCCACACTGATGAATGTCACCATAGGGCGCAAATGAGTAGACGGGGTTTGATGTCAATGACAGAAGGTCATTGATGAAAATAAGAAAAAGTGTCGGAGACAGGACCAAACCCTGCGGAACTCCAGCATTAATGGAGTGCTCTTCGGAAGCAAAACCGTCTATTACAACCCGAATAGAACGGCCGCTGAGGAAACTCGATATCCATCGAGTGAAAGTATTACCAACACCATAAGCAGTCAGTTTAGACACGAGTGCTTTATGCCACACCCGGTCAAATGCCTTGGAGATATCCAGAGCAACAACCTTGCTCTCACCGAACCGGTGAATGCAACTGCTCCACCGCTCAGTGAGAAACGCCATGAGATCGCCGGTGGAACGGTGAGCACGGAAGCCGTACTGGCGATCGCTGATCAACTCGTTGCTCTCTAGATACCTCATCAAGTTAAAATTTACAATGCTCTCCATGACTTTGGAGAGCACTGAGCAGATCGCTATGGGCCGGTAATTTGCACGATTCGTAGCCTCACCTTTTTTTGGAACTGGCTGCACATTGGCAATCTTTCAGGAAGTGGGAAAAACTCCTGAAGTAAATGATAAATTGCAAATTATAGATTGCCCGATGGGCGAGCCAGTGTTGAGGAGCACTTTCTCAACACATGGGCTGATATGCCATCCGGTCCCGAGGATTTGTTGACATTTGAGGTCTATTTCTGGCCTTATTGCGCAGCAGTTTGGTATCAGCAATTTTGTTTAAACGCCAATACCTAAATGCTTCCTCCTAAATGACTTGCAGACATTTAGACCTGACTGCTTGTCTGCAAGTCGCATTAAACCAGGAATGGTCTTTTGGTTTAATGGAAAATCTTTTATTTGGTATGAAAGACCTCATAACAAATAAAATTATATTTTCTACCAATTTTGCTGCAGCATTTGTAGCGTGGTCCGAAAATTCTATCTCTGAAACACAATTGCCAATTGAAATGGCTGAAAAAGCATTTCGGCGCGTCCCAATTAGCCTTCTCATAAAGCCACACTTTCCTCTTCGGAGCTTGCTGGTGAGGGGATTGAAGACTAGAAAATGGGAAGGTAGCAGAAATTGTAGCGTGGTCCGAATTACCAAGAGGTGCAAGAACATTCACATAATACTTGCTGTGATGTGAAGTTAGAAAAAGGTCCAGAATATTTTGGTTTTGCCCATCAACGCAGGGAAAGTGCGTTGGTTCCTTCACTAATTGAGTCAAATTATTAGACTCAGCAAACAACTCAACATACAAACCCTCAGGTGTTGTGTGACTCGAATGACGTAGCCAATTGGAATTATGAATATTGAAATCATCAGCAACAACAATTTCACTGTTCGGATACGATTCCAGAATTTTAGAAATCGAATCAGAGAGACTGTCCAATTTATCAAAAGTTGGCAGCCTCCCTAGACAGGGGCTTCTATAAATGAAGCAGAAGTGCAGGATGTGCGACTGGATTTTGAAATTAACCCACGTGGAGCTAAATTCGGCATCCGACGTGCAAAGGTGTTGCTGACACTGGTACGCAACATCACTGCGAATGTATAAGGTGAGGCCTCTCTGTGGTAAAAACAATGGCAGTAAATGGTACCCCGGCATGTGAAAGTCCAGTGTATCTGCACCCGCAGACACCTGGGTCTCACCTAGTGCCATTATATGCGGTTGATGAGTACAGATATTCGCATAGACCGCGAAGAAATTCGCCCTCAAGCCACGTACATTGGTGGAGTCTATGCGGAATTTTGTCATCGCCGCCCACTGCGGCGAAGTGTAAGGTCAGCCGTACAAGCGGCCACGCGTACGTCGCAAGCAAAGCAAAACGCGACAAGACAAGTGTTATGCCTTTATCTTGCCGCGCTTCAGCCCACGGTGAACTCACAGCCGCCTGCACACCTAACGGGACCAGGAAGAAGGAGGAAGAGTGAAAACCAACGAAATGCTGAGCTTTACTGCGGAGATCATAAACAAGCCCCTCGCATGTTTCTCTGCATTGCGTTAGATTGTCTATTTATTTGTTATAATTTCATCACGTTTTATTTATTTGTTACTAAGTATTAAGTTATTAAGTAGTGCACTATTGTTTGTTTATTAAAAAGTGTTGTTTGGTGAAGCGTTATTGTTGTATTTTCGCGGCGTGGGTTCTCACTATTGTTTTGGATTTTAATTTCGCGAACACTGATTATACAATGAAGTGGCGGGCGCACCGTCCGCTTCCGTCCGCGGTCACATCACAACTCATTGTACTCATATTACAACAGAAGGCAGAATTATTATTATAGAAATGTTTTTTAAGCACTTGGCACAGGACTGAGGAAGATGCAACCTTATGAACGGAATCAGAAATATTTGCATGTAGAAACAATATCCGGAATCCGGTGTACTGGTGAAATGGTGAAATTACTAGGTTGCGCGCTCTTTACATGCAGTCAATAAGGAAATTTCAAAGATCGAGAAACACGCTGAACTTCAAGAACAATAAGCAGGTATACAAATTGAATCGGAAGCTGCTAAAAAATTCGATTCGCGAGAGCAAAAGCAAATGTTTCTTGGAACTGTGAACTACAATGTGGAACCGCATGGTTCCGCCTATAAGCTAGTCCTCAACCAGTTGAAAAAGACGGCGCAACTAAACTGCCCTTTTGAACTTGCTAAAATTGTTAAACACCTTTTTCCAGTTTAGCGGCGTTACCAAAAAGTTCTGCAGCTGTGGCTGACGAGGAAAGTCTGAGTATTCCCCTAGTAACCAAGGACGCAGTTTTGCGTGCGATCAAGAGGCTTAAGATTAAGAAAGTACCCGGGCCTGACGGTATCCCCAACATTGAAATCAAGATAGCGGCTATGAAGCGCGTGATGTGACCGCGGACGGAGGCGGACGGTGCGCCCGCCAATTCATTTTATAAACAGTGTTCGCCAAAATAAAATCCAAAACAATAGTGAAAACCCACGCCGCGAAAATACAACAATAACGCTTCACCAAACAATACTTTTTAATAAACAAAATAGTGCACTACTTAATAACTTAATACTTGATAACAAATAAATAAAACCTGATGAAATTATAACAAATAAATAGACGCAATGCAGAGAAACATCTGTACTTAATAACTTAATACTTGATAACAAATAAATAAAACCTGATGAAATTATAACAAATAAATAGACGCAATGCAGAGAAACATGCGAGGGGCTTGTTTATGCTCTCCGCAGTAAAGCTCAACATTTCGTTGGTTTTCACTCTTCCTCCTTCTTCCTGGTCCCGTTAGGTGTGCAGGCGGCTGTGAGTGCACCGTGGGCTGAAGCGCGGCAAGATAAAGGCATAACACTTGTCTTGTCGCGTTTTGCTTTGCTTGCGACGTACGCGTGGCTGCTTGTACGGCTGACCTTACACTTCGCTACAGTGGGCGGCGATGACAAAATTCCGCATAGACTCCACTAATGTACGTGGCTTGAGGGCGAATTTCTTCGCGGTCTATGCAAATATCTGTACTCATCAACCGCATATAATGGCACTAGGTGAGACCCAGGTGTCTGAGGGTGCAGATCCACTGGACTTTCACATGCCGGGGTACCATTTACTGCCATTGTTTTTACCAAACAGAGGCCTCGCCTTATACATTCGCAGTGATGTTGCGTACCAGTGTCAGCAACACCTTTGCACGCCGGATGCCGAATTTAGCACCATGTGGGTTAAATTCAAAATCCAGTCGCACATCCTGCACTTATGCTTCATTTATAGAAGCCCGGGTCTGGGGAGGCTGCCAACTTTCGATAAATTGGACAGTCTCTCTGATTCGATTTCTAAAATTCTGGAATCGTATCCGAACAGTGAAATTGTTGTTGCTGGTGATTTCAATGTTCATAATTCCAATTGGCTACGTCATTCGAGTCACACAACACCTGAGGGTTTGTATGTTGAGTTGTTTGCTGAGTCTAATAATTTGACTCAATTAGTGAAGGAACCAACGCACTTTCCCTGCGTTGATGGGCAAAACCAAAATATTCTGGACCTCTTTCTAACTTCACATCACAGCAAGTATGATGTGAATGTTCTTGCACCTCTTGGTAATTCGGACCACGCTATAATTTCTGCTACCTTCCCATATTCTAGTCTTCAATCCACTCACCAGACAGCTCCGAAGCGGAAAGTGTGGCTTTATGAGAAGACTAATTGGGATGCGCTGAACTGCTTTTTCAGCCGTTTCAATTGGCAATTGTGTTTCAGAGATAGAAACATAAATGCTGCAGCAAAATTAGTAGAAAATATAATTTTATTTGGTATGAGGTCTTTCATACCCAATAAAAGATTTTCCATTAAACCAAAAGACCATTCCTGGTTTAATGCGACTTGCAGACAAGCAGTCAGGTCTAAAGAGGAAGCATTTAGGAATTGGCGTTTAAATAAAACTGCTGATACTAAACTGCTGCGCAATCAGGCCAGAAATAGGTGCAATGCTACTCTAAAACGCGAAAAAGTTCTCTACGAACAGCGCCTTAGACGCAGAGTTCTTGAATACCATAAGGGTAGCAAGAACTTTAGGTCGTTCGTAGGGAGGGTGAAAAATCAGACGAGATCGTCTATTCGAACTCTCCTCAAGGACGATCAGATCTTCACTCACTCGGTTGATAAGGCAAACTTATTAGCCAAAATGTTTGCTGAAAACTGCTCTCTTCCTGAGAGTAGCCAACCACTGCCCGCGGTCGATGGTGTATCTCATGCTATGCCTGAGATGCATTTTCGAACGCGAGCTGTTAAAAGAGTGCTTGCAGACCTCAATGTCAACAAATCCTCTGGACCGGATGGCATATCAGCCCATGTGTTAAGAAAGTGCGCCTCAACACTGGCTCGCCCATTGCGCAATCTCTTTAATTTATCATTTACTTCAGGAGTTTTTCCAGCTTCCTGGAAGATTGCCAATGTGCAGCCAGTTCCCAAAAAAGGTGAGGCTACGAATCCTGCAAATTACCGGCCCATAGCAATCTGCTCAGTGCTCTCTAAAGTCACGGAGAGCATTGTTAATTTTAAATTGATGAGGTATCTAGAGAGCAACGAAATGATCAGCGATCGCCAGTACGGCTTCCGTGCTCACCGTTCCACCGGCGATCTGATGGCGTTTCTCACTGAGCGGTGGAGCAGTTGTATTCACCGGTTCGGTGAGAGCAAGGTTGTTGCTCTGGATATCTCCAAGGCATTTGACCGGGTGTGGCATAAAGCACTCGTGTCTAAACTGGCTGCTTATGGTGTCGGTAATACTTTCACTCGATGGATATCGAGTTTCCTCAGCGGCCGTTCTATTCGGGTTGTGATAGACGGCTTTGCTTCCGAAGAGCACTCCATTAATGCTGGAGTTCCGCAGGGTTCGGTCCTGTCTCCGACACTTTTTCTTATTTTCACCAATGACTTTCTGTCATTGACATCAAACCCCGTCTCCTCGTTTGCTGATGACAGCAGTAGTTGTCATTCATATTCATTCTCCAGGCGTCCTTCTATTCTGGAGATCAATAGAAGGCACAGAATTATGAATGACACACTCCAATTTGACCTCAACAAAATCCAGAACTGGGGTCAAGCGAATCGGGTCGATTTTAATGCGCGAAAGACCCAATGCTGTTTGTTGACCCACAAGCGTCTGGCGGCGACAACTTTCCACCACTAAATATGGGTGGTGTGGATGTTAATGATTCGGAGGCTCTTGATGTTCTGGGCATGTCAATCCAATGCGATCTTCGCTGGAACGATCACATCTTTGACGTGTCGAAGGAAGCAGCCAAGTGCTTAGGCTTTCTTAAGCGGTGTAAGAAATACTTCACTCCAACCGATCTTCGTTGTATCTACACCACTTATATCCGTCCGAAAATGGAGTACAATTCGCATATATGGTCGGGAGCTTCGCGGGCATATCTTCAGCTTCTCGACCGTGTCCAATGTCGTGCGTTAAAACTTATAGGGGACAGTAGGGTATCCAGCTCTATTGAAACCTTGGAGCGTCGTCGTGATGTGGGGTGTGTATCACTATTTTACCGCTACTTTCACGGTAAATGTTCTTCTGAAGTAGCCAGCCTGATTCCTCCGATTCAGGTATTTAGCAGAACTACTCGGCTTTCCAGAGCGGTGCACCCCTTTTATGTCGCGATTCCGTTCCAACGAACCACGCATTACCGTGAGAGTTCGTTTTTCGGTCGCGTCGTTAGATTGTGGAATAATCTCCCTGCGAATGTCTTCCCGCCCACTTACAGCGTCGAAACATTCAAGCGAAGTGTAAACCGTCACTACTCCCTCTTTCCCCCTTCCCACTAACCTGTCATCCCTTCGGAACCAACAAATGCTGTGCATGGATAGGGGGCATCCCCTGAGCTTGGTTTCATCTGTCATAAAAAAAAAAAAAAAAAAAAAGCGGAGCAACTTTTCCAAGATATATATACAGCATATGCATTAGCGAAGAAACATTCCCGAAGCAATGGAAAGAATGGCTTGTATTACTCGATGGAAAGGTGGAAGTAAAAAGTAGTCTCTGGTACTTACCTTGGACGTCAAAAATGCTTTCAACTCTGCTAGCTGGCGTGTAATTCTCAAAGCGCTTAGGAACTTCCAAATTCCTAGTTACCTATGCAATATGGTGTCAAGTTATTTCGACGATTGGGTGCTCATCTATGATACCACGGAATGCGTGAAGCACACTCTAACTGGCGGCGTTCCACAGGGTTCGTTATTATATGGCAACTGGGCCACAAAGAGGTATAATGCCACTCTTAAGTCAAAAAACTTCTCTCTACGAACAGCGGCTTAGACGTAGAGATTTTCAGTACCATAAAGGTAATAAGAACTTTTGGTCATTTTTTGGGAGAGTGAAGAATCACACATTCTTGTCTATTTCAACTCTCCTCAAGGATGATCAGTTCTTCACTCACTAGGTAAATAGGGCAACTTATTAGCTAAAGTTTTTGTTGAAAACTGCTATATCCCTGACAGCAGCCGTACCACAGAACGCGAAGAAGAGTGCTTACAAGTCTTAATGTTAACAAATCCTCGGGAATGGATAGCATTTCAGGCAATGTATTAAGAAAGTGAGCCTCAACACTGCCTCATCTACTGCGTAATCTATTTAATCTGTCAAATACGTCAGGAGTTTTTTCGATGTCCTCAAGGATTGCCCATGTGCAGCCAGTTCCCAAAAAAGATGAGGCTACGAATCGTGCAAATTACCGGCCCATTGCAATCTGTTCAATGCTCTCCAAAGTTATGAAGAGTATTGTAAATTTTAACTTGATGAGGTATATGGAGAGGAACTAGTTAGTCAGTGATCGCCAGTACGGTTTCCGTGCTCATCGCTCTACCAGCGGTTTGATAACGTTCTCACTGAGCGGTCGAATAGTTGTATTGTATGACCTTCTGTCATTAATATCAAACGCAGAATTACAAATAACACACTTCAATTTGATCTAAACGAAATCCAGTAGCGGGGTCGAGCAAATCGGGTCAATTTTAATGCACGGAAAACTCAAAACTGCATTTTGACACACAAACGTTTGGGGAGTAACAATTTTCAACCTCTAAATAAGGGTCGTGTTGAATATGAGTCAGTAGCTCTTGATCTTCTGAGCATGTCAATCCAATTAATGTTTCGTTGCAACGACCATATTGTTGACGTGTCGAAAGAAGCGAGCAAGTGCTTTGGCTTTCTGCAAGATAGTGCAAGAAATACTTCACTCCCAACGATCTTAGTTGTATCTACACCACCTGTATCCGTCCGAAAATGGACTACAATTCGATATATGGTCGGGAGCTTAGAGCATATCTTCAGCTTCTGGACCGTGTAAGGACAAGTATTTTCTAGCCCTTACAAATTCACGCTGGTGTAAACCGGCACCAAACAAAACGAGGAGTAACAAATTCTGTAATGCAGGCACGAAGAAAAGAATTTTGAAGAACTTTCGGCGTTGGAAGGAAACCGTTATTCCTAGTTAAAAGCAGCATGCACGGACAAATTCGCTTTCTTTTCTTGTGGTTCCGGTCTGCGCAGCGCACACAAGTCTAAAGTAGTGAAGAAGTTTTCTAATTTCTTTCAAAGTATAAACGTTGTGAACTAAAGTACCAGAATATAATTTTTGCATTTAAACTAAAATCAACCGGTGTTACTTATTCTCACAGACAGACACAACCTGCGTTGCTTATTCTCACAGACAGACATAAGGCTTTGAGGAGTGGTCAGAACGTATGGGTAAGTGAAAATTGGTCCATCTCATTTCGGGCTCCAAATGAACTTCATCAGCAAGATTATACTGCGCAACGATTTTTTGGCTTGAAAACCGGTCACTCGCCATTAAAAATTTCGACATTTCGACTTGTTACCAGTGTACTTACACTAGGTTTGAGTGCTTATAAAGCTGACAGCCACGTGTCCGCGTCATAGTGAAAACCGAGTACTCGCGATTAAATATTTCGACATTTCGACTTGTTACCAGTCAAGTACACTAAGTTTGAGTGCTTCTAAAGCTGACAACCACGTGTCCGCGCCGCAGAGAAAATCCGATTACTCGCGACTGAATACTTAGACATTTCGACTTTACCAGTCAAGTACACTAGTTTGAGTGCTTCTAAAGCTGACAGGAACGTGTCCGCACCGTAGAGAAAATACGATTACTCGCGACTGAATATGACATTTCGATTTTACCAATCAAGTACACTAAGTTTGAGTGCTTATAAAACTGACAACCACGTGTCTGCGCAGTAGTGAAGATCCGGGTACTCATGACCAAATACTCTAACCTTCTTATCCTTATCAGCTGAGTGCACTGAGTGCACGACAACGTTCCGGCGCCTTAACAAAAACCCGGTTGCCCGTAACAGAATATCGCAAGGTATCGACTTTACGAGTCAAGTGTGCTCAGTCTGAGTGCCTATACGGCTGATGACCGCACGCGCACGTTGCATATTAAATTTTGTGTACGGACCCTGGTTGTCGACGGTCTTACCCCGGCGCAAAAACTTCGCCCGAGCAGGGACTCTGAGCAAAGCAAAGACACAACGAAGAAAGACAACCACAAAGAACTACGCGAAACAACATTCGCAACACAGTCGGCTACATCGTGAACGAAAATTTCATATTTCACCAATTGCACTTAGCCGTACAATCAAGTTAAGGCTATCAACATGATAAGGGCAGGTTGGGTCTACATCCTGCCTAAGGAACAGCTACAGTCCGGAATTTGCCCTGGACACCGACGGTACAACGGATGAACTGCGGAAGTGGTTTACCACATTCATCAACTATACGGCCCACGATACCAAGGAAACAGAACGCCTCCACCAGTTCGAGCTTCGTTTTTCTCGGGAATTCTTCACCTCTGCTTCCAGAGTACTACAGTTATTAACGTCTCCAAAGATTAACCTAACGGACGCAGCCGTCGGCATTGTAGATCAGCTTACCGTACCCGCTCCATCGCCAGGGCTGCCCACTCAACAGAACACGCCTGTCAATTCAACCCTTCCCAGGGGACCCCCGGAAACAGCCCCGCCGATGCTAAGATGAAAAATTTCCCGATAAATAGAACCAGTCGCCTTCGCCTACTTGGATGACTGGAGGACCACATGAATAACCTGAGTGTAGTATTACGATGACCCAAGGCCCCTAACAAATCAACAAAGATAAGTGCAAGTTCTTCCAGCGAGAGACAAAATATATTGGGCACGTGATAAGCTCGGATGGAATCCACCCCGATCCGGACAAAGTTACCGCCATCCGGGGACTGACGCCCTCAAAGGACGTGAGAGGCGTTCGCAGGATTCTGAGTACCGCCTCCTGGTGCAGACGATTCGTTCCGGATTTTGCTGCCATTGTACGACCGTTAACGTCATTACACGCCAAGGGAAAACGCTTCTTGGGAGGAACAGCAGCAGTCATTTGACACCCTCAAGAAAAAGTTGACCGAAGCCCCTGTGCTAGCACGGCCAGACTTCAACAATGTTTTCACGCTTCAGACGGACGCCAGCTCGGCGCAGTCCTCGCCCAAGAAAGCGATGGGGCCGAGCGAGACATCGCATATGCTAGCCCACATCTCAGCCCGGTAGAATAGCGTTATTCAACCACGGAGTGACTCGCCATATTGTGAGGAATACGCAAGATGCGACCCTACTTAGAGGGATACCATTTCAGTCATTACTGAGCACCCGTTGCTGAAGTGACTGAACTCCATCGAGAGCCCGTCAGGCAGAATCGCACGCTGGGCTTTAGAACTACAGCAGTTTAACTTCAAGGTAAGATATCGCAAGGGTAAATGGAACCTGTTCGATGACACCCTTTCCCAACAATTACTGGAAACGCTACAGCAGACTCGCTGACTCGCTGACTACGAGCGAGCTGCAATTAAAGTGGTACCAATCAAATATGTACACGGTCATGGTCAACCCAGAGCGACATCCGGATTTTGCAGTTGTCGACGGTCAACGCTATATACACTGCTCACGGGATGACGTCAGAAGAGAAGCGACCGCCTGCAAGCAATGCCTGCCTACACAGCTACGAACCCAAGTACTACGAGAACCTCGAGAATCCGTGCACCGGCCACCATGGAATCCGGAAGACCATTCTGAGGATTGGCCAGGTCTAACCCGGGACGTAAAGAGGTACGTACGAAGCTGCGAATCCTGCCAAAATTACAAATCCTCCCAGGAGCAGAAGGTGGTATACATGCTCACCCAAATAAGTGACGAATCATGGGAAATAATTTGCGCTGACTTCATGTGTCGGACAACGGATCACAGCTCAGTAGCCGAGTGTTCAGGAGGCACCTGCAGGACATAGGGCTACGACATCAATTCACTGAATCATATACACTTCAGGAGAACCCGACATAACGAGCTAACCGGAACGTGGAACGAATCATCGCGCAATTCTGCAACGGAAAACAACAACACGGGGATGCCCTTCTGCCAGAAGTCACGATCAACACAGCAGTTTCGGAGTCCACGGGACATAGACTGGTTTACGTGAAACAAGACTACCAAAAATCCTCTACGACGAGAAGACGTTTGGAACTGGAAACGAGTAAAGTCGAAATGTCTAAGTATTCAGTCGCGAGTAATCGGATTTTCTCTGCGGCGCGGACACGTGGTTGTCAGCTTTAGAAGCACTCAAACCTAGTGTACTTGATTGGTAACAAGTCGAAATGTCGAAATATTTAATCGCGAGTACTCGGTTTTCACTATGACGCGGACACGTGGCTGTCAGCTTTATAAGCACTCAAACCTAGTGTAAGTACACTGGTAACAAGTCGAAATGTCGAAATTTTTAATGGCGAGTGACCGGTTTTCAAGCCAAAAAATCGTTGCGCAGTAGAATCTTGCTGATGAAGCCCGATTTGGAGCCCGAAATGAGATGGGCCAATTTTCACTTACCCATACGTTCTGACCACTCCTCAAAGCCTTATGGCTGTCTGTGAGAATAAGCAACGCAGGTTGTGTCTGTCTGTGAGAATAAGTAACACCGGTTGATTTTAGTTTAAATGCAAAAATTATATTCTGGTACTTTAGTTCACAATGTTTACACTTTGAAAAAAATTAGAAAACTTTTTCACTACTTTAGACTTGTGTGCGCTGCGCAGACCGGAACCACAAGAAAAGAAAGCGAATTTGTCCGTGCATGCTGCTTTTAACTAGGAATAACGGTTTCCTTCCAACGCCGAAGGTTCTTCAAAATTCTTTTCTTCGTGCCTGCATTACAGAATTTGTTGCTCCTCGTTTTGTTTGGTGCCGGTTTACACCAGCGTGAATTTGTAAGGGCTAGAAAATACTTGTCCTTACACGGTCCAGAAGCTGAAGATATGCTCAAAGCTCCCGACCATATATCGAATTGTAGTCCATTTTCGGACGGATATAGGTGGTGTAGGTACAACTAAGATCGTTGGGAGTGAAGTATTTCTTGCACTATCTTGCAGAAAGCCAAAGCACTTGCTCGCTTCTTTCGACACGTCAACAATATGGTCGTTGCAACGAAACATTAATTGGATTGACATGCTCAGAAGATCAAGAGCTACTGACTCATATTCAACACGACCCTTATTTAGAGGTTGAAAATTGTTACTCCCCCAACGTTTGTGTGTTAAAATGCAGGTTTGGGTTTTCCGTGCATTCAAATTGACCCGATTAGTTCGACCCCGCTACTGGATTTCGTTTAGATCGAATTGAAGTGTGTTATTTGTAATTCTGCATTTGATATTAATGACAGTGTAACGAACGTTCTTGGCTCTTTTCTATGGCTTGGATTAGCTCGCCGGGATTCCAGGGTTCGTTTACAAGACAAGAGTATAATATAGGTTCAATATCTTTATTCACCTTACAATTAGCTTATTATAATGTCTGTGTTTAGTTTGCTTATACACTTGGTAGTCGTACTAAAAATAATATATATGTCGCTGGTACCTATACGCGCCTTACGCTCTATGCTGCTGGGTTGTTGATGTCTCACCGCTTTTGTGAGATCACTGGTATTCTGCTGGATTATTGGTAGCTCGCTTTTGGTGTTCTGCTGACCTTGGTGTTCTGCTCGCCCTGGTGTTCTGCTGACTTGCTGATATCTCACTGCGTTTGTGAGATCACTGGTGTTCTGCTGACTTGCTGATATCTCACTGCGTTGGTGAGATCACTGGTGTTCTGCTAACTTGCTGATATCTCACTGCGTTGGTGAGATCACTGGTGTTCTGCAGACTTGCTGATATCTCACTGCGTTTATGAGATCACTGCTGTTCTGCTGACTTGCTGATATCTCACTGCGTTTGTGAGATCATTGGTATTCTGTCAGGTTGTCGCTGTTTCACTTCGTTTTTGAGATACCTGGGGTTACGCGTCTATGTACGGGTAATTACAAGAGGGCATTCGAGCCACTGCGACTGTGAATTCGTCCCTTTGTGAGTTTTAGCAGGAGGGCATTTGAGCCACTACGACTGCGAATTTAACAGGAGGGCATTTGAGCCACTGCGACTGTGAATTCAACTCTTTGCGAGTACTAACAGGAGGGCATTTGAGCTACTACGACTGTGAATTCGTACTGCGCTGGTTTTCACTGTTTTTAAGGCGATCACTTTTCACTAATTCACTCTTTCAGTTGTGCCAAACTGACTGCACAACTGAACTGGCTGAACCACTGCTTTGACTTGCTGAACTGCTTCGAATGCACACGCTGAACCAGAAAACCGACTGAACTGAACTCTCTGAACCACTGCTTTGACTTGCTGAACTGCTTCGAATGCACACGCTGAATCAGAAAACCGACTGAACTGAACTGCCTGAACCGAACTGTTTTGACTTTCTGAACTGCTTCGAATGCACACGCTAAACCAGAAAACAGACTGAACTGAACTGTCTGAACCGAACTGTTTTGACTTGCTGAACTGCTTCGAATGCACACGCTGAACCAGCAAACAGACTGAACTGAACTGTCTAAACCACTGCTTTGACTTGCTGAACTGCTTCGAATGCACGCGCTGAACCAGAAAACAGACTGAACTGAACTGTCTGAACCGAACTGTTTTGACTTACTGAACTGCTTCGAATGCACACGCTGAACCAGAAAACAGACTGAACTGAACTGTCTGAACCACTGCTTTGACTTGCTGAACTGCTTCGAATGCACACGCTGAACCAGAAAACAGACTGAACTGAACTGTCTGAACCGAACTGTGTCGACTTCTGCTTTGCAGCCGGTTTTATACCTTCTCGGCTTTCCTTCCAGAAGGTTCCATTCTACCGGAGTACGGTAATACGTATTCCGCTAATCTGTTTCTCCTTATTTGTTTCTGCAGAAACACGTATGTTAAAAAAACAAAAAAAACCTCTTTTCAAGTTTATCGAATTATTTGGTCAGTGAACTTCACTCCAGTCTATGCACATACGCGGGGTTTTTTTTGCATCACATATGTATTCACTGTAACTTTTCTGTTGTGTGGTGTACGAATTGAGCTAGCACTACGCATCGTGATTCGATTCCTCATGCATGCTGTCAGCGGCTATCCCGCTCTGTCGCACGGTCTGTCTTGCGTGTGTAATGCACACCACGCCACTTTTACTTTCTTACCATTTCTCCGCTGCGCGTCGGTGTGTGGGCGTTTCTAATAAGATGCACACGTTTGCTGCAAGCTAGTGTTGGGATCTTTGTTACAGGTAAACTGTCCCCAGTATTTAAGCCCTGTGTACTTCCACTTGACGTATGCAAGTGACAAGTGTAAGCGAGGAGAATTCGTCTTTTGCGTATTTGCCTATTTCGTCTTTTTGTGTATTTGTGTATTTTTGTTGTTGTCCATTTAATGGTGAATATATGTGTTGTGCTCCAAATTTTATTTGTAAAAATTTAGGCCGTCACACTCCCCTCCTACTTCGGGGAAAAAAAATCCTTTTTTTCCCCTTGCCAGCAATTTCCAATTAATTTTCAATCAGTTTAATTCCAATTATTCAGTTAATAAATATAAAAAAAAATCTCAATTCATTTAATTCACTTCTATTGTTGTTTGTTTGAAGCATTTTTAAGTTATCATATGCACCGTTTTTTTCCTTTTCTTTTTTTTTAAACGCAAAAATTTTGTTGTTGTTAACGTTGTTGGTGTGGCTGCCAGAATTTTCCGCAGCTGTTTTGCTAAAATTGTGAGCTCCCGTTGTATGTGCCTCGTTATATCGTATCCTGTAGTTCCCTCGTGGAACTCTCTATTGTCGATTCTTGGTCTTCGAGTTCCAACACCTTGTTGGGAATTTTCCTCCCTGTAGTTCGGCTTTTGCTTTGATTCGCGAAGCCGATAGCTGGGAGGGCAATTCATTGTGAAATAATGCCTTCCTTTCTTCCGGTGTGAAATCGCCGAATATTAAGTGCTCGCGATCTTGCGAATATTCTCGAGTCGTTTGTTTTCCCCCCGACGGATGTGTAGTCTTCTGCTTCTTTTCTACGTCTGCGCCACGGGTGTCCATCTGTGGCCTGTTGTAATTCTGTCGCCGCGTTTGCGGATTCTGCCTGTGTTTTGCTTTCGGGTAGCTGTTGGATTCTTCACTAGTTGTGGCTATTCTTGCTGAAACCGGTTTCCCTTTCCTGTAATCGGGTTCTGGTTGACATAGTTTCCTTCTGCGCCCGCGTTTGCTTGTTTTTGTTTCTGGTTTTGTTTGACCCTCAGCGTCTGTGTCTGGCGGGTTGCCTGTACCCTGAACGGGACGTTCGCTGCCAGGAACTCCCTCTGAAGTATGGTCACTTCGCGCAGCCGCCTGTTGGTACGCCTTGAGCTCGCTCACATGAGCTGTTCTTGGCCGAGTTTCACCTTCTTTCTGTAAACGGACGATCACGGGAGACACGAATCCAATTACCTGGTACGGGCCGTCGAACTTCGGAGATAATTTCGCCGCAAAGCTGTCGATTGCCTTTGACAGCGGGTGCTGTCGCACAAGTACTGATTGCCCAACCTCTGGTTTCCACTGTCGTCGTCGCAAGTTATAGTGGTGCGCCTGATCCTGCGTTGCCTTTTCCAAGTTTCTCACCACCAATTTGAAGACTTCTTTTAAATTTTTCCCCTTCTCCGCGGGTTGTATGGGTTCCTGACCACTGCCTCGTGTTTGCTCGTCGTAGTAGGTTCCCGGAAGTCTTGGTTCTCGTCCTTGCGTGAGATATGCCGGGCTGTATCCCGTGGTCTCAGATACGCTGCTATTAATGGCTAGCGTAATTTCTGGGAGTAGTTCGTCCCAGTTCCGATGCTTGTTGTCCGAAAGTTGTGCTATAATCGTTTTTATCGTCCGATTGATTCTCTCCGTGGGATTCTCCTGTGGCGTGTATGGAGCAGTATACTGTTGCTTTACACCCATGTCCTGGAGGAAACGACGAAAACTGCGACTCGTAAACTGAGTCCCATTATCCGTTACTAGAACCTTGGGTACTCCGAACCGGGCTAGAATGCGTTCTCGGTAGTGCATTTCGACTTTACCAGTCAAGTACACTAATTTGAGTGCTTCTAAAGCTGACAGGAACGTGACCGCGCCGTAGAGAAAATACGATTACTCGCGACTGAATACGACATTTCGATTTTACCAATCAAGTACACTAAGTTTGAGTGCTTATAAAACTGACAACCACGTGTCCGCGCAGTAGTGAAGATCCGGGTACTCATGACCAAATACTCTAACCTTCTTATCCTTATCAGCTGAGTGCACTGAGTGCACGACAACGTTCCGGCGCCTTAACAAAAACCCGGTTACCCGTAACAGAATATCGCAAGGTATCGACTTTACGAGTCAAGTGTGCTGAGTCTGAGTGCCTATACGGCTGATGACCGCACGCGCACGTGGCATATTAAATTTTGTGTACGGACCCTGGTTGTCGACGGTCTTACCCCGGCGCAAAAAGTTCGCCCGAGCAGGGACTCTGAGCAAAGCAAAGACACAACGGAGAAAGACAACCACAAAGAACTACGCGAAACAACATTCGCAACACAGTCGGCTACATCGTGAACGAAAATTTCATATTTCACCAATTGCACTTAGCCGTACAATCAAGTTAAGGCTATCAACATGATAAGGGCAGGTTGGGTCTACACCCTGTCTAAGGAACAGCTACAGTCCGGAATTTGCCCAGGACACCGACGGTACAACGGATGAACTGCGGAAGCGGTTTACCACATTCATCAACTATACGGCCCACGATACCAAGGAAACAGAACGCCTCCACTAGTTCGAGCTTCGTTTTTCTCGGGAATTCTTCACCTCTCCTTCCAAAGTACTACAGTCATCAACGTCTCCAAAGATTAACCTAACGGACGCAGCCGTCGGCATTGTAAATCAGCTTACCGTACCCGCTCCATCGCCGCGGCTGTCCACTCAACAGAACACGCCGGTCAATTCAACCCTTCCCAGGGGACCGCCGGAAACAGCCCCGCCGATGCTAAGATGAAAAATTTCCCGATAAATAGAACCAGTCGCCTTCGCCTACTTGGATGACTGGAGGACCACATGAATAACCTGAGTGTAGTATTACGATGACCCAAGGCCCCTAACAAATCAACAAAGATAAGTGCAAGTTCTTCCAGCGAGAGACAAAATATATTGGGCACGTGATAAGCTCGGATGGAATCCACCCCGATCCGGACAAACTTACCGCCATCCGGGGACTGACGCCCTCAAAGGACGTGAGAGGCGTTTGCAGGATTCTGAGTACCGCCTCCTGGTGCAGACGATTCGTTCCGGATTTTGCTGCCATTGTACGACCGTTAACGTCATTACACGCCAAGGGAAAACAAAACGCTTCTTGGGAGGAACAGCAGCAGTCATTTGAAACCCTCAAGAAAAAGTTGACCGAAGCCCCTGTGCTAGCACGGCCAGACTTCAACAATGTTTTCACACTTCAGACGGACGCCAGCTCGGCGCAGTCCTCGCCCAAGAAAGCGATGGGGCCGAGCGAGTCATCGCATATGCTAGCCCACATCTCAGCCCGGTAGAATAGCGTTATTCAACCACGGAGTGACTCGCCATATTGTGAGGAATACGCAAGATGCGACCCTACTTAGAGGGATACCATTTCAGTCATTACTGAGCACCCGTTGCTGAAGTGACTGAACTCCATCGAGAGCCCGTCAGGCATAATCGCACGCTGGGCTTTAAAACTACAGCAGTTTAACTTCAAGGTAAGATATCGCAAGGGTAAATGGAACCTGTTCGATGACACCCTTTCCCGACAATTACTGGAAACGCTACAGCAGATGACTACGAGCGAGCTGCAATTAAAGTGGTACCAATCAAATATGTACACGGTCATGGTCAACCCAGAGCGACATCCGGATTTTGCAGTTGTCGATGGTCAACGCTATATACACTGCTCACGGGATGACGTCAGAAGAGAAGCGACCGCCTGCAAGCAATGCCTGCCTACACAGCTACGAACCCAAGTACTACGAGAACCTCGAGAATCCGTGCACCGGCCACCATGGAATCCGGAAGACCATTCTGAGGATTGGCCAGGTCTAACCCGGGACGTAAAGAGGTACGTACGAAGCTGCGAATCCTGCCAAAATTACAAATCCTCCCAGGAGCAGAAGGTGGTATACATGCTCACCCAAATAAGTGACGAATCATGGGAAATAATTTGCGCTGACTTCATGTGTCGGACAACGGATCACAGCTCAGTAGCCGAGTGTTCAGGAGGCACCTGCTACTCTACGACATCAATTCACTGCACCATATACACTTCAGGAGAACCCGACATAACGAGCTAACCGGAACGTGGAACGAATCATCGCGCAATTCTGCAACGGAAAACAACAACACGGGGATGCCCTTCTGCCAGAAGTCACGATCAACACAGCAGTTTCGGAGTCCACGGGACATAGACTGGTTTACGTGAAACAAGACTACTAAAAATCCTCTACGACGAGAAGACGTTTGGAACTGGAAACGAGTAAAGTCGAAATGTCTAAGTATTCAGTCGCGAGTAATCGGATTTTCTCTGCGGCGCGGACACGTGGTTGTCAGCTTTAGAAGCACTCAAACCTAGTGTACTTGACTGGTAACAAGTCGAAATGTCGAAATATTTAATCGCGAGTACTCGGTTTTCACTATGACGCGGACACGTGGCTGTCAGCTTTATAAGCACTCAAACCTAGTGTAAGTACACTGGTAACAAGTCGAAATGTCGAAATTTTTAATGGCGAGCGACCGGTTTTCAAGCCAAAAAATCGTTGCGCAGTAGAATCTTGCTGATGAAGTTCATTTGGAGCCCGAAATGAGATGGGCCAATTTTCACTTACCCATACGTTTTGACCACTCCTCAAAGCCTTATGTCTGTCTGTGAGAATAAGCAAGGCAGGTTGTGTCTGTCTGTGAGAATAAGTAACACCGGTTGATTTTAGTTTAAATGCAAAAATTATATTCTGGTACTTTAGTTCACAATGTTTACACTTTGAAAAAAATTAGAAAACTTTTTCACTACTTTAGACTTGTGTGCGCTGCGCAGACCGGAACCACAAGAAAAGAAAGCGAATTTGTCCGTGCATGCTGCTTTTAACTAGGAATAACGGTTTCCTTCCAACGCCGAAGGTTCTTCAAAATTCTTTTCTTCGTGCCTGCATTACAGAATTTGTTGCTCCTCGTTTTGTTTGGTGCCGGTTTACACCAGCGTGAATTTGTAAGGGCTAGAAAATACTTGTCCTTACACGGTCCAGAAGCTGAAGATATGCTCAAAGCTCCCGACCATATATCGAATTGTAGTCCATTTTCGGACGGATATAGGTGGTGTAGGTACAACTAAGATCGTTGGGAGTGAAGTATTTCTTGCACTATCTTGCAGAAAGCCAAAGCACTTGCTCGCTTCTTTCGACACGTCAACAATATGGTCGTTGCAACGAAACATTAATTGGATTGACATGCTCAGAAGATCAAGAGCTACTGACTCATATTCAACACGACCCTTATTTAGAGGTTGAAAATTGTTACTCCCCCAACGTTTGTGTGTTAAAATGCAGTTTTGGGTTTTCCGTGCATTAAAATTGACCCGATTAGTTCGACCCCGCTACTGGATTTCGTTTAGATCAAATTGAAGTGTGTTATTTGTAATTCTGCATTTGATATTAATGACAGTGTAACGAACGTTCTTGGCTCTTTTCTATGACTTGGATTAGCTCGCCGGGATTCCAGGGTTCGTTTACAAGACAAGAGTATAATATAGGTTCAATATCTTTATTCACCTTACAATTAGCTTATTATAATGTCTGTGTTTAGTTTGCTTATACACTTGGTAGTCGTACTAGAAATAATATATATGTCGCTGGTACCTCTACGCCCCTTACGCTCTATGCTGCTGGGTTGTTGATGTCTCACCGCTTTTGTGAGATCACTGGTATTCTGCTGGATTATTGGTATCTCGCTTTTGGTGTTCTGATGACCCTGGTGTTCTGCTCGCCCTGGTGTTCTGCTGACTTGCTGATATCTCACTGCGTTGGTGAGATCACTGGTGTTCTGCTGACTTGCTGATATCTCATTGCGTTTATGAGATCACTGCTGTTCTGCTGACTTGCTGATATCTCACTGCGTTTGTGAGATCATTGGTATTCTGTCAGGTTGTCGCTGTTTCACTTCGTTTTTGAGATACCTGGGGTTACGCGTCTATGTACGGGTTGTAACGATGTTTCTTAGACCAGGATATAACTCAGCGAGTCCAGGACTTCGTTAAAGGAAAAGATTTGTATTTTGGGTACTCTTCAGTATGAATCTAGCTTTACTGAATGAATTATTCAAGGTTTGTTACATATATGACGGTGACTTCGAACGAATGCTATAGTGGGTAAGCCGTGTTGCTGTGTCGTGGAATCAGGCTTCGTAGCGTTGGGGGTGCGTATGTTGATTAGGTTCTCCGAAAGTGAACGTAGGTGCTGACTGCACTTTCAGAGAGTATGCGTGGGTACTTACTGGGCTCCGAGAGAGTATGCGTAGCCGTTGACCGTGTTCTGTAGGTGTTGACTGTACTCTCTGTTGTGGATGCTCACTGGGCTCCGAGAGAGTATGCGTAGCCGTTGACCGTGTTCTGTAGGTGTTGACTGTACGCTGACTCTGTTGTGGACGCTGACTGGGCTCCGAGAGAGTATGCGTAGCTGTCGTGCTCTGAGAATGGGTAGCTGTGCTCTGAGAGGGAATGCTTTGGGCGTTGACTGTGCTCTGTAGATGTTGACTGTACGCTGATTCTGTTGTGGACGCTGACTGGGCTCCGAGAGAGTATGCGTAGCTGTCGTGCTCTGAGAATGCGTAGCTGTGCTCTGAGAGGGAATGCTTTGGCGTTGACTGTGCTCTGTAGATGTTGACGGTACGCTGACTCTGTTGTGGACGCTGACTGGACTCCGAGAGAGTATGCGTAGCTGTCGTGCTCTGAGAGAGAATGCTTTGCTACTGACTGTACTTTGACGCTGATTGTGCCGACTGCGATTTGCGGAGCGCTCCCGGGTAGCAAGTACGTAGGATGGGAAGGACAGGAGACCAGGAAGATTTATCAAATCCGTCTACTTGGTCGGAGGGGAGGAGGATTGACCAGGAAGATTTATCAAATCCGCCTGCTTGGTCGGAGGGGAGGAGGATTGACCAGGAAGATTTATCAAATCCGCCTGCTTGGTTGGAGAGTAGGTCAGGGGAAGTCTTTTCTTATTTCTGGAGACTTATCAAGTCCGGCAGATTAATAAGAGAAGGAGGAGCGGAGGAGGATTGGCTGTGTACTGCACTTACCGCGGTGTTAGCTTTGACTGATGTTGATCGCATCGAGGCTGGCAACTGACTGACTGGTCTGGTTGAGCTTGTTCCTTTTATATGCTTGTGCGCGGATTTTGTTCCGCTGTGTACGTATGTTTTGTTCTCTCTTCTCTCGCTCTTTCTCGTAGGTATGCTTTTGTGCTTGTTGGTCCCGTTATTTCCATGAATTTCTCTTCGTTGTTCGTTCTAGTCACCGCTTGCATTTCTTATCGCTAATTCTTATTTTACTTATATACTTATTTCTAGTTATTTTAACATATTTACTCTTATTTCATAGTTGCTTATATTTATTGTCTTATACTAATATATATTAATACATTACATGATTTTATTAAATTAGATTTATTCATCATATTTATTAGGTTAAATTCATTATTTTATTACATTAGATTTATTACATTATTTTGATTTATTATATATATATAGGTAGTATAAGTACATTATTAAATTCATCATTTTTGTTAGTTTAGATTATGTATATAAGTAGTATAAATAGAAAAGTATAAGTTTAGTGTGAAAATTCGTAATAGTTTAAAATTATTGTGTGACGTAGGATTTTGCGTCATCACAGGGTAATTACAAGAGGGCATTTGAGCCACTACGACTGTGAATTCGTCCCTTTGTGAGTTTTAGCAGGAGGGCATTTGAGCCACTACGACTGCGAATTTAACAGGAGGGCATTTGAGCCACTGCGACTGTGAATTCAACTCTTTGCGAGTACTAACAGGAGGGCATTTGAGCCACTACGACTGTGAATTCGTACTGCGCTGGTTTTCACTGTTTTTAAGGCGTTGCCTGCTTGATCACTTTTCACTAATTCACTCTTTCAGTTGTGCCAAACTGACTGCACAACTGAACTGGCTGAACCACTGCTTTGACTTGCTGAATTGCTTCGAATGTACACGCTGAACCAGAAAACCGACTGAACTGAACTCTTTGAACCACTGCTTTGACTTGCTGAACTGCTTCGAATGCACACGCTGAACCAGAAACCCGACTGAACTGAACTGCCTGAACCGAACTGTTTTGACTTTCTGAACTGCTTCGAATGCACACGCTGAACCAGAAAACAGACTGAACTGAACTCTCTGAACCACTGCTTTGACTTGCTGAACTGCTTCGAATGCACACGCTGAACCAGAAAACAGACTGAACTGAACTGTCTGAACCACTGCTTTGACTTGCTGAACTGCTTCGAATGCACGCGCTGAACCAGAAAACAGACTGAACTGAACTGTCTGAACCGAACTGTTTTGACTTGCTGAACTGCTTCGAATGCACACGCTGAACCAGAAAACAGACTGAACTGAACTGTCTGAACCACTGCTTTGACTTGCTGAACTGCTTCGAATGCACACGCTGAACCAGAAAACAGACTGAACTGAACTGTCTGAACCGAACTGTTTTGACTTGCTGAACTGCTTCGAATGCACACGTTGAACCAGAAAACAGACTGAACTGAACTGTCTGAACCACTGCTTTGACTTGCTGAACTGCTTCGAATGCACGCGCTGAACCAGAAAACAGACTGAACTGAACTGTCTGAACCGAACTGTTTTGACTTGCTGAACTGCTTCGAATGCACACGCTGAACCAGAAAACAGACTGAACTGAACTGTCTGAACCACTGCTTTGACTTGCTGAACTGCTTCGAATGCACACGCTGAACCAGAAAACAGACTGAATTGAACTGTCTGAACCGAACTGTGTCGACTTCTGCTTTGCAGCCGGTTTTATACCTTCTCGGCTTTCCTTCCAGAAGTTTCCATTCTACCTGAGTACGGTAATACGTATTCCGCTAATCGGTTTCTCCTTATTTGTTTCTGCAGAAACACGTATGTTAAAAAAACAAAAAAAAACCTCTTTTAAAGTTTATCGAATCATTTGGTCAGTGAACTTCACTCCAGTCTATGCACATACGCGGGGTTTTTTTGCATCACATATGTATTCACTGTAACTTTTCTGTTGTGTGGTGTACGAATTGAGCTTGCACTACGCATCGTGATTCGATTCCTCATGCATGCTGTCAGCGGCTATCCCGCTCTGTCGCACGGTCTGTCTTGCGTGTGTAATGCACACCACGCCACTTTTACTTTCTTACCATTTCTCCGCTGCGCGTCGGTGTGTGGGCGTTTCTAATAAGATGCACACGTTTGCTGCAAGCTAGTGTTGGGATCTTTGTTACAGGTAAACTGTCCCCAGTATTTAAGCCCTGTGTACTTCCACTTGACGTATGCAAGTGACAAGTGTAAGCGAGGAGAATTCGTCTTTTGCGTATTTGCCTTTTTCGTCTTTTTGTGTATTTGTGTATTTTTGTTGTTGTCCATTTAATGGTGAATATATGTGTTGTGCGCCAAATTTTATTTGTAAAAATTTAGGCTGTCACACTCCTCTCCTACTTCGGGGAAAAAAAAAATCCTTTTTTTCCCCTTGCCTGCAATTTCCAATTAATTTTCAATCAGTTTAATTCCAATTATTCAGTTAATAAATATAAAAAAAAATCTCAATTCATTTAATTCACTTCTATTGTTGTTTGTTTGAAGCATTTTTAAGTTATCATATGCACTGTTTTTTTCCTTTTCGTTTTTTTTTAAACGCAAAAATTTTGTTGTTAACGTTGTTGGTGTGGCTGCCAGAATTTTCCGCAGCTGTTTTGCTAAAATTGTGAGCTCCCGTTGTGTGTGCCTCGTTATATCGTATCCTGTAGTTCCCTCGTGGAACTCTCTATTGTCGATTCTTGGTCTTCGAGTTCCAACACCTTGTTGGGAATTTTCCTCCCTGTAGTTCGGCTTTTGCTTTGATTCGCGAAGCCGATAGCTGGGAGGGCAATTCATTGTGAAATAATGCCTTCCTTTCTTCCGGTGTGAAATCGCCGAATATTAAGTGCTCGCGATCTTCCGAATATTCTCGAGTCGTTTGTTTTCCCCCCGACGGATGTGTAGTCTTCTGCTTCTTTTCTACGTCTGCGCCATGGGTGTCCACCTGTGGCCTGTTGTAATTCTGTCGCCGCGTTTGCGGATTCTGCCTGTGTTTTGCTTTCGGGTAGCTGTTTGGATTTTTTGGATTTTGCTGTTGGATTCTTCACTAGCTGTGGCTATTCTTGCTGAAACCGGTTTCCCTTTCCTGTAATCGGGTTCTGGTTGACATAGTTTCCTTCTGCGCCCGCGTTTGCTTGTTTTTGTTTCTGGTTTTGTTTGACCCTCAGCGTCTGTGTCTGGCGGGTTGCCTGTACCCTGAACGGGACGTTCGCTGCCAGGAACTCCCTCTGAAGTATGGTCACTTCGCGCAGCCGCCTGTTGGTACGCCTTGAGCTCGCTCACATGAGCCGTTCTTGGCCGAGTTTCACCTTCTTTCTGTAAACGGACGATCACGGGAGACACGAATCCAATTACCTGGTACGGGCCGTCGAACTTCGGAGATAATTTCGCCGCGAAGCTGTCGATTGCTTTTGACAGCGGGTGCTGTCGCACAAGTACTGATTGCCCAACCTCTGGTTTCCACTGTCGTCGTCGCAAGTTATAGTGGTGCGCCTGATCCTGCGTTGCCTTTTCCAAGTTTCTCACCACCAATTTGAAGACTTCTTTTAAATTTTTCACCTTCTCCGCGGGTTGTATGGGTTCCTGACCACTGCCTCGTGTTTGCTCGTCGTAGTAGGTTCCCGGAAGTCTTGGTTCTCGTCCTTGCGTGAGATATGCCGGGCTGTATCCCGTGGTCTCAGATACGCTGCTATTAATGGCTAGCGTAATTTCTGGGAGTAGTTCGTCCCAGTTCCGATGCTTGTTGTCCGAAAGTTGTGCTATAATCGTTTTTATCGTCCGATTGATTCTCTCCGTGGGATTCTCCTGTGGCGTGTATGGAGCCACAGGAGAATCTTGAATACGAGAGAGATCGCGAGAGTGAAAAATCAGACGCGATCGTCTATTCCAACTCTCTTAAGGGATGATCAGATCTTCACTCACTCGGTTTATAAGGCAAACTTATTAGCCAAAATGTTTGCTGAAAACTGCTCTCTTCCTGAGAGTAGCCAACCACTGCCCGCGGCCGATGGTGTATCTCATGCTATGCCTGAGATGCATTTTCGAACGTGAGCTGTTAAAAGAGTGCTTGCAGACCTCCAAATCCTCGGGACCGGATGGCATATCAGCCCATGTGTTGAGAAAGTGCGCCTCCACACTGGCTCGCCCATTGCGCAATCTCTTTAATTTATCATTTGTGATGTGATCGCGGACGGAGGCGGACGGTGCGCCCGCCAATTCATTTTAAACAGTGTTCGCAAAAATAAAACCCAAAACAAAAGTGAAAACCCACGCCGCGAAAATACAACAATAACGCTTCACCAAACAACACTTTTTAATACACAACCATAGTGCACTACTTATTAACTAAATACTTAACAACAAATAAATAAAATTTGATAAAATTATAACAAATAAATAGACAATCTAACGCAATGCAGAGAAACATGCCAGGGGCTTGTTTATGATCTCCGCAGTAAAGCTCAGCATTTCGTTAGTTTTCACTCTTCCTCCTTCTTCCTGCTCCCGTTAGGTGTGCAGGCGACTGTGAGTGCACCGTGGGCTGAAGCGCGGCAAGATAAAGGCATAACACTTGTCTTGTCGCGTGTTGCTTTGCTTGCGTCGTACGCGTGGCTGCTTGTACGGCTGACCTTACACTTCGCTACAGTGGGCGGCGATGACAAAATTCCGCATAGACTCCACTAATATACGTGGCTTGAGGGCGAATTTCTTCGCGGTCTATGCGCATATTTGTACTCACCAACCGCATATAATGGCACTGGGTGAGACCCAGGTGTCTGAGGGTGCAGATCCACTGGACTTTCACATGCCGGGGTACCATCTACTGCCATTATTTTTACCTCACAGAGGCCTCGCCTTATACATTCGCAGTGATGTTGCGTACCAGTGTCAGCAACACCTTTGCACGTCGGATGCCGAATTTAGCTCCATGTGGGTTAAGTTCAAAATCCAGTCGCACATCCTGCACTTCTGCTTCGTTTATAGAAGCCCGGGTCTAGGGAGGCTGCCAACTTTTGATAAACTGGACAGTCTCTCTGATTCGATCTCTAAAATTCTGGAATCGTATCCGAACAGTGAAATTGTTGTTGCTGGTGATTTCAATGTTCATAATTACAATTGGCTACGTCATTCGAGTCACACGACACCCGAGGGTTTGTATGTTGAGTTATTTGCTGAGTCTAATAATTTGACTCAATTAGTGAAGGAACCAACGCACTTTCCCTGCGTTGATGGGCAAAACCAAAATATTCTGGACCTTTTTCTAACTTCACATCACAGCAAGTATGATGTGAATGTTCTTGCACCTCTTGGTAATTCGGACCACGCTACAATTTCTGCTACCTTCCCATATTCTAGTCTTCAATCCGCTCACCAGACAGCTCCGAAGCGGAAAGTGTGGCTTTATGAGAAGGCTAATTGGGATGCGCTGAACTGCTTTTTCAGCCGTTTCAATTGGCAATTGTGTTTCAGAGATAGAAACATAAATGCTGCAGCAAAGTTAGTAGAAAATATAATTTTATTTGGTATGAGGTCTTTCATACCTTATAAAAGAATTTCCATTAAACCAAAAGACCATTCTTGGTTTAATGCGACTTGCAGACAAGCAGTCAGGTCTAAAGAGGAAGCATTTAGGAATTGGCGTTTAAATAAAACTGCTGATACTAAACTGCTGCGCAATCAGGCCAGAAATAGGTGCAATGCCACTCTAAGGCGCGAAAAAGTTCTTTACGAGCAGCGCCTTAGACGCAGAGTTCTTGAATACCATAAGGGTAGCAAGAACTTTTGGTCGTTTGTGGGGAGGGTGAAAAATCAGACGAAATCGTCTATTCCAACTCTCCTTAAGGACGATCAGATCTTCACTCACTCGGTTGATAAAGCAAACTTATTAGCCAAAATGTTTGCTGAAAACTGCTCTCTTCCTGAGAGTAGTCAACCACTGCCCGCGGTTGATGGTGTATCTCATGCTATGCCTCAGATGCATTTTCGAACGCGAGCTGTTAAAAGAGTGCTTGCAGACCTCAATGTCAATAAGTCCTCGGGACCGGATGGCATCTCAGCCCATGTGTTGAGAAAGTGCGCCTCAACACTGGCTCGCCCATTGCGCAATCTCTTTAATTTATCTTATACTTCAGGAGTTTTTCCAGCTTCCTGGAAGATTGCCAATGTGCAGCCAGTTCCCAAAAAAGGTGAGGCTACGAATCCTGCAAATTACCGGCCCATAGCAATCTGCTCAGTGCTCTCTAAAGTCATGGAGAGCATTGTAAATTTTAAATTGATGAGGTATCTAGAGAGCAACGAAATGATCAGCGATCGCCAGCACGGCTTCCGTGCTCACCGTTCCACCGGCGATCTGATGGCGTTTCTCACTGAGCGGTGGAGCAGTTGTATTCACCGGTTCGGTGAGAGCAAGGTTGTTGCTCTGGATATCTCCAAGGCATTTGACCGGGTGTGGCATAAAGCACTCGTGTCTAAACTGGCTGCTTATGGTGTCGGTAATACTTTCACTCGATGGATATCGAGTTTCCTCAGCGGCCGTTCTATTCGGGTTGTGATAGACGGTTTTGCTTCCGAAGAGCACTCCATTATTGCTGGAGTTCCGCAGGGTTCGGTCCTGTCTCCGACACTTTTTCTTATTTTCATCAATGACCTTCTGTCATTGACAGCAAACCCCGTCTACTCGTTTGCTGATGACAGCAGCATTTGTCATTCATATTCATTCTCCAGGCGTCCTTCTATTCTGGAGATCAATAGAAAACGCAGAACTATGAATGACACACTCCAATCTGACCTCAACAAAATCCAGGAGTGGGGTCAAGCGAATCGGGTCGATTTTAATGCGCGGAAGACCCAATGCTGTTTGTTAACCCACAAGCGTTTGGCGGGTGACAACTTCCCACCTCTAAATATGGGTGGTGTGGATATTAATGAGTCGGAGGCTCTTGATGTTCTGGGCATGTCAATCCAATGTGATCTTCGCTGGAACGATCACATCTTTGACGTGTCGAAAGAAGCAGCCAAGTGCTTAGGCTTTCTTAAGCGGTGTAAGAAGTACTTCACTCCAACCGATCTTCGTTGTATCTACACCACTTATATCCGTCCGAAAATGGAGTACAATTCGCATATATGGTCGGGAGCTTCGCGAACATATCTTCAGCTCCTAGACCGAGTCCAATGTCGTGCGTTAAAACTTATAGGGGACAGTAGGGTATCCAGCTCTATTGAAACCTTGGAGCGTCGTCGTGATGTAGGGTGTGTAGCACTATTTTACCGCTACTTTCACGGTAAATGTTCCTCTGAAGTAGCCAGCCTGATTCCTCCGGTTCAGGTATTTAGCAGAACTACTCGGCTTTCCAGAGCGGTGCACCCCTTTTATGTCGCGATTCCGTTCCAACGAACCACGCATTACCGTGAGAGTTCGTTTTTCGGTCGCGTCGTTAGATTGTGGAATAATCTCCCTGCGAATGTCTTCCCGCCTACTTACAGCATCGAAACATTTAAGCGAAGTGTAAACCGTCACTACTCCCTCTTTCCTCCTTCCCACTAACCTGTCATCCCTTCGGAACAAACAAATGCTGTGCATGGATAGGGGGCATCCCCTGAGCTTGGTTTCATCTGTCATAAAAAAAAAAAAAAAAAAAATATTCTGTTACGGGTAACCGGGTTTTTGTTAAGGCGCCGGAACGTTGTCGTGCACTCAGTGCACTCAGCTGATAAGGATAAGAAGGTTAGAGTATTTGGTCATGAGTACCCGGATCTTGACTACTGCGCGGACACGTGATTGTCAGTTTTATAAGCACTCAAACTTAGTGTACTTGACTGGTAAAATCGAAATGTCGTATTCAGTCGCGAGTAATCGGATTTTCTCTACGGCGCGGTCACGTTCCTGTCAGCTTTAGAAGCACTCAAACTAGTGTACTTGACTGGTAACAAGTCGAAATGTCGAAATATATAATCGCGAGTACTCGGTTTTCACTATGACGCGGACACGTGGCTGTCAGCTTTATAAGCACTCAAACCTAGTGTAAGTACACTGGTAACAAGTCGAAATGTCGAAATTTTTAATGGCGAGTGACCGGTTTTCAAGCCAAAAAATCGTTGCGCAGTAGAATCTTGCTGATGAAGCCCGATTTGGAGCCCGAAATGAGATGGGCCAATTTTCACTTACCTATACGTTCTGACCACTCCTCAAAGCCTTATGGCTATCTGTGAGAATAAGCAACGCAGGTTGTGTCTGTCTGTGAGAATAAGTAACACCGGTTGATTTTAGTTTAAATGCAAAAATTATATTCTGGTACTTTAGTTCACAATGTTTACACTTTGAAAAAAATTAGAAAACTTTTTCACTACTTTAGACTTGTGTGCGCTGCGCAGACCGGAACCACAAGAAAAGAAAGCGAATTTGTCCGTGCATGCTGCTTTTAACTAGGAATAACGGTTTCCTTCCAACGCCGAAGGTTCTTCAAAATTCTTTTCTTCGTGCCTGCATTACAGAATTTGTTGCTCCTCGTTTTGTTTGGTGCCGGTTTACACCAGCGTGAATTTGTAAGGGCTAGAAAATACTTGTCCTTACACGGTCCAGAAGCTGAAGATATGCTCAAAGCTCCCGACCATATATCGAATTGTAGTCCATTTCGGACGGATATAGGTGGTGTAGGTACAACTAAGATCGTTGGGAGTGAAGTATTTCTTGCACTATCTTGCAGAAAGCCAAAGCACTTGCTCGCTTCTTTCGACACGTCAACAATATGGTCGTTGCAACGAAACATTAATTGGATTGACATGCTCAGAAGATCAAGAGCTACTGACTCATATTCAACACGACCCTTATTTAGAGGTTGAAAATTGTTACTCCCCCAACGTTTGTGTGTTAAAATGCAGTTTTGGGTTTTCCGTGCATTAAAATTGACCCGATTAGTTCGACCCCGCTACTGGATTTCGTTTAGATCAAATTGAAGTGTGTTATTTGTAATTCTGCATTTGATATTAATGACAGTGTAACGAACGTTCTTGGCTCTTTTCTATGGCTTGGATTAGCTCGCCGGGATTCCAGGGTTCGTTTACAAGACAAGAGTATAATATAGGTTCAATATCTTTATTCACCTTACAATTAGCTTATTATAATGTCTGTGTTTAGTTTGCTTATACACTTGGTAGTCGTACTAAAAATAATATATATGTCGCTGGTACCTATACGCGCCTTACGCTCTATGCTGCTGGGTTGTTGATGTCTCACCGCTTTTGTGAGATCACTGGTATTCTGCTGGATTATTGGTAGCTCGCTTTTGGTGTTCTGCTGACCTTGGTGTTCTGCTCGCCCTGGTGTTCTGCTGACTTGCTGATATCTCACTGCGTTTGTGAGATCACTGGTGTTCTGCTGACTTGCTGATATCTCACTGCGTTGGTGAGATCACTGGTGTTCTGCTGACTTGCTGATATCTCACTGCGTTGGTGAGATCACTGGTGTTCTGCTGACTTGCTGATATCTCACTGCGTTTATGAGATCACTGCTGTTCTGCTGACTTGCTGATATCTCACTGCGTTTGTGAGATCATTGGTATTCTTTCAGGTTGTCGCTGTTTCACTTCGTTTTTGAGATACCTGGGGTTACGCGTCTATGTACGGGTAATTACAAGAGGGTATTTGAGCCACTGCGACTGTGAATTCGTCCCTTTGTGAGTTTTAGCAGGAGGGCATTTGAGCCACTACGACTGCGAATTTAACAGGAGGGCATTTGAGCCACTGCGACTGTGAATTCAACTCTTTGCGAGTACTAACAGGAGGGCATTTGAGCTACTACGACTGTGAATTCGTACTGCGCTGGTTTTCACTGTTTTTAAGGCGATCACTTTTCACTAATTCACTCTTTCAGTTGTGCCAAACTGACTGCACAACTGAACTGGCTGAACCACTGCTTTGACTTGCTGAACTGCTTCGAATGCACAGGCTGAACCAGAAAACCGACTGAACTGAACTCTCTGAACCACTGCTTTGACTTGCTGAACTGCTTCGAATGCACACGCTGAACCAGAAAACCGACTGAACTGAACTGCCTGAACCGAACTGTTTTGACTTTCTGAACTGCTTCGAATGCACACGCTAAACCAGAAAACAGACTGAACTGAACTGTCTGAACCGAACTGTTTTGACTTGCTGAACTGCTTCGAATGCACACGCTGAACCAGCAAACAGACTGAACTGAACTGTCAGAACCACTGCTTTGACTTGCTGAACTGCTTCGAATGCACACGCTGAACCAGAAAACAGACTGAACTGAACTGTCTGAACCGAACTGTGTCGACTTCTGCTTTGCAGCCGGTTTTATACCTTCTCGGCTTTCCTTCCAGAAGGTTCCATTCTACCGGAGTACGGTAATACGTATTCCGCTAATCTGTTTCTCCTTATTTGTTTCTGCAGAAACACGTATGTTAAAAAAACAAAAAAAAACCTCTTTTCAAGTTTATCGAATTATTTGGTCAGTGAACTTCACTCCAGTCTATGCACATACGCGGGGTTTTTTTGCATCACATATGTATTCACTGTAACTTTTCTGTTGTGTGGTGTACGAATTGAGCTAGCACTACGCATCGTGATTCGATTCCTCATGCATGCTGTCAGCGGCTATCCCGCTCTGTCGCACGGTCTGTCTTGCGTGTGTAATGCACACCACGCCACTTTTACTTTCTTACCATTTCTCCGCTGCGCGTCGGTGTGTGGGCGTTTCTAATAAGATGCACACGTTTGCTGCAAGCTAGTGTTGGGATCTTTGTTACAGGTAAACTGTCCCCAGTATTTAAGCCCTGTGTACTTCCACTTGACGTATGCAAGTGACAAGTGTAAGCGAGGAGAATTCGTCTTTTGCGTATTTGCCTATTTCGTCTTTTTGTGTATTTGTGTATTTTTGTTGTTGTCCATTTAATGGTGAATATATGTGTTGTGCGCCAAATTTTATTTGTAAAAATTTAGGCCGTCACACTCCCCTCCTACTTCGGGGAAAAAAAATCCTTTTTTTCCCCTTGCCTGCAATTTCCAATTAATTTTCAATCAGTTTAATTCCAATTATTCAGTTAATAAATATAAAAAAAAAAATCTCAATTCATTTAATTCACTTCTATTCTTGTTTGTTTGAAGCATTTTTAAGTTATCATATGCACTGTTTTTTTCCTTTTCTTTTTTTTTAAACGCAAAAATTTTGTTGTTGTTAACGTTGTTGGTGTGGCTGCCAGAATTTTCCGCAGCTGTTTTGCTAAAATTGTGAGCTCCCGTTGTGTGTGCCTCGTTATATCGTATCCTGTAGTTCCCTCGTGGAACTCTCTATTGTCGATTCTTGGTCTTCGAGTTCCAACACCTTGTTGGGAATTTTCCTCCCTGTAGTTCGGCTTTTGCTTTGATTCGCGAAGCCGATAGCTGGGAGGGCAATTCATTGTGAAATAATGCCTTCCTTTCTTCCGGTGTGAAATCGCCGAATATTAAGTGCTCGCGATCTTGCGAATATTCTCGAGTCGTTTGTTTTCCCCCCGACGGATGTGTAGTCTTCTGCTTCTTTTCTACGTCTGCGCCACGGGTGTCCACCTGTGGCCTGTTGTAATTCTGTCGCCGCGTTTGCGGATTCTGCCTGTGTTTTGCTTTCGGGTAGCTGTTGGATTCTTCACTAGTTGTGGCTATTCTTGCTGAAACCGGTTTCCCTTTCCTGTAATCGGGTTCTGGTTGACATAGTTTCCTTCTGCGCCCGCGTTTGCTTGTTTTTGTTTCTGGTTTTGTTTGACCCTCAGCGTCTGTGTCTGGCGGGTTGCCTGTACCCTGAACGGGACGTTCGCTGCCAGGAACTCCCTCTGAAGTATGGTCACTTCGCGCAGCCGCCTGTTGGTACGCCTTGAGCTCGCTCACATGAGCCGTTCTTGGCCGAGTTTCACCTTCTTTCTGTAAACGGACGATCACGGGAGACACGAATCCAATTACCTGGTACGGGTCGTCGAACTTCGGAGATAATTTCGCCGCGAAGCTGTCGATTGCCTTTGACAGCGGGTGCTGTCGCACAAGTACTGATTGCCCAACCTCTGGTTTCCACTGTCGTCGTCGCAAGTTATAGTGGTGCGCCTGATTCTGCGTTGCCTTTTCCAAGTTTCTCACCACCAATTTGAAGACTTCTTTTAAATTTTTCCCCTTCTCCGCGGGTTGTATGGGTTCCTGACCACTGCCTCGTGTTTGCTCGTCGTAGTAGGTTCCCGGAAGTCTTGGTTCTCGTCCTTGCGTGAGATATGCCGGGCTGTATCCCGTGGTCTCAGATACGCTGCTATTAATGGCTAGCGTAATTTCTGGGAGTAGTTCGTCCCAGTTCCGATGCTTGTTGTCCGAAAGTTGTGCTATAATCGTTTTTATCGTCCGATTGATTCTCTCCGTGGGATTCTCCTGTGGCGTGTATGGAGCAGTATACTGTTGCTTTACACCCATGTCCTGGAGGAAACGACGAAAACTGCGACTCGTAAACTGAGTCCCATTATCCGTTACTAGAATCTTGGGTACTCCGAACCGGGCTAGAATGCGTTCTCGGTAGTGCATTTCGACTTTACCAGTCAAGTACACTAGTTTGAGTGCTTCTAAAGCTGACAGGAACGTGACCGCGCCGTAGAGCAAATACGATTACTCGCGACTGAATACGACATTTCGATTTTACCAATCAAGTACACTAAGTTTGAGTGCTTATTAAACTGACAACCACGTGTCCGCGCAGTAGTGAAGATCCGGGTACTCATGACCAAATACTCTAACCTTCTTATCCTTATCAGCTGAGTGCACTGAGTGCACGACAACGTTCCGGCGCCTTAACAAAAACCCGGTTACCCGTAACAGAATATCGCAAGGTATCGACTTTACGAGTCAAGTGTGCTGAGTCTGAGTGCCTATACGGCTGATGACACGCGCACGCGCACGTGGCATATTAAATTTTGTGTACGGACCCTGGTTGTCGACGGTCTTACCCCGGCGCAAAAAGTTCGCCCGAGCAGGGACTCTGAGCAAAGCAAAGACACAACGGAGAAAGACAACCACAAAGAACTACGCGAAACAACATTCGCAACACAGTCGGCTACATCGTGAACGAAAATTTCATATTTCACCAATTGCACTTAGCCGTACAATCAAGTTAAGGCTATCAACATGATAAGGGCAGGTTGGGTCTACACCCTGTCTAAGGAACAGCTACAGTCCGGAATTTGCCCAGGACACCGACGGTACAACGGATGAACTGCGGAAGCGGTTTACCACATTCATCAACTATACGGCCCACGATACCAAGGAAACAGAACGCCTCCACTAGTTCGAGCTTCGTTTTTCTCGGGAATTCTTCACCTCTCCTTCCAAAGTACTACAGTCATCAACGTCTCCAAAGATTAACCTAACGGACGCAGCCGTCGGCATTGTAAATCAGCTTACCGTACCCGCTCCATCGCCGGGGCTGTCCACTCAACAGAACACGCCGGTCAATTCAACCCTTCCCAGGGGACCCCCGGAAACAGCCCCGCCGATGCTAAGATGAAAAATTTCCCGATAAATAGAACCAGTCGCCTTCGCCTACTTGGATGACTGGAGGACCACATGAATAACCTGAGTGTAGTATTACGATGACCCAAGGCCCCTAACAAATCAACAAAGATAAGTGCAAGTTCTTCCAGCGAGAGACAAAATATATTGGGCACGTGATAAGCTCGGATGGAATCCACCCCGATCCGGACAAACTTACCGCCATCCGGGGACTGACGCCCTCAAAGGACGTGAGAGGCGTTTGCAGGATTCTGAGTACCGCCTCCTGGTGCAGACGATTCGTTCCGGATTTTGCTGCCATTGTACGACCGTTAACGTCATTACACGCCAAGGGAAAACAAAACGCTTCTTGGGAGGAACAGCAGCAGTCATTTGAAACCCTCAAGAAAAAGTTGACCGAAGCCCCTGTGCTAGCACGGCCAGACTTCAACAATGTTTTCACACTTCAGACGGACGCCAGCTCGGCGCAGTCCTCGCCCAAGAAAGCGATGGGGCCGAGCGAGTCATCGCATATGCTAGCCCACATCTCAGCCCGGTAGAATAGCGTTATTCAACCACGGAGTGACTCGCCATATTGTGAGGAATACGCAAGATGCGACCCTACTTAGAGGGATACCATTTCAGTCATTACTGAGCACCCGTTGCTGAAGTGACTGAACTCCATCGAGAGCCCGTCAGGCAGAATCGCACGCTGGGCTTTAGAACTACAGCAGTTTAACTTCAAGGTAAGATATCGCAAGGGTAAATGGAACCTGTTCGATGACACCCTTTCCCGACAATTACTGGAAACGCTACAGCAGATGACTACGAGCGAGCTGCAATTAAAGTGGTACCAATCAAATATGTACACGGTCATGGTCAACCCAGAGCGACATCCGGATTTTGCAGTTGTCGATGGTCAACGCTATATACACTGCTCACGGGATGACGTCAGAAGAGAAGCGACCGCCTGCAAGCAATGCCTGCCTACACAGCTACGAACCCAAGTACTACGAGAACCTCGAGAATCCGTGCACCGGCCACCATGGAATCCGGAAGACCATTCTGAGGATTGGCCAGGTCTAACCCGGGACGTAAAGAGGTACGTACGAAGCTGCGAATCCTGCCAAAATTACAAATCCTCCCAGGAGCAGAAGGTGGTATACATGCTCACCCAAATAAGAGACGAATCATGGGAAATAATTTGCGCTGACTTCATGTGTCGGACAACGGATCACAGCTCAGTAGCCGAGTGTTCAGGAGGCACCTGCAGTACATAGGGCAACGACATCAATTCACTGCACCATATACACTTCAGGAGAACCCGACATAACGAGCTAACCGGAACGTGGAACGAATCATCGCGCAATTCTGCAACGGAAAACAACAACACGGGGATGCCCTTCTGCCAGAAGTCACGATCAACACAGCAGTTTCGGAGTCCACGGGACATAGACTGGTTTACGTGAAACAAGACTACTAAAAATCCTCTACGACGAGAAGACGTTTGGAACTGGAAACGAGTAAAGTCGAAATGTCTAAGTATTCAGTCGCGAGTAATCGGATTTTCTCTGCGGCGCGGACACGTGGTTGTCAGCTTTAGAAGCACTCAAACCTAGTGTACTTGACTGGTAACAAGTCGAAATGTCGAAATATTTAATCGCGAGTACTCGGTTTTCACTATGACGCGGACACGTGGCTGTCAGCTTTATAAGCACTCAAACCTAGTGTAAGTACACTGGTAACAAGTCGAAATGTCGAAATTTTTAATGGCGAGTGACCGGTTTTCAAGCCAAAAAATCGTTGCGCAGTAGAATCTTGCTGATGAAGTTCATTTGGAGCCCGAAATGAGATGGGCCAATTTTCACTTACCCATACGTTTTGACCACTCCTCAAAGCCTTATGTCTGTCTGTGAGAATAAGCAAGGCAGGTTGTGTCTGTCTGTGAGAATAAGTAACACCGGTTGATTTTAGTTTAAATGCAAAAATTATATTCTGGTACTTTAGTTCACAATGTTTACACTTTGAAAAAAATTAGAAAACTTTTTCACTACTTTAGACTTGTGTGCGCTGCGCAGACCGGAACCACAAGAAAAGAAAGCAAATTTGTCCGTGCATGCTGCTTTTAACTAGGAATAACGGTTTCCTTCCAACGCCGAAGGTTCTTCAAAATTCTTTTCTTCGTGCCTGCATTACAGAATTTGTTGCTCCTCGTTTTGTTTGGTGCCGGTTTACACCAGCGTGAATTTGTAAGGGCTAGAAAATACTTGTCCTTACACGGTCCAGAAGCTGAAGATATGCTCAAAGCTCCCGACCATATATCGAATTGTAGTCCATTTTCGGACGGATATAGGTGGTGTAGGTTCAACTAAGATCAGTTGGAGTGAAGTATTTCTTGCACTATCTTGCAGAAAGCCAAAGCACTTGCTCGCTTCTTTCGACACGTCAACAATATGGTCGTTGCAACGAAACATTAATTGGATTGACATGCTCAGAAGATCAAGAGCTACTGACTCATATTCAACACGACCCTTATTTAGAGGTTGAAAATTGTTACTCCCTAAACGTTTGTGTGTCAAAATGCAGTTTTGGGTTTTCCGTGCATTAAAATTGACCCGATTTGCTCGACCCCGCTACTGGATTTCGTTTAGATCAAATTTAAGTGTGTTATTTGTAATTCTGCGTTTGATATTAATGACAGTGTAACGAACGTTCTTGTCTCTTTTCTATGGCTTGGATTAGCTCGCCGGGATTCCAGGGTTCGTTTACAAGACAAGAGTATAATATAGGCTCAATATCTTTATTTACCTTACAATTAGCTTATTATAATGTCTGTGTTTAGTTTGCTTATACACTTGGTAGTCGTACTAGAAATAATATATATGTCGCTGGTACCTCTACGCCCCTTACGCTCTATGCTGCTGGGTTGTTGATGTCTCACCGCTTTTGTGAGATCACTGGTATTCTGCTGGATTATTGGTATCTCGCTTTTGGTGTTCTGATGACCCTGGTGTTCTGCTCGCCCTGGTGTTCTGCTGACTTACTGATATCTCACTGCGTTGGTGAGATCACTGGTGTTCTGCTGACTTGCTGATATCTCATTGCGTTTATGAGATCACTGCTGTTCTGCTTACTTGCTGATATCTCACTGCGTTTGTGAGATCATTGGTATTCTGTCAGGTTGTCGCTGTTTCACTTCGTTTTTGAGATACCTGGGGTTACGCGTCTATGTACGGGTTGTAACGATGTTTCTTAGACCAGGATATAACTCAGCGAGTCCAGGATTTCGTTAAAGGAAAAGATTTGTATTTTGGGTACTCTTCAGTATGAATCTAGCTTTACTGAATGAATTATTCAAGGTTTGTTACATATATGACGGTGACTTCGAACGAATGCTATAGTGGGTAAGCCGTGTTGCTGTGTCGTGGAATCAGGCTTCGTAGCGTTGGGGGTGCGTATGTTGATTAGGTTCTCCGAAAGTGAACGTAGGTGCTGACTGCACTTTCAGAGAGTATGCGTGGGTACTTACTGGGCTCCGAGAGAGTATGCGTAGCCGTTGACCGTGTTCTGTAGGTGTTGACTGTACTCTCTGTTGTGGATGCTCACTGGGCTCCGAGAGAGTATGCGTAGCCGTTGACCGTGTTCTGTAGGTGTTGACTGTACGCTGACTCTGTTGTGGACGCTGACTGGGCTCCGAGAGAGTATGCGTAGCTGTCGTGCTCTGAGAATGGGTAGCTGTGCTCTGACAGGGAATGCTTTGGGCGTTGACTGTGCTCTGTAGATGTTGACTGTACGCTGACTCTGTTGTGGACGCTGACTGGGCTCCGAGAGAGTATGCGTAGCTGTCGTGCTCTGAGAATGCGTAGGTGTGCTCTGAGAGGGAATGATTTGGGCGTTGACTGTGCTCTGTGATGTTGACTGTACGCTGACTCTGTTGTGGACGCTGACTGGGCTCCGAGAGAGTATGCGTAGCTGTCGTGCTCTCAGAATGCGTAGCTGTGCTCTGAGAGGGAATGCTTTGGCGTTGACTGTGCTCTGTAGATGTTGACGGTACGCTGACTCTGTTGTGGACGCTGACTGGACTCCGAGAGAGTATGCGTTGCTGTCGTGCTCTGAGAGAGAATGCTTTGCTACTGACTGTACTTTGACGCTGATTGTGCCGCGATTTGCGGAGCGCTCCCGGGTAGCAAGTACGTAGGATGGGAAGGACAGGAGACCAGGAAGATTTATCAAATCCGCCTGCTTGGTCGGAGGGGAGGAGGATTGACCAGGAAGATTTATCAAATCCGCCTGCTTGGTTGGAGAGTAGGTCAGGGGAAGTCTTTTCTTATTTCTGGAGACTTATCAAGTCCGGCAGATTAATAAGAGAAGGAGGAGGGGAGGAGGATTGGCTGTGTACTGCACTTACCGCGGTGTTAGCTTTGACTGATGTTGATCGCATCGAGGCTGGCAACTGACTGACTGGTCTGGTTGAGCTTGTTCCTTTTATATGCTTGTGCGCGGATTTTGTTCCGCTGTGTACGTATGTTTTGTTCTCTCTTCTCTCGCTCTTTCTCGTAGGTATGCTTTTGTGCTTTTTGGTCCCGTTATTTCCATGAATTTCTCTTCGTTGTTCGTTCTAGTCACCGCTTGCATTTCTTATCGCTAATTCTTATTTGTGCTTGTTGGTCCCGTTATTTCCATGAATTTCTCTTCGTTGTTCGTTCTAGTCACCGCTTGCATTTCTTATCGCTAATTCTTATTTTACTTATATACTTATTTCTAGTTATTTTAACATATTTACTCTTATTTCATAGTTGCTTATATTTATTGTCTTATACTAATATATATTAATACATTACATGATTTTATTAAATTAGATTTATTCATCATATTTATTAGGTTAAATTCATTATTTTATTACATTAGATTTATTACATTATTTTGATTTATTATATATATATAGGTAGTATAAGTACATTATTAAATTCATCATTTTTGTTAGTTTAGATTATGTATATAAGTAGTATAAATAGAAAAGTATAAGTTTAGTGTGAAAATTCGTAATAGTTTAAAATTATTGTGTGACGTAGGATTTTGCGTCATCACAGGGTAATTACAAGAGGGCATTTGAGCCACTACGACTGTGAATTCGTCCCTTTGTGAGTTTTAGCAGGAGGGCATTTGAGCCACTACGACTGCGAATTTAACAGGAGGGCATTTGAGCCACTGCGACTGTGAATTCAACTCTTTGCGAGTACTAACAGGAGGGCATTTGAGCCACTACGACTGTGAATTCGTACTGCGCTGGTTTTCACTGTTTTTAAGGCGTTGCCTGCTTGATCACTTTTCACTAATTCACTCTTTCAGTTGTGCCAAACTGACTGCACAACTGAACTGGCTGAACCACTGCTTTGACTTGCTGAATTGCTTCGAATGTACACGCTGAACCAGAAAACCGACTGAACTGAACTCTCTGAACCACTGCTTTGACTTGCTGAACTGCTTCGAATGCACACGCTGAACCAGAAACCCGACTGAACTGAACTGCCTGAACCGAACTGTTTTGACTTTCTGAACTGCTTCGAATGCACACGCTGAACCAGAAAACAGACTGAACTGAACTCTCTGAACCACTGCTTTGACTTGCTGAACTGCTTCGAATGCATACGCTGAACCAGAAAACAGACTGAACTGAACTGTCTGAACCACTGCTTTGACTTGCTGATCTGCTTCGAATGCACGCGCTGAACCAGAAAACAGACTGAACTGAACTGTCTGAACCGAACTGTTTTGACTTGCTGAACTGCTTCGAATGCACACGCTGAACCAGAAAACAGACTGAACTGAACTGTCTGAACCACTGCTTTGACTTGCTGAACTGCTTCGAATGCACACGCTGAACCAGAAAACAGACTGAACTGAACTGTCTGAACCGAACTGTTTTGACTTGCTGAACTGCTTCGAATGCACACGTTGAACCAGAAAACAGACTGAACTGAACTGTCTGAACCACTGCTTTGACTTGCTGAACTGCTTCGAATGCACGCGCTGAACCAGAAAACAGACTGAACTGAACTGTCTGAACCGAACTGTTTTGACTTGCTGAACTGCTTCGAATGCACACGTTGAACCAGAAAACAGACTGAACTGAACTGTCTGAACCACTGCTTTGACTTGCTGAACTGCTTCGAATGCACACGCTGAACCAGAAAACAGACTGAACTGAACTGTCTGAACCACTGCTTTGACTTGCTGAACTGCTTCGAATGCACACGCTGAACCAGAAAACAGACTGAACTGAACTGTCTGAACCGAACTGTTTTGACTTGCTGAACTGCTTCGAATGCACACGTTGAACCAGAAAACAGACTGAACTGAACTGTCTGAACCACTGCTTTGACTTGCTGAACTGCTTCGAATGCACACGCTGAACCAGAAAACAGACTGAACTGAACTGTCTGAACCACTGCTTTGACTTGCTGAACTGCTTCGAATGCACACGCTGAA
The DNA here is from genome assembly GCA_922984085.1 of Sicus ferrugineus. Lineage (NCBI taxonomy): Eukaryota > Metazoa > Arthropoda > Insecta > Diptera > Conopidae > Sicus > Sicus ferrugineus. The sequence goes on along the minus strand of OV277351.1, from coordinate 375,364 downwards.
CCAGAAAACAGACTGAATTGAACTGTCTGAACCGAACTGTGTCGACTTCTGCTTTGCAGCCGGTTTTATACCTTCTCGGCTTTCCTTCCAGAAGTTTCCATTCTACCTGAGTACGGTAATACGTATTCCGCTAATCGGTTTCTCCTTATTTGTTTCTGCAGAAACACGTATGTTAAAAAAACAAAAAAAAACCTCTTTTAAAGTTTATCGAATCATTTGGTCAGTGAACTTCACTCCAGTCTATGCACATACGCGGGGTTTTTTTGCATCACATATGTATTCACTGTAACTTTTCTGTTGTGTGCTGTACGAATTGAGCTAGCACTACGCATCGTGATTCGATTCCTCATGCATGCTGTCAGCGGCTATCCCGCTCTGTCGCACGGTCTGTCTTGCGTGTGTAATGCACACCACGCCACTTTTACTTTCTTACCATTTCTCCGCTGCGCGTCGGTGTGTGGGCGTTTCTAATAAGATGCACACGTTTGCTGCAAGCTAGTGTTGGGATCTTTGTTACAGGTAAACTGTCCCCAGTATTTAAGCCCTGTGTACTTCCACTTGACGTATGCAAGTGACAAGTGTAAGCGAGGAGAATTCGTCTTTTGCGTATTTGCCTTTTTCGTCTTTTTATGTATTTGTGTATTTTTGTTGTTGTCCATTTAATGGTGAATATATGTGTTGTGCGCCAAATTTTATTTGTAAAAATTTAGGCTGACACACTCCTCTCCTACTTCGGGGGAAAAAAATCCTTTTTTTCCCCTTGCCTGCAATTTCCAATTAATTTTCAATCAGTTTAATTCCAATTATTCAGTTAATAAATATAAAAAAAAATCTCAATTCATTTAATTCACTTCTATTGTTGTTTGTTTGAAGCATTTTTAAGTTATCATATGCACTGTTTTTTCCTTTTCCTTTTTTTTTAAACGCAAAAATTTTGTTGTTAACGTTGTTGGTGTGGCTGCCAGAATTTTCCGCAGCTGTTTTGCTAAAATTGTGAGCTCCCGTTGTGTGTGCCTCGTTATATCGTATCCTGTAGTTCCCTCGTGGAACTCTCTATTGTCGATTCTTGGTCTTCGAGTTCCAACACCTTGTTGGGAATTTTCCTCCCTGTAGTTCGGCTTTTGCTTTGATTCGCGAAGCCGATAGCTGGGAGGGCAATTCATTGTGAAATAATGCCTTCCTTTCTTCCGGTGTGAAATCGCCGAATATTAAGTGCTCGCGATCTTCCGAATATTCTCGAGTCGTTTGTTTTCCCCCCGACGTATGTGTAGTCTTCTGCTTCTTTTCTACGTCTGCGCCATGGGTGTCCACCTGTGGCCTGTTGTAATTCTGTCGCCGCGTTTGCGGATTCTGCCTGTGTTTTGCTTTCGGGTAGCTGTTTGGATTTTTTGGATTTTGCTGTTGGATTCTTCACTAGCTGTGGCTATTCTTGCTGAAACCGGTTTCCCTTTCCTGTAATCGGGTTCTGGTTGACATAGTTTCCTTCTGCGCCCGCGTTTGCTTGTTTTTGTTTCTGGTTTTGTTTGACCCTCAGCGTCTGTGTCTGGCGGGTTGCCTGTACCCTGAACGGGACGTTCGCTGCCAGGAACTCCCTCTGGAGTATGGTCACTTCGCGCAGCCGCCTGTTGGTACGCCTTGCGCTCGCTCACATGAGCCGTTCTTGGCCGAGTTTCACCTTCTTTCTGTAAACGGACGATCACGGGAGACACGAATCCAATTACCTGGTACGGGCCGTCGAACTTCGGAGATAAGCCGCGAAGCTGTCGATTGCCTTTGACAGCGGGTGCTGTCGCACAAGTACTGATTGCCCAACCTCTGGTTTCCACTGTCGTCGTCGCAAGTTATAGTGGTGCGCCTGATCCTGCGTTGCCTTTTCCAAGTTTCTCACCACCAATTTGAAGACTTATTTTAAATTTTTCACCTTCTCCGCGGGTTGTATGGGTTCCTGACCACTGCCTCGTGTTTGCTCGTCGTAGTAGGTTCCCGGAAGTCTTGGTTCTCGTCCTTGCGTGAGATATGCCGGGCTGTATCCCGTGGTCTCAGATACGCTGCTATTAATGGCTAGCGTAATTTCTGGGAGTAGTTCGTCCCAGTTCCGATGCTTGTTGTCCGAAAGTTGTGCTATAATCGTTTTTATCGTCCGATTGATTCTCTCCGTGGGATTCTCCTGTGGCGTGTATGGAGCCACAGGAGAATCTTGAATACCATAAGTGTAGCAAGAACTTTTGGTCGTTCGTGGCGAGAGTGAAAAATCAGACGCGATCGTCTATTCCAACTCTCTTAAGGGATGATCAGATCTTCACTCACTCGGTTTATAAGGCAAACTTATTAGCCAAAATGTTTGCTGAAAACTGCTCTCTTCCTGAGAGTACCCAACTACTGCCCGCGGTCGATGGTGTATCTCATGCTATGCCTGAGATGCATTTTCGAACGCGAGCTGTTAAAAGAGTGCTTGCAGACCTCCAAATCCTCGGGACCGGATGGCATATCAGCCCATGTGTTGAGAAAGTGCGCCTCCACACTGGCTCGCCCATTGCGCAATCTCTTTAATTTATCATTTGTGATGTGATCGCGGACGGAGGCGGACGGTGCGCCCGCCAATTCATTTTAAACAGTGTTCGCAAAAATAAAACCCAAAACAAAAGTGAAAACCCACGCCGCGAAAATACAACAATAACGCTTCACCAAACAACACTTTTTAATACACAACCATAGTGCACTACTTATTAACTAAATACTTAACACCAAATAAATAAAATTTGATAAAATTATAACAAATAAATAGACAATCTAACGCAATGCAGAGAAACATGCCAGGGGCTTGTTTATGATCTCCGCAGTAAAGCTCAGCATTTCGTTAGATTTCACTCTTCCTCCTTCTTCCTGGTCCCGTTAGGTGTGCAGGCGACTGTGAGTGCACCGTGGGCTGAAGCGCGGCGAGATAAAGGCATAACACTTGTCTTGTCGCGTTTTGCTTTGCTTGCGACGTACGCGTGGCCGCTTGTACGGCTGACCTTACACTTCGCCGCAGTGGGCGGCGATGACAAAATTCCGCATAGACTCCACCAATGTACGTGACTTGAGGACGAATTTCTTCGCGGTCTATGCGCATATCTGTACTCATCAACCGCATATAATGGCACTAGGTGAGACCCAGGTGTCTGAGGGTGCAGATACACTGGACTTTCACATGCCGGGGTACCATTTACTGCCATTGTTTCTACCACACAGAGGCCTCGCCTTATACATTCGCAGTGATGTACCAGTGTCAGCAACACCTTTGCACGTCGGATGCCGAATTTAGCTCCATGTGGGTTAAGTTCAAAATCCAGTCGCACATCCTGCACTTCTGCTTCATTTATAGAAGCCCGGGTCTAGGGAGGCTGCCAACTTTTGATAAATTGGACAGTCTCTCTGATTCGATTTCTAAAATTCTGGAATCGTATCCGAACAGTGAAATTGTTGTTGCTGGTGATTTCAATGTTCATAATTCCAATAGGCTACGGCATTCGAGTCACACAACACCTGAGGGTTTGTATGTTGAGTTGTTTGCTGAGTCTAATAATTTGACTCAATTAGTGAAGGAACCAACGCACTTTCCCTGCGTTGAGGGGCAAAACCAAAATATTCTGGACCTTTTTCTAACTTCACATCACAGCAAGTATGATGTGCATGCACCTCTTGGTAATTCGGGCCACGCTACAATTTCTGCTACCTTCCCATTTTCTAGTCTTCAATCCGCTCACCAGCCAGCTCCGAAGCGGAAAGTGTGGCTTTATGGGAATGGTTTTTTTAGCCGTTTCGATTGGCAATTGTGTTTCAGAGATAGAAACATAAATGCTGCAGCAAAATTGGTAGAAAATATAATTTTATTTGTTATGAGGTCTTTCATACCCAATAAAAGAATTTCCATTAAACCAAAAGACCATTCCTGGTTTAATGCGACTTGCAGACAAGCAGTCAGGTCTAAATGTCTGCAAGTCATTGATGAGGAAGCATTTAGGAATTGGCGTTTAAACAAAACTGCTGATAAACTAAACTGCTGCGCAATCAGGCCAGAAATAGACCACAATGTCAACAAATCCTCGGGACCGGATGGCATATCAGCCCATGTGTTGAGAAAGTGCGCCTTAACACTGGCTCGCCCATTGCGCAATCTCCTTAATTTATCATTTACTTCAGGAGTTTTCCCCACTTCCTGGAAGATTGCCAATGTGCAGCCAGTTCCCAAAAAAGGTGAGGCTACGAATCGTGCAAATTACCGACCCATAGCGATCTGCTCAGTGCTCTCCAAAGTCATTGACATCAAACCCCGCCTAATCGTTTGCGCCCTATAGTGACATTCATCAGTGTGGGCCAGTAGCCCACCATCAGCCACCAGTGATCAGCCTGGTTGATTGCGACTAGGATGGATTCCATGTCGACCAGTTCTACCCAAACGTCCAACGGCGATCGCCTTGGTGCCGTTTGGCTGCGGTGGCGCCCCGGGAAAGTCTTTCGAAGGAGAACAGGCTGAAAATGAAATCCCGGTGGCGGGCCTCTGGTGACGCAACTTTCTCGTCGGCCAGACGGATGATGAACTCTATGATGACGTCATTTAGCTACCGGCCGTTTGTAGTCTCTCATTCGGATGATCACGCCGCCGACCCCCGATTGGTATGTCAAGACTTGTTCCGAGGGGTTCACCCCTGCATCTGGGACGGTATGGCGGATAGTCGCTCGGACGGCTGGAATCGGTTGATCTTCGCCTGGTTCGTCGCCTACCCGGGTCAGCTCGTGTCGGAAGCTGAGCGCCATTTATGCTCGGGAACTTGGATCCGCTGGTACCCTTAATATATTTCGCAGTCTGTCTACGAAGCCCGCAGGGTGGCTTGCTGGGGTAATGGGCTCCATCTATGTCTGTGGTGTGATGTCCACCTAGACCTGGTCTCTCGCCTCGGTTCCATCCCGTTGGTGGTATGGTTTCAGCTCGCTGATGTGTGCAGTGCGGACGCGTCCACACCCTTCAGCACCGTCTGAGTAATCACTGGCGAGACGAACCCGAGAACTCGATACAGCCCTTCGAATTTCGGGGCCAGTTTCGCGTTGAATTTGTCAGTTGATTTGGATAGGTGGTGAGCCTTACCAGCTGCCCGATTTGACGGGCCCAGTTCCTCCTACGCAAGTTATAGTGACGGACCTGGTCCTGGGATGCCCGCTTTAAGTTATTGCGTACAAGCCCCCACGCCTCTCTGAGTCGGGATACACCTTCCGTTGGTGTATGCTCGTTTCCAGTTCCAAACGTCTTCTCGTCGTAGAGGATTTTTGGTAGTCTTGGTTCCCTCCCTTGTTTCACGTAAACCAGTCTATGTCCCGTGGACTCCGAAACTGCTGTGTTGATCGTGACTTCTGGTAGAAGGGCATCCCCGTCTTGTTGTTTTCCGTTGCAGAGATGCGCGATGATTCGTTCCACGTTCCGGTTAGCTCGTTCTGTCGGGTTCTCCTGAAGTGTATATGGTGCAGTGAATTGATGTCGTAGCCTTATGTCCTGCAGGTGCCTCCTGAACACTCGGCTACTGAGCTGTGATCCGTTGTCCGACACATGAAGGCAGCGCAAATTATTTCCCATGTAATTTTGTAATTTTGGCAGGATTCGCAGCTTCATACGTACCTCTTTACGTCCCGGGTTAGACCTGGCCAATAGTAGCGCTCTGTAATACTCAGAATGGTCTTCCGGATTCCATGGTGGCCGGTGCACGGATTCTCGTGCTTCTCGTAGTACTTGTGTTCGTAGCTGAGTAGGCAGGCATTGCTTGCAGGCGGTCGCTTCTCTTCTGACGTCATCCCGTGAGCAGTGTATATAGAGTTGACCATCGACAACTGCAAAATCCGGATGTCGCTCTGGGTTGACCATGACCGTGTACATATTTGATTGGTACCACTTTAATTGCAGCTCGCTCGTAGTCATCTGCTGTAGCGTTTCCAGTAATTGTCGGGAAAGGGTGTCATCGAACAGGTTCCATTTACCCTTGCGATATCTTACCTTGAAGTTAAACTGCTGTAGTTCTAAAGCCCAGCGTGCGTTCTAAAGCCCATGCCTGACGGGCTCTCGATGGAGTTCAGTCACTTCAGCAACGGGTGCACAGTAATGACTGAAATGGTATCCCTCTAAGTAGGGTAGCATCATGCGTATTCCTCACAATATGGCGAGTCACTCCGTGGTTGAATAACGCTATTCTACCGGGCTGAGATGTGGGCTAGCATATGCAACAACTTTTTTTTGTTGATTTGGAGGTTAGGGGCCTTGGGTCATCGTAATACTACACTCAGGTTATTCATGTGGTCCTCCAGTCATCCAAGTAGGCGAAGGCGACTGGTTCTATTTATCGGGAAATTTTTCATCTTAGCATCGGCGGGGCTGTTTCCGGGGGTCCCCTGGGAAGGGTTGAATTGACCGGCGTGTTCTGTTGAGTGGACAGCCCCGGCGATGGAGCGGGTACGGTAAGCTGATTTACAATGCCGACGGCTGCGTCCGTTAGGTTAATCTTTGGAGACGTTGATGACTGTAGTACTCTGGAAGGAGAGGTGAAGAATTCCCGAGAAAAACGAAGCTCGAACTGGTGGAGGCGTTCTGTTTCCTTGGTATCGTGGGCCGTATAGTTGATGAATGTGGTAAACCGCTTCCGCAGTTCATCCGTTGTACCGTCGGTGTCCAGGGAAAATTCCGGACTGTAGCTGTTCCTTAGACAGGGTGTAGACCCAACCTGCCTTTATCTTGTTGATAGCCTTAACTTGATTGTACGGCGAAGTGCAATTGGTGAAATATGAAATTTTCGTTCACGGTGTAGCCGACTGTGTTGCGAATGTTGTTTCGCGTAGTTCTTTGTGGTTGTCTTTCTCCGTTGTGTCTTTGCTTTGCTCAGAGTCCCTGCTCGGGCGAACTTTTTGCGCCGGGGTAAGACCGTCGACAACCAGGGTCCGTACACAAAATTTAATATGCCACGTGCGCGTGCGGTCATAAGCCGTATAGGCACTCAGACTCAGCACACTTGACTCGTAAAGTCGATACCTTGCGATATTCTGTTACGGGTAACCGGGTTTTTGTTAAGGCGCCGGAACGTTGTCGTGCACTCAGTGCACTCAGCTGATAAGGATAAGAAGGTTAGAGTATTTGGTCATGAGTACCCGGATCTTCACTACTGCGCGGACACGTGGTTGTCAGTTTTATAAGCACTCAAACTTAGTGTACTTGATTGGTAAAATCGAAATGTCGTATTCAGTCGCGAGTAATCGAATTTTCTCTACGGCGCGGTCACGTTCCTGTCAGCTTTAGAAGCACTCAAACTAGTGTACTTGACTGGTAACAAGTCGAAATGTCTAAGTATTCAGTCGCGAGTAATCGGATTTTCTCTGCGGCGCGGACACGTGGTTGTCAGCTTTAGAAGCACTCAAACCTAGTGTACTTGACTGGTAACAAGTCGAAATGTCGAAATATTCAATCGCGAGTACTCGGTTTTCACTATGACGCGGACACGTGGCTGTCAGCTTTATAAGCACTCAAACCTAGTGTAAGTACACTGGTAACAAGTCGAAATGTCGAAATTTTTAATGGCGAGTGACCGGTTTTCAAGCCAAAAAATCGTTGCACAGTAGAATCTTGCTGATGAAGTTCATTTGGAGCCCGAAATGAGATGGACCAATTTTCACTTACCCATACGTTCTGACCACTCCTCAAAGCCTTATGTCTGTCTGTGAGAATAAGCAACGCAGGTTGTGTCTGTCTGTGAGAATAAGTAACACCGGTTGATTTTAGTTTAAATGCAAAAATTATATTCTGGTACTTTAGTTCACAATGTTTATACTTTGAAAAAAATTAGAGCGATGAGCACGGAAACCGTACTGGCGGTCACTGACTAACTAGTTCCTCTCCAGATACCTCATCAAGTTAAAATTTACAATACTCTTCATAACTTTGGAGAGCATTGAACAGATTGCAATGGGCCGGTAATTTGCACGAATCGTAGACTCACCTTTTTTGGGAACTGGCTGCACATTGGCAATCCTTGACACATCGAAAAAACTCCTGACGTTTTGATAGATTAAATAGATTACGCAGTAGGTGATGCAGTGTTGAGGCTCACTTTCTTAATACATTGGCTGAAATGCTATCCGTTCCCGAGGATTTGTTAACATTGAGACTTGTAAGCACTCTTCTTCGCGTTCTGTGGTACGGCTGCTGTCAGGGATATAGCAGTTTTCAACAAAAATTTTAGCTAATAAGTTGCCCTATTTACCTAGTGAGTGAAGAACTGATCATCCTTGAGGAGAGTTGGAACAGACAAGAATGTGTGATTCTTCACGCTCCCAAAAAATGACCAAAAGTTCTTATTACCTTTATGGTACTGAAAATCTCTACGTCTAAGCCGCTGTTCGTAGAGAGAAGTTTTTTGCACTTAAGAGTGGCATTATACCTATTTGTGGCCCAGTTGCCATATAATAACGAACACTGTGGAACGCCGCCAGTTAAAGCGTGCTTCACGCATTCCGTGGTATCATAGATGAGCACCCAGACGTCGAAATAACTTAACACCATATTGCATAGGTAACTAGGAATTTGGAAGTTCCTAAGCGCTTTGAGAATCTCACGCCAGCTAGCAGAGTTGAAAGCATTTTTGACGTCCAAGGTAAGTACTTGTTTTTTATAGCAGATAGAACCAAACTCAGGGGATGCCCCCTATCCATGCAAAGCATTCGTTGGTTTAGAAGGGAAAAGGTTAGTGGGAAGGGGAAGAGTGGGAGTAGTGTCGATTTACACCTCTTTTAAAAGCATTGACGTTATAAGTGGGTGGGAAAACATGCGCAGGGAGACTATTCCACAACTTAACTGCGCGACCGAAAAACGAATTCTCGCTGTAGTGGGTAGTGCGTTGGAACGGGATCGAGACGTAAAAGGGGTGCACCGCTCTGGAAAGCCGAGTAGATCTGTTGAATACCTGAACCGAAGGAATCACGCTGGCTACTTCAGATGAACAATTACCATTAAAGTAACGGTAAAATAAGGTTACACATCCCGACGACATCCCAAGGTTTCAATAGAGCTGGATACCCTACTGTCCCCTATAAGTTTTATCGCACGACCTTGTATACGGTCCAGAAGCTGAAGATACGTTTTCGAAGCTCCCGACCAAATATGCGAGTTGTACTCCATTTTCGGCCGGATATAAGTGGTGTAGACACAACGAAGGTCGGTTGGAGTGAAGTATTTCTTGCACCGCTTTAAAAAGCCTAAGCACTTGGCTGCTTCTTTCGACACATCAAAAATGTGATCGTTCCAACGAAGATCGCATTGTATTGAAATGCCCAGAACATCAAGAGCCTCCGACTCATTAATATCTAGACCACCCATATTTAAAGGTGGAAAGTTGTCGCCCGACAGACGCTTGTGGGTCAACAAACAGCATTGGGTCTTCCGCGCATTAAAATCGACCCGATTCGCTCGACCCCACTCATGGATTTTGTTAAGGTCGGATTGAAGTGTGTCATTCATATTTCTACGTTTTCTAGTGATCTCCAGAATAGAGGGACGCCTGGAGAATGAATATGAATGACAAATGCTGCTGTCATCAGCAAACGAGTAGACGGGGTTTGATGTCAATGACAGAAGGTCATTGATAAAAATGAGAAAAAGTGTAGGAGACAGGAACGAACCCTGCGGAACTCCAGCATTAATGGAGTGCTCTTCGGAAGCAAAGCCGTCTATCACAACCCGAATAGAACGGCCGCTGAGGAAACTCGATATCCATCGAGTGAATGTATTACCGACACCATAAGCAGCCAGTTTAGACAGAAGTGCTTTATGCCACACTCGGTCAAATGCCTTGGAGATATCCAAAGCAACAACCTTAATCTCACCGAATTGGTGAACACAACTGTTCCACCGCTCAGTGAGGAACGCCATCAAATCGCCTGTGGAGCGGTGAGCACGGAAAACGTACTGACGATCGCTGACCAATTGGTTGCTCTCCAGATACCTCATCAGGTTAAAATTTATAACGCTCTCCATAACTTTGGAGAGCATTGAACAGATTGCTATGGGCCGGTAATTGGCAGGATTCGTAGCCTCACCTTTTTTGGGAACTGGCTGCACATTGGCAATCTTCCAGGAAGTAGGAAAAACTCCTGAATTGAACGATAAATTAAACAGGTTGCGCAATGGGCGAGCCAGTGTTGAGGCGCACTTTCTCAACACATGGGCTGAAATGCCATCCGGTCCCGAGGATTTATTTACGTTAAGGTTTACAAGCACTCTTTTAACAGCTCGCGTTCGAAAATGCATCTCAGGCATAGCATGAGATACATCATCGACCGCGGGCAGTGGTTGGCTACTCTCAGGAAGAGAGCAGTTTTCAGCAAACATTTTAGCTAATAAGTTTGCCTTATCAACTGAGTAAGTGAAGATCTGATCATCCTTGAGGAGAGTTGGAATGGACGACCGCGTCTGAGTCTTCACTCACCCCACGAACGACCAAAAGTTCTTGCTATCCTTATGGTATTCAAGAACTCTGCGTCTAAGGCACTGTTCGTAAAGAACTTTTTCGCGCTTTATAGTGGCATTGCACATATTTCTGGCCTGATTGCGCAGCAATTTAGTAGCAGCAGTTTTGTTTAAACGCCAATTCCTAAATGCTTCCTCTTTAGACCTGACTGCTTGTCTGCAAGTCGCATTAAACCAGGAATGGTCCTTCGGTTTAATGGAAATTCTTTTATTGGGTATGAAAGACCTCATACCAAACAAAATTATATTTTCTACCAATTTTGCTGCAGCATTTATGTTTCTATCCCTGAAACACAATTGCCAATTGAAACGGCTGAAAAAGGAGTTCAGCGCATCCCAATTAGCCTTCTCATAAAGCCACACTGTCCGCTTCGGAGCTGGCTGATGAGCGGATTGAAGACCAGAATATGGGAAGGTAGCAGAAATTGTAGCGTGGTCCGAATTACCAAGAGGTGCAAGAACATTCACATCATACTTGCTGTGATGTGAAGTTAGAAAAAGGTCCAGAATATTTTGGTTTTGCCCATCAACGCAGGGAAAGTGCGTTAGTTCCTTCACTAATTGAGTAAAATTATTAGACTCAGCAAATAACTCAACATACAAACCCTCAGGTGTTGTGTGACTCGAATGACGTAGCCAATTAGAATTATGAACATTGAAATCAACAGCAACAACAATTTCACTGTTCGAATACGATTTCAGAATTTTAGAAATCGAGTCAGAGAGACTGTCAAGTTTATCAAAAGTTGGCAGCCTCTCTAGACCCGGGCTTCTATAAATGAAGCAGAAGTGCAGTATGTGCGACTGGATTTTGAACTTAACCCACATGGAGCTAAATTCGGCATCCGTCGTGCAAAGGTGTTGCTGACACTGGTACGCAACATCACTGCGAATATATAAGGCGAGGCCTCTGTGTGATGAAAATAATGGCAGTAAGTGGTACCCAGGCAAGTGAAAATCCAGTGGATCTGCACCCTCAGACACCTGGGTCTCACCTAGTGCCATTATATGCGGATGGTGAGTAGAAACATACGCATAGACCGCGAAGAAAGAACCTGAGACTACTTTTTACTTCCACCTTTCCATCGAGTAATACAAGCCATTCTTTCCATTGCTTCGGGAATGTTTCTTGGCTAATGCATATGCTGTATATATATCTTGGAAAAGTTGCTCCGCTTCATAGCCGCTATCTTGATTTCAATGTTGGGGATACCGTCAGGCCCGGGTACTTTCTTAATCTTAAGCCTCCCGATCGGGAATACTCAGACTTTCCTTGTCAGCCACAGCTGCAGAACTTTTTGGTAACGCCGCTAAACTGGAAAAAGGTGTTTAACAATTTTAGCAAGTTCAAAAGGACAGTTTAGTTGCGCCGTCTTTTTCAACTGGTTGAGGACTAGCTTATAGGCGGAACCATGCGGGTTTATCTCCGCGTTGTCGCACAGTTCCAAGAAACATTTGCTTTTGCTCTCGCGAATCGAATTTTTTAGCAGCTTCCGATTCAATTTGTATACCTTATTGTTCTTGAAGTTCTGCGTGTTTCTCGATCTTTGAAATTTCCTTATTGATTGCATGTAAAGAGCGCGCAACCTAGTAATTTCACCATTTCACTAGTACACCGGATTCCGGGTATTGTTTCTACAGCTTCTTCAAGTCATTGATGCCATGCAAATATTTCTGATTCCGTTCATTAGGTTGCATCTTCCTCAGTCCTGTGCCAAGTGATTAAAAAACATTTCTATAATAATAATTCTGCCGTCTGTTGTAATATGAGTACAATGAGTTGTGATGTGACCGCGGACGGAGGCGGACGGTGCGCCCGCCACTTCATTGTATAATCAGTGTTCGCGAAAATAAAATCCAAAACAATAGTGAAAACCTTTAGGTGTGCAGGCGACTGTGAGTGCACCGTGGGCTGACGCGCGGCAAGATAAAGGCATAACACTTGTCTCGTCGCGTTTTGCTTTGCTTGCGACGTACGCGTGGCCGCTTGTACGGCTGACCTTACACTTCGCCGCAGTGGGCTGCGATGCAAAATTCCGCATAGACTCCACCAATGTACGCGGCTTGAGGGCGAATTTCTTCGCGGTCTATGCGCATATCTGTACTCACCAACCGCATATAATGGCACTAGGTGAGACCCAGGTGTCTGAGGGTGCAGATCCACAGGACTTTCACATGCCGGGGTACCATTAACTGCCATTGTTTTTACCACACAGAGGCCTCGCCTTATACATTCGCAGTGATGTTACGTACCAGTGTCAGCAACACCTTTGCACGTCGGATGCCGAATTTAGCTCCATGTGGGTTAAGTTCAAAATCCAGTCGGACATCCTGCACTTCTGCTTCATTTATAGAAGCCCGGGTCTAGGGAGGCTGCCAACTTTTGATAAATTGGACAGTCTCTCTGATTCGATTTCTAAAATTCTGGAATCGTATCCGAACAGTGAAATTGTTGTTGCTGGTGATTTCAATGTTCATAATTCCAATTGGCTACGTCATTCAAGTCACACAACACCTGAGGGTTTGTATGTTGAGTTGTTTGCTGAGTCTAATAATTTGACTCAATTAGTGAAGGAACCAACGCACTTTCCCTGCGTTGATGGGCAAAACCAAAATATTCTGGACCTTTTTCTAACTTCACATCACAGCAAGTATTATGTGAATGTTCTTGCACCTCTTGGTAATTCGGACCACGCTACAATTTCTGCTACCTTCCCATTTTCTAGTCTTCAATCCGCTCACCAGCAAGCTCCGAAGAGGAAAGTGTGGCTTTATGAGAAGGCTAATTGGGACGCGCCGAACTGCTTTTTCAGCCATTTCAATTGGCAATTGTGTTTCAAAGATAGAATTTTCGGACCACGCTACCAATGCTGCAGCAAAATTGGTAGAAAATATAATTTTATTTGTTATGAGGTCTTTCATACCCAATAAAAGAATTTCCATTAAACCGAAAGACCATTCCTGGTTTAATGCGACTTGCAGACAAGCAGTCAGGTCTAAATGTCTGCAAGTCATTGATGAGGAAGCATTTAGGAATTGGCGTTTTAAAAAAACTGCTGATACTAAACTGCTGCGCAATCAGGCCAGAAATAGACCTCAATATCAACAAATCCTCGGGACCGGATGGCATATCAGCCCATGTGTTGAGAAAGTGCACCTCGACACTGGCTCGCCCATTGCGCAATCTCTTTAATTTATCATTTACTTCAGGAGTTTTTCCCACTTCCTGGAAGATTGCCAATGTGCAGACAGTTCCCAAAAAAGGTGAGGCTACGAATCCTGCAAATTACCGGCCCATAGCGATCTGCTCAGTGCTCTCCAAAGTTATAGAGAGCATTGTAAATTTTAACTTGATGAGGTATCTAGAGAGCAACGAGTTGATCAGCGATCGCCAACACGGCTTCCGTGCTCACCGTTCCACCGGCGATCTGATGGCGTTTCTCGCTGAGCGGTGGAGCAGTTGCATTCACCGGTTCGGTGAGAGCAAGGTTGTTGCTCTGGATATCTCCAAGGCATTTGACCGGGTGCGGCATAAAGCACTCGTGTCTAAACTGGCTGCTTATGGTGTCGGTAATACTTTCACTCGATGGATATCGAGTTTCCTCAGCGGCCGTTCTATTCGGGTTGTAGTAAACGGCTTTGCTTCCGAAGAGCATTCCATTAACGCTGGAGTTCCGCAGGGTTCGGTCCTATCTCCGACACTTTTTCTTATTTTCATCAATGACCTTTTGTCATTGACATCAAACCCCGTCTACTCGTTTGCTGATGACAGCAGTATTTGTCTTTCATATTCATTCTCCAGGCGTCCTTCCATTCTGGAGATCACTAGAAGACGCAGAATTATGAATGACACACTCCAATCCGACCTCAACAAAATCCAGGAGTGGGGTCGTGCGAATCGGAGGCTCTTGATGTTCTGAGCATGTCAATCCAATGCGATCTTCGCTGTTACGATCACCCCTTTGACTTGTCGAAAGAAGCAGCCAAGTGCTTAGGCTTTCTTAAGCGGTGTAAGAAATACTTCACTCCAACCGATCTTCGTTGTATCTACACCACTTGTATCCGTCCGAAAATGGAGTACAATTCACATATATGGTCGGGAGCTTCGCGGGCATATCTTCAGCTTCTCGACCGTGTCCAATGTCGTGCGTTAAAACTTATAGGGGACAGTAGGGCATCCAGCTCTATTGAAACCTTGGAGCTTCGTCGTGATGTAGAGTGTGTATCATTATTTTACCGCTACTTTCACAGTAAATGTTCCTCTGAAGTAGCCGGCCTGATTCCCCCGGTTCAGGTATTTAGCAGAACTACTCGGCTTTCTAGAGGGGTGCACCTCTTTTATGTCACGATTCCATTCCAACGAACCACGCATTACCGTGAGAGTTCGTTTTTCGGTCGCGTCATTAGATTGTGGAATAGTCTCCCTACGCATGTCTTCCCACCCACTTACAGCGTCGAAACCTTTAAGCGAGGTGTAAACCGTCACTACTCCCTCTTTCCCCCTTCCCGCTAATCTGTCATCCCTTCGGAACCATCAAATGCTTGCAATGATAGGGGGCATCCCCTGAGCTTTGTTTCATCTGCCATAAAAAAAAATATATGCAAGAAGTTGTGCACATGCAAAGTGTTGTGATGTATCTAATGACGCTTTTAACTAGTGAAAAGGTCTTGGAAATATCGTTTTTAGTTCGGATAATTGCCTTTTGATTTTGCCTAATTTAATACCAGAATTTACAATTCTATCGAGAGAAGTGGATAAACTCAACGGCATGTTTGCGAAATTTTCAAAAAGACTTAAGATTCCTGGTACAGTTACCCCTGCTACATCAGAATCTATCAATGTTACTGTTGTTGTCCAGGACCTGGTCCTGGGATGCCCGATTTAAGTTATTGCGTACAAGCCCCCACGCCTCTCTGAGTCGGGATACACCTTCCGTTGGTGTATGCTCGTTTCCAGTTCCAAACGTCTTCTCGTCGTAGAGGATTTTTGGTAGTCTTGGTTCCCTCCCTTGTTTCACGTAAACCAGTCTATGTCCCGTGGACTCCGAAACTGCTGTGTTGATCGTGACTTTTGGCAGAAGGGTATCCCCGTCTTGTTGTTTTCCGTTGCAGAGCTGCGCGATGATTCGTTCCACGTTCCGGTTAGCTCGTTCTGTCGGGTTCTCCTGAAGTGTATATGGTGCAGTGAATTGATGTCGTAGCCCTATGTCCTGCAGGTGCCTCCTGAACACTCGGCTACTGAGCTGTGATCCGTTGTCCGACACATGAAGTCATCGAAAATTATTTCCCATGTAATTTTGTAATTTTGGCAGGATTCGCAGCTTCGTACGTACCTCTTTACGTCCTGGGTTAGACCTGGCCAATAGTAGCGCTCCGTAATACTCAGAATGGTCTTCCGGATTCCATGGTGGCCGGTGCACGGATTCTCGTGGTTCTCGTAGTACTTGGGTTCGTAGCTGAGTAGGCAGGCATTGCTTGCAGGCGGTCGCTTCTCTTCTGACGTCATCCCGTGAGCAGTGTATATAGAGTTGACCATCGACAACTGCAAAATCCGAATGTCGCTCTGGGTTGACCATGACCGTGTACATATTTGATTGGTACCACTTTAATTGCAGCTCGCTCGTAGTCATCTGCTGTAGCGTTTCCAGTAATTGTCGGGAAAGGGTTGTTGCTCTGGATATCTCCAAGGCATTTGACCGGGTGTGGCATAAAGCACTCGTGTCTAAACTGGCTGCTTATGGTGTCGGTAATACTTTCACTCGATGGATATCGAGTTTCCTCAGCGGCCGTTCTATTCGGGTTGTGATAGACGGCTTTGCTTCCGAAGAGCACTCCATTAATGCTGGAGTTCCACAGGGTTCGGTCCTGTCTCCGACACTTTTTCTTATTTTCATCAATGACCTTCTGTCATTGACATCAAACCCCGTCTACTCGTTTGACAGCAGCATTTGTCATTCATATTCATTTTCCAGGCGTCCTTCCATTCTGGTTATCACTAGAAGACGCAGAATTATGAATGACACACTCCAATCCGACCTCAATAAAATCCAGGAGTGGGGTCGAGCGAATCGGGTCGATTTTAATGCGCGGAAGACCCAATGCTGTTTGTTAACCCACAAGCGTTTGGCGGGTGACAACTTCCCACCACTAAATATGGGTGGTGTGGATATTAATGAGTCGGAGGCTCTTGATGTTCTGGGCATGTCAATCCAATGTGATCTTCGCTGGGAGTGTGTCATTCATAATTCTGCATCTTCTAATGATCTCCAGAATGGAAGGACGCCTGGAAAATGAATATGAATTTGTCATTCATATTCGCTGCTGTCATCAGCAAACGAGTAGACGGGGTTTGATGTCAATGACAGAAGGTCATTGATGAAAATAAGAAAAAGTGTCGGAGACAGGACCGAACCCTGCGGAACTCCAGCATTAATGGAGTGCTCTTCGGAAGCAAAGCCGTCTATCACAACCCGAATAGAACGGCCGCTGAGGAAACTCGATATCCATAGAGTGAAAGTATTACCGACACCATAAGCAGCCAGTTTAGACACGAGTGCTTTATGCCACACCCGGTCAAATGCCTTGGAGATATCCAGAGCAACAATCTTGCTCTCACCGAACCGGTGAATACAACTGCTCCACCGCTCAGTGAGAAACGCCATCAGATCGCCGGTGGAACGGTGAGCACGGAAGCCGTACTGGCGATCGCTGATCATTTCGTTGCTCTCTAGATACCTCATCAATTTAAAATTAACAATGCTCTCCGTGACTTTAGAGAGCACTGAGCAGATTGCTATGGGCCGGTAATTTGCAGGATTCGTAGCCTCACCTTTTTTGGGAACTGGCTGCACATTGGCAATCTTCCAGGAAGCTGGAAAAACTCCTGAAGTAAATGATAAATTAAAGAGATTGCGCAATGGGCGAGCCAGTGTTGAGGCGCACTTTCTCAACACATGGGCTGAGATGCCATCCGGTCCCGAGGACTTATTGACATTGAGGTCTGCAAGCACTCTTTTAACAGCTCGCGTTCGAAAATGCATCTGAGGCATAGCATGAGATACATCACCGACCGCGGGCAGTGGTTGGCTACTCTCAGGAAGAGAGCAGTTTTCAGCAAATATTTTCGCTAATAAGTTTGCCTTATCAACCGAGTGAGTGAAGATCTGATCGTCCTTGAGGAGAGTTGGAATAGACGATCTCGTCTGATTTTTCACCCTCCCCACGAACGACCAAAAGTTCTTGCTACCCTTATGGTATTCAAGAACTCTGCGTCTAAGGCGCTGTTCGTAGAGAACTTTTTCGCGCTTTAGAGTGGCATTGCACCTATTTCTGGCCTGATTGCGCAGCAGTTTAGTATCAGCAGTTTTATTTAAGCGCCAGTTCCTAAATGCTTCCTCTTTAGACCTGACTGCTTGTCTGCAAGTCGCATTAAACCAGGAATGGTCTTTTGGTTTAATGGAAATTCTTTTATTGGGTATGAAAGACCTCATACCAAATAAAATTATATTTTCTACTAATTTTGCTGCAGCATTTATGTTTCTATCTCTGAAACACAATTGCCAATTGAAACGGCTGAAAAAGGAGTTCAGCGCATCCCAATTAGCCTTCTCATAAAGCCACACTGTCCGCTTCGGAGCTGGCTGATGAGCGGATTGAAGACTAGAATATGGGAAGGTAGCAGAAATTGTAGCGTGGTCCGAATTACCAAGAGGTGCAAGAACATTCACATCATACTTGCTGTGATGTGAAGTTAGAAAAAGGTCCAGAATATTTTGGTTTTGCCCATCAACGCAGGGAAAGTGCGTTAGTTCCTTCACTAATTGAGTAAAATTATTAGACTCAGCAAATAACTCAACATACAAACCCTCAGGTGTTGTGTGACTCGAATGACGTAGCCAATTGGAATTATGAACATTGAAATCACCAGCAACAACAATTTCACTGTTCGGATACGATTCCAGAATTTTAGAGATCGAATCAGAGAGACTGTCCAATTTACCAAAAGTTGGCAGCCTCCCTAGACCCGGGCTTCTATAAATGAAGCAGAAGTGCAGGATGTGCGACTGGATTTTGAATTTAACCCACATGGTGCTAAATTCGGCATCCGACGTGCAAAGGTGTTGCTGACACTGGTACGCAACATCACTGCGAATGTATAAGGCGAGGCCTCTGTGTGGTAAAAACAATGGCAGTAAATGGTACCCCGGCATGTGAAAGTCCAGTGGATCTGCACCCTCAGACACCTGGGCCTCACCTAGTGCCATTATATGCGGTTGATTAGTACAAATATGCGCATAGACCGCGAAGAAATTCGCCCTCAAGCCACGTACATTTGTGGAGTCTATGCGGAATTTTGTCATCGCCGCCCACTGTAGCGAAGTGTAAGGTCAGCCGTACAAGCAGCCACGCGTACGTCGCAAGCAAAGCAAAACGCGACAAGGCAAGTGTTATGCCTTTATCTTGCCGCGCTTCAGCCCACGGTGCACTCACAGCCGCCTGCACACCTAACGGGACCAGGAAGAAGGAGGAAGAGTGAAAACCAACGAAATGCTGAGCTTTACTGCGGAGAGCATAAACAAGCCCCTCGCGTGTTTCTCTGCATTGCGTTAGATTGTCTATTTATATGTTATATTTTCATCAGGTTTTATTTATTTGTTATCAAGTATTGAGTTATTAAGTAGTGCACTATTTTGTTTATTAAAAAGTGTTGTATGGTGAAGGGTTATTGTTTTATTTTCGCGGCGTGGGTTTTCACTATTGTTTTGTTTATTTTCGCGAACACTGTTTATAAGCTGAATTGGCGGGCGCACCGTCCGCCTCCATCCGCGGTCACATCACAACTGATACTGATACCGATACTTCTACCGGGCTGAGATGTGGGCTAGCATATGCGATGACTCGCTCGGCTCCATCGCTTTCTTGGGCGAGGACTGCGCCGAGCTGGCGTCCGTCTGAAGCGTGAAAACATTGTTGAAGTCTGGCCGTGCTAGCACAGGGGCTTCGGTCAACTTTTTCTTGAGGGTGTCAAATGACTGCTGCTGTTCCTCCCAAGAAGCGTTTTGTTTTCCCTTGGCGTGTAATGACGTTAATGGTCGTACAATGGCAGCAAAATCCGGAACGAATCGTCTGCACAAGGAGGCGGTACTCAGAATCCTGCGAACGCCTCTCACGTCCTTTGAGGGCGTCAGTCCCCGGATGGCGGTAACTTTGTCCGAATCAGTGTGGATTCCATCCGAGCTTACCACGTGCCCAATATATTTTGTCTCTCGCTGGAAGAACATGCACTTATCTTTGTTGATTTGTTAGGGGCCTTGGGTCATCGTAATACTACACTCAGGTTATTCATGTGGTCCTCCAGTCATCCAAGTAGGCGAAGGCGACTGGTTCTATTTATCGGGAAATTTTTCATCTTAGCATCGGCGGGGCTGTTTCCGGGGGTCCTGGGAAGGGTTGAATTGACAGGCGTGTTCTGTTGAGTGGGCAGCCCTGGCGATGGAGCGCGTACGGTAAGCTGATTTACAATGCCGACGGCTGCGTCCGTTAGGTTAATCTTTGGAGACGTTGATGACTGTAGTACTCTGGAAGGAGAGGTGAAGAATTCCCGAGAAAAACGAAGCTCGAACTGGTGGAGGCGTTCTGTTTCCTTGGTATCGTGGGCCGTATAGTTGATGAATGTGGTAAACCGCTTCCGCAGTTCATCCGTTGTACCGTCGGTGTCCAGGGAAAATTCCGGACTGTAGCTGTTCCTTAGACAGGGTGTAGACCCAACCTGCCTTTATCATGTTGATAGCCTTAACTTGATTGTACGGCGAAGTGCAATTGGTGAAATATGAAATTTTCGTTCACGGTGTAGCCGACTGTGTTGCGAATGTTGTTTCGCGTAGTTCTTTGTGGTTGTCTTTCTCCGTTGTGTCTTTGCTTTGCTCAGAGTCCCTGCTCGGGCGAACTTTTTGCGCCGGGGTAAGACCGTCGACAACCAGGGTCCGTACACAAAATTTAATATGCCACGTGCGCGTGCGGTCATAAGCCGTATAGGCACTCAGACTCAGCACACTTGACTCGTAAAGTCGATACCTTGCGATATTCTGTTACGGGTAACCGGGTTTTTGTTAAGGCGCCGGAACGTTGTCGTGCACTCAGTGCACTCAGCTGATAAGGATAAGAAGGTTAGAGTATTTGGTCATGAGTACCCGGATCTTCACTACTGCGCGGACACGTGGTTGTCAGTTTTATAAGCACTCAAACTTAGTGTACTTGATTGGTAAAATCGAAATGTCGTATTCAGTCGCGAGTAATCGAATTTTCTCTACGGCGCGGTCACGTTCCTGTCAGCTTTAGAAGCACTCAAACTAGTGTACTTGACTGGTAACAAGTCGAAATGTCTAAGTATTCAGTCGCGAGTAATCGGATTTTCTCTGCGGCGCGGACACGTGGTTGTCAGCTTTAGAAGCACTCAAACCTAGTGTACTTGACTGGTAACAAGTCGAAATGTCGAAATATTTAATCGCGAGTACTCGGTTTTCACTATGACGCGGACACGTGGCTGTCAGCTTTATAAGCACTCAAACCTAGTGTAAGTACACTGGTAACAAGTCGAAATGTCGAAATTTTTAATGGCGAGTGACCGGTTTTTAAGCCAAAAAATCGTTGCACAGTAGAATCTTGCTGATGAAGTTCATTTGGAGCCCGAAATGAGATGGACCAATTTTCACTTACCCATACGTTCTGACCACTCCTCAAAGCCTTATGTCTGTCTGTGAGAATAAGCAACGCAGGTTGTGTCTGTCTGTGAGAATAAGTAACACCGGTTGATTTTAGTTTAAATGCAAAAATTATATTCTGGTACTTTAGTTCACAATGTTTATACTTTGAAAAAAATTAGAAAACTTCTTCACTACTTTAGACTTGTGTGCGCTGCGTAGACCGGAACCACAGGAAAAGAAAGCGAACTTGTCCGTGCATGCTGCTTTTAACTAGGAATAACGGTTTCCTTCCAACGCCGAAAGTTCTTCAAAATTTTTTTCTTCGTGCCTGCATTACAGAATTTGTTGCTCCTCTTTTTGTTTTGTGCCGGTTTACACCAGCGTGAATTTGTAAGGGCTAGAAAATACTTGTCCTTACACGGTCCAGAAGCTGAAGATATGCTCTAAGCTCCCGACCATATATCGAATTGTAGTCCATTTTCGGACGGATATGATATAGGTGGTGTAGGTTCAACTAAGATCGGTTGGAGTGAAGTATTTCTTGCACTATCTTGCAGAAAGCCAAAGCACTTGCTCGTTTCTTTCGACACGTCAACAATATGGCCGTTGCAACGAAACATTAATTGGATTGACATGCTCAGAAAATCAAGAGCTACCGACTCATATTCAACACGACCCATATTTAGAGGTGGAAAATTGTTACTCCCCAAACGTTTGTGTGTCAAAAAGCAGTTTTGGGCTTTCCGTGCATTAAAATTGACTCGATTTGCTCGACCCCGCTACTGGATTTCGTTTAGATCAAATTGAAGTGTGTTATTTGTAATTCTGCGTTTGATATTAATGACAGAAGGTCATACAATACAACTATTCGACCGCTCAGTGAGAACGTTATCAAACCGCTGGTAGAGCGATGAGCACGGAAACCGTACTGGCGGTCACTGACTAACTAGTTCCTCTCCAGATACCTCATCAAGTTAAAATTTACAATACTCTTCATAACTTTGGAGAGCATTGAACAGATTGCAATGGGCCGGTAATTTGCACGATTCGTAGGCTCACCTTTTTTGGGAACTGGCTGCACATTGGCAATCCTTGACACATCGAAAAAACTCCTGACGTTTTGATAGATTAAATAGATTACGCAGTAGGTGATGCAGTGTTGAGGTTCACTTTCTTAATACATTGGCTGAAATGCTTCCCGAGGATTTGTTAACATTGAGACTTGTAAGCACTCTTCTTCGCGTTCTGTGGTACGGCTGCTGTCAGGGATATAGCAGTTTTCAACAAAAATTTTAGCTAATAAGTTGCCCTATTTACCTAGTGAGTGAAGAACTGATCATCCTTGAGGAGAGTTGGAATAGACAAGAATGTGTGATTCTTCACTCTCCCCAAAAATGACCAAAAGTTCTTATTACCTTTATGGTACTGAAAATCTCTACGTCTAAGCCGCTGTTCGTAGAGAGAAGTTTTTTGCACTTAAGAGTGGCATTATACCTATTTGTGGCCCAGTTGCCATATAATAACGAACACTGTGGAACGCCGCCAGTTAAAGCGTGCTTCACGCATTCCGTGGTATCATAGATGAGCACCCAGACGTCGAAATAACTTAACACCATATTGCATAGGTAACTAGGAATTTGGAAGTTCCTAAGCGCTTTGAGAATCTCACGCCAGCTAGCAGAGTTGAAAGCATTTTTGACGTCCAAGGTAAGTACTTGTTTTTTATAGCAGATAGAACCAAACTCAGGGGATGCCCCCTATCCATGCAAAGCATTCGTTGGTTTAGAAGGGAAAAGGTTAGTGGGAAGGGGAAGAGTGGGAGTAGTGTCGATTTACACCTCTTTTAAAAGCATTGACGTTATAAGTGGGTGGGAAAACATGCGCAGGGAGACTATTCCACAACTTAACTGCGCGACCGAAAAACGAATTCTCGCTGTAGTGGGTAGTGCGTTGGAACGGGATCGAGACGTAAAAGGGGTGCACCGCTCTGGAAAGCCGAGTAGATCTGTTGAATACCTGAACCGAAGGAATCACGCTGGCTACTTCAGATGAACAATTACCATTAAAGTAACGGTAAAATAAGGTTACACATCCCGACGACATCCCAAGGTTTCAATAGAGCTGGATACCCTACTGTCCCCTATAAGTTTTATCGCACGACCTTGTATACGGTCCAGAAGCTGAAGATACGTTTTCGAAGCTCCCGACCAAATATGCGAGTTGTACTCCATTTTCGGCCGGATATAAGTGGTGTAGACACAACGAAGGTCGGTTGGAGTGAAGTATTTCTTGCACCGCTTTAAAAAGCCTAAGCACTTGGCTGCTTCTTTCGACACATCAAAAATGTGATCGTTCCAACGAAGATCGCATTGTATTGAAATGCCCAGAACATCAAGAGCCTCCGACTCATTAATATCTAGACCACCCATATTTAAAGGTGGAAAGTTGTCGCCCGCCAGACGCTTGTGGGTCAACAAACAGCATTGGGTCTTCCGCGCATTAAAATCGACCCGATTCGCTCGACCCCACTCATGGATTTTGTTAAGGTCGGATTGAAGTGTGTCATTCATATTTCTACGTTTTCTAGTGATCTCCAGAATAGAGGGACGCCTGGAGAATGAATATGAATGACAAATGCTGCTGTCATCAGCAAACGAGTAGACGGGGTTTGATGTCAATGACAGAAGGTCATTGATAAAAATTAGAAAAAGTGTAGGAGACAGGAAAGAACCCTGCGGAACTCCAGCATTAATGGAGTGCTCTTCGGAAGCAAAGCCGTCTATCACAACCCGAATAGAACGGCCGCTGAGGAAACTCGATATCCATCGAGTGAATGTATTACCGACACCATAAGCAGCCAGTTTAGACACGAGTGCTTTATGCCACTCTCGGTCAAATGCCTTGGAGATATCCAAAGCAACAACCTTAATCTCACCGAATTGGTGAACACAACTGTTCCACCGCTCAGTGAGGAACGCCATCAAATCGCCTGTGGAGCGGTGAGCACGGAAAACGTACTGACGATCGCTGACCAATTGGTTGCTCTCCAGATACCTCATCAAGTTAAAATTTATAACGCTCTCCATAACTTTGGAGAGCATTGAACAGATTGCTATGGGACGGTAATTGGAAAAAAACAGGATTCGAAGTCTCACCTTTTTTAGGAACTGGCTGCACATTGGCAATCTTCCAGGAAGTAGGAAAAACTCCTGAAGTGAACGATAAATTAAACAGATTGCGCAATGGGCGAGCCAGTGTTGAGGCGCACTTTCTCAACACATGGGCTGAAATGCCATCCGGTCCCGAGGATTTATTTACGTTAAGGTTTACAAGCACTCTTTTAACAGCTCGCGTTCGAAAATGCATCTCAGGCATAGCATGAGATACATCATCGACCGCGGGCAGTGGTTGGCTACTCTCAGGAAGAGAGCAGTTTTCAGCAAACATTTTAGCTAATAAGTTTGCCTTATCAACCGAGTAAGTGAAGATCTGATCATCCTTGAGGAGAGCTGGAATGGACGACCGCGTCTGATTCTTCACTCTCCCCACGAACGACCAAATGTTCTTGCTTCCCTTATGGTATTCAAGAACTCTGCGTCTAAGGCGCTGTTCGTAAAGAACTTTTTCGCGCTTTATAGTGGCATTGCACATATTTCTGGCCTGATTGCGCAGCAATTTAGTAGCAGCAGTTTTGTTTAAACGCCAATTCCTAAATGCTTCCTCTTTAGACCTGACTGCTTGTCTGCAAGTCGCATTAAACCAGGAATGGTCTTTTGATTTAATGGAAATTCTTTTATTGGGTATGAAAGACCTCATACCAAATAAAATTATATTTTCTACCAATTTTGCTGCAGCATTTATGTTTCTATCCCTGAAACACAATTGCCAATTGAAACTGCACTAATTGAGTCAAATTATTAGACTCAGCAAATAACTCAACATACAAACCTCAGGTGTTGTGTGACTCGAATGACGTAGCCAATTGGAATTATGAACATTGAAATCACCAGCAACAACAATTTCACTGTTCGAATACGATTCCAGAATTTTAGAAATCGAGTCAGAGAGACTGTCAAGTTTATCAAAAGTTGGCAGCCTCTCTAGACCCGGGCTTCTATAAATGAAGCAGAAGTGCAGTATGTGCGACTGGATTTTGAACTTAACCCACATGGAGCTAAATTCGGCATCCGTCGTGCAAAGGTGTTGCTGACACTGGTACGCAACATCACTGCGAATATATAAGGCGAGGCCTCTGTGTGATGAAAATAATGGCAGTAAGTGGTACCCAGGCAAGTGAAAATCCAGTGGATCTGCACCCTCAGACACCTGGGTCTCACCTAGTGCCATTATATGCGGATGGTGAGTAGAAACATACGCATAGACCGCGAAGAAAGAACCTGAGACTACTTTTTACTTCCACCTTTCCATCGAGTAATACAAGCCATTCTTTCCATTGCTTCGGGAATGTTTCTTGGCTAATGCATATGCTGTATATATATCTTGGAAAAGTTGCTCCGCTTCATAGCCGCTATCTTGATTTCAATGTTGGGGATACCGTCAGGCCCGGGTACTTTCTTAATCTTAAGCCTCTTGATCGGGAATACTCAGACTTTCTTGTCAGCCACAGCTGCAGAACTTTTTGGTAACGCCGCTAAACTGGAAAAAGGTGTTTAACAATTTTAGCAAGTTCAAAAGGACAGTTTAGTTGCGCCGTCTTTTTCAACTGGTTGAGGACTAGCTTATAGGCGGAACCATGCGGGTTTATCTCCCCGTTGTCGCACAGTTCCAAGAAACATTTGCTTTTGCTCTCGCGAATCGAATTTTTTAGCAGCTTCCGATTCAATTTGTATACCTTATTGTTCTTGAAGTTCTGCGTGTTTCTCGATCTTTGAAATTTCCTTATTGATTGCATGTAAAGAGCGCGCAACCTAGTAATTTCACCATTTCACTAGTACACCGGATTCCGGGTATTGTTTCTACAGCTTCTTCAAGTCATTGATGCCATGCAAATATTTCTGATTCCGTTCATTAGGTTGCATCTTCCTCAGTCCTGTGCCAAGTGATTAAAAAACATTTCTATAATAATAATTCTGCCGTCTGTTGTAATATGAGTACAATGAGTTGTGATGTGACCGCGGACGGAGGCGGACGGTGCGCCCGCCACTTCATTGTATAATCAGTGTTCGCGAAAATAAAATCCAAAACAATAGTGAAAACCTTTAGGTGTGCAGGCGACTGTGAGTGCACCGTGGGCTGAAGCGCGGCAAGATAAAGGCATAACACTTGTCTCGTCGCGTTTTGCTTTGCTTGCGACGTACGCGTGGCCGCTTGTACGGCTGACCTTACACTTCGCCGCAGTGGGCTGCGATGCAAAATTCCGCATAGACTCCACCAATGTACGCGGCTTGAGGGCGAATTTCTTCGCGGTCTATGCGCATATCTGTACTCACCAACCGCATATAATGGCACTAGGTGAGACCCAGGTGTCTGAGGGTGCAGATCCACTGGACTTTCACATGCCGGGGTACCATTAACTGCCATTGTTTTTACCACACAGAGGCCTCGCCTTATACATTCGCAGTGATGTTACGTACCAGTGTCAGCAACACCTTTGCACGTCGGATGCCGAATTTAGCTCCGTGTGGGTTAAGTTCAAAATCCAGTCGCACATCCTGCACTTCTGCTTCATTTATAGAAGCCCGGGTCTAGGGAGGCTGCCAACTTTTGATAAATTGGACAGTCTCTCTGATTCGATTTCTAAAATTCTGGAATCGTATCCGAACAGTGAAATTGTTGTTGCTGATGATTTCAATGCTCATAATTCCAATTGGCTACGTCATTCGAGTCACACAACACCTGAGGGTTTGTATGTTGAGTTGTTTGCTGAGTCTAATAATTTGACTCAATTAGTGAAGGAACCAACGCACTTTCCCTGCGTTGATGGGCAAAACCAAAATATTCTGGACCTTTTTCTAACTTCACATCACAGCAAGTATTATGTGAATGTTCTTGCACCTCTTGGTAATTCGGACCACGCTTCAATTTCTGCTACCTTCCCATTTTCTAGTCTTCAATCCCCTCACCAGCAAGCTCCGAAGAGGAAAGTGTGGCTTTATGAGAAGGCTAATTGGGACGCGCCGAACTGCTTTTTCAGCCATTTCAATTGGCAATTGTGTTTCAGAGATAGAATTTTCGTACCACGCTACCAATGCTGCAGCAAAATTGGTAGAAAATATAATTTTATTTGTTATGAGGTCTTTCATACCAAATAAAAGATTTTCCAATAAACCAAAAGACCATTCCTGGTTTAATGCGACTTGCAGACAAGCAGTCAGGTCTAAATGTCTGCAAGTCATTGATGAGGAAGCATTTAGGAATTGGCGTTTAAAAAAAACTGATGATACTAAACTGCTGCGCAATCAGGCCAGAAATAAACCTCAATATCAACAAATCCTCGGGACCGGATGGCATTTCAGCCCATGTGTTGAGAAAGTGCACCTCAACACTGGCTCGCCCGTTGCGCAATCTGTTTAATTTATCATTTACTTCAGGAGTTTTTCCCACTTCCTGGAAGATTGCCAATGTGCAGCCAGTTCCCAAAAAAGGTGAGGCTACGAATCATGCAAATTACCGGCCCATAGCGATCTGCTCAGTGCTCTCCAAAGTCATGGAGAGCATTGCAAATTTTAACTTGATGAGGTATCTAGAGAGCGACGAGTTGATCAGCGATCGCCAGTACGGCTTCCGTGCTCACCGTTCCGCCGGCGATCTGATGGCCTTTCTCGCTGAGCGGTGGAGCAGTTGCATTCACCGATTCGGTGAGAGCAAGGTTGTTGCTCTGGATATCTCCAAGGCATTTGACCGGGTGTGGTATAAAGCACTCGTGTCTAAACTGGCTGCTTACGGTGTCGGTAATACTTT
Organism: Sicus ferrugineus; assembly: GCA_922984085.1. Taxonomy (NCBI): domain Eukaryota; kingdom Metazoa; phylum Arthropoda; class Insecta; order Diptera; family Conopidae; genus Sicus; species Sicus ferrugineus. The sequence continues at coordinate 347,206 of OV277351.1, read as the reverse complement.
CACTCGATGGATATCGTGTTTCCTCAGCGGCCGTTCTTTTCGGGTTGTAATAGACGGCTTTGCTTCCGAAGAGCACTCCATTAATGCTGGAGTTCCGCAGTGTTCGGTGCAATAGGTGCAATGCCACTCTAAAGCGCGAAAAAGTTCTCTACGAACAGCGCCTTAGACGTAGAGTTCTTGAGCACCATAAGGGTAGCAAGAACTTTTGGTCGTTCGTGGGGAGAGTGAAGAATCAGACGCCATCGTCTATTCCAACTCTCCTCAAGGACAATCAGATCTTCACTCACTCGGTTAATAAGGCAAACTTATTAGCCAAAATGTTTGCTGAAAACTGCTCTCTTCCTGAGAGTACCCAACCACTGCCCGCGGTCGATGGTGTATCTCACGCTATGCCTGAGATGCATTTTCGAACGCGAGCTGTTAAAAGAGTGCTTGCAGACCTCAATGTCAACAAATCCTCGGGACCGGATGACATACCTGCCCATGTGTTGAGAAAGTGCGCCTCAACACTGGCTCGCCCATTGCGCAATCTCTTTAATTTATCATTTACTTCAGGAGTATTTCCCATTTCCTGGAAGATTGCCAAGGTGCAGCCAGTTCCCAAAAAAGATGAGGCTACGAATCCTGCAAATTACCGGCCCATAGCGATCTGCTCAGTGCTCTCCAAATTTATAGAGAGCATTGTAAATTTTAACTTGATGAGGTATCTAGAGAGCAACGAGTTGATCAGCGATCGCCAACACGGCTTCCGTGCTCACCGTTCCACCGGCGATCTGATGGCGTTTCTCGCTGAGCGGTGGAGCAGTTGCATTCACCGATTCGGTGAGAGCAAGGTTGTTGCTCTGGATATCTCCAAGGCATTTGACCGGGTGTGGAATAAAGCACTCGTGTCTAAACTGTCTGCTTATGGTGTCGGTAATACTTTCACTCGATGGATATCGTGTTTCCTCAGCGGCCGTTCTTTTCGGGTTGTAATAGACGGCTTTGCTTCCGAAGAGCACTCCATTAATGCTGGAGTTCCGCAGTGTTCGGTGCAATAGGTGTAATGCCACTCTAAAGCGCGAAAAAGTTCTCTACGAACAGCGCCTTAGACGTAGAGTTCTTGAGCACCATAAGGGTAGCAAGAACTTTTGGTCGTTCGTGGGGAGAGTGAAGAATCAGACGCCATCGTCTATTCCAACTCTCCTCAAGGACAATCAGATCTTCACTCACTCGGTTAATAAGGCAAACTTATTAGCCAAAATGTTTGCTGAAAACTGCTCTCTTCCTGAGAGTACCCAACCACTGCCCGCGGTCGATGGTGTATCTCACGCTATGCCTGAGATGCATTTTCGAACGCGAGCTGTTAAAAGAGTGCTTGCAGACCTCAATGTCAACAAATCCTCGGGACCGGATGACATACCTGCCCATGTGTTGAGAAAGTACGCTTCAACACTGGCTCGCCCATTGCGCAATCTCTTTAATTTATCATTTACTTCAGGAGTATTTCCCATTTCCTGGAAGATTGCCAAGGTGCAGCCAGTTCCCAAAAAAGATGAGGCTACGAATCCTGCAAATTACCGGCCCATAGCGATCTGCTCAGTGCTCTCCAAATTTATAGAGAGCATTGTAAATTTTAACTTGATGAGGTATCTAGAGAGCAACAAGTTGATCAGCGATCGCCAACACGGCTTCCGTGCTCACCGTTCCACCGGCGATCTGATGGCGTTTCTCGCTGAGCGGTGGAACAGTTCTGTTCACCAATTCGGTGAGAGCAAGGTTGTTGCTCTGGATATCTCCAAGGCATTTGACCGGGTGTGGCATAAAGTACTCGTGTCTAAACTGGCTGCTCATGGTGTCGGTAATACTTTCACTCGATGGATATCGAGTTTCCTCAGCGGCCGTTCTATTCGGGTTGTAATAGACGGCTTTGCTTCCGAAGAGCACTCCATTAACGCTGGAGTTCCGCAGGGTTCGGTCCTATCTCCGACACTTTTTCTTATTTTCATCAATGACCTTCTGTCATTGACATCAAACCCCGTCTACTCGTTTGCTGATGACAGCAGTATTTGTCATTCATATTCATTCTCCAGGCGTCCTTCCATTCTGGAGATCACTAGAAGACGCAGAATTATGAATGACACACTCCAGTCCGACCTCAACAAAATCCAGGAGTGGGGTCGTGCGAATCGGAGGCTCTTGATGTTCTGAGCATGTCAATCCAATGCGATCTTCGCTGTTACGATCACCTCTTTGACGTGTCGAAAGAAGCAGCCAAGTGCTTAGGCTTTCTTAAGCGGTGTAAGAAATACTTCACTCCAACCGATCTTCGTTGTATCTACACCACTTGTATCCGTCCGAAAATGGAGTACAATTCACATATATGGTCGGGAGCTTCGCGGGCATATCTTCAGCTTCTCGACCGTGTCCAATGTCGTGCGTTAAAACTTATAGGGGACAGTAGGGCATCCAGCTCTATTGAAACCTTGGAGCTTCGTCGTGATGTAGAGTGTGTATCATTATTTTACCGCTACTTTCATAGTAAATGTTCCTCTGAAGTAGCTGGCCTGATTCCCCCGGTTCAGGTATTTAGCAGAACTACTCGGCTTTCCAGAGGGGTGCACCCCTTTTATGTCACGATTCCATTCCAACGAACCACGCATTACCGTGAGAGTTCGTTTTTCGGTCGCGTCATTAGATTGTGGAATAGTCTCCCTACGCATGTCTTCCCGCCCACTTACAGCGTCGAAACCTTTAAGCGAGGTGTAAACCGTCACTACTCCCTCCTTCCCCCTTCCCGCTAATCTGTTATCCCTTCGGAACCATCAAATGCTTGCAATGATAGGGGGCATCCCCTGAGCTTTGTTTCATCTGCCATAAAAAAAATATATGCAAGAAGTTGTGCACATGCAAAGTGTTGTGATGTATCTAATGACGCTTTTAACTAGTGGAAAGGTCTTGGAAATATCGTTTTTAGTTCGGATAATTGCCTTTTGATTTTGCCTAATTTAATACCAGAATTTACAATTCTATCGAGAGAAGTGGATAAACTCAACGGCATGTTTGCGAAGTTTTCAAAAAGACTTAAGATTCCCCTGCTACAATTACCCCTGCTACATCAGAATCTATCAATGTTACTGTTGTTGTCAATATTAATACTACTGCAGTGCCATTGCGCACTGACTGGATAACAATAAGGAAAAAAGTTAACAAGTCTAAAAAGGCTCCTAAAAATGTAAAAACTCACACGGATCTTGTAGTTAAACTGAGTGATGCGTTGATTTGGAGGTTGTTGGAAGGAAAAAGTGGGTACAGATTTCTTATTTCAAACCTTCTTTATCTACTGGCAACTTGATTGAGTATATTGAGAAGCATGCCAAAAACAGTAAAAGTCACTTAGCATGCTTTCAACTGGTAAAGAACCTGGACCGTATTAATTTGAAGAAAAGTACTTTCAAAGTGGGACTCACTCCCTCTCTTTATGAGCGCCTTCTTGATCCCTCCACACTAGCGAACGTCTACAACCGGAGGAAAACCCGTTTGGTCTCCCGCATCGATGGGGAGATTTGCGCCCCGATGATATACCACAAGTTGTCAACGAGGCCATCCAGTTGGCAAAGATCAGACACCGGAAAGGACTTCGTGTTAACTTTATAATAGACTATGACGACACATCCTACGGCTTTTTTTGTGGAGTGGTCAAGCTCAAGTGGGTTTGTCCCGGAGTGGTCAAGTTCAAGTCCAGAAACGCACTCGGAAGTAGGGAGTATGACGACGCATTCTAGTTGGAATAGTTGTCACAACATCTTTTTTACATGTACATTTCATAAACGTAACATATATTTTCATATCATGTGTAAATAAAAACAAGATTTAGAGAGGATTAGCTTGTTTAGGAGATAAGACTTTGTCTTAGGTTAGAATAGAATAGTTATAAGTAAGCTGTGGCGAACAAGTACGAAGCAAAAGCAGGAACAGACGCAAGCAACAACAGGGCACTACGGCGCGAAGTATAAAAGGTCGAACGATAGCACTGGTAGAACAGTCGTTCTTGGATCGTGGCACTGGTGAATAATTGGATTTGCAAGTCCAAAGAGAATACCCGAATATTAAACGAGCCAAATTTCCCGGAAAACATAGTTTAACGCAATCGAGTTAGAAAACCGAATCAACACGCGATTGCCAGGAAATTCACATTCCCCGATCAAGCACAGCCTTGCATTAGGACTTCGTCGCCACAACGACGCCAGTTTTTTTATACCCTGGAAGTTTTTTTTATATACCCCGGAACATCCTCATCAAGGCTACAGAAACCAACTTGTTATTACACATAAGAACTTAAAGAAATAAAATGCATTGAATTAACATCAACCGCTGGTCCCGTATTAATTTATAAATTTATTGATTACGACCCTGGACAACCGATAACCTACCTCGGCTGTAGACAAAGTCCACGGACCTTGTAACGAACCTTCTTGTCTTCTTCTAAGGCTTGGATTAGCTCGCCGGGACTCCAGGGTTCGATTACAAGACAAGAGTATTTAGGTTCAATATCTTTATTCACCTTAGAAATATCTTATTCTAACATTTGTGTTTGGTTTGCTTGTACAGTTGGTAGTCGTACTAGAAATGCAATAATATACTGTCGTCGGTACCTCTACGCGCTTTGCGCTTTGTGCTGCTGGGTTGTTGATATCTCACCGCGTTTGTGAGATCACTGGTATTCTGCCGGATTATTGATGTCTCGCTGTTGCTGATTCCTCACTGGGTCTGTGGGATCACTGGTGTTCTGTTGACTTGCTGATATCTCACTGCGTTTGTGAGATCACTTGTGCTCTGCTGACTTGCTGATATCTCACCGCGTTTGTGAGATCACACGTGTTCTGTTGACTCGCTGATATCTCACTGCGTTTGTGAGATCACTTGTGCTCTGCTGACTTGCTGATATCTCACCGCGTTTGTGAGATCACACGTGTTCTGTTGACTCGCTGATATCTCACTGCGTGTGTGAGATCACTGGTGTCCCGCTGGCTTGTTGATATCTCACTGCGTTTGTGAGATCACTGATGTTCTGCTGACTTGCTGATACCTCACTGCGTTTGTGAGATCACTGATGTTTTACTGACATGCTGATATCTCACTGCGTTTATGAGATCACACGTGTTCTGTTGACTCGCTGATATCTCACTGCGTGTGTGAGATCACTGGTGTCCCGCTGGCTTGTTGATATCTCACTGCGTTTGTGAGATCACTGATGTTCTGCTGACTTGCTGATACCTCACTGCGTTTGTGAGATCACTGATGTTTTACTGACATGCTGATATCTCACTGCGTTTATGAGATTACACGTGTTCTACTGACTTGCTGATATCTCACTACGTTTGTGAGATAGCTTGTGGTTACGCGTCTCTTTACGGGTAATTACAGGAGGGCATTTGAGCCACTACAACTGTGAATTCGACTCTTTACGAGCACTAACAGGAGGGCATTTGAGCCACTGCGACTGTGAATTCGTCCCTTTGTGAGTTTTAGCAGGAGGGCATTTGAGCCACTACGACTGCGAATTTAACAGGAGGGCATTTGAGCCACTGCGACTGTGAATTCAACTCTTTGCGAGTACTAACAGGAGGGCATTTGAGCCACTACAACTGTGAATTCGACCCTTTGTGAGTTTTAGCAGGAGGGCATTTGAGCCACTACGACTGCGAATTTAACAGGAGGGCATTTGAGCCACTACGACTGTGAATTCAACTCTTTAAGGGTACTAACAGGAGGGCATTTGAGCCACTACGACTGTGAATTCGTACTGCGCGTTGCCTGCTTGATCACTTTTCACTACTTCACTCTTTAATTTTCTCGAGTACTGCCAAACTGACAGCACAACTGAACTGGCTGAACCACTGCTTTCACTGAACCGACTGAGCAATTGCACCGTGTGAACTTGTTGAACTTATGAAACGAGAATCAGACTGAGAACTGAACCGAAAGGTAGACTGCACTGAACAACCTCGAGTTCTGTTTTGCAGTCTATTTTATACTCGTTGGCGTCCGTTTTCCAGAATGTTCGATTTTAACGGAGTGCGGTATTTCGTACTCCGTTAAGCAGTTTTCGTGCAAAAAAGTATTTTTTTCCAAATAGTCGCTTTCCCAAGGTTAAGAAGTTCTACGGTCAGTGAACTTCCCTGCCGTCTTCTTGCATACATTGTTTTTGCGGTATATAAACTGCAACAGTGGTTCACTCTAGATCAGCTGAGAGCTGATCTGTGTACTTACTGCACTCTCGGCACAAAACAGGTTATTAATACTCAGCGCACTTTGATTGCTTGCTCTCCTCGCTGGAATCATTTGCATATAGCCGCTCTGACGCTCAGTTGCATCTGCATGTAACATGCACACCACGTCACTTTTGCTTTCTTTCCATTTCTCCGCTGAGCGTCGGTGTGTGGGCGTTTCTAAACGATCGTCGGTAGTAGTAGCGTAAATGCGTGTGCTTTCTGATGAGAACTGTTCTTGGGAACAGTTTCTAAGTCTGTTCGACTGCTTGTTATTTTTGTGCGCCAAATTTGCACAGCAAATTTGGGTCGTCACACTCTCCCTCTACTTCGGGGTAAAAGAAAAAAATCCTTTTTTTTTTCCTTTTTTTTTCTCTCTCTTGTCCGCAATTTCTAATTAATTTTCAATGCGGTTCCAATTAATCCATTTAATAAATTCATATATAGCTTAATTCCTTGTGAAACAACGCCTTCCTTTCTTCCGGCGTGAAGTCGCCGAATTTCAAGTGCTCGCGACCTTGCGAATATGCTCGAGTCGTTTGTTTCTTGTCCGCTGGATGCGTAGCCTTCTGCTTATTTTTTATGTCTGCGCCACGGGTGTCCACCTGTGGCCTGTTGTAAGTCTGTCGCCGCGTTTGCGGATTCTGCCTGTGTTTTGCTTTCGAGTCGCTGTTGAATTCTTCGCTAGCTAGAGCTATTCTTGCTGAAGCCGGTTTTCCCTTCCTGTAATCGGGTTCTGGCCGACACAATTTCCTTCTGCCTCCGCGTTTGTTTGTTTCTGCTCTTGATTTGGTTGGACCGTCAGCGTCTGTGGTTGGCGGGCTTCCTGTGCTCTGAATCAGACGTACGTTGCCAGAAACTCCCTCGGGTGTATGGTCATTTTGCGCTGCCGCCTGTTGGTACGCCTTGAGCTCGCTCACATGAGCCGTTTTAGGCCGGGTCTCACCTTCTTTCTGTAAACGCACGATCACTGGTGACACGAATCCGATTACCTGGTACGGGCCGTCGAATTTCGGAGACAATTTCGCCGCGAAGCTGTCGATTGCTTTCGACAGCGGGTGCTGTCGCACGAGTACTGATTGCCCAATTTCTGGTTTCCACTGTCGTCGTCGCAAGTTATAGTGGTGCGCCTGATCCTGCGTTGCCTTTTCCAAGTTTCTCACCACCAATTTGAAGACCTCTCTTAGATTTTCCCCCCTCTCTGAGGGCTGTATGGGTTCCTGACCGCTGCCTGGCGTTTGTTCGTCGTAGTAAGTTCCAGGAAGTCTTGGCTCTCGTCCTTGAGTGAGATATGCCGGGCTGTATCCCGTGGACTCGGATACGCTGCTATTAATGGCTAGCGTAATTTCTGGGAGCAGTTCGTCCCAGTTCCGATGCTTGTTGTCCGAAAGTTGTGCAATAATCGTTTTTATCGTTCTGTTGATTCTCTCCGTGGGATTCTCCTGTGGTGTGTATGGAGCAGTATACTGTTGCTTCACACCCATGTCCTGGAGGAAACGACGAAAACTGCGACTCGTAAACTGAGTCCCGTTATCCGTGACCAGAATCTTGGGTACCCCGAACCGGGCTAGAATTCGTTCTCGGAACGCTCGCTGCAAGTGTTCTGTTGAAGCTTTGCGTAACGGTATCATTTCTGTCCATTTCGAAAATTTGTCGAAGAATACGAGAAGCGTTGTGTTTCCGTGTGTAGAACGGGGTAGCGGACCCACAAAATCCGCGCAGAGTATCGCCCAAGGTTCTTCTGCCAATTGAGTGAGCATTTTCCCTGCAGCCTTTTGCTGATTCGGCTTGTAACGTTGACACGATTCACATTGCCGCACATATTTCCTCGCATCCTGGAACATCCCGGGCCAGTAATATTTACTTGTTAGCCGGCATATCGTCTTGCGGACTCCCCCGTGGCCAGCGCACGGATGGTCGTGATTCTCTTTGAGAACTCGGCCTCTCATGGTCCTGGGCACGCACAATTTCCACGGCGTGCAGTCCTCGTCTCCAAGTCGATTTGGAATATGCCGGTACAAATTTCCATTCTCCAAGGTATAATCTGGGAACTTCTCCGGATTTTGATCCACTTCTTTGACCTTTGCTTGTAACCACTTGCAGTGTTGCTCGCGTGTCTCTGCTGCTGTCACTCTGGCGACGGTTTCTTGCGGCTGTCGGGATAGTGCATCCGCGATTACATTCAGCTTCCCCTTCCGGTACTGGATTTCAAAGGAAAACTGTTGTAACTCCAAAGCCCACCTCGCTATTCTCCCGGATGGATTCTCAATAGAATTTAGCCATTTCAGCGCCAGATGATCTGTGATTACGGTGAACCGGTATCCCTCAAGGTAAGCGCGCATCTTGCGAATACCCCACACTATGGCCAGGCATTCTTTTTCTGTTGCCGAGTAATTCTTTTCGGCCTTGTTAAGATGTCGGCTGGCGTACGCGATAACACGCTCCTGACCTTTCAGTTGTTGTGTGAGCACGGCTCCAAGTCCGAAGTCGCTCGCGTCCGTTTGCAGTTGGAATCTCTCGTTGAAATCTGGGCACGCCAGTATTGGTGCCTCTGTGAGTTTTTGTTTGAGGGTTTCAAACGCTTCCTGTTGCGCCTCGCCCCACTTCCAATGTTTCCCTTTACGTAGCAGCGTGGTCATTGGCTGGACGGTCTTGGCGAAATCCGGCACGAACCTGCGGTACCAGGAGGCAATGCCCAAGCATCTTCGCAATTCTTTGGTGGTGGTTGGCGGTTTCAAATTTTGAATCGCCGAAATTTTCTCCGGGTCTGTCTGGATGCCTTGCTCGCTTACCACATGACCCAGGTATTTAAGTTCTTTCTTAAAGAACTCGCATTTGTTCACGTTGAGTTTGAGATTTGCCTGTCTCAAACGCCGGAAAACCTCTCGAAGATTGGCAATGTGCTCTTCCGCGGACGAACCTGTGACAATTATGTCGTCCAGATAGGCGAAAGCTTTAGGCTCCAAATCGGGACCGATAACCTGGTCCAAGGCCCGCTGAAAAGTGGCTGGAGCCGAATGCAGCCCGAAAGGCATCACCCGCCACTGGAAAAGTCCTCTTCCAGGTACAGTAAACGCCGTGTATTGCTTACTGTCTTCTGCCATTGGAATCTGCCAGTACCCGCTCTTCAGATCCAGGCTACTGATATATTTCGCATCTCGCAACCGCTCCAGAATATGTTGAATCCTTGGAATGGGGTATGCATCCGGAATCGAGCGGGCGTTCAGCTGGCGATAATCCACGCATAATCTCCATTCACCCGACTTCTTTTTCACCAACACGATTGGTACGCTGTAAGGACTGCTTGAAGGTTCTATGCAGCCTTTCTCGAGGAGTTCGTCGATCTCTTTGTCGATGACAGCCTGCATCGCCGGATTTCTGGGAAAATACCGTTGTTTTATAGGACGCTCATCCCGCATCACTATTTTATGCTCCGTAATATTAGAGACGCCTTTCAGGGTTTCAAATTTCTTCAATTCCTCCTGAAGAAAACTCTCGATGTCCTCTGGTTGTCTAGGACCTGATTCTTGTGCTGATGTGCAAATGACTGCGCCATTCGCCTTTTTCTGTTTCTCCGTTGGGCCCAGAGACACGGTTTCGCCTCCGAAGGAGAGTGTCGCTCCTATCCCGCACAGAAAATCCATTCCGAGGAGCACGTCGTCTAGGACTTCCGTCAACACAAGGAAGGACAACTCGCATGTACCATTTCCCATAGCAACTTCTAGTGTGGTACATTCGGACACTTTTCTGGTTGTCCCGTCCGCCATGCGAATTTCCACCTTCGCTTTCTCAAACAGCCTCTTTCCCACCAGTCTTTCCGCGAGCGCCCTGCTCACGAAACTTCGCGTCGCTCCCGTGTCCACTGTCGCCTGTATTTGCTTGCCTCGGATGGACACCATGGCCACGATGCGCCGATTGTTAATCCGGAGGGGCTTTAATTTCTGCGAGAGATCCTCTGGCTGGGGCCCGCCTCCTCTCGCTTTCGGCGGGGCCCCAGGTCGTTTCCCTGTCTCTGTCTGCAACAGTCAATGGTTCTGGTTCCCTCTCGGCCACACTCCCAGCAGAAAATCACGACCGGGTTTCGGCAATCGCGGCGCATGTGACCTTCCTGCCTGCAGCGACCGCATGCCGTTTTCGGGTTGAAAGGCCTTGAGACCGCCTGGCTCACCGCATGGTTCGCTCAGATGGCCACTGTCTTGAGGCTACTGGCCGCGTCTGGTATTCTTCTGAAGACTCGTCCGTCTTGGCGAATCGCAAGCACTCGAAATCCTCCGCCAACGAGAGCAACTCCTTCAGCTCCCGGAAATCTTGTCTTTTTATATAAAACTGGTACTCAAACGCAGATTTTTTGTATATCCTCTCCAGCTTTTCTTTCTCTGTGCACCTGCTATGTCTCATTAGATTTTGCAGGCTAATGACGTAGTCCCTGAACTTCTCGTTTGCGCGCTGTTGTCGACTGCGAATGTCGTCGTCGAGTCTTTCAAAGAAACGACTGGGTAGGAAGAAGTCCAGGAAGTCTTGCTTAAAAGCCTCCCATGACCGCCAATGATTATTGTTGTTTCGATACCAGAGCAAGGCATTGTCTTCCAGCAGCTCTGGCATCGCGCGTGGCAACAGATTGCTGTCGATGCCATACGTCTCGGCCAGCTCCTCCATCCGCTCTACGAAGGCCAAAGGGTCGACACCGCCATCATACCTCACGGACCATTTTCTCACCTTGTCAATAACATCGGGGTACGAATGTCGCTCGACTCTTTCCAACAGGTTACTGTCCGTCACCCGCGGGGTGTTTACGCTCACTCGGCCACTCGGGCTGCGTTCTCTCGTCGGAACATCCATCATTAGCACTTTCGGCAGGTCACTGGGTTCCGGTGTTGTGCGACCGTCTTCCGCTTCATACGCCCTCAACCTTCGTTCCACGCCCTCCGCGTGGTTTCCTTCATTGACGAACTCGACAAGTCTTTTCCTCATGTCATTGAGAGTTCCTTCGGCGACGAGTCCAAACTCAGACAAGCACTGAGCCAGCGATTCTTTATTTAGCCGGTATAACCATCCTGTTCGGTATGTTTTGGTCCCAGTCGGCTCCATGATAAGTTTTAATTTATTATATTATATATATTTCTAGTCGAGTCTTAGCTATTGGTGAATATGATATTGTCCCTGTTCGGGCGCCACTTGTAACGAACCTTCTTGTCTTCTTCTAAGGCTTGGATTAGCTCGCCGGGACTCCAGGGTTCGATTACAAGACAAGAGTATTTAGGTTCAATATCTTTATTCACCTTAGAAATATCTTATTCTAACATTTGTGTTTGGTTTGCTTGTACAGTTGGTAGTCGTACTAGAAATGCAATAATATACTGTCGTCGGTACCTCTACGCGCTTTGCGCTTTGTGCTGCCGGGTTGTTGATATCTCACCGCGTTTGTGAGATCACTGGTATTCTGCCGGATTATTGATGTCTCGCTGTTGCTGATTCCTCACTGGGTCTGTGGGATCACTGGTGTTCTGTTGACTTGCTGATATCTCACTGCGTTTGTGAGATCACTTGTGCTCTGCTGACTTGCTGATATCTCACCGCGTTTGTGAGATCACACGTGTTCTGTTGACTCGCTGATATCTCACTGCGTTTGTGAGATCACTTGTGCTCTGCTGACTTGCTGATATCTCACCGCGTTTGTGAGATCACACGTGTTCTGTTGACTCGCTGATATCTCACTGCGTGTGTGAGATCACTGGTGTCCCGCTGGCTTGTTGATATCTCACTGCGTTTGTGAGATCACTGATGTTCTGCTGACTTGCTGATACCTCACTGCGTTTGTGAGATCACTGATGTTTTACTGACATGCTGATATCTCACTGCGTTTATGAGATCACACGTGTTCTGTTGACTCGCTGATATCTCACTGCGTGTGTGAGATCACTGGTGTCCCGCTGGCTTGTTGATATCTCACTGCGTTTGTGAGATCACTGATGTTCTGCTGACTTGCTGATACCTCACTGCGTTTGTGAGATCACTGATGTTTTACTGACATGCTGATATCTCACTGCGTTTATGAGATTACACGTGTTCTACTGACTTGCTGATATCTCACTACGTTTGTGAGATAGCTTGTGGTTACGCGTCTCTTTACGGGTAATTACAGGAGGGCATTTGAGCCACTACAACTGTGAATTCGACTCTTTACGAGCACTAACAGGAGGGCATTTGAGCCACTGCGACTGTGAATTCGTCCCTTTGTGAGTTTTAGCAGGAGGGCATTTGAGCCACTACGACTGCGAATTTAACAGGAGGGCATTTGAGCCACTGCGACTGTGAATTCAACTCTTTGCGAGTACTAACAGGAGGGCATTTGAGCCACTACAACTGTGAATTCGACCCTTTGTGAGTTTTAGCAGGAGGGCATTTGAGCCACTACGACTGCGAATTTAACAGGAGGGCATTTGAGACACTACGACTGTGAATTCAACTCTTTAAGGGTACTAACAGGAGGGCATTTGAGCCACTACGACTGTGAATTCGTACTGCGCGTTGCCTGCTTGATCACTTTTCACTACTTCACTCTTTAATTTTCTCGAGTACTGCCAAACTGACAGCACAACTGAACTGGCTGAACCACTGCTTTCACTGAACCGACTGAGCAATTGCACCGTGTGAACTTGTTGAACTTATGAAACGAGAATCAGACTGAGAACTGAACCGAAAGGTAGACTGCACTGAACAACCTCGAGTTCTGTTTTGCAGTCTATTTTATACTCGTTGGCGTCCGTTTTCCAGAATGTTCGATTTTAACGGAGTGCGGTATTTCGTACTCCGTTAAGCAGTTTTCGTGCAAAAAAGTATTTTTTTCCAAATAGTCGCTTTCCCAAGGTTAAGAAGTTCTACGGTCAGTGAACTTCCCTGCCGTCTTCTTGCATACATTGTTTTTGCGGTATATAAACTGCAACAGTGGTTCACTCTAGATCAGCTGAGAGCTGATCTGTGTACTTACTGCACTCTCGGCACAAAACAGGTTATTAATACTCAGCGCACTTTGATTGCTTGCTCTCCTCGCTGGAATCATATGCATATAGCCGCTCTGACGCTCAGTTGCATCTGCATGTAACATGCACACCACGTCACTTTTGCTTTCTTTCCATTTCTCCGCTGAGCGTCGGTGTGTGGGCGTTTCTAAACGATCGTCGGTAGTAGTAGCGTAAATGCGTGTGCTTTCTGATGAGAACTGTTCTTGGGAACAGTTTCTAAGTCTGTTCGACTGCTTGTTATTTTTGTGCGCCAAATTTGCACAGCAAATTTGGGTCGTCACAACCTTATGAAGAAACGCCGACTCAAAGGGACGAGGCGGCGGTAGTCGTTTTAGCGCTTAGATTATCGTCCACTGTCTAATGTATGCGTGTCGAGAATTCTTAGAATTGAGATCCTTAAGCCAGTTAAAAGTAAAAACGATTGCAATAATATTAATTGACATAAGGAAAACACTATATATTCATAAAACAGAAAAATTATCATGTAAAACAGTAGTTAAGTTACAGTGACTGTGCTTTTACATTAGAGCAGCTTTTAACAAAAAAGGAGTTTTTTTTTGTTTAATAATCAACAAGGTGAATTTAAACTTGACGAGTGTTCGCAAAATTACGAGTGTTCTTTAGGCGATAGCCGAGTAGTGTAATCGATATACACAGGAAAAAACAAAATAACAGAAGAAAAAATATAAAAAAAGAGAATTTGTTCTTTTATGACACGGGTCATGAGCGAGAAATTTTAAAGAGAAAAAAAGAGGGACTATTAACGGGAGAAAACAAAGCCTTTTTAATATAAAATAATAAAGAATATAAAGAAGAAATTATTGATGGCTACCAATGGTGATTGGGAAACATATACAGACAGTTGGACGACAAATATCGAAATTTGTCCTCTCAACTAGACAGATTTGTAGAGAAAGCTTGGGCTAATTTAAGCAACACTGTCAGCAATAAAGAAAACATTGTTGTAATAAGAGATAAAATACGTGCTCTTGGGCATACTTCTAAGATAGAACAGGCAGATGCAAATACGGAGGAGATCTTAAGCTTCTTAGAACATAAAAGCATTGCAACCGCCAAAGAGGTGGAGAATTGGAAAGAAGAGTTTTTAGCATTAAAAAATAGAAGGCATGGTAAGGGGATTGGAATTAGGAATCGGAAAATTGAGGAAATTACTCGGCTTAGAAGTAGCGTCATGTCTAGAAGACTGTAATCAGAAAACTAAGGAAGATTTTTTGACATTAGAGGAGGCCAAGGAAAGGATACAACAGTTACAGAACTTATAGAAGTTATAGAAGGATAAGGATATTATTTTATATTAAAAAGGCTTTGTTCTCTCCGGTTAATAGTCACTCTTTTTTTTATACCCTACACCCGAAGGGAGTAGGACATATTCTCTTTGTTCTTCCGTTTGTAACGCAGAGAAGGAGATGAGATAGATATAGAAAAGTATATATATTCTTGCTCAGCGTCACCTCCTAAATCGATTTAGCCCTGTCCGTCCGTCTGTCTGCCTGTCTGTTGAAATCACGATTACGGGAGAACGAAAAGAGAACGCAATGAAATTTGGCACAAATATTCTTTGTTATGTAGGGCAGTTTGGGATTGAAAATGGGCGAGATCAGTTAACAACCACGCCTACGTTCCATAAGGAATGTAAAGGCACATCGTTAAAAAAATATTATAATGTGAATATCTCATAAACCGTGTGAGATATTAAGGCATAATTTTATTCCGGAACATATAGCGCCATCACTAAAGTGTTTGCAACAAATGGGCGTACCACGCCCACTCATAACAAAGTTGGCAATATCTCATGAACTGGATAAGATATTGAGATGTTATTTTATCACGATGTATATGGAAACATTAAAAATAAGATTGAAATCTCGCGTGCCACGCCCAATCATAAAAAAGTTGTCAATATCTCGTAAACGATATAAGATATTAACACGTAATTTTATCGCGAGATAACTACAGGCATTACGAACTTGTATACAAATGGGCGTGGTCCGCCCACTTATAGAAAAGTTGTCAATATCCTATAAACGGTTAAAAATATTAATACGTGATTCTATCCAGCAGTATCTAGAGACTTTACAAGAATATTTGCCCAAAATGGGCGTTGTCCGCCTACATACACAAAAGTTGTTAAGTGGCGAAATTATTTTTTCAGTTTTTTCTTTTATTTTATTAATTTTTTCAGTTACTTGGGTGTAGGGTATTTAGATTTCGGCCAGGCCGAAGACAACACTTTTACTTGTTTCTCATTAGTAGGAATATGCGGTTTCTGGACCAATAGCCTGGACCTCCTGTGTATTTCGGAGGAGTCTCCTCCTAAGGAGCGCTGTGTGTGTGGAGCGAGACAGTGGGCGTAGTGTATGTAAGAGTGAGCAAGAGTATTGAAGGCTTGAAGCTGGCGGCTGGCGGAAGAACGGACAGACAGACGGCTGGGCGGACAGACAGACGGACGGACAGACGGACGAATAGACAGACGGACGGACAGACAGACGATCAGTCGGTCGATCGGACCGACGGTCGGTAGGCGTGATGGTGAGGAAGCAGGGAGAGGGAGTGGAAGTACGTGCGTTATGGTATGTGAGTACTAGGAGATCATAAGTAGCAAGAGTGAGTGTCAGCGTATGACTTTTGTTTCGTTTGTTTTGTTTATTAGAGAGGCGAACTGTGGCTTGTGTCTCACATAGGGTTGGTGAGTGGAGTTATTTTTTAGGAAATTTAGGAAGTATGCTGTTGTAGTTTTAATATTTGTATGTAGGATACAGAGCTGTGGGAATGTGTGCTCGCGAGTGGCAGCTTGCTAAGCAGAGGCTGTGTAACGGGCGACTTAGGAGTGGCGTGATTTTGCCACCGAAATAGTACCGCAAATTGACTTTGTAGCTCGCCGTAATAATTCTCTTCCCTACAGAATTGTACTTCACTGAATAGTCGCAACAAATTTTCGCGACATTATTCGCATTTTTTTTGCATATGTTTTCGCATTACGCCTTGAATAGCGGTATTTTGCCGATGAGCAGTGAGGAGTTGCGATGCCCTTGAAATTGAGAGTGAGAACAAAATTGGAATGAAGTGAAGTAGCTATTTGAAAAGAGTCAGTCGAGATTTGCCTAGGAAACAAACAGGTTGAGGGATGACCAACAAAACTTTCTTGTGCATGGATCCAATATAAAATTTTCAAAAAAAAAAAAAACTATAAGAGAAAAAGTGTTCATCGTGTTAAAAGGTTTTGTTTAAAATTAAAAATAAACAAAATTCGTTAAAATTAAAATTCGTTTAAAATTAAAAATAAACAAAAATCGATTGGAAAAAAGGGCAAATTAAAGAAATTCATCGTTGAAAATGAAAGAAATAAATTCATTCATCACAATATTTTAAAGTAAAAATTGACATAAGTTCAAGAATTGACATAAGTTTGTTATAAAATTATGTTTGTTATCAATGCATCAAAAATTGAATCGTTAAAATAGAAGAAAACGAAAGTTCATTGTTTAAAAGATTTTTAAAGGCAAATTAAAAGAAAATTAATCGTTGACATAAAGCCATAAAAAAAAAAAAAAAAAAAAAAAAAACCTAACGAAACAAAAGAAGTAAAACATCAAAGGGAAGATGAAGAATAAACTGAAATCCGGAAAAGAAGACGACGAGGCCGTTCCACCTAGCAGACAATAAATATTTAGTACAGCTATGTATAAGACTAAATTTTCTACTTGTGTATCTTATATATATATTAGAATATATACTATGTATACATATTGTTTAGATACCTTACCATACAAATTACATTTAAATACTTGCTTACATACCTTACTTAAGAATTATACTTAATACTTAATATAATTACATACTATATATATACATACTATATATATATACATATACTTACGAACAATTATCTTAACAACTAAATAACGTAACGAGAAAAGAGAAAAAACAAAAAAATCCCATTAATACTTGTACTTATCTCTAAGAAACGTAATTACCGAAAAAATAATAATGTAACCGACCTTTATGAGAAATTGAAATCACTATTTGCGATTATGTAAAATAACACTTGTTATTAAATCAATAGAAATCATGAAATTTGGGTTGTGTAAAACTTTGTTACTTTAATTTTGTTCAATTTAGACGATGAATTTTGAAAAGTTTTTTTCCAATTAATAAATACCATATGGAAACGATGAATTAAGTCTACGCTTTTTAATTTGATCGGTTGAGTACACGATGGCCTATGTAGGGACTTCGGTGACATAGTCTAGGAGCCGGAAGTCAAGGATGGGAGGGCAGGATAGGATCAGTACACCCAGATCCTATACACACATGGATGCATAACCATAGTCCTGGAATTAGTCTCAGAGTTTTGTGGGCTTAGTTCAATAGCCATTTCTTTTTTTTCTCATTTGGCACGTAACAGTAAATTTTATATGTAATCGATTTCTTGGTGAGCAAGCAAACAACCCCTCCCCAATGCCGACGAGCCGCAGCCTGTTGCCAGTACGTGCCCCCAGCTTAGCTACACCATGACCCCAACATCAGTGAAGGTAATACTTACTTCAGTGGGAATCACCCAATTACACATTACATAAAATGGCGCCCAACGTGGGGCAAACATTGGTAGTATTTGTATCCCGGTCAACTGTGACTCTTACGTTAGTGTATACCAGTGGGTTAAGCATACTCGTGTTTGTCTCGAAACACTGGCTGGCAAAAGTGTTCATTTGTTTTAGTTAGTCTCTGTCCATGTTACTCTGTCCGGAATTGCAGAATTCTCTCATCACCACGGATTTTCTGACCGATAGTTGTGCTAGGAAGAGGTCTCACTAAACAAAAAATTCATTAGTTCTAATTCAATTATTCTAATTTGTTTTGAAAAAAAAAAAAAAAAGAAAAAATATAAGTTTATGTACCTATCAGGGAGCTTTCAATTACTGGAATTATGAAGCCTGGATTCAAACAAAACTAGAATCTTCGTCCGTATAGTATCGTTACTTGATATGAGTACTTGATGAAAAGGAAAATCTTTAATTCAAAACAAAGATAATTTTGTTCTAAAATAAAAATGCATCTATGTGTCCCATCGTGTACAATAAAACAAATTACCAGATCAAATTAAAATGATATATCTATACAATACCGCACAACAATACAAAAAAAAAAAAAAAGAAAAAAAAATTATATTTCATAAACGTATTAAAATCAAAACAAAATTAAGAAAATGTCAGTAAGACATAGCAACGAAAATTTATCTAGATTGGACAGGGTGGAAGTAGATGAGTGTTCATTGTGTCATAATTTGATGACAGAAAAGGAAGAATTACTTATAACAGAATGTAAACATAAATTCCAT
The DNA here is from genome assembly GCA_922984085.1 of Sicus ferrugineus. Classification (NCBI taxonomy): domain Eukaryota; kingdom Metazoa; phylum Arthropoda; class Insecta; order Diptera; family Conopidae; genus Sicus; species Sicus ferrugineus. Next base: position 328,574 of record OV277351.1, on the reverse strand, counting down.
AAATCATGCCTGCTTAAGTTCCTTCAATCTAGTCAGACTTGTCCCCAGTGCCATGAAAAATGCACATCAGTTTTAAATTACCTCGATGAATCGGAGATTGCCTCCTCATTAACGCTAACACAAGGGGCTTACTCAAAGAAAATTAACTCAAATCAGTCGAGCAATTATAATTTACGTTCAAGGACGAAGGATACACAATCTTCAGGGGATTTTCCAGTAGAAGCTTGTAGGCAGAATAAAACTTCTATTATTCCTCAGCAGAATAATCAGGATAAGGTTGAGGAAATCTCTTCGGCTTCTCATATGAGTGACCAGATATCAAATATAATTGAACAAAAGTTCCGATCCGAGATTTCGAAAATAGAAGATTTACTTAGTTCGTTAACTAGTTTAAATAGTTTAAACACCGATCGCGTCAGAGAGCCTGATTGGCCACGTGAATCGTTTCTCCCAAGGCAGTCCGCGATCCCTCGAATAACAGAACCTTCGGTTAGACACGTAAATGCTTCGGTACTCGTTACCAATAATAGCAAAGTTGCACACCTCATTCAAAGCTGGAACATATCTTTTAGTGGGATTCATAGTAAGATACCTGTAGATAAATTCATTTACATGGTGGAATCATTAACTCGAGGTAGTTTAGGCGGAGACTTTGGATCTTTGTGTGAACACATTCATATTTTATTTCGCGAAAAGGCAGCAGACTGGTTTTGGCGTTACAGGCGCAGTGTGCATAGGGTCGAATGGAGTCACCTATGCCTTGCTCTTCGATCCTATTTCCAAGACCATTTATCGGATGCCGATGTAATTGAAATTATAAGAGATAGGAAGCAGAAAGAGGGAGAAAGCTTTGATGAATTTTACAATGATATTTTACGACTTACAGATAGGCTTCGAGTTACCATTGATGAAGCTCAGTTAATTGAAATATTAAGACGAAATATAAGATCAAACTTGAGAACAGAGCTGTTTTACTTAGAAATACGATCGGTTGCACATCTGCGGCAATTGATATTGCGCAGAGAAGCGTTATTTGATGATTCAAAAAGAGATAGTTTCCGCTCAGGTCGCCGTCAAGTTCATGAAATTAGTTCAGATCATAAACTGTCAGAAACTGAGCTCGAAATTTGTGCAATTGATATGAAAGAAAAGGTTAGATCCAATCATACCTTGATTTGTTGGAATTGCCGGCAAGAAGGGCATCGTTATACTGACTGCCTAGAACAGAGATCAGTATTTTGCTATGGTTGTGGTGTACGTAATGTTTACAAACCAAATTGTACGACTTGTCGAGAGCCGGGAAACTTACGAACGAGCGAGGGCAACAACAACCGCAATCGCTCCAAAGAGAATGCGTAGATTTTAAATCGCAATCAACTCAAACCATTTCCATTCTAACGAATGAATATTTTCCTTTTAAAAATAGTCAGATAGTTTCTTTCCCTAGAAAACCTTATCATCAGCGCGTAATTGAATATCAAAAAGCCCGTAATAAAATATTTTGCGATAGCTTGTTAATTGGTGAGGAGAGACTGAAAATAAATAAAATCGTAAATAAAACCAAGCGAGCTACTTTACGATTACGAAAATTTTGGGGAAAAGTCAAACAGAATCGTGTGAAGTTTTCCACAACTATTTCAGCTTTCAATTCAGATAAAGGAGACATAAGGCCCTATGTAAATATAGAAGTATTAGGAGAAACGTATCTCGGTCTTTTGGATTCTGGTGCCTCGATTTCGTGTTTTAGTGGCGACACAGCCAAAAGATTTCTTAATTGGGAAACCTTCAAGAGTTGCAACGAGTCGGTAACCACTGCTGGTGGAGCTAAATATAAGATTATTGGTCGATTTAAGTCATTGGTAAAATTTAAAAATATAGAAAAAGAGCTTGAGTTTTTTATAATTCCAGAGCTTACTCAAAATCTCTATTTAGGTATGGACTTTTTCTTAAGTTTTGGCCTCTTTGACAAATTGTTAAGTTCGCTTAATTCGGATTCATTATCAATACCCAATTATGACCAAATGCACTGTTTTAATGAAAAGCAAAGGCAGTTGCTTCAGACTGTAATTGACTTATTCCCATCATTTGAGAAAGAAGGTTTGGGAAAAACCGATTTAATTAGACATACCATCGAAATAGAACCACATGCAAGACCCATAAAACAGCGGTATTTTTCTGTTTCGCCAGCAGTCGAAAGAAAAATTCATACAGAAATTGATCGGATGCTAGACTTAGAAGTGATTGAAAAGGCACCTCCAAACTGCCCTTGGTCAAGCCCAGTAACGATAGTCGATAAACCAGGAAAAATAAGGCTATGCTTAGATTCGCGGAAATTAAATAAGGTTACGGTAAAAGACGCTTATCCACTCCCAAAAATAAACGGAATTTTAAGCCGATTGCCAAAGGCGGAATATATCACATCGCTTGATTTGAAACACGCCTTTTGGCAAATCGAGCTTGATGAAGAGTCACGCGATAAAACAGCCTTCACTGTGCCAAACCGACCATTATACAGATTTAAGGTTATGCCATTTGGTTTGACTAACGCTCCAATGACGATGAGCCGATTGATGGACTTAATAATACCTAACGAATTACAAAACAAAGTATTCGTATACTTGGACGATCTTGTAATAGTGTCGGATAGCTTTGAATCTCATATGAATTGCTTAACAAAAGTTGCTAACTTATTACGAGATGCTGGTCTTACGGTAAATATCTCTAAATGCAAATTTGGCATGAAAGAAGTGAGGTACTTAGGATTTATAATAGGTAACGGGGTTCTGAAACCGGACCCAGAAAAGGTGTCTGCTATACGAAATTTGAAACCACCTCGTACCGTTCGTGAATTGCGAGGATTTCTCGGTTTAGCCGGTTGGTACCGAAGATTCATCAATAATTTTGCTTCATTATCGTCACCTCTAACGGATCTCACTTCGAAAACAAAAAAATTCGTATGGTCGCCTGAAGCAAATAGAGCTTTTGAAGAAATAAAATTAAAACTAACTTCTGCTCCAGTCTTAATAACTCCTGATTTTTCAAAACCCTTTATAGTGCAATGCGATGCATCGATAGTAGGTGTAGGCGGAGTGTTAGCACAAGAAGATCCCGAGGGAGTCGAAAGGCCTATTGCGTATTATTCCCATAAATTAAATCGAGCACAGAGAAATTATTCAATAACCGAACTAGAGTGTCTCGCGGCGTTGTTAAGCATTCAAAAATTTCGCGAATATATTGAGGGACATCCGTTTGTTGTAATTACAGATCACGCGAGTTTACAATGGCTCATGAGACAAAAAGACTTAAATGGACGTTTGGCCCGATGGTCCCTTAAGCTGCAGGGATTTGATTTTCTGATTAAGCACCGGAAAGGTTCGCAAAATGTAGTCCCAGATTTTTTGTCCAGATATAATATTGAAGAGATAAATTCTTCGGAAATAATACCCGAAATTGACTTATCTTCTGCTCACTTTGAATCTTTTGAATATGTAGAAATCCGCAATAAAATTTTGGCAAACGAAAATCGTTTTCCGGACCTAAAAGTCGCCGACAAATTTATTTATAAAAGAACCGAAATATCGGATGACAACTCATCTACAGATGAATCGATTTGGAAATTGTGGGTTCCCCAACAACTTTCCGAGGACGTAATTAAGAGAGTTCATTGTTCCCCTACTACTTCCCATGGTGGTATTGGTAAGACACTAGAAAAGCTTCGACGCTATTTCTTTTGGCCAAAAATGGTGTCTCAAGTGAGAGCTGTGATTTCAAATTGCGACGTGTGCAGGGAAAGTAAAGCACCAAATATTACTCTCAGACCACCAATGGGTCAACAGCAAAAATCTGAAAGGCCGTTCCAAAAATTGTTTATAGATTTATTAGGTCCATATCCACGATCCCAAAAGGGGAATATAGGAATTTTAATAGTGTTAGACCATTTTTCGAAGTTTGTATTTCTGAAGCCTTTACGCAAATTCTCTTCCTCGAGCATTTGTGATTACGTCGAGGAAAATGTCTTCATGCTGTGTGGAGTCCCAGAAGTGATCATTTCAGATAATGGGTCCCAATTTAAGTCAGCTACATTCAATTCATTTTTAAATAAATATGGGGTTACTCACACATATACTGCCATTTACTCTCCGCAGTCAAATGCCTCAGAGAGAGTTAATCGATCTATTATTGCAGCAATTCGATCATATTTAGATACCGACCAAAGATATTGGGATAAAAATCTGGCACAGATAGCAGCAGCCTTACGGAGTTCACATCATCAGTCATTGGGGTTTTCACCCTATGTAGTTCTATTTGGACAGCAGATGATCACTCATGCCGGTACATATGGTTTGTTACGGAAGCTAAATCTCCTGAGCGAAGGAACAACAGATTTAATACCTGGCGACCAAATACAGTTGATCAGAGAAAAAGTAAAAGAAAACTTAAAGACTGCCTACGAAACAAATAAACAGAGATACAATCTTAAATCCCGAGAAATTAGATTTTTACCTGGACAAGAGGTTTTCCGTCGAAATTTTTCGCAAAGTGACAAGGCGAAAGGATATAACGCGAAATTGGCTAAGAAATTTTTAAAATCTAGAATCGTCAAAAAGGTAGGAAATTGCTATTATGAGTTAGAGGACTTAAAGGGGCGTTTAGTAGGAGTTTTCCACGTTAAAGATATTCGTCGTTAATTTTATTTTTCTAATTCCCCTTTTTCCAGTTGATTCTTTGTTGAAGAGTCAACTGCAGAATCAACTAGTTTGTAACGGGCGACTTAGGAGTGGCGTGATTTTGCCACCGAAATAGTACCGCAAATTGACTTTGTAGCTCGCCGTAATAATTCTCTTCCCTACAGAATTGTACTTCACTGAATAGTCGCAACAAATTTTCGCGACATTATTCGCATTTTTTTTGCATATGTTTTCGCATTACGCCTTGAATAGCGGTATTTTGCCGATGAGCAGTGAGGAGTTGCGATGCCCTTGAAATTGAGAGTGAGAACAAAATTGGAATGAAGTGAAGTAGCTATTTGAAAAGAGTCAGTCGAGATTTGCCTAGGAAACAAACAGGTTGAGGGATGACCAACAAAACTTTCTTGTGCATGGATCCAATATAAAATTTTCAAAAAAAAAAAAAACTATAAGAGAAAAAGTGTTCATCGTGTTAAAAGGTTTTGTTTAAAATTAAAAATAAACAAAATTCGTTAAAATTAAAATTCGTTTAAAATTAAAAATAAACAAAAATCGATTGGAAAAAAGGGCAAATTAAAGAAATTCATCGTTGAAAATGAAAGAAATAAATTCATTCATCACAATATTTTAAAGTAAAAATTGACATAAGTTCAAGAATTGACATAAGTTTGTTATAAAATTATGTTTGTTATCAATGCATCAAAAATTGAATCGTTAAAATAGAAGAAAACGAAAGTTCATTGTTTAAAAGATTTTTAAAGGCAAATTAAAAGAAAATTAATCGTTGACATAAAGCCATAAAAAAAAAAAAAAAAAAAAAAAAAAAACCTAACGAAACAAAAGAAGTAAAACATCAAAGGGAAGATGAAGAATAAACTGAAATCCGGAAAAGAAGACGACGAGGCCGTTCCACCTAGCAGACAATAAATATTTAGTACAGCTATGTATAAGACTAAATTTTCTACTTGTGTATCTTATATATATATTAGAATATATACTATGTATACATATTGTTTAGATACCTTACCATACAAATTACATTTAAATACTTGCTTACATACCTTACTTAAGAATTATACTTAATACTTAATATAATTACATACTATATATATACATACTATATATATATACATATACTTACGAACAATTATCTTAACAACTAAATAACGTAACGAGAAAAGAGAAAAAACAAAAAAATCCCATTAATACTTGTACTTATCTCTAAGAAACGTAATTACCGAAAAAATAATAATGTAACCGACCTTTATGAGAAATTGAAATCACTATTTGCGATTATGTAAAATAACACTTGTTATTAAATCAATAGAAATCATGAAATTTGGGTTGTGTAAAACTTTGTTACTTTAATTTTGTTCAATTTAGACGATGAATTTTGAAAAGTTTTTTTCCAATTAATAAATACCATATGGAAACGATGAATTAAGTCTACGCTTTTTAATTTGATCGGTTGAGTACACGATGGCCTATGTAGGGACTTCGGTGACATAGTCTAGGAGCCGGAAGTCAAGGATGGGAGGGCAGGATAGGATCAGTACACCCAGATCCTATACACACATGGATGCATAACCATAGTCCTGGAATTAGTCTCAGAGTTTTGTGGGCTTAGTTCAATAGCCATTTCTTTTTTTTCTCATTTGGCACGTAACAGTAAATTTTATATGTAATCGATTTCTTGGTGAGCAAGCAAACAACCCCTCCCCAATGCCGACGAGCCGCAGCCTGTTGCCAGTACGTGCCCCCAGCTTAGCTACACCATGACCCCAACATCAGTGAAGGTAATACTTACTTCAGTGGGAATCACCCAATTACACATTACAGCTGCCTAAGCAGAGGTTGTGTAGTAGTTTTTGTTATTTATTTAATTGCTTCGCTTTTGAGACGCCGACTTAGAAGAGTAGTGAAATTTAATGTAAACATAAAGTGAACGGATCGAACTGCAGAGGTAGTGGCGTTGTTCTCGTTTTATTTAATTGCTTGAGATCGAACTATAGTTTGATTAGAATTTTGATGGAATTGAATTGTATTTAATGTTTTAATAGCACTTTAATGAAGGCATTGAGGAGACAACTTTTTTATTTTGTTGTTGCTCTTGTTGTTGGTGTTGTTTTGACATCGTAACTTTTTGATATCATTAATTTCTGAATATAACGCTAAATATTATATTACACAATTATGTATACATACTATACTGTAAGCGCATAAAGTACTTATTGTTTGCTGTGTGTGTGTGTTTTTAAGGAATTCACAGATATTAGTATGAGTCATCAATTTTCCGAAATTTATTTTGCAGAGACGCGTTTTGTAAACTATTATATTATTGTTGTTGAAAATTTAAGAGAGGTGAATCGCTATGGCAGAGGAGTATAAAAGGAGCAACAAGTTATTACATAACTTCATTTATCGTTTGATTCTAGAAGACATTAAGCCGTGTGAGCTCCAAATAACTTTTGAGAAAATACTCATATATTTTGTACAGTTTAAAATTATTAAATAAATTATAATTATATTTGTAACTAAAAATAGTAAATAAAAAAATTATTTACTATTATTCAAATCGGATAAAACGCATTAGTTTGCAAAACAAAAACCCAGAGCATTCACAAAGAGTGCATTAAAGTGTAAACTAAAATTTAAAGTTTTTATAAAGAACGCTAGAATTTTTAAGAAGACTGAATCTAATCTAATTCAATATTATTATTATTATCATCATAATCAACAACAACGACATCTTCAGTTAAATCTTTTCAAAAAATGGAAGGATTCATTTTCAGTGAGTGTGGTGTTCGTTTCACCAAAAATCGCAACCTTAAACGCCATGTTTTAAACAAACATGCTGAAAAACAAGCATTCGATTGCAATGAATGCAACATTAAATTTACCCGACGCGATAACCTCAAAAAACATGTAAATTTATTTCATCCACAACTAAGCTGTGCTCACCACTAAAACGTATTCATAATGAAATCTTTTCAATTTGTTCCGATTGTAATGAGAACGTTTCGAAGAAATCCTGAAATGATCACATTAGGACCAATAAACATAAAAAAAATGCTGGCATCCCGATTAACGAGCACTTTAAAACAATAAAGTCAGCCTTCAATGAAAGGATTGAAACGCTTATGCTCGAAAACGTGAACAAGGGTTTGCTCATTCCAGAAACGTTTTTTTACAGTAAACAGGGACATCATTATAAAAGCCTTGGAAGATTTACTCGAAAAGCACTTGGGCTTTAAATTCAATTTAGAGATATTTTGTGAGTATGTGAAGATGAGTATTGAAGAAAATATGGTTGTGGATGTAAAATCGTTCCAAACCAAAATGACTTTAATACAGACAAGAGAAGATATCGAAAGCAGCTACACTAATATAATTTATCAGATTTGCAAGAAAATGTCTGAGTTTCAGGAAAGGGACAGTCGCTAGTCTCTCGTAAGGATATGTCACGTGGAGTTCAATATTAATCAATATCAGCCAATGAGGGAAACGCTATAAGAAAATATTGTTATTTATTAAATTCAATTTATAAACAAAATAATAAACTAAAATATAAACATATATTAAGCAAAAGAACTGTTAGATTTAAGAAATTGTATGAATAAATTTGAATATAAAAACACCATAAAACAGTCGATTACCTACATTTTCATATTAAGTCAGTACTTGACTTTGAACTGTTAGCACTGAATAACTAATCTGCTCTGATAACTGACTTTTTGAAATACATGGACACCGACTCTTTTATACATAGCATACAAATCGACGACTATTAAAAAAGTATTCTTGATGATATCGATTTAAAATTCGATACCTCAGAATATTCACCAGTCGATCCGATTGATGAAGTACGTCGATCCCTTTAGTGATTACACGTCTTCGTTTAAAATTGTTTGAGCTTAAGTGTGAAGCTCCTCTACCAAACCCCGCTTTTTACTCATTTTGGCATTTCTTGTAGAAATTTCTACTAGAAGAAAAACTTCGTTACCGCGGTATATCCATCAATAGGTGTGCCAACATTCTTTAAACGCTTCCAGCGGAGATTTAAGTTTATCATTATCTAGACTGAAACCCAACACTTTTCAAATATTTCTCTTTATTTTATTATTTGATGTTTTATGTGCGGAATAATGACTGAACTTATCGACACATATTTTCAATTATGTTTACAACTACACCAACATCATAAAGGGACTATTCAGTAGTAAGTCTTTATTGACGTCTACACCACTTCACCATAGAAAAGGAACGGGTGTGATGAGTTTACACCCTCAAACACATAATTATATTTGTTTAGATCTCAAGTTAGTAGTAGGGATATGCGGGTTCTAATCCACAACAACAGGCAAAAGCATAAATGCTAATTTGAAAAATGAGGATTAATCCTCACAACAACAACAGGAAAAAGCATACATCCTAACAATAACAACAACAACAACAACAACAACAACAACAACAACAACAACAACAACAACAACAACCTCACAGAGTGGCCAGATCGAGGATTTAAAAAAATTTTTTTTTTTTTTTTAATGGCAGATAGAACCAAGCTCAGGGGATGCCTCCTATCCATGCAAAGCATTCGTTGGTTTAGAAGGGTAAAGGTTAGTGGGAAGGGGAAAAGTGGGAGTAGTGTCGATTTACACCTCTTTTAAAAGCATCGACGTTATAAGTGGGTGGGAAAACATGCGCAGGGAGACTATTCCACAATTTAACTGCGCGACCGAAAAACGAATTATCGCGGTAGTGGGTAGTGCGATGGAACGGGATCGAGACGTAAAAGGGGTGCACCGCTCTGGAAAGCCGAGTAGATCTGTTGAATACCTGAACCGAAGGGATCAGGCTGGCTACTTCAGAGGAACAGCTACCATTAAAGTAACGGTAAAATAAGGTTACACACCCCACATCCCGACGACATCCCAAGGTTTCAATAGAGCTGGATACCCTACTGTCCCCTATAAGTTTTATCGCACGACCTTGTATACGGTCCAGAAGCTAAAGATATGCTTTCGAAGCTCCAGACCAAATATGCGAGTTGTACTCCATTTTCGGCCGGATATAAGTGGTGTAGATACAACGAAGATCGGTTGAAGTGAAGTATTTCTTGCACCGCTTTAAAAAGCCTAAGCACTTGGCTGCTTCTTTCGACACATCAAAAATGTGATCGTTCCAACGAAGATCGCATTGTATTGACATGCCCAGAACATCAAGAGCCTCCGACTCATTAATATCCACACCACCCACATTTAAAGGTGGAAAGTTGTCGCCGTCAGACGCTTGTGGGTCAACAAACAGCATTGGGTTTTCCGCGCATTAAAATCGACCCGATTCGCTTGACCCCACTCCTGGATTTTGTTGAGGTCAGATTGGAATGTGTCATTCATAATTCTGCGTTTTCTATTGATCTCCAGAATAGAAGGACGCCTGGAGAATGAATATGAATGACAAATGCTGCTGTCATCAGCAAACGAGTAGACGGGGTTTGATGTCAATGACAGAAGGTCATTGATAAAAATGAGAAAAAGTGTTGGAGACAGGACCGAACCCTGCGGAACTCCAGCATTTATGGAGTTCCGCAGCTTCTTCGGAAGCAAAGCCGTCTATCACAACCCGAATAGAACGGCCGCTGAGGAAACTCGATATCCATCGAGTGAATGTATCACCGACACCATAAGCAGCCAGTTTAGACACAAGTGCTTTATGCCACACTCGGTCAAATGCCTTGGAGATATCCAAAGCAACAACCTTACTCTCACCGAATTGGTGAACAGAACTGTTCCACCGCTCAGTGAGGAGCGCCATCAAATCGCCTGTGGAGCGGTGAGCACGGAAACCGTACTGGCGATCGCTGACCAATTGGTTGCTCTCCAGATACCTCATCAGGTTAAAATTTATAACGCTCTCCATAACTTTGGAGAGCATTGAACAGATTGCTATGGGCCGGTAAATGGCAGGATTCGTAGCCTCACCTTTTTTGGGAACTGGCTGCACATTGGCAATCTTCCAGGAAGTAGGAAATTTTTAAAAAGAAAATTTCTTTACATTTTAAAAAAAAATTTCTTTTTAATTTTTTGTTTTAAATCTTTTTTTTAATTTTTTAAAATTTTTGAAAAAATTTTTTTTTTAAATTTTTTAATTTTTTTTTACTTTTTTCCCCCCGTTGGATTTTTTTTCCCGTGGGATATTTTCCCCTGGGATTTCTTTGAGAATTTTTTTAGGGTGGCAACCCTGGTGGTCGAGTCAGGTGGCAGACGGACAGACGGCTAACGGACAGACGGCTAACGGACTGGCGGCTGACGGTCGCGGTGGCAGCATGCTAAGCAGAGGCTGCCTAAGCAGAAGTAGTGTTGTAGTTGTTGTTTATTTCTGCTGCGTTTTTGAGACGTTGCCCCAGAAGTGTAGTAAAACTTAATGTAAACATTGAGGGAGCGGTTCAAGCTGTGGCTCGCATCCACGGTCTGAAGCGCGGAGTTGTTATTTTAAGAAATATGAAACTCGCCTTATTGTTCTTGTTGTTGTTGTTTTTATTTAATTGCTTGCTTTCGAATTGTGCCTTGACTCGAATTTGTCATTAATTAAATTAATGTAAACATTTTCGAAGAATGAAGAATGAAGAAATTACGCGGAACTGAACCGAACATGATCGAACACAGAGACGGATCTCTTCGTCATCTCAATTTCAGTTTTGGTGATATGTTCTTTTTTTCTTTTTTTTCTTATAAGGGTTTCAGCTGGAGTATGAAAATGAATGTGCACTCATAAATTTTTACATCTTATTGTTTTCTTAATTCTTGCAATTAGCTTAATTGGAAAATACGGTATACAACCGTTCACTTTATAAAATCATGTAGTAGAACAAATATTATAGAAGTCAGTCAACAATCAACTATTAACTAAATAAAATGAATCACGTAAACATGACAACCTTTTTAACTCGAGTTCATGAGTTTTTAGTAACTCACAGGGAAAATATACTGGAGGAGCATTTTGATTGCATTTTAACAGGCTATACAAAACTAACCAAATACAAAGATGCCTTTGCGATTGTCTCCAAATATGGATGTCATTATACTACATGTTGCTGGTCTTCTAGTGAAACTGTGGATGGACCAGACACGACATATTTAACGACATATTTATATAATTATTTTATTTATTTATTTTCTTAATAAAATCTTTTTGACAATTTGTGAAATATGTTTCGAGTAGTGGTTGCGATTGAGGAAAGTCGACCTGAACCTCCAAGCGAAAATTTTCTTCATCTTCTTCCAACATTTTTATTACATAATAGTTGTAATTGCTGAATTCTGCTATGGTCGCATCACATATATCGTTATATATATCGAGTAATAAATTATTCCTATTAAAAGGTTTAATAAAAAGTATATATATATATATATATATATATATATATATATATATATACATATATATATACATACATATATATATATATATATATATATATATATATATATATATATATATATATATATATATATATATATATATATATATATATATATATATATATATATATATATACATATATATATACATACATATATATATATATATATATATATATATATATATATATATATATATATATATATATATATATATATATATATATATATATATATATATATATATATATATATATATATATATATATATATATATATATATATATATATATATATATATATATATATATATATATATATATATATATATATATATATATATATATATATATATATATATATATATATATATATATATATATATATATATATATATATATATATATATATATATATATATATATATATATATATATATATATATATATATATATATATATATATATATATATATATATATATATATATATATATATATATATATACTTTTTATTAAACCTTTTAATAGGAATAATTTATTACTCGATATATATAACGATATATGTGATGCGACCATAGCATATATATATATATATATATATATGTATATATATACTTTTTATTAAACCTTTTAATAGGAATAATTTATTACTCGATATATATAACGATATATGTGATGCGACCATAGCAGAATTCAGCAATTACAACTATTATGTAATAAAAATGTTGGAAGAAGATGAAGAAAATTTTCGCTTGGAGGTTCAGGTCGACTTTCCTCAATCGCAACCACTACTCGAAACATATTTCACAAATTGTCAAAAAGATTTTAATAAGAAAATAAATAAATAAAATAATTATATAAATATGTCGGTTTTTTTTTATTTTTTTTATTTATTATTTAACATTTAAGAAATTTTAGGCATAGATGACCACAGTTATATGAATTATAGTCTTGATGATGAATGTAGTTGTAACGTACTCCATTTCCCAAATAATTTATTATTTCATGTGGTGGTTGCAAGTTTCCAAAGCTATCAAAATATTCTTTGCAGTTCTTATCTTTATAATATGCTACCCAATGAGTACCGGGGCCCTTTAATGTATCCAGATTAACGATTCCACATTCTTGTTGACGAGGTCGTTTCGGTAGACTGTCTCGCATAAAAATACCTCTGAAATGTGGTAGATTCTTTGCATGTTTCATCAAGTCGACGTCTGTGAGGGCTCCTTTGGGTAGATTCTTTAAAAGTTTTTTGGTTGTGGACTATAATATTCCTATGATGGAATAAATCTCTTTCAGAAAGTTTCCTCGATCAAGGATTTAGGAGTTTTATTCGACTGTAGGTTTTCTTTCAATTTGCATTATGATTACGTAATTTCTAAGTCCAACTCACTTCTTGGTTTCCTAAAGAGAAATTCTACAGAATTTTCGGATATATTTACATTAAAAACTATTTTTGTGAGCTTGGTAAGATCTCTCCTTGAATTTGGTTGTATCATTTGGAATCCCTCCTATGATTGTCATACTGCTAGATTAGAAAAAATACAAAAGCGTTTCACCAGATTCGCACTGAGACGATTTTACGGCCCAGAAAACATGCCAGCTTATGTTAAGCGTTGTCGTTGTTAGGGCTACATAGCTTAGCTCAAAGAAGAAATACCCTGGAGGTACTCTTCATAAAAGATATTATTCCAGCCAACCCTAATACACTGCAAGCTATCGTAGGATCCAGTAAACATGACATTTTCTTTAATAAAGATCGAAGCATTGGTTCGCTCTTTGGGTTCAGTAAAAGAATATTGGAAGCAGGAAAACTACATACATCGGACTTGCCTGTGAATATAACAAAGATCAATGCAATACACATTGAGTGTGACATAGTTACCGGTTCACATATTAATAACCATCGTCGCATACAATACATATGTTTGCACTGAGTGTCAGTCCTGGGTATAAAATAGATGAGATTCCGAAAAATGTTATCTATTTACCATTAAACACCAGACAGATAAGTTCGATTACAGTAAAAATTGTTGATCAAAGCGGTAACCTAATTAATTTTTGTGGAGAAACTATAATCCTCAGACTACATTTAAAACCACAAGAATAATGATTACCTATAATAAAAGCGCTTACATAGGTACACCTTCATTCACTTCTACCCTACCACTTGGACTAACAAAGGCACAGAAGCCGCAGGCAACACTTGACACTATACAAAGTTGTAACGAACCTTCTTGTCTCTTTCTAAGGCTTGGATTAGCTCGCCGGGATTCCAGGGTTCGATTACAAGACAAGATTATTTAGGTTCAATAACTTTATTCTCCTTACAAATAGCTTATTCTAATATTTGTGTTTAGTTTGTTTATACAATTGGTAGTTGTACTAGCAATACAATAATATAATATCGTTGGTACCTCAACGCGATTTCATATCTCACTGCGTTCGTGAGATCACTTATGTTCTGCTGGGTTGCTGATATCTCACTGCGTTTGTGAGATCTGATGTCTGAACTGACGGAAAGGTCTGCCGGCCACTGCGAGCATTCTCTGGTATATCTGATGAGTTTGCTTACACCAGCCACTGTACTAAAACTTCTCTGTTTCGATTATTGCGATCGAGCCACTGCGACTGTGTGCTTCTAGCGCTTTTAACTCATACAACAGGAGGGCGTTCGAGCCACTGCGACTGTGTAATTTCTGTTGTTCTACTTTCGAATTTTTATAACTTAAATATAGTTGGCTTGGCTTAGTACCTTGGCTTTTGGCTGGGTGTTTAAAGACGTTGTTTATTCGCACTGTGTTCGCCGTAATTTTCTGGGATGGCTGGCACTTGGCTCGATTTTTTGCCAATAATTTTGCACTTTATTACTTTATTCTGAACCAACTGAATTGAACTTCTCAACTGACTTGCACTGACTGAAATTTTACTTGCTGAAGCCGGGAAGACAGACTGAACCTTGCTGAACCGTGCGGAGCTTACTGAAACGAAATACGGACTGAACCCCGAGTTCTGTTTTGCAGTCAGTTTTATACTCGCTGGAGTCTTTTTCTAGAATGTTCGATTTTAACGGAGTGCGGTATTTCATACTCCGTTAAGCCGTTTTCGTGCAAAAAAGTATTTGTTTCAAATAACCACTTTCCCAAGGTTAAGAAGTTCTACGGTCAGTGAACTTCACTGCCGTCTTCTTACATACATTGTTTTTGCAGTATATAAGTTGCAAAAGTGGGTCACTTTAGATCAGCTGAGAGCTGATCTATGTACTCACTGCACTCTCTGTCTCGGGTTGTGTAGTGTACAAATCAGGTTATTAGTATTCAGCGCAATTTGATTGCTTGCTCTACTCGCTGGTATAACTTGCATATATGCCGCTCTGGCGCTCAGTTGGATTTGCATATAACATGCACACCACGTCACTTTTACTTTTCTCCGCATACTTTCTCCTGCCCGTCCGTGTGTGTCCAAATTTGACCTGGTACCGCACCCCATCCACGGTCCTTAATGTGTTGGAAGTGCGACCGCTGCGATGGGTGCGCAGCAATGTGTTCACCTCTGTCTGAATCTCCGAGGGAGCTCTCTCCAGGGCGATCTCCCTTGGAGTCGTGGGTGTCGAGACGGGCGTCTGGCACGCTTTCTCCACCCGGCGTCGCTCCTCCGTCTGCACGGCGTGTTCCGTGCTAGAGGGTACCTCTGTCTGGACGGCAGCATTGCGCTGTCCCAGCTCTCTTGTGACCAATGTTGTGCCGGCCCGGCCCAACATTTCCATGTGATCACTGGCGATCTCCTCTATCTGTTGGCCGCCTCGGGTGATCGTGGTCTCCACTCGGACGATCCTGCCACAATCGATAGATCCGCCCTGATCGGCGAAGTTGTAAAATCGTATGTGTGCGAATTTTTCTCGCTTATTTCTTTCCAAACCTTCACCTTGAAGCACCAGAGTGCTTGATGGAGCACCGGACACCTTCCTGCACTGACATGAGGTAACCTCTTTTTCCTTTGTACCATTAAACCTTCATTACAAATTTTTCCTTGTGATCCCGTCAACACCTCTTCTGTTGGACAATTTGTTTTCCTGGCACTGATGATTTCCACCTGCAAGTATGCAGCTCCCTACGCAGCAGCGACCACTGATGGTTGTGTATCTCCATGCCCTGCTCCATTTGGTGAGTGGAAAAAGAATGCTGCTGCTACTGTTGCTTAACATGGTGCTGCTGGCCAGCATCTGCCTGAGTCTGAACGAAGACAACGCGCTGTCAACGACGACGAGCATTGTAGCTGAATATATATATATATATATATATATATATATATATATATATATATATACTTTTTATTAAACCTTTTAATAGGAATAATTTATTACTCGATATATATAACGATATATGTGATGCGACCATAGCATATATATATATATATATATATGTATATATATACTTTTTATTAAACCTTTTAATAGGAATAATTTATTACTCGATATATATAACGATATATGTGATGCGACCATAGCAGAATTCAGCAATTACAACTATTATGTAATAAAAATGTTGGAAGAAGATGAAGAAAATTTTCGCTTGGAGGTTCAGGTCGACTTTCCTCAATCGCAACCACTACTCGAAACATATTTCACAAATTGTCAAAAAGATTTTAATAAGAAAATAAATAAATAAAATAATTATATAAATATGTCGGTTTTTTTTTATTTTTTTTATTTATTATTTAACATTTAAGAAATTTTAGGCATAGATGACCACAGTTATATGAATTATAGTCTTGATGATGAATGTAGTTGTAACGTACTCCATTTCCCAAATAATTTATTATTTCATGTGGTGGTTGCAAGTTTCCAAAGCTATCAAAATATTCTTTGCAGTTCTTATCTTTATAATATGCTACCCAATGAGTACCGGGGCCCTTTAATGTATCCAGATTAACGATTCCACATTCTTGTTGACGAGGTCGTTTCGGTAGACTGTCTCGCATAAAAATACCTCTGAAATGTGGTAGATTCTTTGCATGTTTCATCAAGTCGACGTCTGTGAGGGCTCCTTTGGGTAGATTCTTTAAAAGTTTTTTGGTTGTGGACTATAATATTCCTATGATGGAATAAATCTCTTTCAGAAAGTTTCCTCGATCAAGGATTTAGGAGTTTTATTCGACTGTAGGTTTTCTTTCAATTTGCATTATGATTACGTAATTTCTAAGTCCAACTCACTTCTTGGTTTCCTAAAGAGAAATTCTACAGAATTTTCGGATATATTTACATTAAAAACTATTTTTGTGAGCTTGGTAAGATCTCTCCTTGAATTTGGTTGTATCATTTGGAATCCCTCCTATGATTGTCATACTGCTAGATTAGAAAAAATACAAAAGCGTTTCACCAGATTCGCACTGAGACGATTTTACGGCCCAGAAAACATGCCAGCTTATGTTAAGCGTTGTCGTTGTTAGGGCTACATAGCTTAGCTCAAAGAAGAAATACCCTGGAGGTACTCTTCATAAAAGATATTATTCCAGCCAACCCTAATACACTGCAAGCTATCGTAGGATCCAGTAAACATGACATTTTCTTTAATAAAGATCGAAGCATTGGTTCGCTCTTTGGGTTCAGTAAAAGAATATTGGAAGCAGGAAAACTACATACATCGGACTTGCCTGTGAATATAACAAAGATCAATGCAATACACATTGAGTGTGACATAGTTACCGGTTCACATATTAATAACCATCGTCGCATACAATACATATGTTTGCACTGAGTGTCAGTCCTGGGTATAAAATAGATGAGATTCCGAAAAATGTTATCTATTTACCATTAAACACCAGACAGATAAGTTCGATTACAGTAAAAATTGTTGATCAAAGCGGTAACCTAATTAATTTTTGTGGAGAAACTATAATCCTCAGACTACATTTAAAACCACAAGAATAATGATTACCTATAATAAAAGCGCTTACATAGGTACACCTTCATTCACTTCTACCCTACCACTTGGACTAACAAAGGCACAGAAGCCGCAGGCAACACTTGACACTATACAAAGTTGTAACGAACCTTCTTGTCTCTTTCTAAGGCTTGGATTAGCTCGCCGGGATTCCAGGGTTCGATTACAAGACAAGATTATTTAGGTTCAATAACTTTATTCTCCTTACAAATAGCTTATTCTAATATTTGTGTTTAGTTTGTTTATACAATTGGTAGTTGTACTAGCAATACAATAATATAATATCGTTGGTACCTCAACGCGATTTCATATCTCACTGCGTTCGTGAGATCACTTATGTTCTGCTGGGTTGCTGATATCTCACTGCGTTTGTGAGATCTGATGTCTGAACTGACGGAAAGGTCTGCCGGCCACTGCGAGCATTCTCTGGTATATCTGATGAGTTTGCTTACACCAGCCACTGTACTAAAACTTCTCTGTTTCGATTATTGCGATCGAGCCACTGCGACTGTGTGCTTCTAGCGCTTTTAACTCATACAACAGGAGGGCGTTCGAGCCACTGCGACTGTGTAATTTCTGTTGTTCTACTTTCGAATTTTTATAACTTAAATATAGTTGGCTTGGCTTAGTACCTTGGCTTTTGGCTGGGTGTTTAAAGACGTTGTTTATTCGCACTGTGTTCGCCGTAATTTTCTGGGATGGCTGGCACTTGGCTCGATTTTTTGCCAATAATTTTGCACTTTATTACTTTATTCTGAACCAACTGAATTGAACTTCTCAACTGACTTGCACTGACTGAAATTTTACTTGCTGAAGCCGGGAAGACAGACTGAACCTTGCTGAACCGTGCGGAGCTTACTGAAACGAAATACGGACTGAACCCCGAGTTCTGTTTTGCAGTCAGTTTTATACTCGCTGGAGTCTTTTTCTAGAATGTTCGATTTTAACGGAGTGCGGTATTTCATACTCCGTTAAGCCGTTTTCGTGCAAAAAAGTATTTGTTTCAAATAACCACTTTCCCAAGGTTAAGAAGTTCTACGGTCAGTGAACTTCACTGCCGTCTTCTTACATACATTGTTTTTGCAGTATATAAGTTGCAAAAGTGGGTCACTTTAGATCAGCTGAGAGCTGATCTATGTACTCACTGCACTCTCTGTCTCGGGTTGTGTAGTGTACAAATCAGGTTATTAGTATTCAGCGCAATTTGATTGCTTGCTCTACTCGCTGGTATAACTTGCATATATGCCGCTCTGGCGCTCAGTTGGATTTGCATATAACATGCACACCACGTCACTTTTACTTTTCTCCGCATACTTTCTCCTGCCCGTCCGTGTGTGTCCAAATTTGACCTGGTACCGCACCCCATCCACGGTCCTTAATGTGTTGGAAGTGCGACCGCTGCGATGGGTGCGCAGCAATGTGTTCACCTCTGTCTGAATCTCCGAGGGAGCTCTCTCCAGGGCGATCTCCCTTGGAGTCGTGGGTGTCGAGACGGGCGTCTGGCACGCTTTCTCCACCCGGCGTCGCTCCTCCGTCTGCACGGCGTGTTCCGTGCTAGAGGGTACCTCTGTCTGGACGGCAGCATTGCGCTGTCCCAGCTCTCTTGTGACCAATGTTGTGCCGGCCCGGCCCAACATTTCCATGTGATCACTGGCGATCTCCTCTATCTGTTGGCCGCCTCGGGTGATCGTGGTCTCCACTCGGACGATCCTGCCACAATCGATAGATCCGCCCTGATCGGCGAAGTTGTAAAATCGTATGTGTGCGAATTTTTCTCGCTTATTTCTTTCCAAACCTTCACCTTGAAGCACCAGAGTGCTTGATGGAGCACCGGACACCTTCCTGCACTGACATGAGGTAACCTCTTTTTCCTTTGTACCATTAAACCTTCATTACAAATTTTTCCTTGTGATCCCGTCAACACCTCTTCTGTTGGACAATTTGTTTTCCTGGCACTGATGATTTCCACCTGCAAGTATGCAGCTCCCTACGCAGCAGCGACCACTGATGGTTGTGTATCTCCATGCCCTGCTCCATTTGGTGAGTGGAAAAAGAATGCTGCTGCTACTGTTGCTTAACATGGTGCTGCTGGCCAGCATCTGCCTGAGTCTGAACGAAGACAACGCGCTGTCAACGACGACGAGCATTGTAGCTGAAGACGTCACGAACGATCGTGAGAAGCTGGTGTTGCGAAGACATTGGCGGCGTTGTGAGACGAAGACTGAGATGTCTGTCCAAAACTTAAATGAAGTGCATACATGCCAGTACTTGTAGTCCTCATTTTGTGTACTGCTGCCGAAGTACTTGTTTCGTGTTTTGTGTTTCCTTAAATTTAATATTTCCGAATTACTATACTTGTTTCGTGTTTTGTGTTTCTTTAAATTCACTATTTTCAGACCAGCACTTTTTTTTTAAAGAATCCAAGAATTCGCGTGCAACCACGAAAAATCCACCCAACAGATGCAAAGCTGCAGGAAAAGTGAAAAAAAATCTTGAAAAACAATCCGGGGAAAGTGTTCAGCGATGCTTTGCTCGTGAAGAAGTTCTTTATTCGGAGTGTGGATCTGGATTCTGATTTGCTTGCCCCGTGAACCAGCACCGATTTGTTTCCCGGATCTACACTTCTACTGTTGTTTGTTTGAAGCATTTTAAGTTATAATAACCACTGTTTTTTTTCTCTTTTCTTTTTTAAACGCAAAAATTTTTGTTGTTGCTTCTGTTGTGAGCTTCTGTTGTGTGTACCTCGTTTGTTTTTTTTTCTTGTTACCATTTTTAATTGAGTGTTTCATTAAAGATATTTTACGTGTGTTGCTTAGATTCATTCAGGTTTGCTTAAAGGAAAACTCGATACAAATTTGGTTGTCCAAGTTTACGTGCGGTAGACCTTCTCGATTGAAAATTCTCGGCCTTCGAGACCCAACACCTTGTTGGGGCTGTTTTTCCCTTGTAGTTCGGCTTCTGTTTTGCTTCGCGAACTGGCAGCTGGGAGGGAAAATCCATGTGAAATAATGCCTTCCTTTCTTCCGGTGTGAAATCGCCGAATATTACGTGCTCGTGATCTTGCGAATATGCTCAAGTCGTTTGTTTCCCTTCCGACGGATGTGTAGCCTTCTGCTTCTTTTTTATGTCTGCGCCACGGGTGTCCACTTGTGGCCTGTTGTAATTCTGTCCCCGCGTTTGCGGATTCTGCGTGTGTTTTGTTTTTCGGTCGTCGTTGATTTCTTCGCTGGCTATGGCTATTCTTACTGAAGCCGGTTTTCCTTGCCTGTAATCAGGTTCTGGCTGACGCAGTTTCCTTCTGGCCCGCGTTTTCGCTTCCGGTTTGATTGACCGTCAGCGTCTGTGGTTTGCAGGCTTCCTGTACCCTGAACCAGACGTTCACTGCCAGAAACTCTCTCGGAAATATGGTCACTTTGCGCTGCCGTCTGTTGAGCCTTGAGCTCACTCACATGAGCCGTTCTTGGCCGAGTCTCCCCTTCCTTCTGTAAACGGACAATCACTGGTGACACGAATCCGATTACCTGGTACGGGCCGTCGAACTTCGGAGACAATTTCGCCGCGAAGCTGTCGATGGCTTTTGACAGCGGGTGCTGTCGCACGAGTACTGATTGCCCAATTTCTGGTTTCCACTGCCGTCGTCGCAAGTTATAGTGGTGCGCCTGATCCTGCGTTGCCTTTTCCAAATTTCTCACCACTAATTTGAAAACTTATTTTAGGTTTTTCCCTTTCTCTGCAAGTTGTATGGGTTCCTGACCGCTGCCTGGCGTTTGTTCGCCGTAGTAGGTTCCCGGAAGTCTTGGTTCTAGTCCTTATTAGATATGCTGGGCTGTATCCTGTGGTCTCGGATACGCTGCTATTGATGGCTAGCGTAATTTCTGGAAGCAGTTCGTCCCAGTTCCGATGCTTGTTGTCAGAAAGTTGTGCTATAATAGTTTTTATCGTCCTGTTGATTCGCTCCGTGGGATTCTCCTGTGGTGTGTATGGAGCAGTATACTGTTGCTTTACACCCATGTCCTGGAGGAAATGACGAAAACTGCGACTCGTAAACTGAGTCCCATTATCCGTTACTATAATCTTGGGTACTCCGCACCGGGCTAGAATGCGTTCTCGGAACGCTCGCTGCAAGTGTTCTGTTGAGGCTTTTCGTAAGGGTATCATTTCGGTCCATTTTGAAAATTTATCAAAGAATACTAGAAGAGTTGTATTTCCACGCGTAGAACGCGGTAGCGGACCCACAAAATCCGCACAGAGTATCGCCCAAGGTTCTTCTGCCAATTGAGTGAGCATTTTCCCTGCTGC
The DNA here is from genome assembly GCA_922984085.1 of Sicus ferrugineus. NCBI lineage: Eukaryota > Metazoa > Arthropoda > Insecta > Diptera > Conopidae > Sicus > Sicus ferrugineus. The sequence continues at coordinate 306,220 of OV277351.1, read as the reverse complement.
CTTTTGCTGATTCGGCTTGTAACGTTGACACGATTCATATTGCCGCACATATCTTCTCGCATCGTGAAACATTCCTGGCCAGTAATATTTATTTGTTAACCTACATATGGTCTTGCGGACTCCTTCATGGCCAGCGCATGGACGGTCGTGATTATCTTTGAGTACTCTGCCTCTCATGGTCCTGGGCACGCGCAATTTCCACGGCCTGCAGTCCTCGTCTCCAAGTCGATTCGGAATATGCCGGTATAAATTTCCATTCTCCAAGGTGTAGTCTGGGAACTTCTCCGGATTTTGTTCCACTTCTCTGACCTTTGTTTGTAACCACTTGCAGGGCTGTTCGCTTGTCTTCTCTGCTGCTACTCTGGCGACGGTTTCTTGCGGCTGTCGGGACAGTGCATCCGCGATTACATTCAGCTTCCCCTTCCGGTACTGGATGTCAAAGGAAAACTGTTGGAGCTCCAAGGCTCATCTCACTATTCTCCCGGATGGAATTTAGCCACTTTAGCGCCAGATGATCTGTAATTACGGTGAACCGGTATCCCTCAAGGTAAGCGCGCATTTTGCGAATACCCCACACTATGGCCAGGCATTCTTTTTCTGTTGCCGAGTAATTCCTTTCGGCTTTGTTGAGATGTCGGCTGGTGTACGTGATAACACGCTCCCAACCCTCCAGTTGTTGTGTGAGCACGGCTCCAAGTCCTAAATCGCTCGCGTCCGTTTAAAGTTGGAATTTTTCATTGAAATCCGGGCACGCCAGTATTGGTGCCTCCGTGAGTTTTGCTTGAGTTTTTGTTGTTTTGCTGTCTCAAACTTTTGCTGTCTGCAGGAAAACCTCTCGAAGGTTTGCAATGTGCTCTTCCGCGGACGAACCTGTGACAATTATGTCGTCCAGGTAAGCGAAGGCTTTAGGTTCCAAATCGGGACCGATAACCTGGTCCAGAGCTCGCTGAAAAGTGGCTGGAGCCGAATGTAGCCCGAAGGGCATCACCCGCCACTGGGAAAGTCCTCTTCCAGGTACAGTAAACGCCCTGTATTGCTTACTGTCCTCCGCCATGGGAATCTGCCAATATCCGCTCTTTAAATCAAGGCTACTTATATACTTTGCATCTCGCAGTCGCTCCAAAATATGTTGAATTCTTGGAATGGGGTATGCATCCGGAATCGAGCGGGCGTTCAGCTGGCGGTAATCCACACACAACCGCCATTCATCAGACTTCTTTCTAACCAACACGCTGTATGGACTGCTTGAAGGTTCTATGCAGCCCTTCTCTAGGAGTTCGTCGATCTCTTTGTCGATGACAGCCTGCATGGGCGGATTTCTGGGAAAATACCGTTTTTTTATAGGACGCTCATCCCGCATCACTATTTTATGCTCCGTAATATTGGAGACGCCTTTCAGGATTTCAAATTTCTTCATTTCCTCCTGAAGAAAACTCTCGATGTCCTCTGGTTGTCTAGGACCTGATTCTTGTGCTGATGTGCAAATGACTGCGTCATTCGGCTTCTCCTGTTTCTCCGTCGTGCCCAAAGACACGGTTTCGCCTCCGAAGGAGAGTGTCGCTCCTATCCCGCACAGAAAATCCATTCCGAGCAGCACGTCGTCTAGGACTTCTGTCAACACAAGGAAGGACAACTCGCATGTACCAGTTCCCATAGCAACTTCTAGTGTGGTACATTCGGACACTTTTCTGGTTGTCCCGTCCGCCATGCGAATTTCCACCTTCGCTTTCTCAAACCGCCTCTTTCCCACCAGTCTTTCCGCGAGCGTCCTGCTCACGAAACTTCGCGTCGCTCCCGTGTCCACTAACGCCTGTATTTGCTTGCCTTGGATGGACACCATGGCCACGATGCGTCGATTGTTTATTCGGAGGGGCTTTAGTTTTTGCGAGAGATCCTCTGGCTGGGGCCCACCTCCTCTCGCTCCCGGCGAGGTCCCAGGTCGTTTCCCTGTTTCTGTCTGTAACAGTCAATGGTTCTTGTTCCCTCTCGGCCGCACTCCCAGCAGAAAATCACGACAGGATTCCGGCAATCACGGCGCATGTGTCCTTCCTGCCTGCAGCGTCCGCATGCCGTTTTCGGGTTGAAAGGCCTTGAGACCGCCTGGTTCACCGCATGGTTGCGTTCGGATGGTCATTGCCTTGAGGCTACTGGCCGCGTCTGGTATTCCTCTGAAAACTTGTACGTCTTGGCAAATCGCAGGCACTCGAAATCCTCGGCCAGCGAGAACCACTCTTTCAGCTCCCGGAGATCATGCCATTTTATATAAAACTGGTACTCAAACGCAGAGTTTTTGTAGATTCTCTCCAGCTTTTCTCTCTCTGTGTACCTGATATGTCTCATCAGATTTTGCAAGTTTATGACGTAGTCCCTGAACTTCTCATTTGCGCGCTGTTGCCGACTGCGAATGTCATCGCCGAGTCTCTCGAAGAAACGACTGGGCAGAAAGAAGTCCAGGAAGTCTTGCTTAAAAGCCTCCCATCAGCGCCAATGATTATTGTTATTTCGATACCAGAGCAAGGCTTTGTCTTCCAGCAACTCTATCATCGCTCGTGGCAACATATTATTGTCGAGGCCAGCTCCTCCATTCGCTCTACGAAGGCCAAAGTGTCGACACCGCCATCATACCTCACGGACCATTTCCTCACCTTGTCAATAACATCGGGGTACGAATGTCGCTCAATTCTTTCCCGCAGGTTGCTGTCCATCACTCGCGGGGTGTTTACGCTCCCTAGAATAATCGGGCTGCCCTCGTCGGAACATCCATCATCAGTACCTTCGGCAGGTCACTGGGTTCCGGTGTTGTGCGACCATCTTCCGCTTTATACGCCCTCAACCTTCGTTCCACACTCTCCGCGTGGTTTCCTTCGTTGACGAACTCGACGAGTCTTTTCCTCATGTCATTTAAAGTTCCTTCTGTGACAAGTCCAAACTCACATAAGCACTGAGCAAGCGCTTATTTATTTAGCCGGTATAACCATCCTGTTCGGTAAGTTTTGGTCCCAGTTAGCTCCATAATAATTATTATTTATATTTCTAGTAGTATTTTAGCTATTGGTGAATTTTATATTGTCCCTGTTCGGGCGCCACTTGTAACGAACCTTCTTGTCTCTTTCTAAGGCTTGGATTAGCTCGCCGGTATTCCAGGGTTCTATTACAAGACAAGATTATTTAGGTTCAATATCTTTATTCACCTTACAAATAGCTTATTCCAATATTTGTGTTTAGTTTGTTTATACAAGTGGTAGTTGTACTAGAAATACATTAATATAATATCGTTGGTTCCTCTACGCGTTTTGAGGTCTCTGAAATCCTGCTGGGTTGTTGATTTCTCACCGCGTTTGTGATGTCACTGGTATTCTGCTGTATTGTTGATATCTCACTGCGTTTATGAGATCACTGATGTTCTGCTAGATTGCTGATATCTCACTGCGTTTGTGAGATCATTGGTGTTCTGTCGGGCTGTTGATATTTCACTGCGTTCGTGAGATCACTTATGTTCTGCTGGATTGCTGATATCTCACTGCGTTTGTGAGATCTGATGTCTGCACTGACGGAAAGGTCTGCCGGCCACTGCGAGCGTTCTCTGGTATATCTGATGAGTTTGCTTACACCGGCCACTGTACTAAAACTTCTCTGTTTCTAGTGTTATCGCTTTTACGTCAGGAGGGCATTCAAGCCACTGCAATTGCGTACTTCTGACGCTTCGATTATTGCAACAAGAGGGCGTTCGAGCCACTGTGACTGTGTGCTTCATGCGCTTTTAATGTTTACGACAGAAGGGCGTTCAAGCCACTGCGACTGCGTAATTCTGGCGCTTCGAATTTTGCAACAGGAGGGCGTTCAAGCCACTGCGACTGTGTGCTTCTAGCGCTTTTAGTTCTTGCGACAGGAGGGCGTTCAAGCCACTGCGACTGCGTAATTCTGGCGCTTTTAGTTTTTACGACAGGAGGGCGTTCAAGCCACTGCGACTGCGTATTTCTGGCGCTTCGATTTTTGCAACAGGAGGTCGTTCGAGCCACTGCGACTGTGTGCTTCTAGCGCTTTTAACTCATACAACAGGAGGGCGTTCGAGCCACTCCGACTGTGTATTTTCTGTCATTCTACTATAATTTCGAATTTTTATAACTTAAATATAGCAACTTGGTACCTTGGCTTTTGGCTGGGTGTTGAAAGACGTTGTTTATTCGCACTGTGTTCGCCGTAATTTTCTGGGATGGCTAGCACTTGGCTCGATTTCAGCCAATAATTTTGCACTTTATTACTTTATTCTGAACCAACTGAATTGAACTTCTCAACTGACTTGCACTGACTGAAATTTTACTTGCTGAAGCCGGGAAGACAGACTGAACCTTGCTGAACCGTGCGGAGCTTACTGAAAGGAAATACGGACTGAACCCCGAGTTCTGTTTTGCAGTCAGTTTTATACTCGCTGGAGTCTTTTTCTAGAATGTTCGATTTTAACGGAGTGCGGTATTTCATACTCCGTTAAGCCGTTTTCGTGCAAAAAAGTATTTGTTTCAAATAACCACTTTCCCAAGGTTAAGAAGTTCTACGGTCAGTGAACTTCACTGCCGTCTTCTTACATACATTGTTTTTGCAGTATATAAGTTGCAAAAGTGGGTCACTTTAGATCAGCTGAGAGCTGATCTATGTACTCACTGCACTCTCTGTCTCGGGTTGTGTAGTGTACAAATCAGGTTATTAGTATTCAGCGCAATTTGATTGCTTGCTCTACTCGCTGGTATAACTTGCATATATGCCGCTCTGGCGCTCAGTTGGATTTGCATATAACATGCACACCACGTCACTTTTACTTTTCTCCGCATACTTTCTCCTGCCCGTCCGTGTGTGTGGGCGTTTCTGAACGATCGTCTTTAGTAGTAGCGTGAACGTGTGTGTGCTTTCTGATGAGAACTGTTCCCATTCTACTTGGGAGCAGTTCTTAGGTCTGTTCGACTGCTTGATATTTTTGTGCGCATTCTCTGGTCGTCGTCACACTCCCCCTCTACTTCGGGGTGGGGAAAAAAACGAAACATCGTCGTCTTTTATCTTTTTTTTTATTTTTTTCCCTTTTGAAATCCTTCCTTCATCTTTTTTCTTCCTCCCTGCGGTGCATTAAAAAAGTCTCTTCCACTCAATTTTCCCTTTTAATTCGTTTATTCTTTTCTCTTCATTTATATACAAATTTTGTTTCGAATGTAACCGCAGCACTCCAGTTCACAGTTGGCGCACTCTCACCTGCCCTGCTCGTCCAAATTTGACCTGGTACCGCACCCCATCCACGGTCCTTAATGTGTTGGAAGTGCGACCGCTGCGATGGGTGCGCAGCAATGTGTTCACCTCTGTCTGAATCTCCGAGGGAGCTCTCTCCAGGGCGATCTCCCTTGGAGTCGTGGGTGTCGCGACGGGCGTCTGGCACGCTTTCTCCACCCGGCGTCGCTCCTCCGTCTGCACGGCGTGTTCCGTGCTAGAGGGTACCTCTGTCTGGACGGCAGCATTGCGCTGTCCCAGCTCTCTTGTGACCAATGTTGTGCCGGCCCGGCCCAACATTTCCATGTGATCACTGGCGATCTCCTCTATCTGTTGGCCGCCTCGGGTGATCGTGGTCTCCACTCGGACGATCCTGCCACAATCGATAGATCAGCCCTGACCGGCGAAGTTGTAAAATCGTATGTGTGCGAATTTTTCTCGCTTATTTCTTTCCAAACCTTCACCTTGAAGCACCAGAGTGCTTGATGGAGCACCGGACACCTTCCTGCACTGACATGAGGTAACCTCTTTTTCCTTTGTACCATTAAACCTTCATTACAAATTTTTCCTTGTGATCCCGTCAACACCTCTTCTGTTGGACAATTTGTTTTCCTGGCACTGATGATTTCCACCTGCAAGTATGCAGCTCCCTACGCAGCAGCGACAACTGATGGTTGTGTATCTCCATGCCCTGCTCCATTTGGTGAGTGGAAAAAGAATGCTGCTGCTACTGTTGCTTAACAGTGGTGCTGCTGGCCAGCATCTGCCTGAGTCTGAACGAAGACAACGCTGGAACGAGATGTCGGCTGGTGTACGTGATAACACGCTCCCAACCCTCCAGTTGTTGTGTGAGCACGGCTCCAAGTCCTAAATCGCTCGCGTCCGTTTAAAGTTGGAATTTTTCATTGAAATCCGGGCACGCCAGTATTGGTACCTCCGTGAGTTTTGCTTGAGTTTTTGTTGTTTTGCTGTCTCAAACGCCGGAAAACCTCTCGAAGGTTTGCAATGTGCTCTTCCGCGGACGAACCTGTGACAATTATGTCGTCCAGGTAAGCGAAGGCTTTAGGTTCCAAATCGGGACCGATAACCTGGTCCAGAACTCGCTGAAAAGTGGCTGGAGCCGAATGTAGCCCGAAGGGCATCACCCGCCACTGGGAAAGTCCTCTTCCAGGTACAGTAAACGCCCTGTATTGCTTACTGTCCTCCGCCATGGGAATCTGCCAATATCCGCTCTTTAAATCAAGGCTACTTATATACTTTGCATCTCGCAGTCGCTCCAAAATATGTTGAATTCTTGGAATGGGGTATGCATCCGGAATCGAGCGGGCGTTCAGCTGGCGGTAATCCACACACAACCGCCATTCATCAGACTTCTTTCTAACCAACACGATTGGCGCGCTGTATGGACTGCTTGAAGGTTCTATGCAGCCCTTCTCTAGGAGTTCGTCGATCTCTTTGTCGATGACAGCCTGCATGGGCGGATTTCTGGGAAAATACCGTTTTTTTATAGGACGCTCATCCCGCATCACTATTTTATGCTCCGTAATATTGGAGACGCCTTTCAGGATTTCAAATTTCTTCATTTCCTCCTGAAGAAAACTCTCGATGTCCTCTGGTTGTCTAGGACCTGATTCTTGTGCTGATGTGCAAATGACTGCGTCATTCGGCTTCTCCTGTTTCTCCGTCGTGCCCAAAGACACGGTTTCGCCTCCGAAGGAGAGTGTCGCTCCTATCCCGCACAGAAAATCCATTCCGAGCAGCACGTCGTCTAGGACTTCTGTCAACACAAGGAAGGACAACTCGCATGTACCAGTTCCCATAGCAACTTCTAGTGTGGTACATTCGGACACTTTTCTGGTTGTCCCGTCCGCCATGCGAATTTCCACCTTCGCTTTCTCAAACCGCCTCTTTCCCAGCAGTCTTTCCGCGAGCGTCCTGCTCACGAAACTTCGCGTCGCTCCCGTGTCCACTAACGCCTGTATTTGCTTGCCTTGGATGGACACCATGGCCACGATGCGTCGATTGTTTATTCGGAGGGGCTTTAGTTTTTGCGAGAGATCCTCTGGCTGGGGCCCACCTCCTCTCGCTCCCGGCGAGGTCCCAGGTCGTTTCCCTGTCTCTGTCTGTAACAGTCAATGGTTCTTGTTCCCTCTCGGCCGCACTCCCAGCAGAAAATCACGACAGGATTCCGGCAATCACGGCGCATGTGTCCTTCCTGCCTGCAGCGTCCGCATGCCGTTTTCGGGTTGAAAGGCCTTGAGACCGCCTGGTTCACCGCATGGTTGCGTTCGGATGGTCATTGCCTTGAGGCTACTGGCCGCGTCTGGTATTCCTCTGAAAACTTGTACGTCTTGGCAAATCGCAGGCACTCGAAATCCTCGGCCAGCGAGAACCACTCTTTCAGCTCCCGGAGATCATGCCATTTTATATAAAACTGGTACTCAAACGCAGAGTTTTTGTAGATTCTCTCCAGCTTTTCTCTCTCTGTGTACCTGATATGTCTCATCAGATTTTGCAAGTTTATGACGTAGTCCCTGAACTTCTCATTTGCGCGCTGTTGCCGACTGCGAATGTCATCGCCGAGTCTCTCGAAGAAACGACTGGGCAGAAAGAAGTCCAGGAAGTCTTGCTTAAAAGCCTCCCATGAGCGCCAATGATTATTGTTATTTCGATACCAGAGCAAGGCTTTGTCTTCCAGCAACTCTATCATCGCTCGTGGCAACATATTATTGTCGAGGCCAGCTCCTCCATTCGCTCTACGAAGGCCAAAGGGTCGACACCGCCATCATACCTCACGGACCATTTCCTCACCTTGTCAATAACATCGGGGTACGAATGTCGCTCAATTCTTTCCCGCAGGTTGCTGTCCATCACTCGCGGGGTGTTTACGCTCCCTAGAATAATCGGGCTGCCCTCGTCGGAACATCCATCATCAGTACCTTCGGCAGGTCACTGGGTTCCGGTGTTGTGCGACCATCTTCCGCTTCATACGCCCTCAACCTTCGTTCCACACTCTCCGCGTGGTTTCCTTCGTTGACGAACTCGACGAGTCTTTTCCTCATGTCATTTAAAGTTCCTTCTGTGACAAGTCCAAACTCACATAAGCACTGAGCAAGCGCTTCTTTATTTAGCCGGTATAACCATCCTGTTCGGTAAGTTTTGGTCCCAGTTAGCTCCATAATAATTATTATTTATATTTCTAGTAGTATTTTAGCTATTGGTGAATTTTATATTGTCCCTGTTCGGGCGCCACTTGTAACGAACCTTCTTGTCTCTTTCTAAGGCTTGGATTAGCTCGCCGGTATTCCAGGGTTCTATTACAAGACAAGATTATTTAAGTTCAATATCTTTATTCACCTTACAAATAGCTTATTCCAATATTTGTGTTTAGTTTGTTTATACAAGTGGTAGTTGTACTAGAAATACAATAATATAATATCGTTGGTTCCTCTACGCGTTTTGAGGTCTCTGAAATCCTGCTGGGTTGTTGATTTCTCACCGCGTTTGTGATGTCACTGGTATTCTGCTGTATTGTTGATATCTCACTGCGTTTATGAGATCACTGATGTTCTGCTAGGTTGCTGATATCTCACTGCGTTTGTGAGATCACTGGTGTTCTGCTGGATTGCTGATATATCACTGCGTTTGTGAGATCTGATGTCTGCACTGACGGAAAGGTCTGCCGGCCACTGCGAGCGTTCTCTGGTATATCTGATGAGTTTGCTTACACCAGCCACTGTACTAAAACTTCTCTGTTTCTAGTGTTATCGCTTTTACGTCAGGAGGGCATTCAAGCCACTGCAATTGCGTACTTCTGACGCTTCGATTATTGCAACAAGAGGGCGTTCGAGCCACTGTGACTGTGTGCTTCATGCGCTTTTAATGTTTACGACAGAAGGGCGTTCAAGCCACTGCGACTGCGTAATTCTGGCGCTTCGAGTTTTGCAACAGGAGGGCGTTCAAGCCACTGCGACTGTGTGCTTCTAGCGCTTTTAGTTCTTACGACAGGAGGGCGTTCAAGCCACTGCGACTGCGTAATTCTGGCGCTTTTAGTTCTTACGACAGGAGGGCGTTCAAGCCACTGCGACTGCGTATTTCTGGCGCTTCAATTTTTGCAACAGGAGGTCGTTCGAGTCACTGCGACTGTGTGCTTCTAGCGCTTTTAACTCATACAACAGGAGGGCGTTCGAGCCACTCCGACTGTGTATTTTCTGTCATTCTACTATAATTTCGAATTTTTATAACTTAAATATAGCAACTTGGTACCTTGGCTTTTGGCTGGGTGTTGAAAGACGTTGTTTATTCGCACTGTGTTCGCCGTAATTTTCTGGGATGGCTAGCACTTGGCTCGATTTCAGCCAATAATTTTGCACTTTATTACTTTATTCTGAACCAACTGAATTGAACTTCTCAACTGACTTGCACTGACTGAAATTTTACTTGCTGAAGCCGGGAAGACAGACTGAACCTTGCTGAACCGTGCGGAGCTTACTGAAAGGAAATACGGACTGAACCCCGAGTTCTGTTTTGCAGTCAGTTTTATACTCGCTGGAGTCTTTTTCTAGAATGTTCGATTTTAACGGAGTGCGGTATTTCATACTCCGTTAAGCCGTTTTCGTGCAAAAAAGTATTTGTTTCAAATAACCACTTTCCCAAGGTTAAGAAGTTCTACGGTCAGTGAACTTCACTGCCGTCTTCTTACATACATTGTTTTTGCAGTATATAAGTTGCAAAAGTGGGTCACTTTAGATCAGCTGAGAGCTGATCTATGTACTCACTGCACTCTCTGTCTCGGGTTGTGTAGTGTACAAATCAGGTTATTAGTATTCAGCGCAATTTGATTGCTTGCTCTACTCGCTAGTATAACTTGCATATATGCCGCTCTGGCGCTCAGTTGGATTTGCATATAACATGCACACCACGTCACTTTTACTTTTCTCCGCATACTTTTTCCTGCCCGTCCGTGTGTGTGGGCGTTTCTGAACGATCGTCTTTAGTAGTAGCGTGAACGTGTGTGTGCTTTCTGATGAGAACTGTTCCCATTCTACTTGGGAGCAGTTCTTAGGTCTGTTCGACTGCTTGATATTTTTGTGCGCATTCTCTGGTCGTCGTCACACTCCCCCTCTACTTCGGGGTGGGGAAAAAAACGAAACATCGTCGTCTTTTATCTTTTTTTTTATTTTTTTCCCTTTTGAAATCCTTCCTTCATCTTTTTTCTTCCTCCCTGCGGTGCATTAAAAAAGTCTTGTCCACTCAATTTTCCCTTTTAATTCGTTTATTCTTTTCTCTTCATTTATATACAAATTTTGTTTCGAATGTAACCGCAGCACTCCAGTTCACAGTTGGCGCACTCTCACGACGGGCGTCTGGCACGCTTTCTCCACCCGGCGTCGCTCCTCCGTCTGCACGGCGTGTTCCGTGCTAGAGGGTACCTCTGTCTGGACGGCAGCATTGCGCTGTCCCAGCTCTCTTGTGACCAATGTTGTGCCGGCCCGGCCCAACATTTCCATGTGATCACTGGCGATCTCCTCTATCTGTTGGCCGCCTCGGGTGATCGTGGTCTCCACTCGGACGATCCTGCCACAATCGATAGATCCGCCCTGACCGGCGAAGTTGTAAAATCGTATGTGTGCGAATTTTTCTCGCTTATTTCTTTCCAAACCTTCACCTTGAAGCACCAGAGTGCTTGATGGAGCCCGGACACCTTCCTGCACTGACATGAGGTAACCTCTTTTTCCTTTGTACCATTAAACCTTCATTACAAATTTTTCGTTGTGATCCCGTCAACACCTCTTCTGTTGGACAATTTGTTTTCCTGGCACTGATGATTTCCACCTGCAAGTATGCATCTCCCTACGCAGCAGCGACAACTGATGGTTGTGTATCTCCATGCCCTGCTCCATTTGGTGAGTGGAAAAAGAATGCTGCTGCTACTGTTGCTTAACAGTGGTGCTGCTGACCAGCATCTGCCTGAGTCTGAACGAAGACAACGCTGGAACGAGATGTCGGCTGGTGTACGTGATAACACGCTCCCAACCCTCCAGTTGTTGTGTGAGCACGGCTCCAAGTCCTAAATCGCTCGCGTCCGTTTAAAGTTGGAATTTTTCATTGAAATCCGGGCACGCCAGTATTGGTGCCTCCGTGAGTTTTGCTTGAGTTTTTGTTGTTTTGCTGTCTCAAACGCCGGAAAACCTCTCGAAGGTTTGCAATGTGCTCTTCCGCGGACGAACCTGTGACAATTATGTCGTCCAGGTAAGCGAAGGCTTTAGGTTCCAAATCGGGACCGATAACCTGGTCCAGAGCTCGCTGAAAAGTGGCTGGAGCCGAATGTAGCCCGAAGGGCATCACCCGCCACTGGGAAAGTCCTCTTCCAGGTACAGTAAACGCCCTGTATTGCTTACTGTCCTCCGCCATGGGAATCTGCCAATATCCGCTCTTTAAATCAAGGCTACTTATATACTTTGCATCTCGCAGTCGCTCCAAAATATGTTGAATTCTTGGAATGGGGTATGCATCCGGAATCGAGCGGGCGTTCAGCTGGCGGTAATCCACACACAACCGCCATTCACCAGACTTATTTCTAACCAACACGATTGGCGCGCTGTATGGACTGCTTGAAGGTTCTATGCAGCCCTTCTCTAGGAGTTCGTCGATCTCTTTGTCGATGACAGCCTGCATGGGCGGATTTCTGGGAAAATACCGTTTTTTTATAGGACGCTCATCCCGCATCACTATTTTATGCTCCGTAATATTGGAGACGCCTTTCAGGATTTCAAATTTCTTCATTTCCTCCTGAAGAAAACTCTCGATGTCCTCTGGTTGTCTAGGACCTGATTCTTGTGCTGATGTGCAAATGACTGCGTCATTCGGCTTCTCCTGTTTCTCCGTCGTGCCCAAAGACACGGTGTCGCCTCCGAAGGAGAGTGTCGCTCCTATCCCGCACAGAAAATCCATTCCGAGCAGCACGTCGTCTAGGACTTCTGTCAACACAAGGAAGGACAACTCGCATGTACCAGTTCCCATAGCAACTTCTAGTGTGGTACATTCGGACACTTTTCTGGTTGTCCCGTCCGCCATGCGAATTTCCACCTTCGCTTTCTCAAACCGCCTCTTTCCCACCAGTCTTTCCGCGAGCGTCCTGCTCACGAAACTCCGCGTCGCTCCCGTGTCCACTAACGCCTGTATTTGCTTGCCTTGGATGGACACCATGGCCACGATGCGTCGATTGTTTATTCGGAGGGGCTTTAGTTTTTGCGAGAGATCCTCTGGCTGGGGCCCACCTCCTCTCGCTCCCGGCGAGGTCCCAGGTCGTTTCCCTGTCTCTGTCTGTAACAGTCAATGGTTCTTGTTCCCTCTCGGCCGCACTCCCAGCAGAAAATCACGACAGGATTCCGGCAATCACGGCGCATGTGTCCTTCCTGCCTGCAGCGTCCGCATGCCGTTTTCGGGTTGAAAGGCCTTGAGACCGCCTGGTTCACCGCATGGTTGCGTTCGGATGGTCATTGCCTTGAGGCTACTGGCCGCGTCTGGTATTCCTCTGAAAACTTGTACGTCTTGGCAAATCGCAGGCACTCGAAATCTTAGGCCAGCGAGAACCACTCTTTCAGCTCCCGGAGATCATGCCATTTTATATAAAACTGGTACTCAAACGCAGAGTTTTTGTAGATTCTCTCCAGCTTTTCTCTCTCTGTGTACCTGATATGTCTCATCAGATTTTGCAAGTTTATGACGTAGTCCCTGAACTTCTCATTTGCGCGCTGTTGCCGACTGCGAATGTCATCGCCGAGTCTCTCGAAGAAACGACTGGGCAGAAAGAAGTCCAGGAAGTCTTGCTTAAAAGCCTCCCATGAGCGCCAATGATTATTGTTATTTCGATACCAGAGCAAGGCTTTCTCTTCCAGCAACTCTATCATCGCTCGTGGCAACATATTATTGTCGAGGCCAGCTCCTCCATTCGCTCTACGAAGGCCAAAGGGTCGACACCGCCATCATACCTCACGGACCATTTCCTCACCTTGTCAATAACATCGGGGTACGAATGTCGCTCAATTCTTTCCCGCAGGTTGCTGTCCATCACTCGCGGGGTGTTTACGCTCCCTAGAATAATCGGGCTGCCCTCGTCGGAACATCCATCATCAGTACCTTCGGCAGGTCACTGGGTTCCGGTGTTGTGCGACCATCTTCCGCTTCATACGCCCTCAACCTTCGTTCCACACTCTCCGCGTGGTTTCCTTCGTTGACGAACTCGACGAGTCTTTTCCTCATGTCATTTAAAGTTCCTTCTGTGACAAGTCCAAACTCACATAAGCACTGAGCAAGCGCTTCTTTATTTAGCCGGTATAACCATCCTGTTCGGTAAGTTTTGGTCCCAGTTAGCTCCATAATAATTATTATTTATATTTCTAGTAGTATTTTAGCTATTGGTGAATTTTATATTGTCCCTGTTCGGGCGCCACTTGTAACGAACCTTCTTGTCTCTTTCTAAGGCTTGGATTAGCTCGCCGGTATTCCAGGGTTCTATTACAAGACAAGATTATTTAGGTTCAATATCTTTATTCACCTTACAAATAGCTTATTCCAATATTTGTGTTTAGTTTGTTTATACAAGTGGTAGTTGTACTAGAAATACAATAATATAATATCGTTGATTCCTCTACGCGTTTTGAGGTCTCTGAAATCCTGCTGGGTTGTTGATTTCTCACCGCGTTTGTGATGTCACTGGTATTCTGCTGTATTGTTGATATCTCACTGCGTTTATGAGATCACTGATGTTCTGCTGGATTGCTGATATCTCACTGCGTTTGTGAGATCTGATGTCTGCACTGACGGAAAGGTCTGCCGGCCACTGCGAGCGTTCTCTGGTATATCTGATGAGTTTGCTTACACCAGCCACTGTACTAAAACTTCTCTGTTTCTAGTGTTATCGCTTTTACGTCAGGAGGGCATTCAAGCCACTGCAATTGCGTACTTCTGACGCTTCGATTATTGCAACAAGAGGGCGTTCGAGCCACTGTGACTGTGTGCTTCATGCGCTTTTAATGTTTACGACAGAAGGGCGTTCAAGCCACTGCGACTGCGTAATTCTGGCGCTTCGAGTTTTGCAACAGGAGGGCGTTCAAGCCACTGCGACTGCGTATTTCTGGCGCTTCGATTTTTGCAACAGGAGGTCGTTCGAGCCACTGCGACTGTGTGCTTCTAGCGCTTTTAACTCATACAACAGGAGGGCGTTCGAGCCACTCCGACTGTGTATTTTCTGTCATTCTACTATAATTTCGAATTTTTATAACTTAAATATAGCAACTTGGTACCTTGGCTTTTGGCTGGGTGTTGAAAGACGTTGTTTATTCGCACTGTGTTCGCCGTACTTTTCTGGGATGGCTGGCACTTGGCTCGATTTCAGCCAATAATTTTGCACTTTATCACTTTATTCTGAACCAACTAAATTGAAATTCTCAACTGACTTGCACTGACTGAAATTTTACTTGCTGAAGCCGGGAAAACAGACTTGAACCTTGCTGAACCGTGCGGAGCTTACTGAAACGAAATACAGACTGATCCTTGCTGAACCGTGCTGAGCTTACTGAAGCGAAATACAGACTGCACCCCGAGTTATATTTTGCAGTCAGTTTTATACTCGCTGGAGTCTTTTTCTAGAATGTTCGATTTTAACGGAGTGCGGTATTTCGTACTCCGTTAAGCCGTTTTCGTGCAAAAAAGTATTTGTTTCAAATAACCACTTTCCCAAGGTTAAGAAGTTCTACGGTCAGTGAACTTCACTGCCGTCTTTCGAAGAATGAACTTGAAATAAAGGATGGATATTTTAATTTTTGTATACCACTAAAAATGCTACTGGAATTTGCTGAAGACTTTAGTAAAATTATCTTAAATACTAAACTTGAACTTTCAAATTCGGATGAAAATTCTGTTTATTCCATCGTTGCAAACGAAAAATTAAAACTGAATATAACTAATATTATATGGCAAAACTACAACTCTTCCAAATAATCCAAAGCGGTCAACCTATATCAATAGCATTCCGCAGTTGGGATTGTCATTTCAATCCGCTACTTACTCAAGGAACCAACCATCTGTGGAACGTTAAATTGTCTCCACAAAATGAAAGACCACGTTTTCTACTGATTGTTTTTCGAAGAGACAACAAGTTTCAACATTTTCATTTAATTGATGTTAAAGTGCACTTAAATTCTGATACATATCCCTATGATGATCTCAACCTGAATTTTGATCGTAATCGTTATGCTCTGCTGCATTTTTTTTTATGGCAGATGAAATCAAGCTCAGGGATGCCCCCTACCCATGCAAAGCATTTGATGGTTCCGAAGGGATGACAGATTAGTGGGAAGGGGGAAAGAGGGAGTAGTGACGGTTTACACCTCGCTTAAAGGTTTCGACGCTGTAAGTGGGTGGGAAGACATGCGCAGGGAGATTGTTCCATAATCTAATGACGCGACCGAAAAGCGAACTCTCACGGTAATGCGTGGTTCGTTGGAACGGAATCGCGACATAAAAGGGATGCACCCCTCTGGAAAGCCGAGTAGTTCTGCTAAATACCTGAACCGGAGGAATCAGGCCGGCTACTTCAGAGGAACATTTACCATGAAAGTAGCGGTAAAATAATGATACACACCCTACATCACGACGACGCTCCAAGGTTTCAATAGATCTGGATACCCTACTGTCCCCTATAAGTTTTAACGCACGACATTGGAAGCTGAAGATATGTCCGCGAAGCTCCCGACCATATATGCGAATTGTACTCCATTTTCGGACGGATATAAGTGGTGTAGATACAACGAAGATCGGTTGGAGTGAAGTATTTCTTACACCGCTTAAGAAAGCCTAAGCACTTGGCTGCTTCCTTCGACACGTCAAAGATGTGATCGTTCCAGCGAAGATCGCATTGAATTGACATGCCCAGAACATCAAGAGCCTCCGACTCATTAACATCCACACCACCCATATTTAGAGGTGGGAAGTTGTCACCCGCCAAACGCTTGTGGGTTAACAAACAGCATTGGGTCTTCTGCGCATTAAAGTCGACCCGATTCGCACGACCCCACTCCTGGATTTTGTTGAGGTCGGATTGGAGTGTGTCATTCATAATTCTGCGTCTTCTAGGGATCTCCAGAATGGAAGGACGCCTGGAGAATGAATATGAATGACAAATGCTGCTGTCATCAGCAAACGAGTAGACGGGGTTTGATGTCAATGACAGAAGGTCATTGATGAAAATAAGAAAAAGTGTCGGAGACAGGACCGGACCCTGCGGAAGCAAAGCCGTCTATTACAACCCGAATAGAACGGCCGCTGAGGAAACTCGATATCCATCGAGTGAAAGTATTACCGACACCATAAGCAGCCAGTTTAGACACGAGTGCTTTATGCCACACCCGGTCAAATGCCTTGGAGATATCCAGAGCAACAACCTTGCTCTCACCGAACCGGTGAATGCAACTGCTCCACCGCTCAGCGAGAAACGCCATCAGATCGCCGGTGGAACGGTGAGCACGGAAGCCGTACTGTCGATCGCTGATCAACTCGTTGCTCTCTAGATACCTCATCGAGTTAAAATTTACTTATTAGCCAAAATGTCAACCGAAATGTCAACGATCTGATCATCCCTGAGGAGAGTTGGAATAGACGATCGCGTCTGATTTTTCACTCTCCCCACGAACGACCAAAAGTTCTTGCTACCCTTATGGTATTCAAGAACTCTACGTCTAAGGCGCTGTTCGTAGAGAACTTTTTCGCGCTTTAGAGTGGCATTGCACCTATTTCTGGCCTGATTGCGCAGCAGTTAAATATCAGCAGTTTTGTTTAAGCGCCAATTCCTAAATGCTTCCTCTTTAGACTGCTTGTCTGCAAGTCGCATTAAACCAGGTATGGTCTTTTGGTTTAATGGAAATTCTTTTATTGGGTATGAAAGACCTCATACCAAACAAAATTATATTTTCTACCAATTTTGCTGCAGCATTTATGTTTCTATCTCTGAAACACAATTGCCAATTGAAACGGCTGAAAAAGCAGTTCGGCGCATCCCAATTTGCCTTCTCATAAAGCCACACTTTCCGCTTCGGAGCTGACTGGTGAGCGGATTGAAGACTAGAATATGGGAAGGTAGCAGAAATTGTAGCGTGGTCCGAATTACCAAGAGGTGCAAGAACATTCACATCATACTTGCTGTGATGTGAAGTTAGAAAAAGGTCCAGAATATTTTGGTTTTGCCCATCAACGCAGGGAAAGTGCGTTGGTTCCTTCACTAATTGAGTCAAATTATTAGACTCAGCAAACAACTCAACATACAAACCCTCAGGTGTTGTGTGACTCGAATGACGTAGCCAATTGGAATTATGAACATTGAAATCACCAGCAACAACAATTTCACTGTTCGGATACGATTCCAGAATTTTAGAAATCGAATCAGAGAGACTGTCCAATTTATCAAAAGTTGGCAGCCTCCCTAGACCCGGGCTTCTATAAATGAAGCAGAAGTGCAGGATGACTGGATTTTGAACTTAACCCACATGGAGCTAAATTCGGCATCCGACGTGCAAAGGTGTTGCTGACACTGGTACGCAACATCACTGCGAATGTATAAGGCGAGGCCTCTGTGTGGTAAAAACAATGGCAGTAAATGGTACCCCGGCATGTGAAATGGTACTACTGCTGCCTGAAGATTTCAAAGATACTGCACCGATAACTGTGGTGGATGTTAGTCATCAAAACGAAGCTATTAAAAGTGGACCAATTGATATTAGAATTGAATTTAAGACATCAAATAATATTCCAGCCAATACATCGGCTTATTGTATATTTATACACGATAAAATAATTGAATATACACCAACGACTGGTGAAATTAAAAAAGTCGCCTAAATGCAAATGGAGAATGACAAATTTATTACTCTGGATGTGCATGGCTTCAAATTCAATTTCAATGAATTTATTGTTAAAGAGTTGGCAGTTACCTTCAGCTTTAATGAGTACCAGAATTTTATTACGAAACCGCCATATGGATTTAGCAAATTAACACGTCAGTCCCAAAAACAAGTACAGTGGTTATATCATAATCATCATGGTTTCACATGGAATGACGGCTTCATCGACTTTAGCAGTGTAAAATATTTCGTGAAGCAAAATCTTCAAAACACACCCGTATATATTAAGGGAGCTGAAAAATCCAAATGGGTTGAAGAAATTTTAAACGTGCCGGTAATTAACGTCGAAGAAATGGGCTGCAGCAACTTTGAAATTTTACAACATACATACTTACAAAATGCTATGCTATTGTGACGAATTTACAATGAAACTTTCGCGAAACCACTGGAAACTATAGAGTATTTTTGAAATGTCAGAAAATACTGATGCTGGAAAAGTTTTGACTAACATATGTCCTTAGTGGGATATTTGTAATCGATGTCCACTTATGTTCTGGTAACCGATTAGATGGTGCAGGTTCGACAACGATGTCTGTGTCGGTTTTAGCGATAAAGGCAGGTTTTAACCTTTCAATATTTATATATTTGGATGTGCCATTCACCTCTAGCTCAAAAAGTATGTCGCTAATTCTTTTCGTGATTTTGTATGGTCCTCTGTACGGTTGTTCGAGTGGTGATTTCATGCGATCGCATCGGATGAACGCGTGGCTACAAGTATGAAGGTCCTTGGCGATGAAAATGCGTGATTGTATGTGGTGTGCTGTTGGTGTAGGTCTCAGACCTCTCATATATCCACGATGATTTTCTAAAAAAATTTGTGGATCTACTTTAACTTCGGCATTTGTAAAAAATTCTCCAGGAAGACGTAAAGTTGTACCGTATACCATCTCTGCTGGTGAGGCTGGTATGTCTTCTTTGAGACTAGTACGTAATCCGAGTAAGATTGTAGAAAGAATTTCGGTCCACGGTTTCGGTGAACACATCAATGCCGACTTGAGTGTACGATGCCATCTTTCGATGATGCCATTTGATTGTGGGTGATATGGTGATGTTCTTTGTTTGTTGCATCCAATGAATTTTGCCAATGATTGAAATAGTGCTGATTCGAACTTTGACCCTTGATCTGAAGTTATTATTGTTGGAGTACCATAATGAGCAATCCAGTGGTCAAATAAATTTGTGGTGACTATGTCAGCAGTTATATCCTTTAGTGAAACGGCTATCGGCCATCTTGAAAATCTATTTATAACAGTAAGACAGTATTTGTATCCAGCACACTCGGGTAACATGATGATGTCCATATGTATATGTTTGAAGCGGTCATCTGGCACGTGAATTCGGATTTGAGCGAGTATGACGATGAATTTTTGATTTCTGGCACGGTGTGCATTCTCGAGCCCATGTAATTACATCTTTTTTAATTTCTGGCCAGATATACTTCTCGCGAACTTGGCATGATGTGACCTTTCTGCTTGGATGAGAAAGTCCATGAATGAGGTCAAATGCTACTCTGCGTAATTTCTTTGGTAGATATGGTCGAATTATCCCTGTTGAGATATCGCAGTATATTTCTGAATTATCGAAGTTTAATTTGTTCAGCATTAGCGATGTTTTGTTGTTCTTAAGGAGGTGCAAAAGTTCCGGATCATCCTGTTGATTTTGCTCAATGGTGTCTAAGTCTAATATTGTAGGCATGTTGATTGTATTAATTCTCGAAAGCGTATCGGCTGCTACATTGTTTTCACCTTTTATGTAGACTATGTCCGTTGTATATTGCGAAATATAATCTAATTGACGAAGTTGCCGTTCTGATGCCTTATCTAACTTCTGTACAAATGCATATATTAGTGGCTTATGGTCTGTTCTTATAGTAAATGGTCGTCCTTCTAGCAAATGTTTAAAATATTTCACTGCTGTGAAAATTGCTAGTAATTCTCTATCGTACGTACTATAACGTGTTTCGGTGGCAGACAGTTTTCTTGAGAAAAAACCAATTGGCCTTCCAATTGGTTTCTGTTGTCCTGTTGTTCTAGAGTTGCTCCTATGGCGTTGGTAGATGCGTCGGTTGTCAATCTAAGTGGTGCATCTGGTGATGGATAGTTTGTGATTGCCACATGAAATCGCATTTTTGCATTCTGTGAAGGCGAACTTTGCTTCTTCAGTCCAATTGATCGGCATTTTATCATTCTCTTTGGAGTTCGTTAAATAACCAGTGAGTTGCATCTGTAACTGAGCAGCGTTCTTAATACAAGGACGGTAATAATTGAACATGCCAAGAAATTTTCTTAATTCAGACACTGTTGACGGGAGTGGATATTCATCAATGGTTTTTACTCTTTCGGGATTTGGATGAAAGCCTTCGCTACTAATTTGATAACCAAGAAATAATACTTGTTTTTTACCGAATTGACATTTGTTTACATTAATGCTAAGCTTGTGATCATTAAGTCGCTGGAACACTTGCTGCAGATGTTCTTGGTGTTGCTTTTCATTTTCTGACATCACTATAATGTCGTCTATGTAAATAAAAACGAAATCTAAACCACGGAATATATGATCCATATACCTTTGAAAAGTTTGTGTGGCATTCTTCAAACCGAATGGCATTCCAACATATTCGTATAATCCCCAAGGTGTTTTCTTTATGCTTTCAGTGCTGACGGGTACATGGTTGTAAGCTCGTTCCAGATCTATTGTTGAAAATAAGTGTTTGTTGTGTGTTAACAAAAAAAGGCTTTGAATCAATAGTGGAGAATATTTGTCCGGAATGGTGACACTATTGAGTTTACGGTAATCGCCACATAAACGATAGGTATTATCCTTCTTCTTCGTGAGGTGAATTGGACTAGCCCATGCACTATTGGACGGACGGATAACCCCATTATCCAAAAGTCGCTGTATTTCCATGCGGGCTGCGGTTGCTTTGTCACCAAATAGCTTGCAAGCACGTTCAGTTACAGGTGGTCCTGATGTGACGATGGTATGACTAAATTCGCTGTTGGAATCAGGAGTGAACTGCCTCGGCTTCGTAATATCAACAAACTTTGTCAATAAATCGGCGTATATCATCTTTGTACTTATAGTGGAAATACTGTGGACGCCGATCTGTATTGTTTGTCCTTTGGTGGTGAGTCCAGTGGTCGAATCGATCAATTGTTTATTCCGTAAGTCGATGGGTAGGTTGTTGTGTGAGAAAGTCTGCACCCAATATCGCTTCTGGAATGTTGGCAATAACAAAAGACCCACGTCGACGGTGCAATTGTATAAACCATAAGTTGTAATTGTGTTGAGTTCGCTGCAAACAAGACTAAATCTGCTTTGGGTTTTCTGTGTTTAAAAAAAACGCGACGGCAATACTACTGATCCTGAATCAATTAAATATTTCTGATTAGATCTACGATCAAATAAGTACAACCTTATGTCAGTTGATGAGGTGGCGGTGTTAACTACGCTGTCGACGTTAACCGCATGTACACGCGACAGCATGTCTATTTTTTTTGATTCTGAATATACGTCCATGGTGTCGTGCAGCGTTTGGCATCACTGCCAAACTTGCGATGATAAAAACAAATACCTTGGCTTGTGGTCCGACCTTGGTGCTTATTTCGGTCTCTTGAAAATGATCGACCACGAGATTGTGAGCGAAATTCGCCGTGCAGTTTTCGTTGTTCAGTTTTTATATCTAATATTTCTTTCATACAAAAGGCCATGGCAGATTGCAGTTCTGTCATCTGAGATTCTAATTTTGATTAAGACGATATACTAGATCTTCTCTGTTGTGAATCTACTGCTGCTATGGTGTTCGGTGGTTTTTCCAAAATCGGGTCGCATAGCGTCACTGTCTCAATCAATCTGTCAGCCATCTCTGCCAATGCGTCAGGAGTAAGCGTGTCTGAAATGACTAACAACGGTCGTATAGTGTTTGGAAGACGACTCACCCAGAGATTATGCAGCATCTCTTGGTTTACGCTGTCTGCTGCTAAATCCTTCATCTCTCTCAACAACTGTGAAGGATTCTTGTCACCGAGCACAATACCGTTAAGAAATCTGTGTATTTGTTTCTGTCTGGATTCTGCGACTCTTTTAATTATAGTGGTTTTTAGTGTTGCATATTTATCGCTTGTTAGAGGAGTGGTAATGATATCCGTTATTTGATGTAATGTATCTGGATCTAATGCTCTTAAAGTTTAGTTGTATTTTACATCGTCACTCCGAGTTTTCGATGCGGCGAATTCTGCTTCTGTTGGTATGGTAAAACCATATGTCTGGGCGGTCTTTCATGAATGCTGGTAATTGTGGTTTGCTTATTGCAGCTAAATACTCTGACCCATAGATTACTTGTTGTGGTTGTGTTTGGGAAACATTGGCTGCTTCTCGCACGGATATATGCTGATGTTGTGGTTTAAACGGAATGTTTGATTCATCCACGGAATTCGCGCGAGTTGGTGATAACTCGATAGGCATTTTCTGACCACGTGCTTAACCTTCTCTTTAATTTTCCTTTAATCTGGTTATTCTTATGTTAATAGTATATTGTTAGGAATTCTAATGTTAGTACTACTCGCGATATCACGTCGGGGTCACCAATTATAGAGTATTTTTCTATATCTTTATTAATATTACAATATCAAAAGGTGCGAATACTGACGCTGAAAAAGGTGTTACTGACGCTTCAAAAACTAGCAGGAAAGAGATTGTTGAAATGTCAGAAAATACTGATGCTGGGAAAGTTTTGACTAACATCCGCTAGGAGCGTGCGATGCTTATCAGCTGATGGCCACAAAACCATTCAAATCGCGATATCTACATGCATCTAGCTAAGATAGAAAGAGATAGATAGCTAGTTTCACAACCTTCCACAACTTTGCAAGACGACATCTAGCGCGAGATAGATCAAATAGATAGATCGAGAATTTGCTATATAATTCCAGAACCTTCAAGGCGACTTCTAGCGCAGGATAAAGCAAGTAGATAGATCGACAATTTGCTAGATAATTCCAGAACCTTCCACGAGCTTTCAGGACGACATCTAGCGCAGGATAGATCAAATAGATAGATCGAGAATTTGCTACATAGTTCCAGAACCTTCCGCAGCAGTATCAACTGCCATATAAATAGACGCAGGGCGTCTCAATTAATTAATTCGAGTTTGGTTCTTGAACAGAACACATCGACACCTTGTGAGCATAGCGTCAACTAATAAGTGTTAATAAGTGCAATAAGAAAATAATAAATTTGTGGAATTAAGAACAGCAACACTTTTGAGTTTTATTGGATTATTCACAATCCAGAGATCGAACCTAAGAGAGAGTCGTACCCGTAAATCTAAATTTACGTAACAATTGGTGTCAGAAGTGGGATTGCTGAATAATCCTAAATTATGGTGAAGTTTGCTGAACTGAGAATATCCCAGCTGAGGGAAGAGCTGGAGGCTAGAGGTTTGCCTGTGACAGGGCATAAGGCAGATCTACTCCTGCATTTGACATAGCAGCATCTAGCAGCAATGGAGAAACCGCTGGCACAAAACACTTCGCAATTGCAAGACCAATTATCGCGCATAGAAGGGAATTCTTCCATACTGCAGGCGAGGCAGGATAAAATGGAGGATGAATTACACAGATTATAATCCAGACTAGAATCAGAAATACTGCGGCTGGATGGTCATGTGCGAGAAATACAGTCCAGTGGTCCAGCTACAGCTGTTAGCGCAACGAAATTTCAAGCGCCAACGTTCGACGGAACTATACCGTTTAAAATTTTTAAACTACAGTTCGAGACCACAGCACAAGCCAATCACTGGACTACGGCGGATAAAGTGGCAGCTTTGGTAGTATCATTGAAAGGCTCCGCCGTCGAAGTTCTGCAAACAGTTCCTGAAATTGAACGTGGTAATTATGACGCGTTAATGGAAGCGATTGAACGACGATATGGTAGCGACCATAGAAAACAAGTGTTTCAAATGGAGCTGATGAATCGTTACCAAAAAGCAAACGAGTCGTTACAAGAATATGCAACGGAGATATAACGGCTCGCGCATTTGGCCAACGCAGATGCACCAGCGGAAGTAACTGAATTACTTAAGATTCAGGCGTTTATGAGTGGTATACGAGATGCGGATACCAAACGTGCAGTCTACTCCATGCCAAAGAAGACATTTGCCGAAACAGTGTCATTTGCCTTGACGCAGGAAACAGCATGCCTTTTAAGCAATAAAGCGCATAGAGTTCATCGGCTGGAAGTTGAGCCAAGTGAATCCCTAGAGAAAACCATAAGGGAGCTCATCCAGACTATTTCTCAGAGGATGCCAACCTCACGTAAGGGCTTTGAAATAAAGTGTTACAGCTGTGGAAAATCAGCACACCTGACACGGAATTGTAATGCGTCTGGTAGGTAAAACGAAAACGCAAGGAAAAGAAGCACCGAAGATGCAAGTAAAACGAGCGTTCAAAGGAGCGTGAGCTGGTTCCCGCAACTGATTGCCCCACTGTCTCCGTTTCGCAAGTACATCGTAGAAACAATAATTTAACCATAAACGGGACTGTAAACGGACGATCGCTGGTCTTAACTCTGGACACGGGCGCAACACATTCAATCATTCGATCAGACCTAACGTAGAGCCGCTGATTGGTTGCAAGCTACGAACAGCTACAGGGGAGGAAGCTGCGATTTGTGGAAAACTGGTGTGCAAGGTTCAGATTGGAACATTAGAAGTGGTTCGACCCTTCTTAGTGGCTGGAATAATGGACGCGGTAATAATCGGCGTGGATTTTATGCTAGTCCATGGTCTTACTCTTGATCTGAAGAAAAGAATGCTGACGTGCCAGAACATGGAGATACCCCTAAGCACTGGAATAAACGGCCTCACATCAGGAATGTAAGTGTAAGTCACCGTCAGCAGATCCCACCAAAGTCTGAAGCAGTACTGTGGGCATGTGTGGAGGGAGACTGTGGAGCAAACAGGCTGTGGGTAATAGAGGCATCAGAAATGACTGCACATATATTGGTTGGACGAACCTTGGTACAAACGGGAAATAATAAGCGGGTCCCAATTCGAGTGATGAATAAGTTCAGGTCACCGATCACTTTGGAGAAAGGAGAGTAAGTAGGACAATGCCAAGCTGTGGAAGCCGTGGTTAATTGTGACAATCCTCCCCAGGAATGCAAAAACGAGGCTCTCAAAGATGGCATGAAAATTCCTAACATCGTGGGTACCTGGTTGAATAAGGTGAGCGGGCCAGAAAAGTTGAAAGCAAAACGGCTACTAGAGAACTATAGCTCCATATTTGCCAACGATGGTAATAAATTTGGAAGAATTGCCATTGTGCAACATCGGATAGACACTGGCGATGCAAGACCGATTCGGCAAGCTCCACGCAGAGTTCCACTAGCAAAACGAGAAGAAGTGGGACAGATAATAGACGAAATGCAAAAAGGTGGAGTTATTGAACCATCAACTAGCCCATGGTGTTCACCGGTCGTGTTAGTTAAAAAGAAAGATGGAAGCACCCGGTTTTGCGTTGACTATCGGAAGCTGAACGATGTCAGTCACCCACTGCCGCGAATAGACGACACCTTGGACACGTTATTCGGTGCGAAATGGTTTTCAACGCTGGATTTACAAAGTGGTTATTGGCAAGTGGAGATCGAGGAATCCGATCCCGAATAAACTGCTTTTAGCATCGGGAATGAATTGTGGCAATTCTCCGTGATGCCATTTGGATTATGCAACGCTCCGGCAACTTTTGAGCGTTTAATGGAACACGTACTAAAAGGGCTTCACTGGAGAACATGTTTGGTGTATCTTGATGACATTGTTGTCATGGGCCAGAGTTTTGATGACCACTTCAAAAATTTAGAAGATGTCTTTCGACGAATTGCTTCTTCAGGATTACGGTTGAATCCAAAGAAATGCAATCTATTTAAAACCGAAGTAACTTATTTGGGCCACAAAATCACAACTAGAGGAATCCGCACTGATGAAAACAAAGTAAAATCTGTACGAGATTGTCCTCGACCAACGAATGTTCATGAAGTGCGAAGCTTCCTTGGGCTCTGTACATATTACCGACGCTTTGTACCCGGATTTGCCAACGTTGCGAGAAGTTTGCATAATTTGAAGAAGAAAAACTGCAAATTTGTTTGGAAAGAGGAGGAAGAGAATGCCCTTCAGCAGTTGAAGGAATTGCTTCGTACAGCTCCAATGTTGGCTTATCCAGTTCCTGGCGGAAAGTTCGTCCTCGATACAGATGCTAGTGCACATGGAATAGGAGGTGTACTCTCACAGGTTATCGATGTTCAGGAAAAGTAAGTGGGTACTATAGCAGAGTTCTTGGAAAACCGGAAAGGAACTATTGCGTTACGAGGCGGGAACTTTTGGCAGTGGTCGAATGCGTGAAACATTTTCACAAATACCTGTATGGACAGCATTTCCATCTAAGAACAGATCATGCAGCACTCAGATGGTTACTCCAGTTTAAAAATCCGGAAGGACAGATTGCGCGATGGATAGAAAGGCTGCAGAATTATGACTGTGAAATACAGCATCGAAAAGGTGGGCAACATGGAAACGCCGATGCACTATCTCGACGCCCATGTGCATTGGAGTGTAAGCATTGCTGCAAGGCTGAAAGAAGCGAAGGTATAGTCGACATCCGATTAACAAATCTGCAGCCTGATGATGAATGGGAATCCAGCGCCTAAGGAAAAGCCAACTTAAGGATGCGGACTTGGTTAAGGTCATGAAAGCGAAAGAAACAGATAAAGGCCAACCAAGGAAGAAATGGCATCAGAAAGTCCGTTGGCTAAGGCGTATTGGGCGCAATAGAATAGCTTGAAGTTAATAAACGGAGTTCTGCATCGTTCATGGGAAAGTGAAGATGGTAAACACACTCGCGATTCAGTTGTCCTACCAAAGTCTAGAATAGCAGCTGTATTAGAACAGTTCCACAATGGACCAAGTGGAGGGCATTTTGGCGTCACGAAAACTCTGGAAAAGATTAAACAACGGTTTTACTGGGTGAATTGCCAAGAATCAGTTGCTGAATGGATTAAAAACTGCGCGCAATGCATGGCAGCTAAGGGTCCGAAAGTTAGAAGCAGAGGAAGGTTTCAGCAGTACAATGCGGGAGCACCATTTGAACGCGTTGCAATGGATGTAGCTGGTCCATTCCCTACTAGCGACTCTGGGAACAAATATGTGTTGGTGATTATGGACTATTCCAGTAAATGGCCAGAAGTATACGCTACACCAAATCAGGAGGCTAAAACTGTGGCCGAAGCTTTTGTGCAGAATTGGGTCACGCGGTTTGGAATACCAATTGAGTTGCATTCAGATCAAGGGAGGAACTTTGAGTCTGCTATATTTCAAGAAATGTGCTCATTGTTGGGTATCAAGAAAACTCGAACGACAGCTCTACATCCACAATCGGATGGCATGGTGGAAAGGTTTAACCGTACATTAGAAGAACATTTACGAAAAGTACTGGGCAAATGTCAGCGCAATTGGGACAAGCACATTCAAATGTTTTTATTGGCTTACCGATCAGCAGTCCATGACACTACCGGCCATCCACCTGCGAGGATTAGTTTTGGTACAGATTTGAGACTCCCGTCAGATTTGAAATTTGGAAAGAGCAATCAACTTACTGAAACTGGAGGCAGCTATTGGGAATTACTTCAGTCCGAAATGGATGAAATACATCAACATGTGAGGCAGCGAACACAGCTAATGAGCAATAAGATGAAGGATCGTTACGACCGAGCTATGAATTCAGAAGGATTTCAAGAAGGCGACTTGGTGCTGCTGTACAATCCGCAACCGAAAAAGGGTATGTCTCCAAAGTTACAAACATCGTTGGAAGGGCCATATAAAGTCATAAAGCGACTGAACGATGTTGTGTATTGCATACAATCCCACACGCAGAGACGAGGTGAAATTAAAGTCGGTCACTTGGAGAGACTAGCCCCATATGGATCAAGGAATTTGGTCTCTGATCGGGACGATCAGACTTAAGTGGAGGGCAGTGTGACGAATTTACAATGAAACTTTCGCGAAACCACTGGAAACCATTCAAATCGCGACATCTACATGCATCTAGATAAGATAGAAAGAGATAGATAGCTAGTTTCACAACCTTCCACAACTTAGCAAGACGACATCTAGCGCGAGATTAATCAAATAGGTAGATCGAGAATTTGCTATATAATTCCAGAACCTTCAAGACGACTTCTAGCGCAGGATAGAGCAAATAGATAGATCGCCAATTTGCTAGATAATTCCAGAACCTTCCACGAGCATTCAGGACGACATCTAGCGCGAGATAGATCAAATAGATAGATCGGGAATTTGCTACATAGTTCCAAAACCTTCCGCAGCAGTATCAACTGCCATATAAATATTACGCAAGGCGTCTCAATTAATTAATTCGAGTTTGGTTCTTGAACAGAACACATCGACACCTTGTGAGCATAGCGTCAACTAATAAGTGTTAATAAGTGCATTAAGAAAAGAATAAATTTGTGAAATTAAGAACAGCAACACTTTTGAGTTTTATTGGATTATTCACAAACCAGAGATCGAACCTAAGAGAGAGTCGCACTGAATGATTAAATGATCCTCTATCTGAAAACAGATGTACTTATTTTGTCATACGTTTTTGAAAATTTCAGAAACGTGTGCAAAAATATTTACTATCTGGATACCTGTCAGCACTACACGGCTCCAGGTTTGTCTTGGGATGCAATGTTGAAAACAACCAACATAGAACTGGAGCTGCTTACTGACGTTGATATATATCTTTTTATACAGAAAGGCATACGGGGCGGCATTGTTCAATGTAGAAAGAGGCATTCAAAGGCAAATAATAAGTATATGACGGATTACGATTCAAGTAAGCCGTCAGAATACTTAATGTGTTTGGATGCTAATAACTTATACGGTTGGGCAATGTCGCAATATTTACCGTATGGAGGATTTGAATGGGTTGTTGGCGTTAATAATTTTAGCGTCAGCAGCATTCTTTCAATGCCAGAGGATTCATCCACTGGGTTTATTTTTTAAGTAGACTTGGACTACTTTCAGAGTTTACATGACGCGCATAATGATTTACAATTTTGCGTGGAAAATAAAACTGTGGGTAGCTCCAAGTGTAAAAAGTTTATTGATGATTTAACCAACAAGATGGAAAATGTTGATAACAATGTTGTTGAAAACAATGGAAAATGTTGATAAACGGAAAGATGTCAAGATTGTGAATAGCTGGGTAAGTCGAGGAAAACGATTGGGAGTTCGCGCACTAATTCCTAAACCAAATTTTCACAGCTCTTCACAATTCACAGAAGACATGATTGCGATTCAAATGAGTAGGATTCGCACCAAGCCTATATTTATAACAAGCCTATATATTTGGGATTTTCGGTGCTTGAATTGTCACGGTGTATAACTTCCACTATGATTTCATGCTACCGAAATTTC
Organism: Sicus ferrugineus; assembly: GCA_922984085.1. Classification (NCBI taxonomy): domain Eukaryota; kingdom Metazoa; phylum Arthropoda; class Insecta; order Diptera; family Conopidae; genus Sicus; species Sicus ferrugineus. The sequence goes on along the minus strand of OV277351.1, from coordinate 276,538 downwards.
AACAAAGTCTTGCATTTAACTATATGGATACAGATTCATTCATATATTCAATCAAGATTTTTATTCGAGATGATTTCGAATCGAAATTCGATACATCCGAATATCCGGAGGACAATGTATATAATTTTCCCCTCAGGAATGCCAAAGTCCTCGGCATGATGAAGGATGAGTGTAAGGGGAAAATAATGAGGGAGTTCATAGGCCTCCGCTCAAAAATGTACTCCATAACCATTGTAAATAATAAAGAAATAAAAAAGGCTAAGGGAGTAAACAAATTAGTATTAGATAGGTTAAGTCTTAGTGATTATAGGGATTGTTTAATAAATAAGAATATAGTTTATGGTGATATGTATATATTTAGAAGTAAGATGCATAATATATATATACGCAGTTAATTCATAAGATAGCTTTAAGTTCTAGTGACGATAAGCGATACAGTAGAAGTGATGGTATCCACACTTATGCGTAGGGCCATCATAAAATAGAATTAGAAATTGAATTAGATATAGACGAAGATAGTTCCAATAATTTAAGCTATTAATAAATAATTAAATTTAATTTTAATAAAATATATTATCATTTATACAAAATAATTTAATTGTATAAATAAATTTTTTATTAATGTACAATGTATATATATATATATATATATATATATATATATATATATATATATATATATAGATATATATATATATAGATATATATTTATATATATATATATATATATATATATATATATATATATATATATATATATATATATATATATATATATATATATATATATATATATATATATATATATATATATATATTTCTAATTCTATTTTATGATGGCCCTACGCATAAGTGTGGATACCATCACTTCTACTGTATCGCTTATCGTCACTAGAACTTAAAGCTATCTTATGAATTAACTGCGTATATATATTATGCATCTTACTTCTAAATATATACATATCACCATAAACTATATTCTATATATATATATATATATATATGTATATATGTATATATATATATATGTATATATGTATGTATATATAATGTTGAAAACAACCAACATAGAACTGGAGCTGCTTACTGACGTTGATATATATCTTTTTATACAGAAAGGCATACGGGGCGGCATTGTTCAATGTAGAAAGAGGCATTCAAAGGCAAATAATAAGTATATGACGGATTACGATTCAAGTAAGCCGTCAGAATACTTAATGTGTTTGGATGCTAATAACTTATACGGTTGGGCAATGTCGCAATATTTACCGTATGGAGGATTTGAATGGGTTGTTGGCGTTAATAATTTTAGCGTCAGCAGCATTCTTTCAATGCCAGAGGATTCATCCACTGGGTTTATTTTTTAAGTAGACTTGGACTACTTTCAGAGTTTACATGACGCGCATAATGATTTACAATTTTGCGTGGAAAATAAAACTGTGGGTAGCTCCAAGTGTAAAAAGTTTATTGATGATTTAACCAACAAGATGGAAAATGTTGATAACAATGTTGTTGAAAACAATGGAAAATGTTGATAAACGGAAAGATGTCAAGATTGTGAATAGCTGGGTAAGTCGAGGAAAACGATTGGGAGTTCGCGCACTAATTCCTAAACCAAATTTTCACAGCTCTTCACAATTCACAGAAGACATGATTGCGATTCAAATGAGTAGGATTCGCACCAAGCCTATATTTATAACAAGCCTATATATTTGGGATTTTCGGTGCTTGAATTGTCACGGTGTATAACTTCCACTATGATTTCATGCTACCGAAATTTCAACAAAGTCTTGCATTTAACTATATGGATACAGATTCATTCATATATTCAATCAAGATTTTTATTCGAGATGATTTCGAATCGAAATTCGATACATCCGAATATCCGGAGGACAATGTATATAATTTTCCCCTCAGGAATGCCAAAGTCCTCGGCATGATGAAGGATGAGTGTAAGGGGAAAATAATGAGGGAGTTCATAGGCCTCCGCTCAAAAATGTACTCCATAACCATTGTAAATAATAAAGAAATAAAAAAGGCTAAGGGAGTAAACAAATTAGTATTAGATAGGTTAAGTCTTAGTGATTATAGGGATTGTTTAATAAATAAGAATATAGTTTATGGTGATATGTATATATTTAGAAGTAAGATGCATAATATATATATACGCAGTTAATTCATAAGATAGCTTTAAGTTCTAGTGACGATAAGCGATACAGTAGAAGTGATGGTATCCACACTTATGCGTAGGGCCATCATAAAATAGAATTAGAAATTGAATTAGATATAGACGAAGATAGTTCCAATAATTTAAGCTATTAATAAATAATTAAATTTAATTTTAATAAAATATATTATCATTTATACAAAATAATTTAATTGTATAAATAAATTTTTTATTAATGTACAATGTATATATATATATATATATATATATATATATATATATATATATATATATATAGATATATATATATATAGATATATATTTATATATATATATATATATATATATATATATATATATATATATATATATATATATATATATATATATATATATATATATATATATATATATATATATATTTCTAATTCTATTTTATGATGGCCCTACGCATAAGTGTGGATACCATCACTTCTACTGTATCGCTTATCGTCACTAGAACTTAAAGCTATCTTATGAATTAACTGCGTATATATATTATGCATCTTACTTCTAAATATATACATATCACCATAAACTATATTCTATATATATATATATATATATATGTATATATGTATATATATATATATGTATATATATATATATATATATATATATATATATATATATATATATATATATATATATATATATATATATATATATATATATATATATATATATATATATATATATATATATATATATATATATATATACATACATATATATATATATACATTGTACATTAATAAAAAATTTATTTATACAATTAAATTATTTTGTATAAATGATAATATATTTTATTAAAATTAAATTTAATTATTTATTAATAGCTTAAATTATTGGAACTATCTTCGTCTATATCTAATTCAATTTCTAATTCTATTTTATGATGGCCCTACGCATAAGTGTGGATACCATCACTTCTACTGTATCGCTTATCGTCACTAGAACTTAAAGCTATCTTATGAATTAACTGCGTATATATATTATGCATCTTACTTCTAAATATATACATATCACCATAAACTATATTCTTATTTATTAAACAATCCCTATAATCACTAAGACTTAACCTATCTAATACTAATTTGTTTACTCCCTTAGCCTTTTTTATTTCTTTATTATTTACAATGGTTATGGAGTACATTTTTGAGCGGAGGCCTATGAACTCCCTCATTATTTTCCCCTTACACTCATCCTTCATCATGCCGAGGACTTTGGCATTCCTAAGGGGAAAATTATATACATTGTCCTCCGGATATTCGGATGTATCGAATTTTGATTCGAAATCATCTCGAATAAAAATCTTGATTGAATATATGAATGAATCTGTATCCATATAGTTAAATGCAAGACTTTGTTGAAATTTCGGTAGCATGAAATCATAGTGGAAGTTATACACCGTGACAATTCAAGCACCGAAAATCCCAAATATATAGGCTTGTTATAAATATAGGCTTGGTGCGAATCCTACTCATTTGAATCGCAATCATGTCTTCTGTGAATTGTGAAGAGCTGTGAAAATTTGGTTTAGCAATTAGTGCGCGAACTCCCAATCGTTTTCCTCGACTTACCCAGCTATTCACAATCTTGACATCTTTCCGTTTATCAACATTTTCCATTGTTTTCAACAACATTGTTATCAACATTTTCCATCTTGTTGGTTAAATCATCAATAAACTTTTTACACTTGGAGCTACCCACAGTTTTATTTTCCACGCAAAATTGTAAATCATTATGCGCGTCATGTAAACTCTGAAAGTAGTCCAAGTCTACTTAAAAAATAAACCCAGTGGATGAATCCTCTGGCATTGAAAGAATGCTGCTGACGCTAAAATTATTAACGCCAACAACCCATTCAAATCCTCCATACGGTAAATATTGCGACATTGCCCAACCGTATAAGTTATTAGCATCCAAACACATTAAGTATTCTGACGGCTTACTTGAATCGTAATCCGTCATATACTTATTATTTGCCTTTGAATGCCTCTTTCTACATTGAACAATGCCGCCCCGTATGCCTTTCTGTACAAAAAGATATATATCAACGTCAGTAAGCAGCTCCAGTTCTATGTTGGTTGTTTTCAACATTGCATCCCAAGACAAACCTGGAGCCGCGTAGTGCTGACAGGTATCCAGATAGTAAATATTTTTGCACACGTTTCTGAAATTTTCAAAAACGTATGACAAAATAAGTACATCTGTTTTCAGATAGAGGATCATTTAATCATTCAGTGTTTGACAATTGAATACTTGCCACTCTTTGGGCAAACTCTTTGAGCATGCTCATAATCCTCCACTGCACATTCTGTACCAGTCAATCGACTGAAGAAATCAGCACGTGTAGGAAGGCTGGTTTCTTGCAGGCGATCAACTGAATTGATGTATTCATATGGGAATACACCTTTCCTCCTAAGAAGATTAAATTCTTCATCGTTTGGATACATTCGGCGCACTGCATGAAAATCATTAGGTGTAAGATTTTGCGCCAATGTATCCAAACTGGAAGCCATAAAGCGAAAAGAATCCAAGGATCTGAGCTCAATGGTCTTCTTTTCGCTACGCGTATCCTCTTCGACAGGTATACGTACAACTCTTTATTTCGGGGGATAACATTTATATCCCTCTCAAAAAAATTTAGTTCCTTAATAAATAAGTGGCAGTCATAGCCAGAAAAATTATGAAAAAATATAGGGGAAAAAGTGTGCAATTTCGTATTTCAAATTGCACTCATTGTGTGCTGGACCCCTATACTTTCCCGTTAAATGGCAATGATCTGTCACCCTATCTGCCCCCAATGTCTGTTCACAAATGTGACAGACATTGTACTCAGACTGATGTCTGAGTTCTGCTGGACTCAAGGGAGTCATAGGCCTCACGACACTCAAATAATTGTTGTAAATTTCTATACCATCCCCCACCTAACTTTGAATAAATTTAGTGGGGGCATCCTCACCCGTATATACAACAAACTTATTCAAATTACGATTATACTTACAAACTATGTAGTAACTAAAAGCTCTTGATATGTGCTTCTGCACATTACTACTTTTTAAACTTACATATACACTACTGTCTACATTTGTTAATATGCACTCAAAATCTGCATATGTAACAAATGGTACATCTAACTTACGTTCTATGTGAATAAAACTAAGTGATGCCTCCTCCTCCTTAGGTATCACTGTCACCACCTTCTTGCAGACATCTTTATGATATTGTGATGTACTCGAAGAATGTACTGTATTGTGCATTCTGAGAGTACTGCAGGCAGCTGTTGCAGAAATATGCTGTACCTTTATTTGCCGTCTGCTGACTCATCAATAATCTGTAAAGAAAAGAGGGAAAATACAAATTAGTGTTATGAAAATTATTAGTTATTAGTTTAATTTAAATTACCTTAATATATTTTTGATCCATACATAGTGGGACCGCTCCTCCTCCTGAATCAGCAGAAGGTTTATGTGAGAGGACTTCTCCACCGAAGTGGAGTAATAGGGTCCCACGATACCACCGACCTCGTCGTCGTAGCCAAACACGTTGACACTCACGTCTGAATTTAAAGCCTCGAATCGGGAGACTTGTGAAAGAGGCAGCGGGAACGTCAATTCAGGAAAGTTCAACACCACTCCATTTTGCAGAATTATGTTCTCAGCTTCAATGTTTTCTATATGATAGCTGGAACATCTTTCTTTGTGTTGTGCTGAGGGATACATGGCTGAAATAGTCGCCACTTGAAGCAAAAGACATCCTCGTTCATGATGTTTACACATGCACGTTTATTTTGTAGGACCTTTGGGAGAGGTATATATGAAGATCCCTTCAGTGGCCGGTATTGGTTGATGTTGACCTCCAGGTAATAAATCCTCAGAAGAGACCAGCCACTGCCCCTCTCTTGGAACTCAGACATTTTCTTGCAAATCTGATAAATCATATTATTGTAGCTGCTTTCGATATCTTCTCTTATCTGTATTAAAGTCATTTTGGTTTGGAACGATTTTACAACCACAACCATATTTTCTTCAATACTCATTTTTACATACTCACAAAATATCTCTACATTGAATTTATAGCTCAAGTGCTTTTCGAGTAAATCTTCCAAGGCTTTTATAATAATGTCCCTGTTTACTGTAAAAAACGTTTCTGGAATGAGCAAACCCTTGTTCACGTTTTCGAGCATAAGCGTTTTAACCCTCGCCTCTCCCAACCTCTTTGGCATGCGGTGAAATCTGCCGCCGCTTTTTCTCGCTTCTTAGCGAAAGCGGCTCTTCTGCATCTCAGCAGAAGGGCAAGCAACTCACCATGCCATGCTAATTTGGTCTCTCTCTCCCACGATTCGGTACCTGGTGAGTTCTGCCACCGCTTTCTCTCACTCTCGGAGTGAAAGCGGCTCTTCTGAATCTCAGCAGAAGGGCAAGCAGCTCATCATTGGTTTCCGGAAGAGGCGGACCGACATTCCATTCTAAGAAGCGAACGAGCGAGCACCCGTCTCGAAAACCTCCGCAGATTCTATCTTGATCAGTGTAAGCAAGCACCCGTCTTGCAAGCCCCAGTGAAAACCATTTTTGAACAAAGTGACAAGTGAAAATAGTTGGACATCCTGCTACCGCTTTTTCAACCCAACGATAATAACATCATCCACGACGGCGCCGTCCATCCGAAGGAAGATACGTACTCCGGACTACCACAACTTGGAACTCCATCTCAATCACTAAAAAATCAGGAAAGCCGGTAAGTCCTCTTCATTAATCACAAAATCACACATTCCCGCGTGAACATTTGTGGTCCTTCGAGCCGGATCTCTTTCGAGCTCGGAGACCACCCCAACATTTTTGGTCCAATCGAACCGGATACTTTACCGGCGAAAACCCCCCCACAACCGGATTCTCTACCGGCAGAAACCCCTCATAACCGGATACTTTACCGGCGATATATATATATATGTGTGTGTGTGTGTGTGTGTGTGTGTATATATATATATATATATATATATATATATATTATAGATATATATATATTATATTTTCACCAAATACTCACAACGGTTAAATTTCAAACGTTATTTGAAATTTACCGTTGATCGTTTCGAGCTTAGCAACTAGAATTTTAGCAGCAGTACAGTCATTTAGCAGCAGCGTGGGATCCTAGCAAGAAAAAAACCACCACCTTTCTACAGGCAAAAGCAAACTTTTTCGTGGTTTGCTTTCTGCTATATCCGCTGCCATCGTCGTTGACGTCGTACCAGCAGCGCACAAGCAGCAAGTGCCCGGTTGGGAAAACACATTTGTGAAAGTGGTTCAACTGGTTATATTTGAATTAGTTGAACTAGTTTCATTTAAATTACTTGTACATTTTTTAAGTGACACTAATATAGCCCCCCGCTATACAACACTAATTGTCCAGCGTATCAATCCAAATCAATACCAATTATTTTGCAATTAATTTGAAAAATTGATTAAAATTCTAATCTTATAATAATTATGTCTCTTCATAAATTCTCTCAAACCCCAAAAAAATAAAAATATAATAACTTCCAAATGCCTTTGGTTGTTTTTTATTCTTTGCTACCTCTCTGATATCTAATTTTTCACAACGATGGACACTCTTCAGAAATTCCTCAGCGTTGCCGAAACTTTAGAAGAATTCGAAGAAGAATACCTCGCCATCCCAGTGCGTGATCATTCGGAATTCTCCCTCGCTACTCATCTCGAGGAACTTAAGGCGGTCTGGTCAGACGTCAAATCTTCATACAACTCTTGCGTAGAGTTCCTCATCACCTCGAAGGATCCCATCAACGACGCTAACCCAGAGGCTCGTGGTATCAATCCAAATCAATAACAATTATTTTGCAATTAATTTGAAACATTGATTAAAATTCTAATCTTATAATAATTATGTCTCTTCATAAATTCTCTCAAACACCAATAAAATAAAAATATAATAACTTCCAAATGCCTTTGGTTGTTTTTTATTCTTTGCTACCTCTCTGATATCTAATTTTTCACAACGATGGACACTCTTCAGAAATTCCTCAGCGTTGCCGAAACTTTAGAAGAATTCGAAGAAGAATACCTCGCCATCCCAGTGCGTGATCATTCGGAATTCTCCCTCGCTACTCATCTCGAGGAACTTAAGGCGGTCTGGTCAGACGTCAAATCTTCATACAACTCTTGCGTAGAGTACCTCATCACCTCGAAGGATCCCATCAACGACGCTAACCCAGAGGCTCGTGGAGCTGATATAATCGTCGTCAAAACGAAATGCCGACGCTTTTACCAAATATATGTTCGCTTCTCAGCGAAAATTAACGAACAGCAACATCTTGCTGCCTCACCTACATTTTCACCTCCATCGGCAGTCGCAATCCCCTCTCTCGCTTCCCATTTCTCGGGACACAACCTCAATTTGCCACCGTGTGATACCGATGTCTTTAAAGGTGATTACCAATCATGGCCAACCTTTAGAGACATGTTTTCCGCGCTCTATATTAGAAATAAACGACTTTCTCCTGTCGAAAAAGTGTTCCACCTGAACCAAAAAACCCAAGGTGAAGCAAAGGAGATCGTTCAAAAAACTGCACTGATTGACAGCGGCTTCGAACAAGCGTGGAACAATTTGATCGACCGTTTCGAAAACAAGCGCATACTCATTAATACGCAACTCCGGACCCTATTTAACCTCACCCCAATATCAAAAGAATCCGGAGTTGCAATTAAACGACTTCAGCGGGAACTTAATAACTGTCTGTCCGCTTTAACTTTATATGATGTAGATGTCGAGAGTTGGGATGCCATTATAGTTCATATTTGTTCAACTCGCCTCCCCGAAAACACCCTCTCTCTGTGGGAACAATCCATTTCCCAAAATCGCGATATTCCGAAGTGGAAGGAAATAGATTCGTTTTTAACATCCCATTTCCAAACCCTGGAAACAGTCTCAGATATTCGCAAATCCGCTGATTCGGTTAAAGAGGCATCGACCAGCAATGCTCGCAATCTCCCCGCTTCAAAGCCTGTGCACACTTTCCAGGCGAATATGCTCCCGACTAGCTGCAAACTATGCACAGATCAAACTCACCCTCTACGCCAATGTCCACGTTTTCTAGCTATGAGCTCCGAACCCCGTTGGTCAACAATTCAACGGTTGAAATTCTGTTCGAATTGTTTTGCGCATTCGCACCAAATGCACGATACCTCCACTCATCATATATACTCATACCTCATACCTCATACCTCATACCTTATACCTCATACCTCATACCTCATACCTCATACCTCATACCTCATACCTCATACCTCATACCTCATACCTCATACCTCATACCTCATACCTCATACCTCATACCTCATACCTCATACCTCATACCTCATACCTCATACCTCATACCTCATACCTCATACCTCATACCTCATACCTCATACCTCCACTCATCGTGGCTCTGCGCCAAATAATGCACAAAATAATTCGCAACAAATTATCCCCTCGCACTCCCGAGCGACCTCCTCCACCTCTTCAACTCAACATCAATTACAGTCCACTGAAGCCCCTCAAACACCCAACGTGCTGACTTGCGTCACCTCTCGACCAAAGCAAGTTTTACTCGCTACTGCAATGGTACATATCTGTTACCGCGAGGAAACATATCTCGCTCGTGCGCTTATAGATCCCGGATCAGAAGCCACTTTTCTCTCCAAGCGCATTCAAAAGCGCTTACATCTACCTACGAAAACCATTCAAGCGCGGGTGGTAAGTGTCAACCAAGCTATCACAGCCCTTGTTAGCAAACTTTGTATGTTTAACATTGGCTCTCCTCGCAATTCCGGAACTCGTATAGAAACCAAGGCTCTCGTCCTCCCAGAGTTAACCGGAAATCTTCCCGTCTGCTCCCTTGACCGGAATCTCTGTGAATCCCTCCCTAATATCCCTTTGGCTGATGACCATTTCTACCAAAGTGATCAGATCGATGTTTTGATTGGAGCTGACATTTACCCTCTAATCCTGCTGGATGGCATTAAGCGAAATATTCTGGGTTCACTCGTAGCCCAAGAAACAATATTCGACTGGATTCTAACGGGTCCTCTCCGTCAGGACGTGCCAACACCTTCAATTACCACGCGGGTCTCGTTCTTCAACGAGGTCTCTTTCGACCGTCAGATTTCGCGCTTCTGGAACTAGAGGAGATCCCAAAACAGCGTCCTCGCACTCCAACTGAAAAATACTGCAAGGATTTGTATGAGAAAACAACCCAAAGACGTCCCGGTGGGCGTTACATCGTCTCGCTGCCGTTTAAAGAAGAATTCCCTTCGCAGTTACAACTTGCACGTTCAAGAGAAATAGCTCTTTTTTTCTGCAACGAAGCGCGGCTCCTGAAAACCCCGAGTTTTAAAGAACTTTATGATTCAGTGATTCAAGAATACTCCCATTTGAATCATATGATCTCTGTTCACCCCGAACAAACCTCGCTCCATTCTGACACTTACTACTTACCTCACCATGCAGTCATCAAGCCAGAAAGCAGCTCCACCAAGGTGAGAGTTGTTTTTAACGCTTCCTGCCCCACAACCAACGGTCTCAGTCTCAACGACACCCTCTACCCCGGTCCGGCTTTGCAAGCCGATCTAACTCCTCATTCTCAAATGGCGTCTTTATCAATATGTCTTCAACGGAGACATCGAGAAGATGTATCGCCAGATTCTGGTGGATCCGAAGCATTCGCGCTATCAACGAATTCTTTTCAGAAATTCACCAGATGATGAAGTGCACGAATTTGAACTTCAAACAGTCACCTTCGGTGTAAACTGTGCCCCCTATCTTGCAATTCGCACGCTTAATCAGCTGGCCCAGGATGTCGAAACCGAGTTCCCCCTGGCTGCTGCCATTTTGAGGACAGCCATGTATGTCGACGACGCGCTGTGTGGTGCTCATACTATCGACACGGCGCTCCGTGCGCGAAAGGAATTGACAGCAGCAGTTCGCTCTGCTGGATTTGCTCTGCGAAAATGGACAGCTAACCATCAGGAAATTCTATCCGGAATACCTCCTGAAGACCTACTGAATAAGGATTTTCTAAAATTGGAAGACGACAGCACAGCAAAAACACTCGGTATCCAATGGAATGCAAAGGCTGATTACTTCACCATTGAATCCAAACCATTCGATATTGCCCCTCTTACACCAAACGAGAGATGCTGTCACTGCTTGCAAAATTATTTGATCCTGCAGGCTGGATGGCTCCGGTCATTATTATCGCAAAAACTCTCATGCAACAAGTTTGGCTGGATGCCACCGGCTAAGATGACCCCTTGACCCCGTCAACCCTACAACTCTGGATAAAATTCGTCCAGTGTTATCACCAAATTAACCTCATAAAAATCCCTCGATGGATTCATTTCACTCCAACGAGTGGCATTGAAATCCATGCGTTTTGCGATGCTTCCGAAAAAGCATACACCGGCGTGATCTATGTACGCCTTCGTAACTCTCACGAAATCCGCACTTCTCTACTTTATGCAAAAACCAAAGTTGCCCCATCAAAACAATATCTGTACCTCGACTTGAATTGTGTGGTGCAGCCCTTTAGCCTCTTAGCCGACATGTTAAATGCGGTTATCCCTCATCTTGATTTTCCTCAGTATGAACTCTACTGCTGGACTGATTCGACCATCGTGTTCGCCTGGGTAAAACGACCGCCTTGCACCTGGACTACGTTCGTTGCCAACCGTGTGGCCAAAATCGTGAAAATCGTAGATCCCACTCACTGGTCTCATGTCCTCTCTGACTTAGCCAGTCGTGGCATGTATCCGCTTGAGTTGCAACAAACCTCATTATGGTGGCAAGGCCCGGATTAGTTGCGCCAAGAGAAAAAGTACTGGCCTCACTCCCCTCACCCAGACATTTTTGAAACCGAACTGGAAGCAAAACCCATCAAATCGTATTTTGCATATTTTCCTCACTATGAAGACCTCTTGGAAAGATTTTCTTCTTTACCACGAGCTCTCCGCGTACATTCGTACATTTTCCGGTTCTTCACACCCCCAACATCGCCCCTCATTAAGACGACACGATACAAGTATTGACTCGGATGAGATTCAATATGTTAAAACCTGACTGACTAATCTCATGCAGAAGGTTCATTTTGCCGATGAATATCACTGTCTGGAACTGAAGATGAATCTTGACAGAAAGAGTACAATTCTGTCACTCAATCCATTCTTATCCGAAGATGGAGTCCTCCGCGCAAGAGGACGTTTAACCTCATGTCCGTCACTCTCCTATGACGAACGTCATCCGATTATAATCCCCTACAATTGTGTTTTCACCCGCCTCTTAGTCCGTCTAATCCATGGGATCAGTTTGCATGGAGGAAACCAACTCATTCTACGCTTGATTCGCACTCAATATTGGATCCCTAAAGCGAAAAATCTCATTCGCACCACCATTCATAATTGCAAAAGCTGCGCTCTTCAACGGAAACAAATCCAGACACAACTGATGGCTGCACTGCCGCCTGAAAGCACCTCTCTCTCTCTCGACCATTGGCTGCCACCGGTCTCGACTTCGCGGGACCGTTTGACATTAAAAATTATACCGGCAGGGCGTGCCTCATCACGAAAGGTTACGTCTGCATATTCGTCTGCTTTGCGACCAAGGCTATTCATCTCGAAGCTACCAGCGATCTATCGACGCCCACCTTTCTCGCTGCGTTCAGCCGTTTCACCGCACGCAGAGGATGTCCCAAGGATCTATACTCAGACAATGGGAAAAACTTCGTTGGAGCATCTAAAGCCCTGCTGAACGATTGGAAAGCGTTCCCCCATCAAAGTAAGGACGCCGTCCTCACTCAATTCTCCTACCAAAACTTGCAGTGGCATTTCATACCAGCCGCTGCGCCTCACATGGGTGGACTCTGGGAAGCCGGAGTCAAAAGCTTTAAGCTTCACTTCCGAAAAAGCTTTAAGCTTCACTTCCGGAAACGTGCATTTCACCTTTGAGGAATTTACGACCATCCTCTACAAAATTGAAGCATGTCTTAATTCGCGACCGCTGAACAGCATGTCCGAGGACCCCTCTGATTTGCAACCCCTTACACCAGGACACTTTCTCATCGGATGTCCCCTTTTAGCGCCTGCTGAACCCGAAATACTCAATTCCCCTCTTAAAATTGTCAATCGTTGGCAAAAGGTTAAATCCATGTATAAGCATTTTTTCAGCCGCTGGAAAAATGAATATTTAACTGAACTCCATAAAAGAACTAAATGGAAATACCCTCAGTTGAATTTAAACCCCAATGACCTCGTAGTCTTACGAGACGATAACCTTCCACCAACGAAGTGGAGACTCGGTCGTATAACCCACACCTATCTCGGTTCTGATAGCAGAACGCGTGTCGCCGACGTCCGAACCGAAAAAGGAACCCTGACCCGTCCGATCTCGAAATTAGTCGTGTTGCCCCAGTAACTCGACACAAAATCGGAACCTCCCCCCTTTATATTTTCCGCATTTACTAATTTTCTCACTCTAGACATGAATCCCGAAACCACATCCCCAACCGCAAAGGGCGCTACGGGCAAACGGAATCAACGCCCTCTATTTGTCCGTAGTATTCGGTCCAACCAGCCGCTCCCCTCCCCGTTGGAGCTCCCGGCAATTACGTTGATCTGATCCGCATCTCTCGTCGCTCAGATCAACGTGTCCGTCCCGTACGAACCCTTATACTTAGTATAGCCTCAATCGGTGCTAAGGTTGCAGTACTGCAAGGCGGGCGGTATGTTTGCGCCAAACTGCTGTCCGCGGCAGTTAGCAACGGCAACCCTCGCCTCTCCCAACCTCTTTGGCATTAGGTGAGATCTGCCGCTGCTTTCTCTCGCTTCTGAGCGAAAGCGGCTCTTCTGCATCTCAGCAAAAGCGCAAGCAGCTCACCATGCCATGCTAATTTGGTCTCTCTCTCCCACGATTCGGTACCTGGTGAGTTCTGCCACCGCTTTCTCTCACTCTCGGAGTGAAAGCGGCTCTTCTGCATCTCAGCAGAAGGGCAAGCAGCTCATCATTGGTTTCCGGAAGCGGCGGACCGACATTCCATTCTAAGAAGCGAACGAGCGAGCACCCGTCTCGAAAACCCCCGCAGATTCTATCTTGATCAGTGTAAGCAAGCACCCGTCTTGCAAGCCCCAGTGAAAACCATTTTTGAACAAAGTGACAAGTGAAAATAGTTGGACATCCATACTATAGAAAATAGTTGAAATGCTACCGCTTTTTCAACCCAATGATCATCACATCAGCCACGACGGCGCCATCCACCTTTAGACTCGTCATCCAACGTAATTTATACCCTACGGACAATATAAGCCGGTAAGTCTCCTTCCTCAATTATAGTTTACGCACCTCCCCGTGCAAACATTTTTTGGTCCTTCGAGCCAGATCACGCCCGCACTCGGAGACCACCCCAACAATTATTATTATTATTATTATTATTATTATTATTATTATTATTATTATTATTATTATTATTATTATTATTATTATTATTATTATTATTATTATTATTATTATTATTATTATTATTATTATTATTATTATTATTATTATTATTATTATTATTATTATTATTATTATTATTATTATTATTATTATTATTATTATTATTATTATTATTATTATTATTATTATTATTATTATTATTATTACTTTAATACCTATATTACTATTTAATTACGAATGACTAATTAATAAATATTTGTTTATTTACTTCACAAGCTGCTACTTTTGTCGTTGTTGTTATTGTTGTTGTCGTCGTTGTTGTTGTCGTTGTTGTTGTTGTTGTTTTTATGATAATTATTTTCTAATTTAAGTTTTCTTTTTTGTTTTAAATTTTTATTTCAATTTTACTTTTTAATTGAAGTACTTCACTTTGTAAACTATTCTATGCACTTTTGTAAAATTTTTTATTAAAGTTTTTCTATTTCTTTGTAAATATTTTCTACAGTTACTGTTTTTGCTCACTTTTTAAAATGTTTTCGCTTTTTATATTCTATACACTTTGTCTTTTTAATGTTCTGTACACTTTCTATTTACTTTTTAAAACTTTCCTTTTTTTATTTAAGTTTTACACTCTTTTAAGATTTAATAAATGATGAAGACCAAATCAGCACAACTTTCCGCTGCTACATTCAGATACGGAATGAAGGTTGATTATAAATTTCAGATCATTCATACTACAGCTGAAACCCTTATAAGATAAAAAAGAAAAAAAGAACATATCAACAAAACTGAAATTGAGATAACGAAGAGATCCGTCTCTGTGTTCGATCATGTTCGGTTCAGTTTCGCGTAATTTTATCACATTCTTCGAAAATGTTTACATTAATTTAATTCCTGACAAATTCGAGTCAAGGCAATATTCGAAACCAAGCAATTAAATAAAAACTACAACAACTACAACAAGAACAATAAGGCGAGTTTCATATTTCTTAAAATAACAACTCTGTGCTTCAGACCGTGGATGCGAGCCACAGCTTGAACCGCTCTCTCAATGTTTACATTTAGTTTTACTACACTTCTGGGGCAGCGTCTCAAAAAGGAAGCAGAAATAAACAACAACTACAACACTACTTCTGCTTACGCAACTTCTGCTTAGGCAGCCTCTGCTTAGCATGCTGCCACCGCAACCGTCAGCCGCCAGTCCGTTAGCCGTCTGTCCGTTAGCCGTCTGTCCGTCTGCCAGACCACCAGGGTTGCCACCTGACTCGACCACCAGGGTTGCCACCCTAAAAAAATTCCCAAAGAAATCCCAGTGAAAAAAATCCCATGGGAAAAAAATCCCACGGGAAAAAATCCCACGGGAAAAAAAAATTTTAAAAAAATTAAAAAAATCCCACGGGGAGAAAAAACAAAAAATTTAAAAAAAAAAAAATTTAAAAAAAAAAATTTTAAAAAAATTAAAGAAAAAAATTAAAAAAAAAATTAAAAAAAAAATTTTTTAAAATTTTTGAAAAATCCTCGATCTGGCCACTCTGTCCACTAAATTCCTCGATATGGCACCTCTGTCCACCAAAATCCTCGATCTGGCCACTCTGTGAGGTTGTTGTTGTTGTTGTCGTTGTGAGGATGTATGCTTTTACCTATTATTGTTGTGAAGATTAATCCTCATTTTTCAAACGATCGAGCAATGTTTCCGATTATATTTATCGCACCTCGCTTAGCTCTTGCTGAAGGGTTGAATTTTAATAGTTCATTGTAGAATGTATACCTCGGGATAGCTGTTCGAACTCTGCTAACAACACTGAACATGTTGGTGCATGATGAATCCACTGACACATTTTTGTTAATGCCGGTTTGTATGAGTCGATGATTTTTACTTCTTTCCAATATGTTTGCATGTTGAAATATGTGATTAAGTTCCATTCACTGGTGATAATTCCAGCAGGTCCAATGTTCTCAAAATATGCACCCGGAGTCGTATCAATAGGTTGAATGGTTATTGAAGAGGCATACGCGAAAGTTGCGCCTTTAGCCCGTTTGACCCTTTTAGATGTGGATGTTCGTTCTTCGATCTCTCGGTCATCCTGTGAAGATTGTGAATTCGTGTTCCTTTTGCTTGTGCTGGCGACTTCTCCGCGCAGTGAAGTGAGGTAATTTGTTCCATTTGTGCTTGCGGGTATGTTATCCTCCGCAAGGAGCGGTACCAATCGATGAATAGCTCTTTTCAAGATGCCATTTTGTGTTTTCACGTCCGCGACGCGAGCAACATTATTGGGACCCGGATAGACCTTCACAATTCTTCCTAATGGCCATGTTAGAGGGGCATCCACTCTTCCTTGATGATTACCATGGTTCCAGGTGCAACATTTTGACAGAGTTCCTTCCATTTATTTCTGCTTTGAAGGTCGGTGAGATATGCCTGTGACCACCTTTGCCAAAATTCTTGTTTCATATGGGATACTAATTTCCATCTTGTCACTAGTGAAATGTTTGTGGACGAGGCAGTAGCATCTGGTTGCGCTGTTAACGCTTCTCCAATGAGAAAATGTCCCGGTGTCAAACAACTTAAATCGTTCGGATCGTTTGAGACTGGAATCAGTGGTCGTGAATTGAGGAACATAACCTTTTCTAACTCTTCATAGGTTAATGACGCATCTGAAGCTCCTCTTACAAACAACTGTTTGGCACTCTTTACCGCGGCTTCCCATAGTCCTCCGAAGTGAGGCGCCCTTGGAGGAATGAAATGAAATTGGATACCCTTGTTACTGCAGATATTCTTTATTGCCATTGTTGCCTTGTCTGAGTAAATAATATTGGAAGGTTCTTCAAGTTTGTTTTTTGCTCCAACGAAATTGGTTGCATTGTCACAATATAAATTGCTACAGTGACCTCGGCACACAATGAACCGTTTTAAGCATCCCAGAAATGCATCGGTAGTGAGATCACTTGCTAGTTCAATACGGACAGCCTTTGTGCTGAAACAGCAAAATATAGCAACATAAGCCTTATGTGGCCTTTTCCCTCGGAGTTTGAAGTGCATCCAGAAGGGTTCTGCAAAGTCCACTCCTGCATTGATGAATGGTCGTGCTGATACAGTTCTTGCGGCTGGCAGGCCTCCCATTACTTGTTTGAATAACTGCGGCATTGCTCGAGTGCATCTAACACAATTCTGCATAATTGATCGAGCCATTGTTTTTGCTTTGATTGGCCAAAATCGTTGCCGAACTTGAGCGACCAGCGTCTGGGATCCGCAGTGGGAGTGTTCTTCGTGGAACCACTTCATTAGAAATTTTGTCAAGGGATCATTGTAGGGAAGAATCATTGGATTTCTGGCATCGTACGGAAGTGTTGATGACTCTATGCGACCACCCACACGCAGAATATCCTCATCTTCTAAGAAAGGGTTGAGGCTGCTGAGTTGACTTGTTTTGTTTACTGGAGTGCGTTTATTTGGAATTCTTCTTCAAATTCTGAATGTTGCATGATGCGCACAATCGTTGACAGTGCCTGCCTTAACTCTTGAGGGGTCGCAATGAGGTCGCTGGCTCGTTGAATATTTGGGGTTCTGGTATGGCGAAGAAACCGCTGAACATAAGTGATGATATGGATCAAGTTTTTAAACGAATTCCGATGGTTAATCCTGTACAGCAGGTATTCTGCAGCGTTGGATGTGATATTTAGGACAGCAACTCTTTGTTTTCTTTCGTTGTCTGTCTCCGGCGTTATGGTGATGGGCTGTTCGGATAACCACGTGTTCGTTCTCTTATGGGGGAAGATCGGGCCGAAGAACACCATGTTGCATGATTTAAACTGCCTCGTTGCTATCCCTCGCGATATCAAATCAGCCGGATTGTCTTCTGATTTGACGTGTCGCCATTGTTCAGCCAGTGTTAATCGTTGAATTGTGGCGACTCGGTTTGCGACGAAAGTGTGGAATGATGATGACGCTGATTTGATCCATGACAAGACGATTTCAGAGTCCGTCCACAAGAAGATGGGTACGTCTCCCGACTTCAACTCGCCTACTATCCGATGCATCAATTGCGCACATAAGACGGCCGCGCATAGTTCTAGCCTTGGTAGGGTTTGTTGTTTAACCGGAGCTCCTCGCGATTTCGAGCAAAGCAGTCGTACTGCAATAGTTTTATCTGCGTTGACGAATCGGACATATATTGCTGTGCCATATGCCTTTTCTGACGCGTCAGCAAAACCATGAAGTTGAAAAGACGTTGTGGTGTTATTATTGAATACGTACCTTGCTCGAGTGCATCTAACACAATGCTGCACAATTGATCGAGCCATTGTTTTTGCTTTGATTGGCCAAAATCGTTGCCGAACTTGAGCGACCAGCGTCTGGGATCCGCAGTGGGAGTGTTCTTCGTGGAACCACTTCAGCCGATTGTAGTGTCGTTGAGCATTGGCAGGCTGTCCGTCAATGCGATCCACTTGCATAGTAGTGCCGCAGGTAAATCCTCGTCCCAGGAAAGTTTGATTTGCCACAAGTCCTGAATTAATTTTTTGGCACTTACTACGATAGAGAACAGGAAGCCCAATGGATCAAAAATTCGTGCCACATCGGACACTATAGTTCGTTTGGTTGTTCGAGGATGCTGGCTGAGATGTACCTTGATGCAGAAATTGTCATCCTTCGGGAGCCATGTAAGTCCTAAAGTTTTTACTGCATTGTCGACATCGTCCGTGAAATCAAGTTTAGATTCTTTATCCTCTGCTGGAATGTCTGACAGTAATTTCGGGTGGTTGGCACACCATTTCCGTAGCTTACAGCCTGCAGTTTGTAAAATCTCTATTAATTGTCTCTTGGTTTCTTGTGTGACAACAAGGCTGTTCGCACCACTCAAGCAATCATCGACATAAAACTTCTCCTGGATTGCTTTGGCACCGCTTGGATAGATGACCTTGTGTTTGGTTGCTAATGTCAACAAACATTTGATTGCCAAATATGGTGCAGCTCTTGTGCCGTACGTGACCGTAATCAGGTGGTAATGCTGTAGATCATCGGACTTATTTTTCCTCCACACAATGAGCTGATATCGGCGATCGTCAGGATGTACCCAAATTTGGCGGTACATTTTTTCGATATCGGCTGTAAATACGAATCGTGGGAGTCTGAAGCGGAACAACACGGTGAATAAGTCGCTTTGCAGAACTGGCCCAGTGTGCATGATGTCATTTAATGCTACGCCTGTGGATTTTCTGGCGGAAGCATCAAAAACTACTCTCAACTTTGTGGAACTGCTTTCGGGTCGATGTATGCAGTGGTGCGGAATAAAATAGCGTGGTGGCATTAAATGGTTTACTCTGGTAATATGACCCAACGCTTCATATTCCCTCATGAATTTCGTGTAATTTTCCTTGAGTTTGTTGTCTTTATCCAGACGTCTTTCCAGCGCCAGAAAACGATTTGTTGCCATGTGTTGAGGGTCTCCCCATCTAGAGATTGGGTCTATGAAAGGTAAGTGGAGTTTGCGTCTTCTGCAGCGATCTTTCCTGAAATGGTCCAGCCGAAGACGCTGTTGTGCAACGTTGGGAATCCGTCTCCGAGTGAAAGATTTTCTTCCATGAAAAACGCATGATAATACTCTGCTCCCAGTAGTACACCGATATGTCCTGGAAGGTAGAAGCGGGAGACGGCCAAATTGAGGGTTGGAGGGATAGACCACGCGGAGATGTCTATCTCCTGGGACGGCTGGTTCGAAATGATCTTTGGTAAAATGAAGACTTCACACTTGTGAGGACGCAAAGTCATCACATTCGTTTTGCGCTTACACTCCACAAGAACAAGTTGTAATTTTCTTTGTATATTGATAGAACATAAAAAAATATTATAAGGCAAAATGAATTCTAATTTGTATAGTGTGAATATGCATAGATATGTATCCTAGAATTTAAGAGTAAATACTAAGCATAAGTAACGCCATCTAGTGGAGAGTAGCAGAAAGGATTGGCCAAGCCAACATTTCACCACAGTGAGGTGTCACCACGAGCGGACGCCAACAACAAATCCACCGCAACGGCTATCCGGCAAGTTTTCCCGACACGAAAGAGGTATAAAAGGCCGAACAACTTCGAGCTCGTGGCAGTTGGACGGCGACAGTCTCCAGGTAAGGTAGGGTGGAAGCATTCGTTCTGGCGGAGTCGAACGAAGGTTTCCCAAACTGGCGTGGTTATCCCCAGTGAGTTTGGTCGGAGACCATTCATCTCCCGCTCTCTTGGCTGAGTTGGTCGGAGACCGCTCTCGCCTCGCCCCTAGTTGCGTTCGCGCATTTGGCTGAACTGGTCGGAGACCGTTCACGCCTCGCAGGTTGCGCGTACCGCTCTCTCTTGGGCTGAACCGATCGGAGACCGTTCATTTCCCGCTCTCTTGGCTGAGTTGGTCGGAGACCGCTCTCGCCTCGCCGTAGTCGCGTGCGCGCACTTGGCTGAACTGGTCGGAGAACGTTCACGCCTCGCAGGGTGCGCGTCCCGCTCTCTCTTTTGGGCGGAACCGGTCGGAGACCGTTCACGCATAGCGGAATTCGGGTCCCGTTATTTTCTAGATAATAGAATTAGTTTAAGTACAGGTAGTCATAAGCGAATAAAGTGAATATAAATTGAAGAAAACGGTAATGTGTTCTCTTTCCCTCTCGAACTTCCAATGCAATCAATAAATGTATGTAACGGACCCTGGCACCGACGGCTTCATCCTGGCGCGAGCGGAAAGTGTCGTTACAGTGGCGCCCGAACAGGGACCCTTCGAGAGAGAATAGTGTAAACCGGCGCGAGTGATATCCTTGTACACACGGGAAAAGAGGTGAAAAAAAGTGAACATAGAACCGAGGTAATTCCACAGTGAATATACCATAGTGAATTAATATTTAGAAAAAAACATCGAGAATAAATCTAGCAACATTACGGGACGTAGAATAACGGGGAACAAGTGAACGTTGAAAACTCTCTTAACGGCGAATTAACAGTTATTGTGACGATATAGTTCCGCAATCGTGAGTGAAAGTAGACAGTTTTAGTGCGGGTATCAAAACTAACGTGTATCATAAGCACCATACGTCAGTCGTGGGCGTATGCTCTTCGGAAAGATGACCTCACTTTCTGGGACAGCGGAAGAATAACGAAGCAGGTTCGCTCAGTTTCTGGGAGGCACACACAAAGCGGAGGTTCAGACATGATTGCTGGAGCTACGGGCAAGACATGAGGATACCTCCTCGAAATCTCCCACGGTAACACAAGAAAATAACGCAGTGAGTAATATTTTTAGTTTTCAACCAGCGGGTGATAGAAGTACCGCAACTTCAAAGTCAGTAATTTTGAATACGTCGAGCACAGACGGTCGTGCAATTGTGGAACTTGTCCGGAAATTGGGTGTTAAATACGACGGGGGTAATAGCGCGTTAGAGTTTGTTTTTTGGGATTTGAAATATCGGTTACTTTTGCCCATGAAACTCACAGTATAACCTTTCGAATCATGCCAGGGGTCTCGGACGACGTAATCATGGGGTTATCTTTCATGACAGAATTCGGTTTTGAGCTAAAGCTTGCGGGACAAACCATTTCCTGTGGTAAGGAAGATCGACTAACGCAGCAACATGGAAACTCTTCTTTACGGATCACGGGAACAGTTCCTGTCCAGTCACGAAACTTCAGTCCAAGGGTATACTAGGAGGAATGGAAGTACGTCAGGCCAGGCCTCTACAGAACAGTGTCAACTAGAGCATCAACGCATTCAGAGCTTCCTCCGTGATGAGCTGGAAAAATTCAAAGAGGTTCGCGGCCCAACGCACATCGCGGAACACAAAATTTACATGAATGACGACCGTCCGACCAAAATCCAATACCAGAACAGAAACCCGGCAATGCAGGCGATAAGACATTAGGAAGTGGATGAGCTACTAGCAAAGGGTTGTATCGAGCCTTCTAACAGCCCGTACAGTTTTCCCATCACCCTCGTGAAGAAGAAAAATGGGACCTGGCGAATTGCATGGACTTTCGTCAACTCATACCAGATGCATACCCGTTACGCAGAATAACACAAATTTTGGATCGCTTAAAAGATACAAAGCACGTTAGCAGTCTGCACCTGGTCAATGGGTACTGGCAGGTGCCTTTAGCCGAGGACTGCAAACAGTTCACCGCTTTTACCGTGCCGGGCAAGGGGCTTTTCCAGTGGAAGGTTATGCCGTTTGGGCTACACTCGGCCCCAGCTACTTTCCAGAGGGCGTTAGACAAAGTGATTGGTCCCGAGCTGGAGCCTTTTTCTTTCGCCTACTTAGATGACATCATTGTCATCGGCAGATCACTCGAGGAACACATGGAAAACCTGAAGAAAGTGTTTCAATGATTACGGGCGGCGAATTTAAAAATCAATCCGGAAAAGTGCGAATTCTTTAAAAGAGAGACCAAATACCTAGGCCATATCGTGAGCGAGGATGGCATCAAAACGGACCCCGAGAAGCTGGAAGCTCTGGCAGGTCTTCAACCAGCCCAGAATGTGCGTGAGGCTCGTCGGTTTTTTGAAATAGCCTCCTGGTATAGACGGTTTGTTCCGGACTTTGCAAAAACATCACAACCGTTAACTTCAATGTTAAAAAAAGCAAGCACTGGAAATGGACCAAGACGCAGCAGCAAGCGTTCGACACCCTGAAGAGACAGCTGACGGATGCTCCCGTACTAACGTGCCCAGATTTCTCGCGCACATTCACTCTACAGACAGATGCCAGTCACTATGGGTTAGGAGCGGTATTGACTCAGGAGTTCGATGGCTCGTAACGAGTCATGGCGTATGCGAGCCGTCACCTTAACAAAGCGGAAATCAATTATTCCACCACCGAGAAGGAATGTTTAGCCGTCATATGGGAGATCAGAAAGATGCGCCCTTATATAGGGGGATACCACTTTAAAGTAATTACGGATCACATGTCCCTGAAATGGCTGAACTCGCTAGATAATCCAACTGGTCGCCTAGCGCGCTGGGCGCTTGAACTTCAACAGTGCGATTTCTCGGTACACTATCGCCGAAGAAAGCTTAACACGGTAGCGGACGCTTTATCCAGACAGCCTACGGAGACGTGTCAGCGAATAATGACAGAAGGTAGTCAACCACCAATGTGCTCGTGGATCGAACGCAAACGTAAGGAGATGAGACAGAGTACCGAGAAGTACCAAGACTTCGCCTGGGTAAACAACCAGTTGTATCGACACTTTCCCAAGCTCAACAATGACGAGGATGGAATTGAATGGAAACTCTGCGTGCCTACGCATCTACGTATTAGGGGACTTGACGAGAATCATGACCACCCGGCCGCAGGACACCTAGGAATAAGGAAAACGTACGCTCGTCTTTGCAATCGGTATTATTGGCCCGGGATATTCCGAATAGTCCAACAATATGTACAAGCCTGTCAACTCTGCCAGCGGTATAAAGTTTCTCAACGGAAACCTGTAGGTGAAATGTTGACCAAAATACCCGAGGAACCTTGGTCCACGATTTGCGCTGATTTTTTGTTGGACCCCTACCACGGTCCAAACATGGGAACAGCATGCTTCTTGTTTTCACCGATAAGTTTTCCAAATGGGTGGAATTAGTTCCACTACGCAAGGCCACAGCAGAAGGTTTAGTCAAAGCATTTCGGGAGCGGAATGTATCTCGTTTTGGTGTCCCCAAGGAGGTTATTACAGACAACTGCACGCAGTTCACGAGCAACATATTCGAGCGGTACCTGGAAAGCATCGGCACGACCACAAGATTCACAGCGCCTTGCACCAACACCTCAGGAAAACCCGGCTGAACGAGTCAACAGAACGGTGAAAACCATCATAGCACAACTCTCCGGCAATCAACACAAGTGGGATGAATATTTACCCGAAGTTTCACTGGCAGTGAATACAAGCGTTTCGGAATCCACCGGCTTTTCACCAAGTTACCTCATTCAGGGCCGGGAACCGAGGCTTCCGAATTCCTTATACGATGAAGTGACGCCATGATCCAGCACGGGAAAAGGGGGAATCTCGATGGTGCAGGAAATCTGGGAGATTGCACGAAACTCCATGAAACGGGCGGTTCAGGATCAGTGACGCCATTACAATCTTCGCCGACGCCCATGGAAGATCCACACCGGAGAACAGGTCCTCGTCCGGATGCATCCGCTGTCAAAAGCCATAGATCAATTTGCTGCGAAACTGGTCCCGAAATTTGAAGGACCTTTTGTGGTCATCAAGATCAAGTCACCGGTTATCATAGAATTAGAGCATCACCAGACACCAGAGAATAAAACCGCCCATATCAGCGATCTCAAACCGTATTATAATGATTCCCCGAATTAAGCTCCCGACAAAAATAGTTCTCTGCCCTCAAGAAATAGTTTCCCTATTCCCCACTTTTAAGAGTATCTACCAGCTAACATTTATTCTATTTCATTGTAGAAAGCATTATACGAGCGAGATGGATTCGGTAAAATTTCGGTTGTCCCGAGATAAATTTCAAGACCGAATGAGAGAAGAGCAAGCCCGCAGACGGTGCACCATTTTTCGAAACGACGACGACGTGCCCACTACGTCCAGAGGTCGGGGTCGACCACCAAGGGGCTACCCACGCACGAGACCACGTCCGCACAACACGCGTGCCACCGGCTACCGAACACGCCTTCATGCAGCGCAGCGTGTTGGTGGAACACGGCCATCTCTAGCACACCGTACGTCCCAGCCCGTGCCAACCGCTGATCAGGCTACCTTTCGATCACAGCCTTTAGCGGGTGGCCCGATATACCGAGTTCAAGAAACGGAGCCACGAGGGTCTATCTCAGCTGATGACGAGCCTTCAACATCGGCCGAGGCTACGGAAGTTCCTTAAGAGCTGTCGAGAGTCCTCGTTCTCCGACACCCTCGTCGGTGATTTCCATCAGCGACACAGAAGAAGGATGCCCTCGGCGGCGTTCAGGATGGTGCAGCGTGCACACTTGGGAGAAGAAATGGGATCTGGGTCAGCACTGGTTTTTCCAAAAGCATATGATCGTCACGTGCATCGTACCGAAGAAGGGCGAGGGTGCACCCACCCCAGCACAGGTCGCAGGAATTGCTCCTGCAATTCCCCGCCTGATAAAGACAATGATAAACATGGCCCTATCCAAACAGGGGAAGCACAATGCGTGGTAACCGAACAACCAGTTTTCAGTGGTGCCACGGCAGGCCCAGCGACAATATCAGTTCCGGAACCGGAACGGCCACAGCCGTCTCCCGTACCACGTGACCTTAGCCCACTAGGCAACCCAGGCAGCTCGTCCAGCGGCTCTACCAGCCACTCGTCCAGCAGCTCTACTAGTAGTTCGTCCGGCAGCTCGACTAGCAGCTCGACTATCAGCTCAACCGACGGTTCCACTCTCAGCCCGACAGCCGAAATGTCCAGCACGGCCACAGCCACCATCGAACCAATAGCCATCGGTACGTCATCTGCGTCTAGTCCCGAAGTTTTAACCACCCAGACGTATGCTCAATCCCAAGAGTCTATCAACAGTCCTATCAGATTTTTCCCATGTACACCTGAAAGTATCCCAGAAGCCCTACACAGCTCTACCCTGGTCCTATCCCTTTCCACGGACAGTTTGCTCAGCAACCCTGGAAGGAGAGACATTATGGAAGTAGCCTCTCTGTCGAGAGTATATACGCAGCCATACAGACAGAAACCACCAGACCACGAGTCCGACAGAGGAAACCAGATACCACCGAGGTGCCAATATGTCGCAGCACACAGAGACCAGGACCGTATCCTAGAGTGGGTGCAACAACAACATCAGATGCGAAGCCTTGTGTTAAATTCGCCACCACCCAGCGATCATTGCAACCAGCGATCATTGCAACCACCGTCAAACGAACAATATCCATTCAAAGACGTGTTGAGTCGTTGTTACTCAGTTGTTACAGTTACTCCTGCCGGAGGTAGAGAGATCACAGCGACTTTTATCTACGTCCCAGAGACATCGAGTAGTTTACCAGATAACAGCGGGCAGGTTCCGTGCCGTTTTTTGCAGAGATGGGACCATCCGGGTGACTCCGTCAGGCCCCAAAGGAAGGGGAGATGTGTGAGGACGCAAAGTCATCACATTCGTTTTGCGCTCACACTCCACAAGAACAAGTTGTAATTTTCTTTGTATATTGATAGAACATAAAAAAAAAATTATAAGGCAAAATGAATTCTAATTTGTATAGTGTGAATATGCATAGATATGTATCCTAGAATTTAAGAGTAAATACTAAGCATAAGTAACGCCATCTAGTGGAGAGTAGCAGAAAGGATTGGCCAAGCCAACATTTCACCACAGTGAGGTGTCACCACGAGCGGACGCCAACAACAAATCCACCGCAACGGCTATCCGGCAAGTTTTCCCGACACGAAAGAGGTATAAAAGGCCGAACAACTTCGAGCTCGTGGCAGTTGGACGGCGACAGTCTCCAGGTAAGGTAGGGTGGAAGCATTCGTTCTGGCGGAGTCGAACGAAGGTTTCCCAAACTGGCGTGGTTATCCCCAGTGAGTTTGGTCGGAGACCATTCATCTCCCGCTCTCTTGGCTGAGTTGGTCGGAGACCGCTCTCGCCTCGCCCCTAGTTGCGTTCGCGCATTTGGCTGAACTGGTCGGAGACCGTTCACGCCTCGCAGGTTGCGCGTACCGCTCTCTCTTGGGCTGAACCGATCGGAGACCGTTCATTTCCCGCTCTCTTGGCTGAGTTGGTCGGAGACCGCTCTCGCCTCGCCGTAGTCGCGTGCGCGCACTTGGCTGAACTGGTCGGAGAACGTTCACGCCTCGCAGGGTGCGCGTCCCGCTCTCTCTTTTGGGCGGAACCGGTCGGAGACCGTTCACGCATAGCGGAATTCGGGTCCCGTTATTTTCTAGATAATAGAATTAGTTTAAGTACAGGTAGTCATAAGCGAATAAAGTGAATATAAATTGAAGAAAACGGTAATGTGTTCTCTTTCCCTCTCGAACTTCCAATGCAATCAATAAATGTATGTAACGGACCCTGGCACCGACGGCTTCATCCTGGCGCGAGCGGAAAGTGTCGTTACAGTGGCGCCCGAACAGAGACCCTTCGAGAGAGAATAGTGTAAACCGGCGCGAGTGATATCCTTGTACACACGGGAAAAGAGGTGAAAAAAGTGAACATCGAACCGAGGTAATTCCACAGTGAATATACCATAGTGAATTAATATTTAGAAAAAAACATCGAGAATAAATCTAGCAACATTACGGGACGTAGAATAACGGGGAACAAGTGAACGTTGAAAACTCTCTTAACGGCGAATTAACAGTTATTGTGACGATATAGTTCCGCAATCGTGAGTGAAAGTAGACAGTTTTAGTGCGGGTATCAAAACTAACGTGTATCATGAGCACCATACGTCAGTCGTGGGCGTATGCTCTTCGGAAAGATGACCTCACTTTCTGGGACAGCGGAAGAATAACGAAGCAGGTTCGCTCAGTTTCTGGGAGGCACTCACAAAGCGGAGGTTCAGACATGATTGCTGGAGCTACGGGCAAGACATGAGGATACCTCCTCGAAATCTCCCACGGTAACACAAGAAAATAACGCAGTGAGTAATATTTTTAGTTTTCAACCAGCGGGTGATAGAAGTACCGCAACTTCAAAGTCAGTAATTTTGAATACGTCGAGCACAGACGGTCGTGCAATTGTGGAACTTGTCCGGAAATTGGGTGTTAAATACGACGGGGGTAATAGCGCGTTAGAGTTTGTTTTTTGGGATTTGAAATATCGGTTACTTTTGCCCATGAAACTCACAGTATAACCTTTCGAATCATGCCAGGGGTCTCGGACGACGTAATCATGGGGTTATCTTTCATGACAGAATACGGTTTTGAGCTAAAGCTTGCGGGACAAACCATTTCCTGTGGTAAGGAAGATCGACTAACGCAGCAACATGGAAACTCTTCTTTACGGATATATATATATATATATATATATATATATATATATATATATATATATATATATATATATATATATATATATATATATATATATATATATATATATATATATATATATATATATATATATATATATATATATATATATATATATATATATATATATATATATATATATATATATATATATATATATATATATATAGTTTTTACTTTACATGACCTGATCTAATCTGGCAGTTGATATACAGGATCAGATCTAATCTGATCTGATCTGATAGCTGTTATGATAGACCAGATAGCCGCTATGATGAACACCATTATACCGTTATGATGAATCATCAACGACATACAAAGGAAATGGTTTAATGCAAGATATCTGTTTGTCTCATCTGATAGGTGATATAATTGATGCGAAAGTTGATATAATAAGCCTCTCGCCCGCTGACCTTCGAGGCATAGATGCATCACATGCGTTACTTATCAACGCGTTGATAAGTGTGTGTGTTGGAGTGTAATATATATATATATATATATATATATATATATATATATATATATATATATATATATATATATATATATATATATATATATATATATATATATATATATATATATATATATATATATATATATATATATATATATATATATATATATATATATATATATATATATATATATATATATATATATATATATATATATATATATATATATATATATATATATATATATATATATATATATATATATATATATATATATATATATATATATATATATATATATATATATATATATATATATATATATATATATATATATATATATATATATATATATATATATATATATATATATATATATATATATATATATATATATATATATATATATATATATATATATATATATATATATATATATATATATATATATATATATATATATATATATATATATATTACACTCCAACACACACACTTATCAACGCGTTGATAAGTAACGCATGTGATGCATCTATGCCTCGAAGGTCAGCGGGCGAGAGGCTTATTATATCAACTTTCGCATCAATTATATCATCAATTATATCACCTATATATATATATATATATATATATTACACTCCAACACACACACTTATCAACGCGTTGATAAGTAACGCATGTGATGCATCTATGCCTCGAAGGTCAGTTAAAAATAGGAGATCACCCTGCTACTGGTGGAATCTTTGAGAGCAGACTGTCTAAAATCGCGGCGGAAGTTACAGCGGGCGAGAGGCCGACCCAATTTTTGTGATCGTCTAACTTTATTTAGGGACAAGCGAAATGCACTAAAAGAGGCGATTAAGTCGAGCAAGAAAGAATGTTTCAACAGACTTTGTGAGGAAGCCGACATCAATCCCTGGGGAACGGCATACAAAATAGTTATGAAGAAGATGAGCAATCCAAAAAACCAGATTACCACTTGCCCGGTAAAACTGCTTAACATAATAGCTACATTGTTTCCACAACGACACGCATCAATGCAAGGTGCGACTATTAGATATGAAACTGGACTTGTTCCGCTAATAACAGTTGAGGAACTTCGGGCTGCCTGTAAAAGAATTGGCGACAGCAAAGCACACGGCCCGGATGGGTTTCCCAATATAGCAATTAAAACTGCAATTCTTCGAAGGCCAGAAATATTTCTGCACGTATTTCAAAAATGTTTGGATGATGGAGTCTTCCCGAATTCATGGAAGATACAGAAGTTAGTGCTGATTCCGAAACTAGGAAAACTTCCAGACTAGCCCTCGTCATATCGGCCAATATGCTTGCTCGACACACTGGGAAAAATATTGGAGCGCATAGTATATAATAGGCTGGCGCCCATTGCAGAAAATAATCTTTCCGAACACCAATACGGCTTCAGAAAGTCCCGATCAACGATCGGTGCGGTGAAAGCAGTTGTAGATATTGCAAATAACGCCATCTCTGGCGAACGCTGGAAAGGCGGGACGAAAGAATATTGCGCGATCGTTACGCTGGATGTAAAAAATGCTTTCAATTCAGCCAGTTGGAAGCATATCCGACAAGCCCTTAGGAAGATGGAGGCTCCGGGATATATACGTAATTTAATTGCAAGCTATTTAAAAAACAGAAGGCTTATATATGAGAGCGATCGTGGGACTGAATAGTACGATATCACTGCAGGCGTCCCGCAAGGTTCCGTGCTTGGTCCCATTCTTTGGAACATCATATATGATGAGGTCTTGAGACTCCCACTGCCGCAAGAATCTACGATTATCGGATTCGCTGATGATATAGCATTTATAACGGTGGCTAAGCACATACATCAGATCGAAGCTGCAACTAGCTCTTCTATTTCAAAAGTAAAGGAGTGGCTTCAGTCAGTGCAACTAGAATTAGCTGAGCATAAAACGGAGACAATACTTATCAGCGGCCGGTAGATAGTTGAACATATATATGTAAGAGTCGGCGAGAGTACAATTAAATCAAGTTCTTCGCTTAAATATCTCGGAGTCAGGCTGGATGGCAGGCTAAACTTTAAAGACCATATAAGCTATGTTAGTACAAAGGCAGCAAAAATGCAGGCCAGTCTATCAAAAATGCTACCCAACATAGGCGGACCGAAGCCAGCAAGACGGAAGTTACTGGCAAGTGTAGTTACCTCGGTGATTCTCTACGCCTCACCAGTTTGGGCACATGCACTGGCCACAAAAACACTCAGGAGAAAGCTCACATCGATCTACAGGCTCAGCACTCTGAGGATCATTAGTGGTTTTCGAACGATGTCAGATGAAGCCGCATGCGTTATAGCATCTACGTTGCCTATTGATATTCTAGCGGACGAGATGAAGCGGATTTATGAACGCAGATCAACCAGAGGGGCAGCAGACATTGCCAAGGAAGAAAGAGCTATCTCCATCGCTAAATGGCAAGCACGTTGGTCCACTGGAACGAAAGGGAGGTGGACTTATCTACTTATTCCAGACGTTGCTGCATGGTACCAAAGACAGTACGGAGAAGTCAACTACTACATGACTCAGTTCCTTTCGGGTCATGGCTGCTTCCGAAAGTACTTGCACAGATTCGGACACGACAGGTCACCTTTGTGCCCCAGCTGTGTAAATGAAGAAGAAGATGCAGAACACGTGATGTTTCACTGCCCTCGTTTTAGAGCACGTGGCGTTGCGATCATCGATCCACGGCATATAGAGCAATTTATGCTACAGTGCGAAGACAACTGGCCCAAAGTTGACTCATTCGTCTCAGTTGTGCTTACGGAGCTTCGGCTTATAGAAAGAAGGCGTTTCGCTGAGATCAGAAATTGATATAATCGCACAGAGATAGCATGATTGCTTACCAGCCCCCGTGAAGTAATACTTAACGGCAGTTCCGCGGGGGATAGTGGTTGAAGTGCGAGGTTTGTGGTTTAGCACGTAGGCACCATGGTGAATCGTGCATGCCAATTGGGTCGGTCCATTGGTATCTATGAAGATTCCACAATCTAGGTCGTCATACCAAAAAAAATCCAATCCAAACCAATATATAACCGTCTAACTTTTGAAGTTAAACATTATATATCTGAACAACAGCATGGTTTTTCGCAGGAAGATCCATTAGTTCAAACTTAGCTATTTTTAGTAATTTTTGTATAAATGCAATGGATAATGGCATGCAAGTTGACGTACTGTATACGGATTTTGCCAAAGCCTTCGACAGAGTTAGTCACTCCATTTTATTACCTAAATTAAATAAAATTGGGCTTCACTCAATATTTCTGAAATGGATAGAGTCTTATCTATTATAGTAAGAAGAAAACTAATTGTAAGAACTGACAGGCATTTTTCTGCCCCTATTGAGGTAAAATCTGGTGTCCCTCAAGGAAGCCATTTAGGACCTGTTTTATTCATACTATTCCTTAATGACTTACCTGGGATTTTCAAAACCTGTAATTGCCTGATGTACGCTGATGACGTAAAATTATTCATGACCGTTAAAGACCTTTGTAGTTGTACACTGTTTCAGGATGACATAAACCCGCTAATTGCTTGGAGCAGCCTAAACAAATTGTGTTTGAATATTTCAAAATGCAATACGCATACTCGTAAGCAATTAGCAATTCGGTATGACTACTCCTATGATGGTATGACTACTCCTATGGTAGTTTTATTCGACAGTAGATGAAATAAATAAATAAACTAAATAAATAAACTAAACTAAATAAACTAAATATCGAAAGTTAACATTTTAATAACTACACCGATTTCGTAATGGAGAAAGTTTCACAAATCAATCGCCTACCCTTCGACATTCCAGAAGATAAGGTAGTGAAAATGATTGTGGGTTGCATATCCGAGGTAACTTTGCGAAACTCCTTGACCTTCGTCATGCCAACATCAATACAAGGACTAATTGATTACTTATCGTCTGTGACAGACCAACCAAGAAAAAATCATGAGACCCGACACTACAATAAAGATTCCTCCACTTCAGTAACGCAAATTTCAAAGCGCAATTCGAACGACACACCAAAGACTTCCAAGCGCATAAGAAGTGATTCAGAAAAAAGGTGTTTCGGTTGTGGAAAAATTTGGCACTTACGATCCCAATGCATTTAGGCTAATATAACAAGAAATGACACGCCTGGAGCTTTAAACGCTTATAATAAGAATAAAAAAGCAGTCGTATGTGAATTCTGTAAAAATATTGGCCATGATGAAAGTAAGTGTTGGGCAAAACAAAGAGCCATCCATAAACAAGTAAATATTTGCACGACAATCGCTTTAAGCGCTCGTGAAACTCCTATAATCATTAAGGGAAATCTATACCAATGTTAATTGGACACGGGATCAGACTGTTCGTAGATGAGATCCGATATTGTTGAACAACTCTCAGTTCTGAAGCGTCCACATTTTTTACGGTTACAAGGAATTGGTGCAGAACCCATTCTACTCACCGAGAAGTGTGATGTTGTGGTGGAATTCAAAGACTTGGTTATTGAAGTTACATTTCACATTGTCAAAAAGCAACAATTAAAATTTGAAATTATCATTTGTTGTGATGTTTTAAAAAAATCTTCCTTGGAAATTGTTGGATGTCATTGGCTCGACTCTTCGCCGTCGTTTCTCTCGCGAACATTCTAAAAACTATTTGCTATACAATCGAAGAATTGCCTATACAATCGAACAAGCTCGACTGCATTTTAAATAAATATTCAAAACAAATCATTTCAGGTTTCCCCACAACCACGGTAAAAACTGGTTCGTTGAATATTCGTTTATTAAAAGAACTCAGCATTTATTACAGACCATACCGAATGGCACCGTCCGAACGAAAAATCGTGGCTAACATTATTTCAGAACTCAAAGAACACGGTATAATGCGTTATAGTAAATCTCCTTTTGCCAGTCCGGTGGTATTAGTTAAAAAGAAAAATGGCCAGAATCGACTATGCGTAAATTATCGCGCACTAAATAAAATCACTATCAAAGACCGTTACCCTTTACCACATATTGATGACCAGTTGGATAATACAATTTTTTCCTCGCTCGATATGGCCTCCGGGTTTCATCAAATACCCGAAGACTCAGTTGAAAAAACCGCCTTCATTACGCCGGATGGAATTATGAATATTTACATTGGGGCTCGCCAATGCCCCTGCTGTGTTTCAACGTGCCATTAATGCTGCCTTAGGTAAACTAAGAGACACCACGGCACTGGTATATTTGGACGACGTACTAATAGCAACGAAGACCCCAGAAGAAGGATTGAAGAATCTTGAGCTGGTAATTGAAGCGCTTACCGAAGGCGGTTTTTCAATAAATTTACAAAAATGCAAGTTCCTGCAAACGTCAATAGAATATTTGGGCAGAGAAATTTCTGCAAATTGTATTCAACCTAGCAAGTCAAAAGTTGATGCGTTAGTAAAATCGCCAATACCACCATCAGTTAAACAGGTAAGACAGTGTATGGGTTTAGCAAATTACTTCCGTAGATTTGCCTCTGAATTCGCAACAAAGACCAATTATCTAACAGCGCTATTGAAGAATGGTACGAAATTCCTATGGTCTGATGAATGTGAATCAGTCAGGCAACATATTATACAAATATTGACTACACGCCCTGTTTTAATCCTCTTTAATCCTGATTTGGACACTGAATTGCACACGGACGCAAGTGCTCTTGATTATGGAGCTATCCTGTTACAACGCTTGAATGGTCAATTATGTGTAGTTTCAAATTATGGTCAAGCGTAAGACTGCCTCTGAACCATGAATATTTCGTTTTAGTTGTCAGGAACAAGCGCAATATCGCCTCTGAGTCCAACAATTATTGATATGGTCAAGCGTAAGACTGCCTCTGAACCATGAAAATTTCGTTTTTAGATGTCAGGAACATGCGCAATATTGCCTCTGAGTCCAACAATTATTGATATGGTCAAGCGTAAGACTGCCTCTGAACCATGAAAATTTCGTTTTAGTTGTCAGGAACAAGCGCAATATTGCCTCTGAATCCAACAATTATTGATATGGTCAAGCGTAAGACTGCCTCTGAACCATGAGAATTTCCTTTTTAGTTGTCAGGAACAAGCGTAATATTGCCTCTGAGTCCAAAAACTATTGATATGGTTAAACGCAAGACCATGAAATTTTGGCCACCGAGGTGGGCTGGAAGCATTTTACTGCAAATCAGACATAATTGTAACAAAATTCAAGTAGCATAATCTATTACGATACCTCATCGAGGACGATGAGATTTGAAGGATGGCCGTGTTGGAGAGTAAACACACTATAAATTGCTGTGTAAACATGTTATACCGACCATTGTAAATACTATTGTGAACGATGATCTGTGTGCGTGACAGTCGATTTAAAGATGCGATGCGACACAGACGCGTATCTCGATTTCTCGATATAAGCCTCTCCTGGCTTATAGTGCAATTTGCTAAAGAAATCGGGGTTGGTAATCTGTCAAGTGGTGTAAAAGTCGAGTGCAAAAGTCTAGCAACGCGAGTGCATAACGCGAGTGCTGGCTGGGACACGTAAGCGACTCAAGCATTACTTTTTTGCTAACTCTGGATTTTTACTTCTTACAAACTGGATGGTGAAAACTTATTGGCAACATTTCAAGTCAAAACTCCCGCGCGACTTTTGGGTGAGTGAAAAGGTGTTATAATTAAATTGTAGCCGTTTCTTCCCGTTCTTGCACCCGCCGGCGGCTTGACAGTTCACAAATTCTTATAAAGGAACTGCATTGCCGAATCAGTGGGTGGTGTCCATGCTAAAAGAGGAAGCTTTCGGTTTTTGTCAAAACTATGGCAACTCCGATCGCGGCCACGCCACCTGTTGCAGCGTGCAAGAAGAGTGCAGATATAGCGGCGCATGGTGAGGACAAACCGAGAGGCGGGCGTAACTACTACGAAGTTCTAGAGGTATCTACTCCAATGGCGGATCCGTTTAAAAGGAGCTCTTTGATTGGTCGATCCCCGGTAAGAGTAGAACTTGAAAGCACTGCAATGTCGGCTTCAAGCGCAGAGTCGCCAACCAATGGTGATCGTCATAGCACCCCATCTGAGGCGAATCTCTCGACACTGGAGAGGTTGGGAAAGAGCGTAAATCGTTTGGTCGATATGATTGGTGACGGCCGGCGATCAATCCACCAACCGATGCGGAACCTTAACGGCTCCATTGCTTCTCTCTTCAGCAATTTGGAGAGGGAAATTACCGAGGGAGGCAGTGTAAGTAGGCAACTTCCTACAAAGCGAAATGCAGTCAGCGGTGAAAGCGGCGCGAAGGCGCACAGGGTGAGCTGGACTCAAACGTCTCCAATAGTCAAGCGCATGAAGCAAGATGGTTCGAAGAGGAGTCGGGATGAGCCCAAGGCAGTGCAGCCAGTAGCTAAGAAGAGTAAGCCAGCGGAAACAGCGACCGTTGGAAGCGTAGCGTAAGAGGCGGCTAAGAATAAAATCACCGAACGCGACGGTGATTCGGAGTGGACTGAAGTGAAGAAAAAGGGTCTAAATAAAGGCAGGCTGGAAAAACAGAAACCTGATGCTATTGTTGTGTCAACGCGAGGCACGACGACCTACCCAGATATTCTACGTAAGATTAGAGAGGAGCCCAGCCTCCAGAGAGTAGGATAGGGCGTTCGTCGAATCAGAAGAACACAGAAAGGGGAAATGCTGTTCCAATTGGAGTCAAAATCTAGCTCAGAGTCCGACGACTTTAAAAAGCTGTTGATATCCTATCTAGGCGAAGAAGCCGAAGTGAGAGCAATGTCACAAGAGGTGACTATAGAATGCAGGGACTTAGACGAGATCACCACTAAGGAAGACGTCTTAAAAGCCTTCCAGCAGAAATACGGAGAGAGCGTAGGAACTAACGCTGTGAAATCGCTGCGCTCTGCGTTTAGAGGAACTAAAACCGCGTTGATAAATCTTCCGATTACTACAGCAAAGAAAGCCCTCGATGAAGGAAAAATAAAAATCGGATGGGTAGTCTGCCGCCTTCGTGAGTTGAGCCGCCCCCTGAGGTGCTTCCGTTGCCTCGAGTTTGGCCACATAAGCAACGGGTGTAAGAACCCTGACCGGTCAAAACTGTGCTGGAAATGTGGTAGCGAAGGTCATTTTGCGAAGGATTGCAAGAACAAACCGAAATGCCTTCTTTGCGCGCAGGCCGGTGATGAGCCGACAGACCATGCGATGGGCAGTAGCCGTTGCCCAGTATACAGGAGAGCCAGCACAGAGCAGCGAAAATGATTGTCCTCCAGATCAACTTAAATCACTGCGAAGCTGCACAGGATCTGATAAAGCAAAAAATACTTGAGACTAAGGCGGACGTTGCTCTATTATGCGAACCTTACAAGACCCCGAATGGTGCTAAGGACTCATGGATTACTGACGAAACTCGAGAGGCGGTGATCTGGGCGTGCGGCCAGCACCCCATCCAAGGTGTCTCCCAACGTATATGCAAGGGATTTGCTTATGCTGCGATAGCTGGCATTCATCTTTACAGCTGTTACGCGGCGCCGAGCGTGTCTTGGGAGGAATACGAGCTTCTACTGGAGAACATCGCGTCATAAGCCAGACATTAACACCCAGTAATTATAGCAGGCGACTTTAATTTCGGAGAGATGACAGAAACTCGGTGATAGACATAACCTTCGCCAGCACTTCTTTGGCGCAGAAAATTCAGTGGAGAGTGAGCGAGGATTTTACATATAGCGACCATCAAGCGGTTGTGATTAACATCTACCAGGCAAACAGCAGAGAGAGGGCGCGGTGCCATTGGCAGCTTGTCTGGAAAGCGAGCTCGTTAGATAAGGAGGTGTTTGACATTGTGCTCACCGAGGATCGCGAGTGGTCGGCACGAGCTGAAGAACTGGCTGCGCAATTTATAGAACAGCTCGTTAAATCCTGTAACGCCGCAATGATTAAGCGCAAGGGTAAAAATCGAAGACGATCAGTCCACTGGTGGAGCGACGAGATAGCAATGCTCCGAGCGCAGTGCCTTCAGGCAAGACGACGTTTCCAGCGCTGCAGGCAATCACTAGACAGAGAGCGGCGTAAGGTTGAGTTTTCGAAGGTAAGGAGGAAACTTTGTGATGCGATTCGCAAATCAAAAATCAGAAGCTTCAAAGCACTGTGTGAAGAAGCGAATGCGAACCCATGGGGAGGTGCATATAGGGTTGTAATGGCAAAAACCCGTCGGCAAGCGCAAGTGAGGTGCCCGCATTTACTGGCTCGGATAGTTTCAACTCTATTCCCTCAGCATCCAGAAGGTGAATATTCCCGACTTCAGCCACAGGAGCTTCCCGAAGTCCAAATATCGACCACTGAAATCAGCGAGGCCGAACGACGAAACGAATTGTGCCGAACAAAGCACCAGGACCCGACGGGATTCCAAATGCGACACTGAGAGCAGCAGTACTGAGACACCCGCACATGTTCGTAAGGGTATTCCAAATTTGCCTGCAACAAGGAATCTTCCCCAGTGCTTGGAAAGTTCAAAAGCTGGTTCTAATCCCCCTAATTTTGATGCTTTCCACCTCATTTAAAAACAAAAAAACAAAAAAAAACACACATACAGGTAGTAGTTCAGCTCCCCGTGCGTGCGACTAATCCATTCATTAATGTTTGGGATCAGAGTGTGTGTCCACCGCCCTTTGCTGGACTCGTTCCATCGCCTCTGCCACATTTTCAAGGAAAGTGCTCTCTCACGTGGTACGTCAACACCCAAGTTCTTTTTTGTGTGGCAATGTTGAGCCTCCTGCGCCATAAAATCCATTGGGATAATGCCAGCTAGAACAAAAGCCGCATCATCCGAGACTGTTCGGTGTGCGCTTATTATGCGCAAGGCGCTAAGCCGATGGACTCTATTAACGAGCTTCCAATTAGCCACGGTCTTTAATGATTCGGCCCAAATAGGCGCCACATACATCAAAATTGACGTAGTAACTCTAGTCAGAAGCTGTCTCTTTCCGCCTTTCGGGCCGCCAACGTTTGGCAACATCCGCGCTAGTGACGCGTGACAGGCAGCGGCTTTTTTGCAAGCATACTCCGTGTGTTGCCGAAACTTGAGGCGATCATCGATTAACACTCCTAAGTATTTAATTGCGCGCTGGGAATTTATTGTTGCCTCTCCCACTTTTAACTGTGCCACTTCCACTTTTTTGCGACTGCTTATGAGTACCATTTCGGTCTTATTTTCCGCCATCATCAAGCCAGTCGAATTAAGCCAGCTGCGTACAGTATCGACGGCGATGTGCGCCTTTTCCTGGATTTGGCTTATATGTTTCGCCACCACTACTACAGCCAAGTCGTCAGCAAAGCCGATGATGTTAACTCCTTCAGGGACCGGAAGTCTTAGAACTCCATCATACATTAAGTTCCATAGCAGGGGTCCGAGAACTGAGCCCTGAGGAACGCCAGCTGTTATGGAATAGCGCTTTATTCCCGTGTCACTGTCGTAGAGCAATACCCTGTTGCTGAGGTAGCTGCTAACTATTTGGAGGAGGTAGCCCGGGACTGCTTTTTCACGTAGCGCCCGTAAGATCCAGTGCCACGGCGCCGTATTGAAGGCGTTTTTCACGTCGAGCGTGATGACAGCACAGTACTGCTTGGAGCCACCTCTCCATCTAGTGCCACGAAATGCCTCTCTAGCCAAAGACACTACTGCAGTGATAGCATCAATAGTAGAGCAGCCTCTGCGAAATCCACATTGGCTTCTACTGAGATCCCCGCGCCTTCTGCATAGGGACGCAGCCTTTCATATATAATTCGCTCTAGCATTTTTTCCGACGCTATCAAGAAGGCATATTGGCCTGTATGACGACGGTTCTCCCGGTGGCTTGTCGGGTTTCGGGATTAAAACCAGCTTTTGAACTTTCCAAGCACTGGGGAAGATTCCTTGTTGCAGGCAAATTTGGAATACCCTTACGAACATGTGCGGGTGTCTCAGTACTGCTGCTCTCAGTGTCGCATTTGGAATCCCGTCGGGTCCTGGTGCTTTGTTCGGCACAATTCGTTTCGTCGTTCGGCCTCGCTGATTTCAGTGGTCGATATTTGGACTTCGGGAAGCTCCTGTGGCTGAAGTCGGGAATATTCACCTTCTGGATGCTGAGGGAATAGAGTTGAAACTATCCGAGCCAGTAAATGCGGGCACCTCACTTGCGCTTGCCGACGGGTTTTTGCCATTACAACCCTATATGCACCTCCCCATGGGTTCGCATTCGCTTCTTCACACAGTGCTTTGAAGCTTCTGATTTTTGATTTGCGAATCGCATCACAAAGTTTCCTCCTTACCTTCGAAAACTCAACCTTACGCCGCTCTCTGTCTAGTGATTGCCTGCAGCGCTGGAAACGTCGTCTTGCCTGAAGGCACTGCGCTCGGAGCATTGCTATCTCGTCGCTCCACCAGTGGACTGATCGTCTTCGATTTTTACCCTTGCGCTTAATCATTGCGGCGTTACAGGATTTAACGAGCTGTTCTATAAATTGCGCAGCCAGTTCTTCAGCTCGTGCCGACCACTCGCGATCCTCGGTGAGCACAATGTCAAACACCTCCTTATCTAACGAGCTCGCTTTCCAGACAAGCTGCCAATGGCACTGCGCCCTCTCTCTGCTGTTTGCCTGGTAGATGTTAATCACAACCGCTTGATGGTCGCTATATGTAAAATCCTCGCTCACTCTCCACTGAATTTTCTGCGCCAAAGAAGTGCTGGCGAAGGTTATGTCTATCACCGAGTTTCTGTCATCTCTCCGAAATTAAAGTCGCCTGCTATAATTACTGGGTGTTAATGTCTGGCTTATGACGCGATGTTCTCCAGTAGAAGCTCGTATTCCTCCCAAGACACGCTCGGCGCCGCGTAACAGCTGTAAAGATGAATGCCAGCTATCGCAGCATAAGCAAATCCCTTGCATATACGTTGGGAGACGCCTTGGATGGGGTGCTGGCCACACGCCCAGATCACCGCCTCTCGAGTTTCGTCAGTAATCCATGAGTCCTTAGCACCATTCGGGGTCTTGTAAGGTTCGCATAATAGAGCAACGTCCGCCTTAGTCTCAAGTATTTTTTGCTTTATCAGATCCTGTGCAGCTTCGCAGTGATTTAAGTTGATCTGGAGGACAATCATTTTCGCTGCTCTGTGCTGGCTCTCCTGTATACTGGGCAACGGCTACTGCCCATCGCATGGTCTGTCGGCTCATCACCGGCCTGCGCGCAAAGAAGGCATTTCGGTTTGTTCTTGCAATCCTTCGCAAAATGACCTTCGCTACCACATTTCCAGCACAGTTTTGACCGGTCAGGGTTCTTACACCCGTTGCTTATGTGGCCAAACTCGAGGCAACGGAAGCACCTCAGGGGGCGGCTCAACTCACGAAGGCGGCAGACTACCCATCCGATTTTTATTTTTCCTTCATCGAGGGCTTTCTTTGTTGTAGTAATCGGAAGATTTACCAACGCGGTTTTAGTTCCTCTAAACGCAGAGCGCAGCGATTTCACAGCGTTAGTTCCTACGCTCTCTCCGTATTTCTGCTGGAAGGCTTTTAAGACGTCTTCCTTAGTGGTGATCTCGTCTAAGTCCCTGCATTCAATAGTCACCTCTTGTGACATTGCTCTCACTTCGGCTTCTTCGCCTAGATAGGACATCAACAGCTTTTTAAAGTCGTCGGACTCTGAGCTAGATTTTGACTCCAATTGGAACAGCATTTCCCCTTTCTGTGTTCTTCTGATTCGACGAACGCCCTCTCCTACTCTCTGGAGGCTGGGCTCCTCTCTGATCTTGCGTAGAATATCTGCGTAGCTCGTCGTGCCTCGCGTTGACACAACAATAGCATCAGGTTTCTGTTTTTCCAGCCTGCCTTTATTTAGACCCTTTTTCTTCACTTGAGTCCACTCCGAATCACCGTCGCGTTCGGTGATTTTATTCTTAGCCGCCTCTTGCGCTACGTTTCCAACGGTAGCTGTTTCCGCTGGCTTACTCTTCTTAGCTACTGGCTGCACTGCCTTGGGCTCATCCCGACTCCTCTTCGAACCATCTTGCTTCATGCGCTTGACTATTGGAGACGTTTGAGTCCAGCTCACCCTGTGCGCCTTCGCGCCGCTTTCACCGCTGACTGCATTTCGCTTTGTAGGAAGCTGCCTACTTACACTGCCTCCCTCGGTAATTTCCCTCTCCAAATTGCTGAAGAGAGAAGCAATGGAGCCGATAAGGTTCCGCTGGGTAAGGATCGGTTGGTGGATTGATCGCCGGCCGTCACCAATCATATCGACCAAACGTTTTACGCTCTTTCCCAACCTCTCCAGTGTCGAGAGATTCGCCTCAGATGGGGTGCTATGACGATCACCATTGGTTGGCGACTCTGCGCTTGCAGCCGCCATTGCAGTGCTTTCATATTCTACTCTTACCGGGGATCGACCAATCAAGGATCTCCTTTTAAACGGATCCGCCATTGGAGTAGATACCTCTAGAGCTTCGTAGTAGTTACGCCCGCCTCTCGGTTTGTCCTCACCATGCGCCGCTATATCTGCACTCTTCTTGCACGCTGCAACAGGTGGCGTGGCAGCGATCGGAGTTGCCATAGTTTTGACAAAAACCGAAAGCTTCCTCTTTTAGCATGGACACCACCCACTGATTCGGCAATGCAGTTCCTTTCTAAGAATTTGTGAACTGCCAAGCCGCCGGCGGGTGCAAGAACGGGAAGAAACGGCTACAATTTAATTATAACACCTTTTCACTCACCCAAAAGTCGCGCGGGAGTTTTGACTTAAAATGTTGCCAATAAGTTTTCACCATCCAGTTTGTAATAAGTAAAAATCCAGAGTTAGCAAAAAGTAATGCTTGAGTCGCTTATGTGTCCCAGCCAGCACTCGCGTTATGCACTCGCGTTGCTAGACTTTCGCACTCGATTTTTACACCACTTGACTGATTATCAACCACGATTTCTTTAGCAAATTGCACTATAAGCCAGGAGAGGCTTCAAACACGTCCGATCTCACCAAGAACTCAGAGATCGTATGTGTGCGTGTGCGTGTGTGTGCGTGTGTGTGTGTGTGTGTGTGTGTGTTTTTTTTTTTATGACGACCGGAGGTGCGGAATCTTCATAGATACCAGTGGACCGGCCCACTGGCATGCACGATTCACCATCCTTGGTGCCTACGTACTAAACCACACCCCCATACACCTCTACCACTCTCCTCCACGGAACTGCCGTTAGGTATTACTTCGTGAAGGCTGGTTAGCAATCATGCTATCTTCGTGTATTTAACTCAGTGCATATTTAACTCAGTGTAAATTTGCTGATGTGCTGCCTTCTATATTTCGGATCCAGTCTTCGACTACCGCTCGTTGTGATCAGTCGCGTTTTTCCCGCTCGTTAACATATTTCGCGTCTTACAAATCTTCCGCTCTTTGGTGACTTCTACTGTGCTTTAATTAATTAATTAACTTAGTTTCATTTATCTTCATTCTAGTTTA
The DNA here is from genome assembly GCA_922984085.1 of Sicus ferrugineus. Classification (NCBI taxonomy): domain Eukaryota; kingdom Metazoa; phylum Arthropoda; class Insecta; order Diptera; family Conopidae; genus Sicus; species Sicus ferrugineus. The sequence goes on along the minus strand of OV277351.1, from coordinate 232,905 downwards.
CTAAAGATATATTAACTAAAATCTTTTGGGATTGTAATCAAACTCATAAAAATGGCCCCTAGGCCACCGGATAAATCAGAAAACAGGTTTGCCTTGCTAGATGATCCATTAGAGTCTCCTTCAAAAAAAAAGAAAAAAACTTCGTATAGCACTGTTAATTTCCCAGCTCTCCCATCCACACCCTCTCCCCTGAACAATCCTAAATATGTTGTAATTTCATCAGAGGATAATAATTCCAGGCTCTCAAAATTGAGCCCCTTCGCTATTAAAAAAGGAATCGAATCAATCTCTACAGAAATTGACCACATATCTCAATTGCGTGACGGAAGCATTCTAATTTTAACGCGAAATAACCGAGTTGCTGATAGGTTTATAAAATCAAAGAATTTATCCAACCTATGTCCCATCTCTGCAAAACTCCATTCCAGTCTCAATTTTGTTAAAGGTGTTATTTACGCTCCATGTCTCTCTCACGTTCCCGATGAAGAAATAGTGGAAGAAATGAAAACACAGGGTGTGACCGGTGTTTATAAATTTACTCGTAAAAATGACAATGTTTCCTACCCAACAGGTAAAATTGTTCTTACTTTCGATTTATATCGTTTACCCGATATAGTGGACATTGCTTGGTATAAAGTCAGGGTTGAACCTTTTATTCCTGTTCCAATGAGGTGTAAAAATTGCCAACTTCTTGGACACACCCAGAAAAGATGTAATAACAACCCAGTATGCTCAGATTGCAGCCTCCCCCCTCACAACCCAGACAGTTGCACTCGTTCCCTTTGTGCTAATTGTTCCGGTCAACACTCCTCAGCCGACAAAAACTGTCCAAAATTTATTCAAGCAAAAGAGATAATAAAAATAAAAACGCTAGAAAATTGCAGCATGGGACAAGCCCGACGCAAATACAATTCACTACACAATAATGCCAACACCGTCTCCTTTTCTTCAGTTACAAAAAATAATTCAGCCACTCTTCCACATCCCCTTCGAATTTCACCAGCCCTACTCCTTCAAGCAACTCTTCAAAAAACACTGACAACAAAGAAAAAACAAAAATTGATTATCATCTTCCTCTTTCTATCTCTCCTCAAGTAAATAATACCAACAACACTACTTTAAAATCCAACGATCTCTCTTCAAAAGAGCAAAGCACTTATACCTCTTCTCCATTAAAATCTACCAACAATATATATAATTCTAAACATCTCTCTTCCCCTAGTCATAATAACTCTCTCTCTCGCAACAACGTATCACAGTTATCAAAATCATCTTCTATTCCTGACATTACTCTATCTCTCATGAACGAAAATCGTTCGCTTTCCAATGCCGATGATACGCAACTTAATTAACCCTTTAAAACATTTCTCTTTTTTGTATATACATATCGTATACAAAAATTGAGACTTAATGTTTGACTTCCGTATCTTACAATGGAACATTAATGGCTTTATAAATAACATAAGCAATCTTCAACTTCTTATTAATGATTTAGATCCCACCTGTATATCAGTACAAGAAACTCACTGCCCTTATGATTTCACACCTATCCCACTGAAAAGCTACTCGAGCTATTTTCATAACAATATCCTCAACAAACAAGCTAAGCAGGGAGTCGGTCTTTTTATTAAAAGTAACATCCCGCATAAAGTTATAAACATTAATTCTCCCCTCCAAGTCTTAGCAGTCCAAATTTCATTAAATATAAAATTTACCATCGTATCAATTTACATTCCCCCATCCCAACTCTTTTCTTACCGTGATCTTACTAACATTTTCTCCTCAATACATACCCCCGTAATAGTAACAGGAGACTTTAATGGCTGGAACACGCAATGGGGATCCGCCACCAACAATCATAGAGGCAACACTATTGAAAAAGCATTTATTCTATCTGATCTTTGCATCTTAAACGACGGTAGTCCGACTCATTTCTCCACTCATTGTACCTTCTCCAATATCGACATTTCCTGCTGCTCTCATTCCCTTCTTCCGGTTATTACATGGGAAATCTTGGATGACCTCCATGGTAGTGACCATTTCCCCATTATAATCAAGCTATCCTTCTCTTCTCCTCAACAACCACCCAAAGACCTCCCTAAATTTTTACTTGACCGTGCCGATTGGGTTAATTATGCCAATAGAGTCGATTTTGAGCTTAGCAATAGACCACCATCATTTCGTTCCAACAAAGATGCCGCCTCTTTCTGTAAGGCAATTCGTTCTTCCGCCAACCTTTTTATTCCTCAAACCAAAAAAGCCTATAAACCTTCCTTACCATGGTGGAACAGTGACTTATCTATTCTCAGGTACAAAAAAATGCAAGCATGGTATAAATTTAAAAATAATTCCATCCTACCAAATCTCATTCATTACAAAAAACTTAACGCGCATTTTAAAAAGGAAGTAAAAAAATCTAAAGCCCTTAGTTTTAAAAAATTTACCAGTTCAATTAACAGAAATTCATCTATTTCTCATATTTGGAATAAAATTAACAAATTCTCATTTTCTAAACCTTTCAATTCAGTAACTGCAATTAAATCTTCCCAAGGCATTTTCACAAATCCCACGGACATTGCCGATAGTTTCGCCGATCTTTGGTCTTCATACTCTTCTGATCAAAACTTCTCATCTAATTTCATATCGTTAAAAAATAACTTTGACTTTTCGTCACCAATCGCTGCTCAAAACAACCAAGCTAATTCAATAGAAAATTCCATCTCTCTTCAGGAACTTCAGGCTAGTTTACATACCTGCAAAGGCAACACTGCTGGAGCTGACCGAGTATCGTACAAAATGTTAAAAAAGCTTTCCACCCTCAGCATGTGTAGGCTGGCTGACCTTTACAACGTGGTTTTCCAATCTGGCGTCATTCCACAATCCTGGAAATCAGCAATCACAGTTCCTATTCCTAAACCTAACAAGAATACTTTCTACTCCAGCTCCTACCGCCCAATATCCCTACTTCCCTGTATTGCAAAACTCCTTGAAAAGATAATAGCTAAGAGAGTTTCTTGGTTTGTGGAGTCGAGAAATCTTGTCTCTATAAACCAAGTTGCCTTTAAATCTGAAAGGGGCTGTGCGGACGCACTGATTCATATAGATTACTACATTTCAAAAACTCTTTCAGCCCGTAATCATGCCTCCATTTTATCTATTGATTTCGAGAAAGCTTTCGATAGAATTGGAATACACGTTATATTAAATAATTTAAAATCTTGGGGAATCGGTCCTAAACTTTTTAATTACATCAAGTCTTTTCTAAGTAACCGTAAATTCCGAGTTAGAATTAATAATCATTTCTCTAAAACGTTTCCTTTAAACAATGGCATACCTCAGGGATCACCGCTTTCCGTAATCTTATTCCAAATTGCTTTTAATGAGATTAGCAATATTATATCAAAAAATAAAGCCGTAAACCACGTTCTTTATGCTGACGATCTTTTCATAATGTGTAAGAAAAATAATAATCTTGAGTCATCTGAACTATTTTCAAATATCCTTCAACAAATTATTACCTGGTCCGATTCCTCAGGAGCACTGATCTCCCTTGAAAAAACCAAGAAGTTCCATATCTGTCGTAAACATAACTGTAACTTTTCTAATTATGACATTTCTATTAATAATATTTGTATTGGACAGGTTAAAACTCTAAAAATCCTCGGTGTTATGTTTTCACATAGATATTATTGGAGAGATCACTTTTTAAATTTAAAGAAATCACTAGCTACCAGAGTAAATCTAATTTGCTATCTCTCAAGAAAAAGTTTTGTTCATATTAACTGTCTAACTTATTTAACTAGAGTCTTAGTTTTAAGTAAAATTGATTATGGCCTTTTCCTGTATGGTGCTGCTGCAAAGTCCAATTTCAACCTCATCAAGCCTCTCTATCATCAAGCCGTTCGTGCCAGTATATACGCTTTTCGAACAACACCAATATTGAATCTACTATCCGAAACAGGACTTCCATCTTTAGAAGAGAGATATTACGCTATCACTGCCAAAATCCTGCCGAAACTTTTTTTCTCAAAAAACTCTGTCATTGTAAATGATGTTAAGAATGCACTTTCGTCTTTAAAATTACCACGCCTCAAATCAAGCATTTATAATGCGTTTGCTATTGGAAAAGAACTCAACATAGATCTTCAAATTTCTAAGAAGAGACCCCATTATTCCCCTCTTTATCATCATATATGCTTTTCCGCGTGCGATATCAGTCTCTGCAAATTTAAAAAATTCGCAACACCAAACGAGATGTTTAAGAAACATTTTTATGAACGTAAGGAACAGTTCGAGAAAGATAAATGGAAATTTCTATACACAGATGGATCCAAAAATGATTATACAGTGTCTTACTCAGTCATCAGCAACGAACATTGCCTCCTTATGAAAACACTTCCAAATTTTTCATCAATTTTTACCGCTGAAGCAGCTGGTATTTACCAAGCCTGCCTTTTCGCTCAATCTACGGGTATAAAAACAGTTATTTTCACGGATAGTTTATCAGTTTTGCTTGCGATACGAAGTTCAAACTCATCTCAATGGGATGTTATTTTGAAAATCAGAGAAATCATCTTTAAAAATAAAAATAAACTAAAACTATTCTGGATTCCTGGACATATCGGTATTCCTGGTAACACCTTTGCTGACGAGACTGCCAAATTTGCCTGTAACGCGCCTATTTTTCGGGATACCATATGTGAAAAAGCTGACCTACGCCATCACATCTGCAGCTTATTAAAGTCAAAAAGGTTTAATTTTTGGTTAAATTTTAGACATCCCCACTACACCTCTATCAACGGCGGATTACATGAAGCAGTTTACCCAGTCATTCCAGATAAATATAAAATAAAAATATTTTCGAGACTTCGCTTAGGTCACTCGGAGGCTACACACCAACACCTTTTAAAAGGCGAAATCACACCTTCCTGTCCTCACTGCGGCTGTAATCTTACCATTAAACATATATTAATTGACTGTTTGTATTTATCTAATCGAAGACTGTTATATTTAAAAGACAAAGTGCCAACTGATATACTTAGCATTATTTCTCCTCAAAACATCGATATCATATATAAATTTATAAAAAGTTCTGGATTTCACATTTGAAAGAATTACTGTGTCAATACTACTGGTAGCTAGTATATAATATTAGCCTATTAATTTCGAATTTAAGTCATGATGGTTCTACCTCTTATAATCCTTATTGTAATCTCTATTCTTAAGATAAGCTAAAATTGAATTTGAATACAAATATTGTTCATATTCTTTTATGTATATTACTTAAAAGTACATTGAGCTGATGGCCCTGGCAGCCAATGCTCCAATTTTTTGTGTTAGTCTTATAACTTGTTATAAGATTAATTTAATAAATAATAATAATAATAATAATATTTCGGATCCGCTCGGTTCTGCGTAGCTCTACTTTGGTTACATGTGTTTCCACATTACTCCAGTTCTCTATACTTTGAAGCATGTATCGTATTATTTCCTGAGGTTCCGGCAATTGGAAACCACGCGTTCCAAAACGTGGACATCGGAAAATCACATGCTCGACGTCTTCAACTTCATTCACACAGGTTGGACATTCAGACGAGTTATCATGTCCAAACCTATGTAGGTAACTCCGGTAGCAACCATGACCGGTTAAAAACTGGGTAACGTACAAATTTACATCACCACGTCGCCTTTTTATCCATTCCTCAATATTCGGTATCTTCCTTTTGTTGCTCTAGACCAGCGTTCCTGCCATTCAGCGATTGAAACCGCTCTTTCTTCCAGCACTATTTCTTTCTTTCTAGTCTGATTTTCTCGGCATCGATAGTAGACTCGTTTCATTTCGAACGCCAAGATATCAATAGGTATCATTGCTGCTATTACGCATGCAGCGTCGGCGGAAACTGTGCGGAAGCCACTAATCACTCGTAAGGTGCTCAGTCTGTGAACAGCAAGCAACTTCCTTCTCGATGATTATATGTTCAGGGCATCTGCCCATATCGGCGCAGCATAAAGCACTATCGAGCTTACGACAGACGCCAAGAGTTTTCTTCTAGCAGGTTTTGGACCACCCACATTTGGGAGAAGTCTAGACAGCGATGCTAGAGTTCTTGTAGCCTTCTCGGATGCATAGTTTACGTGCTGCTTGAAGTTCAGTCGGTTATCTAAAATTACTCCAAGATATTTTAGAGAAAGTGATGACTGGATAGTAAGACCATCTACTACAATCTTCGCGTACTCAACCTTTTTCCGGCTGCTTATAAGAAGCGCTTCTGTTTTATGAGCGGCTATATCGAGACCAACCTCTTCCAGCCGCCTCTTCACTTGGCATATAGCAACGTTAGCTGACGCCTCTATTTCAATGATATGCTTTGCTACAACGACAATTGCTAAGTCATCTGCATATCCTATAGTTGTCACACCATTCGGTAGCTGAAGTCTCAATATCTGATCATACATTATATTCCACAGGATTGGGCCAAGCACCGATCCTTGTGGAACCCCTGCTGATATTTGATAGGATTTCGCTCCATTTTCGGTCTGATATACCAGTTTTCTCTTAGAAAGATAATTTGTTAATATATCTTGAAGATATTTTGGGGCCTGTATTCTTCTAAGTGCGTTCCTAATGTGTAACCAACTGGCTGTGTTGAAAGCATTTTTAACGTCCAGAGTAATCACTGCACAGTACTGTTTTGACCCTCCTTTCCACCTTTGGCCTGATATTGCGCTGGACGCAATTCGGACAACAGCATTTACTGCATCGATGGTAGATCGGAACTTTCTAAAGCCGTATTGGCGATCGGACAAAGCTGCCTTTTCATCTATAAATTATTGTATTCGGTCACCTAAAATGCGTTCCAAAACTTTACCGATTCTGTCCAGTAGACATATTGGTCGGTATGATGTCGGTTCTTCGGGGGTTTTTTCCCTTTTGGAATCAGCAGTAGTCTTTGCACTTTCCAAGGATCCGGAAAAACGCCCTCTTCAATACACTTCTGGAAAGTCTGTGCATATATTTCAGGTCTTCTTCCCAATGGCGTCTCTCTATCCATGTCCTGATCTCTGGTATTAGATGATACGTCCTCCTGCCTTTATTGCAATGATCCCATCTCTGCTGCCATTTCGACAAAGTGACATCCTTGATGGTCATGGTCTCCTGATGCGTGAGGCCTCTTCCAACCGCCACTCTCATACGGTGCATTTCGTTTAACTCAGCGATAATCAGATCCGCTGGAGGTATTCCTGCCAAAATCCCTGCTGCCTCTTGTGATATGGTACGGAAACCACAGCACACCCTTAGTGCACATAAACGAAATAGTTTCTTGGCAGCTTTTTTCTTGGCTGCCTTTGCCCAAACAGGAGCCGCGTACATTACCACGGATTGGACGACTTTTGACAGCAACAGCCTATTTTTTTGGCCTGGTCCATATGTATTTGCCATTATACGGGCAAGTGCAGTATATGTCCGCATCGCCTTACCACACACCGTCTCTACATGCGCTGCAAAGGACAATCTAGCATCCAGAGTGACTCCCAGATATTTGACAGCAGGTTTTGTGCAAATCATGTGCCCATCAATATTGAGCGTCAGGGATTCCATCCTTTTCCTGCTAGTTATTAACAGGGCCTCCGTTTTCTGGCTAGCCAGCTGCAAGCAGTTTGCTTCAAGCCATGTTTTGATGCTGCTTACTACGTTGGTAGCTATCTCCTGGAGCCGGTAAAGTTCCTTGGCTACGATTATCACTGCTACATCATCGGCATAACCAATTATTTTAACGCCACTTGGCACTGATATACGAAGGACTGCATCATACATTAAGTTCCAGAGAAGAGGTCCCAATACTGAACCCTGTGGAACTCCGGCTGTCACTTCATACTGTTTTACTCCCGCATTTGTCGTGTAGAGCAGAGTTCTTTCCGCCAAAAAACTCTTTATTATATTTACTATATACTGCGGTGTTTGCAATCGTTCTATCACTTCGCAAATTCGCTTCCAACTGGCGGAGTTAAAGGCATTCTTTACATCTAACGTGACGACTAGACAGTATTTCTTAGTGCCATGTAACCACCGAGTACCTTCAATAGCGTTTTCGGCTATTTCGACTACCTGATTAAGGGCATCAAGGGTTGAGCGGCCTCTTCGAAATCCATACTGATGATCTGATAATGCTCGGATATCATCTACGTATTGTTGCAAGCGATTTATAATAATGTACTCCAACACCTTGCCAAGGGCATCGATCATGCAAAGCGGCCGGTAAGAGGCTGGTTCGTTCGCTGGCCTGCCTGGTTTAGGAAGCAGGACCAAACGCTGCACTTTCCAGATTTTTGGGAAAACGCCTTCCCGTAAGCATCTGCTATATAATTGTAGAAACGGCTGAGACTGCATATTAAACGCTATTTTCAGGACTTCATTTGTAATGCCATCCGGTCCGGGCGCCTTTTTATTCTTAAAGGATGTTATTGCTGATCTGACCTCCTCTCTAGAAAGTTCTGGAGGGAGTCCCTCGTATAGTTCTGACGACGGCAGCGTGCATAATTCGTGTCTCGGGAAGAGCGTGGATATTATATTCAGTATATATTCGGCTGAAGTGGGCGTTTGCCGATTTATACTCTTAACTTTCGCCATGATTTTCCTATAAGCCCCTCCCCAAGGGTCGACCTCTACATCATTGCACATCTCTTTGAAACAATTCTGCTTGCTATTTCTGATCGCCTTCTTCAGTTCTTTGCGCGCCTTGGTATAGATCATTCTATATGTTGTGAGAACGGCCGGACCAATTCCTCGCTGCAGCTTTCTCCGGGCGAATATGCATCTTCTTCTTAATTCAGCGATCTCTTCATTCCACCAATAAACAGGACGGCGCACTGGTCTACTTCCTTTTCTGCACATAGCCGCATCGCAGGCATTGCTTAACCACGAGACAACACGTTTTGCTCCTTCATCAACCGTTAATGATGGCGGAATAGCCGACTGCAGCATTTCCTCGAAGACTTCCTTATCCAATGTCTGGATTCTCCACCCTTTTTGACTTGCATTTTGTATGCAATTGGTTCTCATTTCAGCACGGAGATCCGTCACAATAGCACGGTGGTCGCTATTTGTATAAATATCACTAACCTCCCAATCGATATTTCTCACTAACGAACTACTCGCAAAAGTAAGGTCTATAATGGAGGTTCTACCATTTCGTTCAAATGTGCAACTATGACCATCATTTAGTAACACGACATCCAGGTTCGCAAAAGCATCCAGCAGGATTCGGCCCCTTTCATTAGTGTAAAGGCTTCCCCATTCAACTGCCCACGCATTAAAATCGCCTGCTATTATCGCTGGGTGCGAACTGCGTACATCACTGACCAGGTTGTCAATCACTCCTGTATACTCTGCAAACGTCAGACTCGGCGGGCAGTAGCAACTGTAAATAGTAACCCCTCCTGTCTTTAGGGCGACATAATACATCCTCGAATTTTCATTTATTTCCTGCACTGGATACGGGCCACATAACCAGATTGCAGCTTTCCCTGATTCATCGATAAACCATCCAGGCTGGTTTCTATATTGTTCAGCAATGATGGCGACGTCTACTTTTCGCTCGACAACTGTTTGCCTGAGAAGCTCCTGGGCCGCTTCACAATGATTTAGGTTAACTTGTAATAGCCTCATCTGCGTATAGTGGTTTCAAGCCGACATTTACACTTTGACTTGACTTGGGATGGTCGCTTTCTAATTTCTTTTCCGCGCACATAAGGCATGAGGCTGCGTTCTTACAGCCCTTTGCCAGGTGACCTCTTTGTCCACAGTTGTAGCAGCACTTACTTAAGTCAAACTCGCTTTTGCACATTTTAGCGATATGCCCGAATTCCAGGCATTTGTAGCACCGTGGATTATTTTCTGCCCTTCTTATTCTGCACACTGCCCAGCCTATTTTAATTTTGCCTATTTCTAGTAGCTTTTTTGCAGCTCCTATAGGTACACTCACGATGGCAGTTTGCGTATCACCATAAGCTTTACGAATTGACTTGACTTCTACATTTTCTCCCTGTAAATCCTGGCTGACTATAGCATTCATTACCTCCTCTTTCGATGTTATTTCGTCCAAATCGCGGATTAGAATTTGAACTTCATTTCCATAGGACTTCACCTTTGCCTCTTCTCCCAGGATTTTTTCTACTCCCACCTTAAAACTTTGCACATTTTCGGTAGGATTCCGTTTGAGCTGTAATGCTAATTCGCCTTTCTGTGTTTTCCTGATCTTAGTGACATTTTCTCCTAGTGCAGTGAGGCTCTCGTCTTCCTTCATTTTTTTTAAAATGTCACTATACGAGAGGCTTCCTGCCTTTTCGATGATTAAAACCTCTGACTTCATTAATTTGATGGGCGCGAGCGGTCGGTTTTTTGCCTTTTTCCCTTCCACCACTCTCCATCCCTCATTACTGGACTTCTCCGTGTTTTCAGTGGGTTCATTCCCACCATTTCCACCTACGTTAGGATTTTCCACTACTTTCGTCTTCTTCGCGGGAGACTGCTTCGATTCCTGTGCCGGGTCTCTGACTCGCTTTGGTGTGCCTTCTTTTATGCGTTTTATGAGCGGCGAGGTTTGCGTTTTTTTATCCAACACCATCTTTTGCTCCTCCACCCCTTTGCAACTCTTTCCAGAAGCGGTCTTAGTGCTGTTCGCTTGCTTCAGTACCTCTAAAGCCGACTTTTCGTATAACCCAACAATGGAGACTACCAGGTCCCTCATAGGCTGATGTATCGAACGTCTACCACCACCCATCATTTCTTCCAACTCAGAAATTTTCTTGCCCAACAGTTCAAAAGAAGTTTCCGGTATCCGCATAGACAGCGTCAACGAACTCGATCGCTTCCTTTCCGCAGGCTTGGCACCTGTCTTCGCCAGTCGGCCAACTCCATATGAATCCGATGCCACCTCCTTTATAGGTTTTACAACCGAGATTCCTCTGCTATCGCCCTCCAATAGCACGTTTGCCACCACATTTGCAAAAATTCCAGGCGGGGATCGCAAAAGACGGGTGCTGCTTTTAAAGGGATCTTCTATCTGCTCTGCCATCTCAGCAGACAGATGCCCCCTGTAGGGCAAGCCTAAAAGTATGCACTGTCTTTCTCCTCCACCCACTCCAACTTACCACAGTGGATGCACCAACCAAGCAGAGCTTTAAAGAGGATCAGCCGTATTACCAGCCTCTCACTCGATCAGCTGTTTGTCTCCCGCGAAAAACCAAAACAAGATCAAAAGAGAAAGAAAGTACCTGTCGCGCTTGTTTATTTTGCTGGATTCGTTAAACAGACCGTGTCAGCTGTATATGACTGCTTCACTTTGATCAGCACTTTGTGGTATTTAATTTATTATTATATTATTTATATATATTTTGTTTTATCAAACTATTTCAAACTATTACGTTCTAACCACTCAACACTTGCTGCGCTTATTCGCACTGCCAACCTATTGCCAGCAGTATCCTGTCCAATATTAGGATGTTCTGTCTTCACTTCACTTCACCAAGTTAGCAATTCAACAGCACACCGTGCCAAAACGAAAAACTTATTTTTACACTTTGTGTCCGAGCTGGCGGACGCGAAATTTTAGTCACACGTACCGCCAAGCCGTCGCACTATATTTGACGCACAAATTTACGCCCGAAATTCACCTTTGTCCTTAGGATTTACACGATTTGTCAGAGCTCATGCAAAACACGACCGACTTTCAAGATCCAAAGATCCCTCCTCCTGTGTGTGTGTGTGTGTGTGTGTGTGTGTTTTTTTTTTATCATGAGGGGAAAGCATCGAAAGCCTGCGTGCGGGACTTTAACCACGCTAAAACCCCTCCCCCATGTCTGTCAGTCCTCCCGGAACTACCGCTAAGTATGACGTCGGGAGGCAGAAGGAGTTTAAAACTCAAACGTTCGTATCTGTCCAATTGTAGACAGTCATCTAGCCCTAACGTCACAGTTTACACCCTGTTAGTCGGTCCAGTACTGTCCCCCTGTCCAGCAGACATCATACTACTGCGTGTACGCTCCAGGCTGCGCTGTTCTCTCATTATGTTTGCGCACATCGACTTCACCACATCCCATGCCTCTCGGGATTCCAGCATGCATCTGGCTATATTTTCAGGCGAGAGTGCTCGCGGAAGTGTCTCCTCAACTTTCAGACGTACCTCCGTTAGTCCTGTGCATTCGAAGAACGTATGGAAGGCGTCTTCCGTGCCGTGACGACATCGCTCGCAAATGATGTCAGTGTCATGCCCGTATTTATATAAATACGTTCTGAAACACCCGTGGCCACTCAATAACTGCGTCATATAAAAATCCACTTCGCCGTGCTTTCTCTCAACCCACGTTTTAATGTCGGGGATAAGCCGATACGTCCATCTGCCCTTATTAGAGGTAACCCATCTATGCTGCCATTTTAAATATGTGCCATTTCTAATTTCGTCCTTTTACTTCGCCGTGAGTGCTCTGTTCAATTCCAAACGCCGTTGAAAAATTTGTTGCATTTCCAAGGCCAATAAATCCGGAGGGGGGATTCCAGCTATAACTAATGCTGCTTCGCATGATATTGTCCGGAAGCCACTGCAGACCCTCAGTGCACTTAAGCGGAAGAGCTGATTAAAAATCCTGAGGTTAGCCTTTATTTTCAATGCGTCTGTCCAGACTGGGGCGGCATACATTGCAATAGACTGTACCACTTGGGACAATAAAAGTCTTCTGCTTTGACGCGGTCCACCAATGTTGCACATCATCCGAGAAAGTGCCGCTGATACACCCATCGCCCTCTTGCTGATCCTTTCGACATGGTTTGTGAATTTTAGCCTGGCATCAATCATTACACCCAAATATCGGATCGCCGGACTCGTCTCTATAATGTGACCATCAACGTCAAGCGTCATGGTCTCTCGCTTTTTTCTGCTCGTTATATCAGCACTGCTTCTGCTTTATGGCCCGCCAGTTGTAGTTTGTGCATCGTTAGCCAGCACTTAATTTGTTCGACCACACTAAGAGTAATATGCTGGATTTGGGACAGTTCCTTTGCAACAATAGTGACCGCAATATCATCAGCATATCCCACTATCCGTACCCCATTTGGTACTGTTAACTTCAGAAGGTCATCGTACATAAGATTCCAGAGCAGCGGGCCAAGTACAGAACCCTGTGGGACTCTGGCTGTAATCTCATGACTTCTAACTCCAATGTCAGTGTCGTACAACAATTTCCTGTCTGAAAGGTAACTCCTAATAATCCTTGTGAGGTATTCTGGCGTGTGTAGCTGTATTAATTTTTCTATGATTGCTTCCCAGCATGCCGTATTAAAAGCATTCTTAATATCCAGAGTTACGACCAGACAATACTCTTTTGTACCATATCGCCAACGTGTGCCTTCGATTGCCTTTTCTGCAGTGCTGATCACTTCCCTTATTGCGTGTATCGTAGAGCGATTTTTCGAGCGAAACCCGTACTGATTTTCAGATAGCCCTTGAACTTCTTCCACATGTTTTTCCAGCCGATCTCTGACTATACGCTCCAATATCTTTCCAAGTACATCTATCATACACAAAGGCCTGTATGAGCTCGGGTCTCCCTCCGGCTTATTCGGCTTGGGTAACAAAACCAGTCGCTGCTTCTTCCATATTTTGGGAAATAGTTCTTCACGCAAACAATTGCTATATAGCTTCAGAAACATCCCAGAATTTTCTTCTACCGCCATCTTTATTACCTCATTCGGGATACCATCTAGTCCAGGTGCTTTGTTATTTTTGAAGGCTTTGATCGCTGACACCATTTCTTCTGTAGTGAGCTCAGGAACTTCTAACTCATCGCCATTATTTGCTGCTTGAAAGCTAATCGGCTCAGGTATACGCCTAGGAAATAAGTTTTTTACTACTTTATCCACGAATACGTGGCAAGAGGGAGTTTGAAGCTTTTTCCCTTTGATTTTTGTCATTACTATTTTATAAGCACTTCCCCATGGATTTATATCTGCCTCACTACAGAGTTGCTTAAAACACTGTGCTTTACTCTTCCTTATCGCTTTCTTGAGATTTTTTCTCGCCACTGTATAAGCTTCCATACGCAAGGCGTACTCTTCTGTACCTCTCATACGTTGCTGTCGTCTTCTGGCTGATATACATTTCATCCTCTGCTCAGCAATGTCATCGTTCCACCAATATACCGCTTTTCTGCTACATTTCAGTGTTTTCCTCTGCATTGATGCATCACATGCAGCAGCAATAGCTGAGACAATTTCCTTACTTTGGTCTTCTGCACATTCTGCGGTACCTGCGAAATTCTGCAGCATAAGCGCGAAGGATTGCCTGTCCATCGTTTCAAGTTTCCAGCTTTTCATATGCGTTTTGTTTAAGGCCGGTTTTTGATTTAGACTGAGATGCGTAATAATTGCCATATGGTCGCTATTTGTATAGATATCGCTTACATACCATACCAATTTGCTAATAAGCGATCTACTGGCAAAGGTGAGATCAATAAAAGAACTCATACCGTTCCGTTCATACGTACACTTTTGACCATCATTTAGCAGCATAACATCCAACTGCGAAAAAGCTTCTAAAAGAATTTTACCTCTTTGATTTGTAAGGCGGCTTCCCCATGCAGTAGACCAGGCATTAAAATCACCGGCTATTATGTTAGGGTTAGTACTGCTGGCATCTCTAACCAAACTATCCACAACTTGCATATATTCGTCGAATTTTAAACTTGGTGGAAAATAACAGCTGTAGACATGTATTCCATCTATTTCGCCGCCACATAATATTTCCTGTTAGGAATTGGTCTATCTTGGAGAGGCATGTTTCCACATATCCATATCGCCGCTTTACCACTGTCATCCGCTAGCCAATTTGGTGGGTTCCGATATTGCTCAGCTGCAATCACAACATCTATTTTGTGGTCTAGGGTGGACTTCTTTAGTATTTCCTGTGCAGCTTCGCAGTGATTTAAATTTATCTGCAGCAACTTCATTTTTTACCAGCAATTGCCGCTATATACGCTGGACATTTAATTCCACCGGTGGGATGGTTACTGTCAACCCCTTTATCTTTACAGATAAGGCAGCAGGCATCATTTTTGCAGGCTTTTGCCATATGGTCTTGTTGGCCACAGTTTATGCAGCATTTGCTTCTATCTGCTTCATTATCGCATGCTTTAGCTATGTGCCCAAATTCTAAACATTTATAACACCTCAGGACAGTATATTTTTTTCTAATTCTGCAAACTACCCAGCCTATTTTAATTTTTCCAGTCTCCAGAAGAACTTTTGCAACTCTATTTGTAACTCTAACAACGCCTATTTGCGTATTGCCATAAGACTTCCTCATTGACTTTATTTCTATCATGCCGTCTAGATCACAATGATTTTTTATGGCGGCAATCACCTCCTCTTTGGATGTAATCTCGTCCAAGTCTCTTATTTCAATAAGACATTCATTCCCATAGGATTTTACCTTTTGTGTGTGTGTGTGTGTGTGTGTGTGTGTGTGTGTGTGTGTGTGTGTGTGTGTGTGTGTGTGTGTGTGTGTGTGTGTGTGTGTGTGTGTGTGTGTGTGTGTGTGTGTGTGTGTGTGTGTGTGTGTGTGTGTGTGTGTGTGTGTGTGTGTGTGTGTGTGTGTGTGTGTGTGTGTGTGTGTGTGTGTGTGTGTGTGTGTGTGTGTGTGTGTGTGTGTGTGTGTGTGTGTGTGTGTGTGTGTGTGTGTGTGTGTGTGTGTGTGTGTGTGTGTGTGTGTGTGTGTGTGTGTGTGTGTGTGTGTGTGTGTGTGTGTGTGTGTGTGTGTGTGTGTGTGTGTGTGTGTGTGTGTGTGTGTGTGTGTGTGTGTGTGTGTGTGTGTGTGTGTGTGTGTGTGTGTGTGTGTGTGTGTGTGTGTGTGTGTGTGTGTGTTTTTTTTTTTTTTTTTTTTCCATGAGGGGAAAGCATCGAAAGCCTGCGTGCGGGACTTTAACCACGCTAAAACCCCTCCCCCCTGTCTGTCAGTCCTCCCGGAACTACCGCTAAGTATTACGTCGGGAGGCAGAAAGAGTTTAAAACTCGAACGTTCGTGTCTGTCCAATTGTAGACAGTCATCTAGCCCTAACGTCTCAGTTTACACCCCGTTAGTCGGTCAAGTACTGTCTCCTTGTCCCGCTGACATCAGACTACTACGTGTATGTGAGCGTAATTTATGCCATGTGTGCGCGCTGTATGCGTGTGCGCGCGCGTGTGCGTGAGCGCGTGTGCTTGTACCTAGCCATTTCTTTCAGCTACTCTTCTCAGCTGTTCGAGCCTTCTTTGTTCATTCATTACGAATGCCGCCATCCGGCTTACTGCATCCCAGTACGTTGCGTCTGTCAGCATCAGGCCAACGATGTTGCCAGGTGTAATGTGCGTACCTACGATTGTTTGTAAAGCCTCTCTCGCTGTTTGGTACCGTGGACAGCTAAAAAACACGTGCTCGGCATCCTCAACTATTGGAGCTTTGCAGCGATCGCAGAACGGATCCTGCTCATAACCAAACCTGTGCAGATAGTACTTAAAGCACCCGTGCCCGCTGAGTACTTGGGTAAGGTAAAAGTTCGTATCGCCATGGGTTCTTCGTATCCACGGCTCTAAGTGTGGGATCAGCCGATTTGTCCACCTTCCGCTTTCCGCGCCCTGCCATCTTGTCTGCCACTCTGTGATGGAGGATTGCCTCGCTTCTGCCATATCATGCATGGCCCCCGATACCTTAGCGGCTGCTTCTTTAGCCAAAAAATCCAGCGGAATCGATGAAGATATCACTAGCACTGCATCTTCAGAAACTGTACGGAATGCGCAGCAGACTCTTAGCGCACACATGCGGTACACCGCCTTTACGCCTCGCGCAGAGCTTTTAACTTGTAGTGCGCTCTCCCAGATATCTGCAGCATACAGTATTGTAGATTTAACTACACTAGCTAAGAGTTGTCTTCTCCTCTGACTAGGCCCTCTTATATTAAGCATTATGCGGGATAGTGCGGTTACAACCTCAGATGCCTTACTCTGCACGTACTCCAGGTGGGCTTTAAAAGTCAGCCGGCGGTCAATCATGACTCCTAGGTATTTTATGTATGGTCTCGACAAAATCACGTTGTTACCAACGGTAATTTCCAGGAATTCCACCTTCTTCCTGCTGCTCACCAGAACTGCTTCCGTCTTATGCTCGGCCAATGTGAGACCCACTGAGCTCAACCAGTTCTTTACTTTTGCTATAGCAATTTCTGCTGTCTCCTTTACGCTTGATATTTCTTTTGCTACGACTGTTATTGCAACATCGTCGGCGAAGCCAACAATTTTTACTCCAGCAGGCACGCTTAATTCCAGGATGTCATTGTACATAATATTCCACAGGAGAGGTCCAAGAACAGACCCCTGTGGTACGCCTCCCCGTATCATATATGATTTTTCGCCTTCTGTGGTGTCATATATCAGAACACGATCGTCCAGATAGTTGTCGAGTATGTTCAGCAGATAGTCGGATATTCCAAGCTTCCTCGCCGACAGCAGTATCTTCTGCCAATTCGCAGTATTGAACGCGTTCTTTACGTCGAGCGTTATGATGAGGCAGTATTGTTTGGAGCCACCGCGCCACCGTGTACCTTCCATAGCTCCCTGAGCAGTATTTTTAACCAGCCGCAGCGCGTCTGTTGTCGACCGTCCTTTCCTGAAGCCAAACTGGAGAGCAGAAAGTCCAGCGTCTACCTCTGCCTCTATTCTGCCTTTCAGCACGTGTTCCAGCATCTTGCCTACTGAATCCAGCAGGCAGAGCGGCCGATAAGACGCTGCTGTGTTCAGCTGTCCTTTTTTAGGTATAAGCACCAGTTTCTGCCGCTTCCATGCTCTCGGAAATACCGCCTCTAGGATGCATTTATTGAAGACGCTCTGAAATAGGTCCGGCCTTTTCAATGCGGCTGCCTTCACAGCAATATTGGGCACTCCATCTGGGCCAGGTGCTTTGCTCAACTTAAGTTGCTTTGCAGCTAGAATTACTTCTTCTTCCCTTATAATGCTTATGTTCCGGTTACTGCGTGCTAACAGAATCCTGTTAAAGCGTGCCTGTTCAGGAAAAAGGCATTTTATTATCTCCTTCAGCGCATCGGGGCACGATGGTTGCGCTGTTCGTTGAAGCTTTTTCAGCACCAGCTTATAAGCAAAGCCCCAGGGATTGTTTTCAATCTCCTCGCAAATCTCCAAGAAGCATCGACGTTTGCTCTCTTGTATGGCCCTTTTAAGCTGCTTGCGCTTGTTTTTATATGTAAGCCTGCTTGTTTCAGAGTTTGTCGTATCTCGTGCCCTCTGACATACACGTCTGGCATATTTACACTCGCTTCGCAGCTTAGCGATGTCGTTGCTCCACCAGTATGCGGGGTTTCTGCGCTTTGAGTTCGATTTGCGCACCATTGCAGCGTCGCATGCGGTTCTCAGCAAGGCCATGAGTTGCGTCGAAGCCTCCTCTGCCGTGCCGTCTATAGAGTGGCTACCAATAGCCTCCATAAACGCTTCGCTGTCGAACGTTTCCGTCTTCCAGCGCGGACGTCTTGGCCGAGTGGGAGCCCAATTATCCTCTTGTGAGTTCATGACGTCTATCTCAATAGCCCGGTGGTCGCTGTGGGTATAACATCCGCTTAGGCGCCATTTTGTCGACATGTAGAGGCTGCTGCTTATGAAGGATATGTCTATGATAGACCCCGCACCATTTTTACTGTAAGTGTGCTCTGTTCCAGAATTTAATAAAATTACGTCCATGGAAGAGAGGGCTTCTAGCAGACTTCTTCCACGCGCATTAGATCTTGGGCAGCCCCACTCGCAAGCCCAAGCATTGAAGTCGCCAGCGATTAGTACCGGGTTCCTTAAACGCGCGTCATTAACTAGGGCATCCACTCTGGCATTGAATTCGTTGATATCCACACTAGGAGGGATATAGCAGCTATATATAAACTTGCCTTCCATTTCCACACAGACGAATCCTGGCTCCTTTTTCCGAAGCGTCATGTGCCTTCGGTTCGGATTGCAATTCCAGATAGCTGCCTTTCCCGCAGAGTCAACTGCCCATCTCAAATCTGTCCCACAGGAGTAGGGCTCGCTCAGAATAGCCAGGTCTATGCCTTAGGAGATCCTGCGCTGCTTCGCAATGGTTCAGATTAATTTGCAATAGCTTCATGCGTGCTATTGCCGTGTTCTTTTATTTCCACCACTTTCCTGTCCACTTTCTTTGGGTTTCCGGTTGCCGCCATCTTAAACACGGGGCAACGGCTGCTTCCAGCAATGTGTTTTGGATCTCTTGTGCTGTCAGCTGTACAGAACATGCAATTAGGCTCCTCTTTGCATACCGTAGCAATATGTCCTTCCTTACCGCATCTCCTGCAGCACTTAGATCGGTCGATCTCATTTTTGCAGTGCCTTGCTATATGCCCGAATTCGAGGCACCTATAGCATTTGGTTAGCGTTCTCTGCTCCCGCACGCGGCAGTTAACCCAGCCTATCCTTATTTTTTCCGACTTTATGATGATGTCAGCATTTTCTCTTGTGACCCTGACTGCTGCTGTCTGGGTGCCTCCATAAGCCCTCCGTAGGCTGAGCACATCCTCCTGCCCGAAGTTTGTCGGCCTAAATTTTTCCACGATTGATTGAAAGACATCGGTTTTTGTGGTGACTTCGTCGATGTCTTTAATCTCG
Source organism: Sicus ferrugineus (assembly GCA_922984085.1). Lineage (NCBI taxonomy): Eukaryota > Metazoa > Arthropoda > Insecta > Diptera > Conopidae > Sicus > Sicus ferrugineus. Next base: position 213,203 of record OV277351.1, on the reverse strand, counting down.
AGCACTACTCGTTGTGTCAGTCCCCGCACAGTTGCTTCCTCGCCTAAGCTGGCGCCGATGGCAGATTTGACCTTTTCTGCCTTTTCACCGGATTCGTTCAGCTGCAGAAGAAGTTCACCTTTCTGTGTACGTCGTATCTTTGTTACGGCCTGGCTGAGTTCTCCTATATTGGTGTCTGCCTTCATTTTGCCCAATATTTCAGCATATGAAAGGGCGCCTTTCTTCGCAATGACAATCGCCTCCGGTCTTGGCTTCTTATTGCCTCTTTCGCGTACTTTTTCCGGCTTCCGTGAGCTTACTAACGTCCACTGAGCGCTGTCTTCCGCGTCTGCTTGAGCTTCTGCGGCGATTGTTTGCCGGCCCACTCTGACAGAGCTTTCAGCTTCAGTCGACTTATTTTTTTTGGCCACTGATTGAATCGACAGAGGGTCTTCTCTGCTCCTCTTGTTTGCAGACGCCTGCTTTTTCTTCATAAGAGGTGACGTCTGACAACCGCTTTCGATGGTGTTTCTCCTGCCATTTTCCTTGCCATCCTCCATGCCTCCATCTAGTCGTCTGCCATTTTTAGCAGTATGTTCTATGGCTTCGTACAGCTTGGCAATACCTTCGATTAAATCACGCATTGGCTGGTGAATTGAACGCCTGCCTCCGCCGATCATTTCTACCAATTCCCCTATCTTCCTTCCCATTTTCTCAAACGGTGAGATGCGCTCCGAATCACCATCTTTTACAGCTGTAATACATGGCGGTGACGAATTCGATCGCGTGGGCGTCACCAATTCCGCAGAAATTTTCAATGGCGACCGCGCCGTGCGGGTACTCTTCTGAAATGGGTTGCACATACCTGATTGGTCCTTCTGCCCCCCATCATTGTTGTCTCTTACGCCTTTATTTGTTGTTCCCGTTTGTCTGTCGGAGTTCATCTTGGAGCTAAGAACTAGCATGGACTAGAACCTTCCAGCAGCATAACTCAGACACACAAGCTTAGCACGGGCACGAACCACAGTATGATCAGAGCTTTGCTTTTTTTTTTTATAAATAAATGCAACAAAGCTCTTTTCTGCTTTGTTTGGTCTCAATTCCCAGGCAACAACCGTAGGTATCAATATGTTTAAACACTTAACTTATTTCACTCGCACAAAAGTTGCGCGGGAACTCCAAAGTTGCACTTGTCAAGATTGCAAAAATTTTACAATTCTTAGCACTGAATTGCTTGACCCGAAGACCGGGCTAGCATCTAAGATGTGTGATTTCACCAGCACTCGCGAAGCGAAAAGGGACGCGTTGGCCCTCCACCACACGTTTTATGAAACTCGGCAATAGAGTTTTACCACTGGAAAAAACACTTTAATGCGGAGCCACTTAAAAACACGTCCGATCTCGACGAGATTAGACACCGTGTGTGTGTGTGTGTGTGTGTGTGTGTGTGTGTGTGTGTGTGTGTGTGTGTGTGTGTGTGTGTGTGTGTGTGTGTGTGTGTGTGTGTGTGTGTGTGTGTGTGTGTGTGTGTGTGTGTGTGTGTGTGTGTGTGTGTGTGTGTGTGTGTGTGTGTGTGTGTGTGTGTGTGTGTGTGTGTGTGTGTGTGTGTGTGTGTGTGTGTGTGTGTGTGTGTGTGTGTGTGTGTGTGTGTGTGTGTGTGTGTGTGTGTGTGTGTGTGTGTGTGTGTGTGTGTGTGTGTGTGTGTGTGTGTGTGTGTGTGTGTGTGTGTGTGTGTGTGTGTGTGTGTGTGTGTGTGTGTGTGTGTGTGTGTGTGTGTGTGTGTGTGTGTGTGTGTGTGTGTGTGTGTGTGTGTGTGTGTGTGTGTGTGTGTGTGTGTGTGTGTGTGTGTGTGTGTGTGTGTGTGTGTGTGTGTGTGTGTGTGTGTGTGTGTGTGTGTGTGTGTGTGTGTGTGTGTGTGTGTGTGTGTGTGTGTGTGTGTGTGTGTGTGTGTGTGTGTGTGTGTGTGTGTGTGTGTGTGTGTGTGTGTGTGTGTGTGTGTGTGTGTGTGTGTGTGTGTGTGTGTGTGTGTGTGTGTGTGTGTGTGTGTGTGTGTGTGTGTGTGTGTGTGTGTGTGTGTGTGTGTGTGTGTGTGTGTGTGTGTGTGTGTGTGTGTGTGTGTGTGTGTGTGTGTGTGTGTGTGTGTGTGTGTGTGTGTGTGTGTGTGTGTGTGTGTGTGTGTGTGTGTGTGTGTGTGTGTGTGTGTGTGTGTGTGTGTGTGTGTGTGTGTGTGTGTGTGTGTGTGTGTGTGTGTGTGTGTGTGTGTGTGTGTGTGTGTGTGTGTGTGTGTGTGTGTGTGTGTGTGTGTGTGTGTGTGTGTGTGTGTGTGTGTGTGTGTGTGTGTGTGTGTGTGTGTGTGTGTGTGTGTGTGTGTGTGTGTGTGTGTGTGTGTGTGTGTGTGTGTGTGTGTGTGTGTGTGTGTGTGTGTGTGTGTGTGTGTGTGTGTGTGTGTGTGTGTGTGTGTGTGTGTGTGTGTGTGTGTGTGTGTGTGTGTGTGTGTGTGTGTGTGTGTGTGTGTGTGTGTGTGTGTGTGTGTGTGTGTGTGTGTGTGTGTGTGTGTGTGTGTGTGTGTGTGTGTGTGTGTGTGTGTGTGTGTGTGTGTGTGTGTGTGTGTGTGTGTGTGTGTGTGTGTGTGTGTGTGTGTGTGTGTGTGTGTGTGTGTGTGTGTGTGTGTGTGTGTGTGTGTGTGTGTGTGTGTGTGTGTGTGTGTGTGTGTGTGTGTGTGTGTGTGTGTGTGTGTGTGTGTGTGTGTGTGTGTGTGTGTGTGTGTGTGTGTGTGTGTGTGTGTGTGTGTGTGTGTGTGTGTGTGTGTGTGTGTGTGTGTGTGTGTGTGTGTGTGTGTGTGTGTGTGTGTGTGTGTGTGTGTGTGTGTGTGTGTGTGTGTGTGTGTGTGTGTGTGTGTGTGTGTGTGTGTGTGTGTGTGTGTGTGTGTGTGTGTGTTTATCCAATGATGGATAAAGTAGTAAAAAACTTATTTCCTAGGCGTATACCTGAGCCGATTAGCTTTCAAGCAGCAAATAATGGCGATGAGTTAGAAGTTCCTGAGCTCACTACAGAAGAAATGGTGTCAGCGATCAAAGCCTTCAAAAATAACAAAGCACCTGGACTAGATGGTATCCCGAATGAGATAATAAAGATGGCGGTAGAAGAAAATTCTGGGATGTTTCTGAAGCTATATAGCAATTGTTTGCGTGAAGGACTATTTCCCAAAATATGGAAGAAGCAGCGACTGGTTTTGTTACCCAAGCCGAATAAGCCGGAGGGAGACCCGAGCTCATACAGGCCTTTGTGTATGATAGATGTACTTGGAAAGATATTGGAGCGTATAGTCAGATATCGGCTGGAAAAACATGTGGAAGAAGTTCAAGGGCTATCTGAAAATCAGTACGGTTTTAGGAAAAATCGCTCTACGATACACGCAATAAGGGAAGTGATCAGCACTGCAGAAAAGGCAATCGAAGGCACACGTTGGCGATATGGTACAAAAGAGTATTGTCTGGTCGTAACTCTGGATATTAAGAATGCTTTTAATACGGCATGCTGGGAAGCAATCATAGAAAAATTAATACAGCTACACACGCCAGAATACCTCACAAGGATTATTAGGAGTTACCTTTCAGACAGGAAATTGTTGTACGACACTGACATTGGAGTTAGAAGTCATGAGATTACAGCCGGAGTCCCACAGGGTTCTGTACTTGGCCCGCTGCTCTGGAATCTTATGTACGATGACCTTCTAAAGTTAACAGTACCAAATGGGGTACGGATAGTGGGATATGCTGATGATATTGCGGTCACTATTGTTGCAAAGGAACTGTCCCAAATCCAGCATATTACTCTTAGTGTGGTCGAACAAATTAAGTGCTGGCTAACGATGCACAAACTACAACTGGCGGGCCATAAAGCAGAAGCAGTGCTGATATAACGAGCAGAAAAAAGCGAGAGACCATGACGCTTGACGTTGATGGTCACATTATAGAGACGAGTCCGGCGATCCGATATTTGGGTGTAATGATTGATGCCAGGCTAAAATTCACAAACCATGTCGAAAGGATCAGCAAGAGGGCGATGGTGTATCAGCGGCACTTTCTCGGATGATGTGCAACATTGGTGGACCGCGTCAAAGCAGAAGACTTTTATTGTCCCAAGTGGTACAGTCTATTGCAATGTATGCCGCCCCAGTCTGGACAGACGCATTGAAAATAAAGGCTAACCTCAGGATTTTTAATCAGCTCTTCCGCTTAAGTGCACTGAGGGTCTGCAGTGGCTTCCGGACAATATCATGCGAAGCAGCATTAGTTATAGCTGGAATCCCCCCTCCGGATTTATTGGCCTTGGAAATGCAACAAATTTTTCAACGGCGTTTGGAATTGAACAGAGCACTCACGGCGATGGAAAAGGACGAAATTAGAAATGGCACATATTTAAAATGGCAGCATAGATGGGTTACCTCTAATAAGGGCAGATGGACGTATCGGCTTATCCCCGACATTAAAACGTGGGTTGAGAGAAAGCACGGCGAAGTGGATTTTTATATGACGCAGTTATTGAGTGGCCACGGGTGTTTCAGAACGTATTTATATAAATACGGGCATGACACTGACATCATTTGCGAGCGATGTCGTCACGGCACGGAAGACGCCTTCCATACGTTCTTCGAATGCACAGGACTAACGGAGGTACGTCTGAAAGTTGAGGAGACACTTCCGCGAGCACTCTCGCCTGAAAATATAGCCAGATGCATGCTGGAATCCCGAGAGGCATGGGATGTGGTGAAGTCGATGTGCGCAAACATAATGAGAGAACAGCGCAGCCTGGAGCGTACACGCAGTAGTATGATGTCTGCTTGACAGGGGGACAGTACTGGACCGACTAACAGGGTGTAAACTGTGTGTGATGGTGTCAGCGATCAAAGCCTTCAAAAATAACAAAGCACCTGGACTAGATGGTATCCCGAATGAGGTTATAAAGATGGCGGTAGAAGAAAATTCTGGGATGTTTCTGAAGCTATATAGCAATTGTTTGCGTGAAGGACTATTTCCCAAAATATGGAAGAAGCAGCGACTGGTTTTGTTACCCAAGCCGAATAAGCCGGAGGGAGACCCGAGCTCATACAGGCCTTTGTGTATGATAGATGTACTTGGAAAGATATTGGAGCGTATAGTCAGATATCGGCTGGAAAAACATGTGGAAGAAGTTCAAGGGCTATCTGAAAATCAGTACGGTTTTAGGAAAAATCGCTCTACGATACACGCAATAAGGGAAGTGATCAGCACTGCAGAAAAGGCAATCAAAGGCACACGTTGGCGATATGGTACAAAAGAGTATTGTCTGGTCGTAACTCTGGATATTAAGAATGCTTTTAATACGGCATGCTGGGAAGCAATCATAGAAAAATTAATACAGCTACACACGCCAGAATACCTCACAAGGATTATTAGGAGTTACCTTTCAGACAGGAAATTGTTGTACGACACTGACATTGGAGTTAGAAGTCATGAGATTACAGCCGGAGTCCCACAGGGTTCTGTACTTGGCCCGCTGCTCTGGAATCTTATGTACGATGACCTTCTGAAGTTAACAGTACCAAATGGGGTACGGATAGTGGGATATGCTGATGATATTGCGGTCACTATTGTTGCAAAGGAACTGTCCCAAATCCAGCATATTACTCTTAGTGTGGTCGAACAAATTAAGTGCTGGCTAACGATGCACAAACTACAACTGGCGGGCCATAAAACAGAAGCAGTGCTGATAACGAGCAGAAAAAAGCGAGAGACCATGACGCTTGACGTTGATGGTCACATTATAGAGACGAGTCCGGCGATCCGATATTTGGGTGTAATGATTGATGCCAGGCTAAAATTCACAAACCATGTCGAAAGGATCAGCAAGAAGGCGATGGGTGTATCAGCGGCACTTTCTCGGATGATGTGCAACATTGGTGGACCGCGTCAAAGCAGAAGACTTTTATTGTCCCAAGTGGTACAGTCTATTGCAATGTATGCCGCTCCAGTCTGGACAGACGCATTGAAAATAAAGGCTAACCTCAGGATTTTTAATCAGCTCTTCCGCTTAAGTGCACTGAGGGTCTGCAGTGGCTTCCGGACAATATCATGCGAAGCAGCATTAGTTATAGCTGGAATCCCCCCTCCGGATTTATTGGCCTTGGAAATGCAACAAATATTTCAACGGCGTTTGGAATTGAACAGAGCACTCACGGCGATGGAAAAGGACGAAATTATAAATGGCACATATTTAAAATGGCAGCATAGATGGGTTACCTCTAATAAGGGCAGATGGACGTATCGGCTTATCCCCGACATTAAAACGTGGGTTGAGAGAAAGCACGGCGAAGTGGATTTTTATATGACGCAGTTATTGAGTGGCCACGGGTGTTTCAGAACGTATTTATATAAATACGGGCATGACACTGACATCATTTGCGAGCGATGTCGTCACGGCACGGAAGACGCCTTCCATACGTTCTTCGAATGTTCAGGACTAACGGAGGTACGTCTGAAAGTTGAGGAGACACTTCCGCGAGCACTCTCGCCTGAAAATATAGCCAGATGCATGCTGGAATCCCGAGAGGCATGGGATGTGGTGAAGTCGATGTGCGCAAACATAATGAGAGAACAGCGCAGCCTGGAGCGTACACGCAGTAGTATGATGTCTGCTTGACAGGGGGACAGTACTGGACCGACTAACAGGGTGTAAACTGTGTGTGATGGTGTCAGCGATCAAAGCCTTCAAAAATAACAAAGCACCTGGACTAGATGGTATCCCGAATGAGGTAATAAAGATGGCGGTAGAAGAAAATTCTGGGATGTTTCTGAAGCTATATAGCAATTGTTTGCGTGAAGGACTATTTCCCAAAATATGGAAGAAGCAGCGACTGGTTTTGTTACCCAAGCCGAATAAGCCGGAGGGAGACCCGAGCTCATACAGGCCTTTGTGTATGATAGATGTACTTGGAAAGATATTGGAGCGTATAGTCAGATATCGGCTGGAAAAACATGTGGAAGAATTTCAAGGGCTATCTGAAAATCAGTACGGTTTTAGGAAAAATCGCTCTACGATACACGCAATAAGGGAAGTGATCAGCACTGCAGAAAAGGCAATCGAAGGCACACGTTGGCGATATGGTACAAAAGAGTATTGTCTGGTCGTAACTCTGGATATTAAGAATGCTTTTAATACGGCATGCTGGGAAGCAATCATAGAAAAATTAATACAGCTACACACGCCTGAATACCTCACAAGGATTATTAGGAGTTACCTTTCAGACAGGAAATTGTTGTACGACACTGACATTGGAGTTAGAAGTCATGAGATTACAGCCGGAGTCCCACAGGGTTCTGTACTTGGCCCGCTGCTCTGGAATCTTATGTACGATGACATTCTGAAGTTAACAGTACCAAATGGGGTACGGATAGTGGGATATGTTGATGATATTGCGGTCACTATTGTTGCAAAGGAACTGTCCCAAATCCAGCATATTACTCTTAGTGTGGTCGAACAAATTAAGTGCTGGCTAACGATGCACAAACTACAACTGGCGGGCCATAAAGCAGAAGCAGTGCTGATATAACGAGCAGAAAAAAGCGAGAGACCATGACGCTTGACGTTGATGGTCACATTATAGAGACGAGTCCGGCGATCCGATATTTGGGTGTAATGATTGATGCCAGGCTAAAATTCACAAACCATGTCGAAAGGATCAGCAAGAGGGCGATGGGTGTATCAGCGGCACTTTCTCGGATGATGTGCAACATTGGTGGACCGCGTCAAAGCAGAAGACTTTTATTGTCCCAAGTGGTACAGTCTATTGCAATGTATGCCGCCCCAGTCTGGACAGACGCATTGAAAATAAAGGCTAACCTCAGGATTTTTAATCAGCTCTTCCGCTTAAGTGCACTGAGGGTCTGCAGTGGCTTCCGGACAATATCATGCGAAGCAGCATTAGTTATAGCTGGAATAACTAACGGAGGGGGGCTCCGGATTTATTGGCCTTGGAAATGCAACAAATTTTTCAACGGCGTTTGGAATTGAACAGAGCACTCACGGCGATGGAAAAGGACGAAATTAGAAATGGCACATATTTAAAATGGCAGCATAGATGGGTTGCCTCTAATAAGGGCAGATGGACGTATCGGCTTATCCCCGACATTAAAACGTGGGTTGAGAGAAAGCACGGCGAAGTGGATTTTTATATGACGCAGTTATTGAGTGGCCACGGGTGTTTCAGAACGTATTTATATAAATACGGGCATGACACTGACATCATTTGCGAGCGATGTCGTCACGGCACGGAAGACGCCTTCCATACGTTCTTCGAATGCACAGGACTAACGGAGGTACGTCTGAAAGTTGAGGAGACACTTCCGCGAGCACTCTCGCCTGAAAATATAGCCAGATGCATGCTGGAATCCCGAGAGGCATGGGATGTGGTGAAGTCGATGTGCGCAAACATAATGAGAGAACAGCGCAGCCTGGAGCGTACACGCAGTAGTATGATGTCTGCTTGACAGGGGGACAGTACTGGACCGACTAACAGGGTGTAAACTGTGACGTTAGGGCTAGATGACTGTCTACAATTGGACAGATACGAACGTTTGAGTTTTAAACTCCTTCTGCCTCCCGACGTCATACATAGCGGTAGTTCCGGGAGGACTGACAGACATGGGGGAGGAGTTTTAGCGTGGTTAAAGTCCCGCACGCAGGCTTTCGATGCTTTCCCCTCATGATACAAAAAACACACACGCTGTCCACTCAACAGAAAACGCCGGTCAATTCAAACCCTTCCCCGAGGACCCCCGGAAACAGCCCCGCCGATGCTAAGATGAAAAATTTCCCGATAAATAGAACCAGTCGCCTTCGTCTACTTGGATGACTGGAGGACCACATGAATAACCTGAGTGTAGTATTACGATGACCCAAAGCCCCTAACCTCCAAATCAACAAAGATAAGTGCAAGTTCTTCCAGCGAGAGACAAAATATATTGGGCACGTGGTAAGCTCGGATGGAATCCACACCGATCCGGACAAAGTTACCGCCATCCGGTGACTGACGCCCTCAAAGGACGTGAGAGGCGTTCGCAGGATTCTGGTGCAGACGATTCGTTCTGGATTTTGCTGCCATTATACGACCGTTAACGTCATTACACGCCAAGGGAAAACGCTTCTTGGAAGGAACAGAAGCAGTAATTTGACACCCTCAAGAAAAAGTTGACCGAAGCCAACTGCTAGCACGGCCAGACTTCAACAATGTTTTCACGCTTCAGACGGACGCCAGCTCGGCGCAGTCCTCGCCCAAGAAAGCGATGGAGCCGAGCGAGTCATCGCATATGCTAGCCCACATCTCAGCCCGGTAGAATAGCGTTATTCAACCATGGAGTGACTCGCCATATTGAGAGGAATACGCATGATGCGACCCTACTTAGAGGGATACCATTTCAGTCATTACTGAGCACCCGTTGCTGAAGTGACTGAACTCCATCGAGAGCCCGTCAGGCAGAATCGCACGCTGGGCTTTAGAACTACAGCAGTTTAACTTCAAGGTAAGATATCGCAAGGGTAAATGGAACCTGTTCGATGACACCCTTTCCCGACAATTACTGGAAACGCTACAGCAGATGACTACGAGCGAGCTGCAATTAAAGTGGTACCAATCAAATATGTACACGGTCATGGTCAACCCAGAGCGATATCCGGATTTTGCAGTTGTCGATGGTCAACTCTATATACACTGCTCACGGGATGACGTCAGAAGAGAAGCGACCGCCTGCAAGCAATGCCTGCCTGCTCAGCTACGAACACAAGTACTACGAGAACCACGAGAATCCATGCACCGGCCACCATGGAATCCGGAAGACCATTCTGAGGATTACAGAGCGCTACTATTCGCCAGGTCTAACCCGGGACGTAAAGAGGTACGTACGAAGCTGCAAATCCTGCCAGAATTACAAATCCTCCCAGGAGCAGAAGGCGGTATACAAGCTCACCCAAATAAGTGACGAATCATGGGAAATAACTTGCGCTGACTTCATGTGTCGGACAACGGATCACAGCTCAGTAGACAAGTGTTCAGGAGACACCTGCAGGACATAGGGCTACGACATCAATTCACTGCACCATATACACTTCAGGAGAACCCGACAGAACGAGATAACCGGAACGTGGAACGAATCATCGCGCAGCTCTGCAACGGAAAGCAACAAGACGGGGATGCCCTTCTGCCAGAAGTCACGATCAATACAGCAGTTTCTGAGTCCACGGGACATAGACTGGTTTACGTGAAACAAGGGAGGGAACCAAGACTACCGAAAATCCTCTACGATGAGAAGACGCTTGGAACTGGAAACGAGCATACACAAACGGAAGGTGTATCCCGACTCAGAGAGGCGTGGGGGCTTGTACGCAATAACTTAAAGCGGGCATCACAGGACCAGGTCCGTCACTATAACTTGCGGAGGAGGAACTGGGCCCGTCAAATCGGGCAGCTGGTAAGGCTCACCACCTATCCAAATCAACTGAAAAATTCAACGCGAAACTGGCCCCGAAATTCGAAGGGCTGTATCGAGTTCTCGGGTTCGTCTCGCCAGTGACTACTCAGACGGTGCTGAAGGGTGTGGACGCGTCCGCACTGCACACATCAGCGAGCTGAAACCATACCACCAACGGGATGGAACCGAGGCGAGAGACCAGGTCTAGGTGGACATCACACCACAGACATAGATGGAGCGCATTATACCAGCAAGCCACCCTGCGTGCTTCGTAGACAGACTGCGAAATATATTAAGGGTACCAGCGGATCCAAGTTCCCGAGCATAAATTCAACTTTAGTGCAACTTTAGTGTAATAAAGTGATCAAGGTAGATTTGTAGTGTTTTAATTTGAACGGACTGGAAAGGAGGGACTTCGGAGAAGCCCACGAAAAACCCCACAAAAATCCCCAAATCTTCACAAAAATCCCCAAATCAAATGAAAAAATCCCACGAAAAATCCTCAAATCCTATGATAAATTCTACGATAAATCCCTAAATCCCCACAAAAAATACGGAAATCTCCACAAAAAATCCCTAAATGTGTGTGTGTGTGTGTGTGTGTGTGTGTGTGTGTGTGTGTGTGTGTGTGTGTGTGTGTGTGTGTGTGTGTGTGTGTGTGTGTGTGTGTGTGTGTGTGTGTGTGTTTATCCAATGATGGATAAAGTAGTAAAAAACTTATTTCCTAGGCGTATACCTGAGCCGATTAGCTTTCAAGCAGCAAATAATGGCGATGAGTTAGAAGTTCCTGAGCTCACTACAGAAGAAATGGTGTCAGCGATCAAAGCCTTCAAAAATAACAAAGCACCTGGACTAGATGGTATCCCGAATGAGATAATAAAGATGGCGGTAGAAGAAAATTCTGGGATGTTTCTGAAGCTATATAGCAATTGTTTGCGTGAAGGACTATTTCCCAAAATATGGAAGAAGCAGCGACTGGTTTTGTTACCCAAGCCGAATAAGCCGGAGGGAGACCCGAGCTCATACAGGCCTTTGTGTATGATAGATGTACTTGGAAAGATATTGGAGCGTATAGTCAGATATCGGCTGGAAAAACATGTGGAAGAAGTTCAAGGGCTATCTGAAAATCAGTACGGTTTTAGGAAAAATCGCTCTACGATACACGCAATAAGGGAAGTGATCAGCACTGCAGAAAAGGCAATCGAAGGCACACGTTGGCGATATGGTACAAAAGAGTATTGTCTGGTCGTAACTCTGGATATTAAGAATGCTTTTAATACGGCATGCTGGGAAGCAATCATAGAAAAATTAATACAGCTACACACGCCAGAATACCTCACAAGGATTATTAGGAGTTACCTTTCAGACAGGAAATTGTTGTACGACACTGACATTGGAGTTAGAAGTCATGAGATTACAGCCGGAGTCCCACAGGGTTCTGTACTTGGCCCGCTGCTCTGGAATCTTATGTACGATGACCTTCTAAAGTTAACAGTACCAAATGGGGTACGGATAGTGGGATATGCTGATGATATTGCGGTCACTATTGTTGCAAAGGAACTGTCCCAAATCCAGCATATTACTCTTAGTGTGGTCGAACAAATTAAGTGCTGGCTAACGATGCACAAACTACAACTGGCGGGCCATAAAGCAGAAGCAGTGCTGATATAACGAGCAGAAAAAAGCGAGAGACCATGACGCTTGACGTTGATGGTCACATTATAGAGACGAGTCCGGCGATCCGATATTTGGGTGTAATGATTGATGCCAGGCTAAAATTCACAAACCATGTCGAAAGGATCAGCAAGAGGGCGATGGTGTATCAGCGGCACTTTCTCGGATGATGTGCAACATTGGTGGACCGCGTCAAAGCAGAAGACTTTTATTGTCCCAAGTGGTACAGTCTATTGCAATGTATGCCGCCCCAGTCTGGACAGACGCATTGAAAATAAAGGCTAACCTCAGGATTTTTAATCAGCTCTTCCGCTTAAGTGCACTGAGGGTCTGCAGTGGCTTCCGGACAATATCATGCGAAGCAGCATTAGTTATAGCTGGAATCCCCCCTCCGGATTTATTGGCCTTGGAAATGCAACAAATTTTTCAACGGCGTTTGGAATTGAACAGAGCACTCACGGCGATGGAAAAGGACGAAATTAGAAATGGCACATATTTAAAATGGCAGCATAGATGGGTTACCTCTAATAAGGGCAGATGGACGTATCGGCTTATCCCCGACATTAAAACGTGGGTTGAGAGAAAGCACGGCGAAGTGGATTTTTATATGACGCAGTTATTGAGTGGCCACGGGTGTTTCAGAACGTATTTATATAAATACGGGCATGACACTGACATCATTTGCGAGCGATGTCGTCACGGCACGGAAGACGCCTTCCATACGTTCTTCGAATGCACAGGACTAACGGAGGTACGTCTGAAAGTTGAGGAGACACTTCCGCGAGCACTCTCGCCTGAAAATATAGCCAGATGCATGCTGGAATCCCGAGAGGCATGGGATGTGGTGAAGTCGATGTGCGCAAACATAATGAGAGAACAGCGCAGCCTGGAGCGTACACGCAGTAGTATGATGTCTGCTTGACAGGGGGACAGTACTGGACCGACTAACAGGGTGTAAACTGTGTGTGATGGTGTCAGCGATCAAAGCCTTCAAAAATAACAAAGCACCTGGACTAGATGGTATCCCGAATGAGGTTATAAAGATGGCGGTAGAAGAAAATTCTGGGATGTTTCTGAAGCTATATAGCAATTGTTTGCGTGAAGGACTATTTCCCAAAATATGGAAGAAGCAGCGACTGGTTTTGTTACCCAAGCCGAATAAGCCGGAGGGAGACCCGAGCTCATACAGGCCTTTGTGTATGATAGATGTACTTGGAAAGATATTGGAGCGTATAGTCAGATATCGGCTGGAAAAACATGTGGAAGAAGTTCAAGGGCTATCTGAAAATCAGTACGGTTTTAGGAAAAATCGCTCTACGATACACGCAATAAGGGAAGTGATCAGCACTGCAGAAAAGGCAATCAAAGGCACACGTTGGCGATATGGTACAAAAGAGTATTGTCTGGTCGTAACTCTGGATATTAAGAATGCTTTTAATACGGCATGCTGGGAAGCAATCATAGAAAAATTAATACAGCTACACACGCCAGAATACCTCACAAGGATTATTAGGAGTTACCTTTCAGACAGGAAATTGTTGTACGACACTGACATTGGAGTTAGAAGTCATGAGATTACAGCCGGAGTCCCACAGGGTTCTGTACTTGGCCCGCTGCTCTGGAATCTTATGTACGATGACCTTCTGAAGTTAACAGTACCAAATGGGGTACGGATAGTGGGATATGCTGATGATATTGCGGTCACTATTGTTGCAAAGGAATTGTCCCAAATCCAGCATATTACTCTTAGTGTGGTCGAACAAATTAAGTGCTGGCTAACGATGCACAAACTACAACTGGCGGGCCATAAAACAGAAGCAGTGCTGATAACGAGCAGAAAAAAGCGAGAGACCATGACGCTTGACGTTGATGGTCACATTATAGAGACGAGTCCGGCGATCCGATATTTGGGTGTAATGATTGATGCCAGGCTAAAATTCACAAACCATGTCGAAAGGATCAGCAAGAAGGCGATGGGTGTATCAGCGGCACTTTCTCGGATGATGTGCAACATTGGTGGACCGCGTCAAAGCAGAAGACTTTTATTGTCCCAAGTGGTACAGTCTATTGCAATGTATGCCGCTCCAGTCTGGACAGACGCATTGAAAATAAAGGCTAACCTCAGGATTTTTAATCAGCTCTTCCGCTTAAGTGCACTGAGGGTCTGCAGTGGCTTCCGGACAATATCATGCGAAGCAGCATTAGTTATAGCTGGAATCCCCCCTCCGGATTTATTGGCCTTGGAAATGCAACAAATATTTCAACGGCGTTTGGAATTGAACAGAGCACTCACGGCGATGGAAAAGGACGAAATTATAAATGGCACATATTTAAAATGGCAGCATAGATGGGTTACCTCTAATAAGGGCAGATGGACGTATCGGCTTATCCCCGACATTAAAACGTGGGTTGAGAGAAAGCACGGCGAAGTGGATTTTTATATGACGCAGTTATTGAGTGGCCACGGGTGTTTCAGAACGTATTTATATAAATACGGGCATGACACTGACATCATTTGCGAGCGATGTCGTCACGGCACGGAAGACGCCTTCCATACGTTCTTCGAATGTTCAGGACTAACGGAGGTACGTCTGAAAGTTGAGGAGACACTTCCGCGAGCACTCTCGCCTGAAAATATAGCCAGATGCATGCTGGAATCCCGAGAGGCATGGGATGTGGTGAAGTCGATGTGCGCAAACATAATGAGAGAACAGCGCAGCCTGGAGCGTACACGCAGTAGTATGATGTCTGCTTGACAGGGGGACAGTACTGGACCGACTAACAGGGTGTAAACTGTGTGTGATGGTGTCAGCGATCAAAGCCTTCAAAAATAACAAAGCACCTGGACTAGATGGTATCCCGAATGAGGTAATAAAGATGGCGGTAGAAGAAAATTCTGGGATGTTTCTGAAGCTATATAGCAATTGTTTGCGTGAAGGACTATTTCCCAAAATATGGAAGAAGCAGCGACTGGTTTTGTTACCCAAGCCGAATAAGCCGGAGGGAGACCCGAGCTCATACAGGCCTTTGTGTATGATAGATGTACTTGGAAAGATATTGGAGCGTATAGTCAGATATCGGCTGGAAAAACATGTGGAAGAATTTCAAGGGCTATCTGAAAATCAGTACGGTTTTAGGAAAAATCGCTCTACGATACACGCAATAAGGGAAGTGATCAGCACTGCAGAAAAGGCAATCGAAGGCACACGTTGGCGATATGGTACAAAAGAGTATTGTCTGGTCGTAACTCTGGATATTAAGAATGCTTTTAATACGGCATGCTGGGAAGCAATCATAGAAAAATTAATACAGCTACACACGCCTGAATACCTCACAAGGATTATTAGGAGTTACCTTTCAGACAGGAAATTGTTGTACGACACTGACATTGGAGTTAGAAGTCATGAGATTACAGCCGGAGTCCCACAGGGTTCTGTACTTGGCCCGCTGCTCTGGAATCTTATGTACGATGACATTCTGAAGTTAACAGTACCAAATGGGGTACGGATAGTGGGATATGTTGATGATATTGCGGTCACTATTGTTGCAAAGGAACTGTCCCAAATCCAGCATATTACTCTTAGTGTGGTCGAACAAATTAAGTGCTGGCTAACGATGCACAAACTACAACTGGCGGGCCATAAAGCAGAAGCAGTGCTGATATAACGAGCAGAAAAAAGCGAGAGACCATGACGCTTGACGTTGATGGTCACATTATAGAGACGAGTCCGGCGATCCGATATTTGGGTGTAATGATTGATGCCAGGCTAAAATTCACAAACCATGTCGAAAGGATCAGCAAGAGGGCGATGGGTGTATCAGCGGCACTTTCTCGGATGATGTGCAACATTGGTGGACCGCGTCAAAGCAGAAGACTTTTATTGTCCCAAGTGGTACAGTCTATTGCAATGTATGCCGCCCCAGTCTGGACAGACGCATTGAAAATAAAGGCTAACCTCAGGATTTTTAATCAGCTCTTCCGCTTAAGTGCACTGAGGGTCTGCAGTGGCTTCCGGACAATATCATGCGAAGCAGCATTAGTTATAGCTGGAATAACTAACGGAGGGGGGCTCCGGATTTATTGGCCTTGGAAATGCAACAAATTTTTCAACGGCGTTTGGAATTGAACAGAGCACTCACGGCGATGGAAAAGGACGAAATTAGAAATGGCACATATTTAAAATGGCAGCATAGATGGGTTACCTCTAATAAGGGCAGATGGACGTATCGGCTTATCCCCGACATTAAAACGTGGGTTGAGAGAAAGCACGGCGAAGTGGATTTTTATATGACGCAGTTATTGAGTGGCCACGGGTGTTTCAGAACGTATTTATATAAATACGGGCATGACACTGACATCATTTGCGAGCGATGTCGTCACGGCACGGAATATACCTTCCATACGTTCTTCGAATGCACAGGACTAACGGAGGTACGTCTGAAAGTTGAGGAGACACTTCCGCGAGCACTCTCGCCTGAAAATATAGCCAGATGCATGCTGGAATCCCGAGAGGCATGGGATGTGGTGAAGTCGATGTGCGCAAACATAATGAGAGAACAGCGCAGCCTGGAGCGTACACGCAGTAGTATGATGTCTGCTTGACAGGGGGACAGTACTGGACCGACTAACAGGGTGTAAACTGTGACGTTAGGGCTAGATGACTGTCTACAATTGGACAGATACGAACGTTTGAGTTTTAAACTCCTTCTGCCTCCCGACGTCATACATAGCGGTAGTTCCGGGAGGACTGACAGACATGGGGGAGGAGTTTTAGCGTGGTTAAAGTCCCGCACGCAGGCTTTCGATGCTTTCCCCTCATGATACAAAAAACACACACGCTGTCCACTCAACAGAAAACGCCGGTCAATTCAAACCCTTCCCCGAGGACCCCCGGAAACAGCCCCGCCGATGCTAAGATGAAAAATTTCCCGATAAATAGAACCAGTCGCCTTCGTCTACTTGGATGACTGGAGGACCACATGAATAACCTGAGTGTAGTATTACGATGACCCAAAGCCCCTAACCTCCAAATCAACAAAGATAAGTGCAAGTTCTTCCAGCGAGAGACAAAATATATTGGGCACGTGGTAAGCTCGGATGGAATCCACACCGATCCGGACAAAGTTACCGCCATCCGGTGACTGACGCCCTCAAAGGACGTGAGAGGCGTTCGCAGGATTCTGGTGCAGACGATTCGTTCTGGATTTTGCTGCCATTATACGACCGTTAACGTCATTACACGCCAAGGGAAAACGCTTCTTGGAAGGAACAGAAGCAGTAATTTGACACCCTCAAGAAAAAGTTGACCGAAGCCAACTGCTAGCACGGCCAGACTTCAACAATGTTTTCACGCTTCAGACGGACGCCAGCTCGGCGCAGTCCTCGCCCAAGAAAGCGATGGAGCCGAGCGAGTCATCGCATATGCTAGCCCACATCTCAGCCCGGTAGAATAGCGTTATTCAACCATGGAGTGACTCGCCATATTGAGAGGAATACGCATGATGCGACCCTACTTAGAGGGATACCATTTCAGTCATTACTGAGCACCCGTTGCTGAAGTGACTGAACTCCATCGAGAGCCCGTCAGGCAGAATCGCACGCTGGGCTTTAGAACTACAGCAGTTTAACTTCAAGGTAAGATATCGCAAGGGTAAATGGAACCTGTTCGATGACACCCTTTCCCGACAATTACTGGAAACGCTACAGCAGATGACTACGAGCGAGCTGCAATTAAAGTGGTACCAATCAAATATGTACACGGTCATGGTCAACCCAGAGCGATATCCGGATTTTGCAGTTGTCGATGGTCAACTCTATATACACTGCTCACGGGATGACGTCAGAAGAGAAGCGACCGCCTGCAAGCAATGCCTGCCTGCTCAGCTACGAACACAAGTACTACGAGAACCACGAGAATCCATGCACCGGCCACCATGGAATCCGGAAGACCATTCTGAGGATTACAGAGCGCTACTATTCGCCAGGTCTAACCCGGGACGTAAAGAGGTACGTACGAAGCTGCAAATCCTGCCAGAATTACAAATCCTCCCAGGAGCAGAAGGCGGTATACAAGCTCACCCAAATAAGTGACGAATCATGGGAAATAACTTGCGCTGACTTCATGTGTCGGACAACGGATCACAGCTCAGTAGACAAGTGTTCAGGAGACACCTGCAGGACATAGGGCTACGACATCAATTCACTGCACCATATACACTTCAGGAGAACCCGACAGAACGAGATAACCGGAACGTGGAACGAATCATCGCGCAGCTCTGCAACGGAAAGCAACAAGACGGGGATGCCCTTCTGCCAGAAGTCACGATCAATACAGCAGTTTCTGAGTCCACGGGACATAGACTGGTTTACGTGAAACAAGGGAGGGAACCAAGACTACCGAAAATCCTCTACGATGAGAAGACGCTTGGAACTGGAAACGAGCATACACAAACGGAAGGTGTATCCCGACTCAGAGAGGCGTGGGGGCTTGTACGCAATAACTTAAAGCGGGCATCACAGGACCAGGTCCGTCACTATAACTTGCGGAGGAGGAACTGGGCCCGTCAAATCGGGCAGCTGGTAAGGCTCACCACCTATCCAAATCAACTGAAAAATTCAACGCGAAACTGGCCCCGAAATTCGAAGGGCTGTATCGAGTTCTCGGGTTCGTCTCGTCAGTGACTACTCAGACGGTGCTGAAGGGTGTGGACGCGTCCGCACTGCACACATCAGCGAGCTGAAACCATACCACCAACGGGATGGAACCGAGGCGAGAGACCAGGTCTAGGTGGACATCACACCACAGACATAGATGGAGCGCATTATACCAGCAAGCCACCCTGCGTGCTTCGTAGACAGACTGCGAAATATATTAAGGGTACCAGCGGATCCAAGTTCCCGAGCATAAATTCAACTTTAGTGCAACTTTAGTGTAATAAAGTGATCAAGGTAGATTTGTAGTGTTTTAATTTGAACGGACTGGAAAGGAGGGACTTCGGAGAAGCCCACGAAAAACCCCACAAAAATCCCCAAATCTTCACAAAAATCCCCAAATCAAATGAAAAAATCCCACGAAAAATCCTCAAATCCTATGATAAATTCTACGATAAATCCCTAAATCCCCACAAAAAATACGGAAATCTCCACAAAAAATCCCTAAATCATATGAAAAATCCAACAATAATTCCCCAAATCCTATGAAAAAACCCATCTCCACACAAAAATCCCCAAAGCCCCACAAAAATCTACAATTCCCATGAAAAATTCCACGATAAATCCCAAATCTCACGGAAAATCCCTACAATAAATCCCAAATCAAGAAATCTAATGAAAAATCACACTTCAAATCGCATAATAACATGAAAAACCCCACCAAAAAACCAAATACGCACAAAAAATTTCCAATTTCCCACAAAATCCCACGATAAATTTCCAAATCCCTACAAAAACTAGCAAATCCCCACAAAAATCCCCAAATCTCCACAAAAATCCCCAAATCCAATGAAAAAATCACACGAAAAATCCTCAAATCCCATGAAAAATTCAACGACAAATCCCCACAAAAAATACGGAAATCTCCACAAAAATCCCCAGGTGAGTTTGTGTTAACATAAAATTTTAAAGGTGATAAATAAAGATAGAAATTTGTAGGGAATATATATTAATACTAACACACATAATTAATCCTGGGCAAGACTCCCTTACCCGTAATCCTTTGGCTGAGTCTGGCTATAGGGGGATTATTATTATATAGGGGGATAATTGGTTGTGCAAATTTAAATTGTAAGACAAATGAAGAATTGTAAGACGAATTATTTATGATAATTTCTGAACAGTAGAATTAGCAGTTGTGCGAATACTACTAAAACAATGATAAAAAAAAATAAAAAATTAAAAGAAGATACGCGAAGTGAAGCTATAATTAAAAAGTGACGCGAAACTCGAGAGTGGCAGTGGCGCTTACGCTGGAGGTTGAATTTCAGCGCAAAACGTTGCTGAGGTTTTGATTGTTTTTTTTTTGCTCATTTGCTCGTTAGACCTAAAGTGTTGGCAAAATTGCAAGCGTTGTCTTTTTGTTTTTGTGGTTTTTTGCTACTTTATGGATATTTCATTCGATTTGGAGGCACGATTAAGGGATTTAGGAAGGGATTTAAAGATTTGGTTGGGCAGTTAGATAGGTTCATTGAAAAAATTTGGGATAATCTTTCGTCCAATGTTAACAATAAAGAGAATTTGGTTTTAATAAAAGAAAAGATTAAAGATCTAGGTAATCTCTCCAAGGTAGAGAAGGCGGATGCAATTTTAGACCGATTACTCGCGACTGAATACTTAGACATTTCGACTGTACCAGTCAAGTACACTAGTTTGAGTGCTTCTAAAGCTGACAGGAACGTGTCCGCGCCGTAGATAAAATCCGATTACTCGCGACTGAATACGACATTTCGATTTTACCAGTCAAGTACACTAAGTTTGAGTGCTTATAAAACTGACAACCACGTGTCCGCGCAGTAGTGAAGATCCGGGTACTCATGACCAAATACTCTAACCTTCTTATCCTTATCAGCTGAGTGCACGACAACGTTCAGGCGCCTTAACAAAAACCGGGTTACCTGTAACAGAATATCGCAAGGTATCGACTTTACGAGTCAAGTGTGCTGAGTCTGAGTGCCTATACGAGCGAGTCATCGCATATGCTAGCCCACATCTCAGCCCGGTAGAATAGCGTTATTCAACCACGGAGTGACTCGCCATATTGTGAGGAATACGCATGATGCGACCCTACTTAGAGGGATACCATTTCAGTCATTACTGAGCACCCGTTGCTGAAGTGACTGAACTCCATCGAGAGCCCGTCTGCAGAATCGCACGCTGGGCTTTAGAACTACAGCAGTTTAACTTCAAGGTAAGATATGGCAAGGGTAAATGGAACCTGTTCGATGACACCCTTTCCCGACAATTACTGGAAACGCTACAGCAGATGACTACGAGCGAGCTGCAATTAAAGTGGTACCAATCAAATATGTACACGGTCATGGTCAACCTAGAGCGATATCCGGATTTTGCAGTTGTCGATGGTCAACTCTATATACACTGCTCACAGGATGACGTCAGAAGAGAAGCGACCGCCTGCTAGCAATGCCTGCCTACTCAGCTACGAACCCAAGTACTACGAGAACCACGAGAATCCGTGCTCCGGCCACCTCGGAATCCGTGCACCGGCCACCATTCTGAGGATTACAGAGCGCTACTATTGGCCAGGTCTAACCCGGGACGTAAAGAGGTACGTACGAAGCTGCGAATCCTGCCAAAATTACAAATCCTCCCAGGAGCAGAAGGCGTTATACATCCTCACCCTAATAAGTGACGAATCATGGGAAATAATTTGCGCTGACTTACGTGTCCTATGACAACGGATCACAGCTCAGTAGCCGAGTGTTCAGGAGGCACCTGCAGTACATAGGGCAACGACATCAATTCACTGCACCATATACACTTCTGGAGAACCTGACAGAACGAGCTAACCGGAACGTGGAACGAATCATGGCGCAGCTCTGCAAAGGAAAACAACAAGACGGGGATGCCCTTCTGCCAGAAGTCACGATCAACACAGCAGTTTCGGAGTCCACGGGACATAGACTGGTTTACGTGAAACAAGGGAGGGAACCAAGACTACCAAAAATCCTCTACGACGAGAAGACGTTTGGAACTGGAAACGAGCATACACCAACGGAAGGTGTATCCCGACTCAGAGAGGCGTGGGGGCTTGTACGCAATAACTTAAAGCGGGCATCCCAGGACCAGGTCCGTCACTATAACTTGCGGAGGAGGAACTGGGCCCGTCAAATCGGGCAGCTGGTAAGGCTCACCACCTATCCAAATCAACTGACAAATTCAACGCGAAACTGGCCCCGAAATTCGAAGGGCTGTATCGAGTTCTCGGGTTCGTCTCGCCAGTGATTACGCAGACGGTGCTGAAGGGTGTGGACGCGTCCGCACTGCACATATCAGCGAGCTGAAACCATACCACCAACGGGATGGAACCGAGGCGAGAGACCAGGTCTAGCTGGACATCATAACACAGACACAGATGGATCCCATTACCCCAGCAAGCCACCCTGCGGGCTTCGTAGACAGACAGCGAAATATATTAAGGGTACCAGCGGATCCAAGTTCCCGAGCATAAATGGCGCTCAGCTTCCGACACGAGCTGACCCGGGTGGGCGACGAACCAGGCGAAGATCAACCGATTCCAGCCGTCCGAGCGACTATCCGCCATACCGTCCCAGATGCAGGGGTGAACCCCTCGGAACACGTCTTGACATACCAATCGGGAGTCGGCGGCGTGACCATCCGAATGAGCGACTACAAACGGCCGGTGGCTAAATGACGTCATCATAGAGTTCATCATCCGTCTGACCGACGAGAAAGTTGCATCACCAGAGGCCCGCCGCCGGGATTTCATTTTCAGCCTGTTCTCCTTCGAAAGACTTTCCCGGGGCGCCAGCGCAGCCAAACGGCACCAAGGCGATCGCCGTTGGACGTTTGGGTAGAACTGGTAGACATGGAATCCATCGTAGTCGCAATCAACCAGGCTGATCACTGGTGGCTGATGGTGGGCTACTGGCCCACACTGATGAATGTCACCATAGGGGCGGAGGTCAAAGAAGCAGGGCAGTCGCTTCTACTACAATTCAATTCACCCACCACAAGTCTGCACGAAGATGTCGCGAACATCCTGCGATCCTTACCATCGAGCTGCAGGTCAAGCGCCCAGACCTCCAATTGCCTCGCTTCGACAATAACGATTTCCCGTTGTACGAGGTCTCCGTCCAACAACAAACCAACGGGCATGACTGCCGAGTGTTTATGTTACCTTTCTAGAGGAGTGGCTAGCTCGATCGACCCAAATCTTTGACCTGATATTGACCGGGGCCTTCTGTCCGAACAAGAAGAGAGAGAGAGTCAGAGACAGGAATTGGCGAGACCAGCGAAATTCCAAAATAGTAGCGCTTCTGGTGCTCAAATTCGAGAGTACGTCCACGGAGCAGGAATACCGCAAAAGGAGCTTTTCTCATGCTGAGGAGGGAGCACCAGGACCCAAATGTCCGAAACCGTCTACCGCCGAATGGGCCACCAAGTCAACCGAAGCGGGCGAGGAAGACCCAAAGCTCGATTCGCTCTCACTAGGCGACCTCCTGGAAGCAGGCGTACACGGCTCTTTGCACGTGTGATGCGTGGGAGGAAGGTAAGGAGAACGCGTTGAGTGAATCATTGCCGGTAAATATTAAAGACGTAAAAACCCTTAATGGAGCTTTTGGTGGTTGTGTAACAACGAAGGGTTCTGTAGTGATCAAACCTAGCGGTATGAATCACCTCAGTTTAAATCTACAATTAGTGCCGCTTGGGCAGGGAGTGCCAGCGTTTAAGGGGAGAATTATGTTACATAATGAAATACCGTGCTAGTATGATAAATAGAGTAAATAAATAAATAAAGTAAAAACCGTGCTAGTATGATAAATAGAGTAGGAGAGATAGATGTTAGGGATAGAATAAGTACTCTGATGAATAAATTAAGTCTAGATAATAGTTTGAATAAGGAGGAAAGGGGTTCGGTAGAGAGAGTATGTGCAGCTTTTCATGATATTTTTCTGCTGGAAGGAGATGAATTGTCCTATACGCCGGTCTTAAAACACCAAATACCGACCAGGCAAGACCAGTCACCAATTAATCAAAAGCAGTATAGGTTACCTCATATCCATAGAGAGGAAGTAAACAGGCAGGTACGGAAGCTGCTAGACGACGGGATTATCTCCCCCAGCATATCCTCGTGGAATTCGCCGCTGTTATTGGTACCAAAGAAAGCCGCGAAAGACGGTCAGAAAAAATGGCGGCTTGTGGTTGACTTTAGGAAATTGAATGACGTTGCGATTAAACAGGTTTTCCCTATACCCAGAATTGCGGAGATTTTAGAGCAGTTGGGACATAGTAGGTATTTTTCAACATTAGATCTTGCTAGTGGGTATCACCAGGTTTAGGTGGATGAAAAGGATAAAGAAAAGACAGCGTCAGGACTAGGACATTTCGAGTTCAACAGAAATCCTTTTGGTTTAACGGGGGCACCAGCCACGTTTCAGAGAATAATGAATCATATTCTCACTGAGCTCCAAGGGATAGATTGTTTCGTGTACTTAGATGATATAGTAGTTTACGGTAGGAATTTAAAACAGCATGAAGAAAGGTTATTTAAGGTGTTTAGCGTCCTTAGAGAAAATCGTTTAAAACTCAACACGGAAAAGTGTCAATTGTTGAGAAGAGAGATAGTGTATTTGGGTCATAAGTGCTCGGAAAATGGTGCACTGCCGGACCCGCAGAAGGTAGAATGTGTTAAAAATATTTTGCCACCTAGGAATAAGAAGGAGGTGCAAGCATTTTTGGGTTTGGTAAATTATTATAGGAAATTCATAGACAATATGGCAAGGATATATTTACCTATTAATAAGCTATTGAGGAAGAATGCAGTTTTTAAATGGTCCGAGGATTGCCAAAAGGCTTTCGAGACGTTAAAACAAGCAATAGTTTCACCACCGGTATTGACCAACGATGCTAGCAATGAAGCTCTGGGAGCAGTATTTTCCCAAGGGGAAGTTGGCAAGGACAGGCCAATAGCTTTCGCCAGTAGAGCGTTGAGTGGAGCCGAGAAACGGTACTCCACAATCGAAAAGGAATTCTTGGCTATAGTTTGGGCAACGAAGAATTTTAGAGCATATCTTTTGGGGAAGCCGTTCAAATTATTTACGGACCACCAACCCTTAAAGGGTATAGCGAATTTAAGGGATCAGACTTCTCGTCTAGCCAGGTTTAGACATAAACTATCGGAGTACGATTTTGAAATTATATATAAACCTGGGAAGAAAAATTTAAATGCAGACGCTCTGAGTAGGATACCCCAAAATAGCAATGAGGTCGCGGCAGTCTAAACGCGCTCTATAGCGAAAGAACAAAAACCCCAAGGAAACGACAAGCCGCAGAAAATTTCCGCATCAGTGGAACCGGATAGTCCAAAGACAGAACAGGCTGGTAATACAATTCTTCTGGAAGACCCAAAGAAAATTGAGACAATAATAAAGGATTTCCATGATAAACCATTAGGAGGCCATCAAGGGGTGGTTAAAACCTATTTACGCATTAGGAAAGAATACAGGTGGCCAGGCATGCAAAAACAGATAAAAGAATACGTTAGAGCATGTCGAATATGTCAGGAAAACAAAAGTTCAAAACTAACGAAAATGTCCCTAGTATTAACAGACACGCCAGTGCGCCCCTTCGATAAGGACTATATGGACATTGTAGGTATTTTACAGGAGACTGTATCCGGTAATAAGTACATCCTTACATTCCAAGACGATTTTTCAAAATTTATGGCATGCACGGATGGATCCAATTGGGACCAATGGTTATCAGCGGCAATGCACGTGCATCATCACACTCCGCATACAACCACCCAGCAAACCCCTTTTCGTACATTGTATGGATTCGACGCGCAGATGCCAACGAATTTGAAGAAAAAATGTGGTCCACTCTATAATGCGGACGATCCCGTCAAGGTCCAGAAATTCCAAATACAAGGGCCCATGAGATGGTTAGGCAGAATCAGTAACGTGCAAAGGAAGCGGCCAAAAGACAGTGCGATGACAGGCTGAACCCAATAATTTTTTAAGCTGGAGATAAAGTAATGCTGAAAAATCAAACGAGGAAAAATAAATTTTCACCGACTTGGTTAGGCCCATATGAGGTGATAGGCATTAGAAGCCCAGTCACGACAGTTCTAAAAATGAAGAACAGGGATAAGTCCTTCCATAACAATTTGCTCAAACATTACAACAATTCAATAAAAATAGGAACAGCTACGGATGCAGGAAATCGGAACCGGAAAACCACGCTCAACACATACAATTCAACAAAAAATTTAGTAAATATGGAAAAGTAACGAACGTAAATAATATATATATTTGTATATTTCAAGGCAGTCCTAGGTGGTGCAAAGGGAAATTCCGTGTTTACCAGGACGACGGAAAAGAGAGGGCGACGCCGCAAATTGATAAGTAAGTACGCCCGAAGTTGCTCATCCATATAAAACCGTTTTGGCTGGTATATTTTTAAGGGGAATTTTCTATAGCTGACCGGACACTTACTAACTTTGCTTACTAACAAAATGTATTAATTAATTATAGAATTTGTTTAAACCATATATCTGGGTTTGGTTAAGGCAATATATTAAGTTTATGTTATTTTGCTTTTTATGTTATTTTATTGCTTTATTATGTTGTTTACATTGTTTCCAAGTGCATGTACTATATATGGTTGAAACAATATAAACTTAGTTTTAATTCAATTCTTGCTTGGACCTAATTCTATTTATCAGAAGTCCAAGTTGCTTGTATATAGATATGTTAAATGCACACGGAAGCGTCTAGTAAGGAGGAAGCAACTAGAAGAGTATTTAAAATTAAGTAATTACACAGAGGTTCGAATGAATAATAGCAATGAATAATGGTTGAAATAGAAAACTGTAAATACGAAATATTGAAAAATACTCGGGAAATTATAGGAATAAAAATATTGAAAAAAAGGGGAGCAAGTAAAATAGAATTTAAAGGTTACTTTTCAACTTGCTAAAGGGTTAAATTAAATTAAATAATTGTAAAATTTAATTAATGAAATAATTATAATGGCAATATAGAAGTCATAAACTAATAGAGCTGTTAGTTTTGGATAGCAATAAGAGAAAAATAGTTGATAGTAGCTTCAATTCGATCGTGGACTTCAAGATACGAGCGGTACATCGAAATTGCTTCTCCGAACCAACACGTTGTACGGCACCATCACAAAAATAGGAAACATCATTGTTCGACAAAGACGGACATGGCGATGTTTTTTGTAACATTAGTCAACAGGGGTGGACGTGCTAAAATATTTTTCTTTTGGACCATCGCCGCAAATCATCTGACTACAGATCATAGTCACAAATTGGAGCTTACGTCCCGAAGTGAGGGAATCGTGAAGCCATAGTCGAGATATGAGCTTCTTCGATTAATTAGCGTCAAGTAAGTTGGGAGGTCCACCAGACAGTCAACAACGTAGCACACAACCCCAGAAGTCGGAGAAAACGAGAAAGAAACACCGAAGGCCACATCACTCCGGTTAAAGTAGACTAGAACTACAAGCAGCATGTCCAATCGGTGCTGTCACACAGTTACACACAATTTCTTCAAATGTGGGTACCCTACAACGCGTCACATCACTGTAAGACGAGATGACCATTCGTAGCAGCGAAAGTATGATTCGGTGGAACCATCATCTTCATATACAATCAGCATGTCCGAGGAGAGCCAGACAAGAAGCGATTATAGTATTTACTTAAGAAATTTGTAACAGCATTAAGAATAATATCAAACAGTTGACCACCCAGTAGAAACATTGTAATAAAAGGAAAAATTAACATCGTTTCACGATATTAATTTTTCATTTCCCTAGGGGTGGAGGGATGTTGTGAGTCGCTACTTCCGCGGAATACATTTTCAGTCGACCATAATGATGTCGCACGGAGCATTTAATTTCCATCGCACTAAGCGTTTAATTCCGCATTGTCAAGGTCAATTCGTCGAGCGCGCGCTACCCGCTGGTGGAGCGGTATTGCACTTGTTGGCCGTGGAACTAGTGACCCTCTTTCTTGCGCTCAGGTATTGAGGCAGGTCTTTTCCGCTACAGCTAGCATATTGTTGTTTCCTTGTTTAAGTTTCCGCATACATGAATATAAATAAGTCTGGTATGAGTGAGTTGAGTAGAGAGTTGTGTAAGTTAGTCAATAAGAATCAGTAGTGATCAGTGAAGCAGAGCTTCAAACAGTGTACAACTTTAGTGTAATAAAGTGATCAAAGTAGATTTGTAGTGTTTTAATTTGAACGGACTGGAAAGGAGGGACTTCGGAGAAGCCCACGACCAGGATTTCCAAGAAAGAACCACAACACCCCAAATCCCTACAAAAACTAACAAATCCCCACAAAAATCCCCAAATCTTCACAAAAATCCCCAAATCCAATGAAAAAATCACACGAAAAATCCTCAAATCAAATGAAAAATTCAACGATAGATCCCTAAATCCCCACAAAAAATACGGAAATCTCCACAAAAATCGCTAAATCGTATGAAAAATCCAACAATAATTCCCCATATCCCATGAAAAACCCCACAAAAATCTACAAGTCCCATGAAAAATCCCACGAAATCTCACGGAAAAATCCCTACAATAATTCCCAAATCAGCAAATCCAATAAAAAATCACACTTAAAATCGCTAAATACCATGAAAACCCCCACCAAAAACAAATATCTACAAAAACCCTACAAAAACTACCAAACCCCCACAAAAATCCCCAAAACTCCACAAAAATCCAAAAATCACACGAAAAATCCGCAAGTCCCATGATAAATTCAACGATAAATCCCCAAACCCCAAAAAAAAATTCGGAAATCTCCACAAAAATCCCTAAATCATATCCAACAATAATTCCCCAAGTCCTATGAAAAAGCCCAACTCCACACAAAAATCCCCAAAACCCCACAAAAATCTAAAATTCCAATGAAAAATCCCACGATAAATCCGGAATCTCACGGAAAAATTCCTAAATCAACAAATCCAACGAAAAATCACACCTAAAATCGCTAAATACCATGAAAAACCCCACAAAAAAAAACAAATACGCACAAAAAATTTCCAAATCCCCACAAAATCCCACGATAAATCCCCAAATCCCTACAAAAATTACCAAATCCCTACAAAAATCCCCAAATCCAATGAAAAAATCACACGAAAAATCCTCAAATCCTATGAAAAATTCAACGATAAATCCCCAAATCCCCACAAAAAATACGGAAATCTCCACAAAAATCAATAAATCGTATGAAAAATCCAACAATAAGTCCCATGAAAAAACCCCAACTCCACACAAAACTCCCCAAAGCCCCACAAAAATCTAAAATTCCCATGAAAAATCCCACGATAAATCCCAAATCTCACGGAAAAATCCCCACAATAATTCCCAAATCAAGAAATTCAATGAAAAATCACACTTAAAATCGTTAAATACCATGAAAAACCCCACCAAAAAAACCAAATACGCACAAAAAAATTTCCAAATCCCCACAAAACTCCACGATAAATCCCCAAAACCCTACAAACACTACCAAACCCCCACAAAAATCCCCAAATCCAATGAAAAAATCACACGAAAAATCCCCAAATCTCATGTAAAAATCAACGATAAATCCCCTCAAAAAATACGGAAATCTCCACAAAAGTCGCTAAATCGTATGAAAACCCCAACAATAATTCCCCAAATCCCATAAAAAACCCAACTCCACACAAAAATCCCCAATGCCCCACAAAAATCTACAAGTCCCATGAAAAATCCACGAAATCTCACGGAAAAATCATTACAATAATTCCCAAATCAGCAAATCCAATGAAAAATCAAACTTAAAATCCCTAAATACCATGAAAACCCACACCAAAAACAACAAATACGCAAAAAAATTTCCAAATATCTACAAAAACCCTACAAAAACTACCAAATCCCCACAAAAATCCCCAAATCTCCACAAAAATCCCCAAATCCAATGAAAAAATCACACGAAAAATCCTCAAATCCCATGAAAAATTCAACGATAAATCCCCAAATCCCCACAAAAAATACGGAAATCTCCACAAAAAATCCCTAAATAATATGAAAAATCCAACAATAATTCCCCAAATCCCATGAAAAAACCCAACTCCACACAAAAATCCCCAAAGCCGCACAAAAATCTACAATTCCCATGAAAAATCCCACGATAAATCCCAAATCTCACGGAAAATCCCTACAATAATTCCCAAATCAAGAAATCTAATGAAAAATCACACTTCAAATCGCATAATAACATGAAAAACCCCACCAAAAAACCAAATACGCACAAAAAATTTCCAATTTCCCACAAAATCCCACGATAAATCCCCAAATCCCTACAAAAACTACAGAATTCCCACAAAAATCCCCAAATCTCCACAAAAATCCCCAAATCCAATGAAAAAATCACACGAAAAATCCTCAAATCCCATGAAAAATTCAACGATAAATCACCAAATCCATACCAAAAATACGGAAATCTCCACAAAAATCCGCAGGTGAGTTTGTGTTAATATAAAATTTTAAAGGTGATAAATAAAGATAGAAATTTGTAGGGAATATATATTAATACTAACACACATAATTAATCCTGGGCAAGACTCCCTTACCCGTAATCCTGTGGCTGTGTCTGGCTATAGGGGGATTATTATAATAATTGGTTGTGCAAATTTAAATTGTAAGACAAATGAAGAATTGTAAGACGAATTATTTATGATAATTTCTGAACAGTAGCATTAGCAGTTTTGCGAATACTACTAAAACAATGATAAAAAAAAAATAAAAAATTAAAAGAAGATACGCGAAGTGAAGCTATAATTAAAAAGTGACGCGAAAATCGAGAGTAGCAGTGGCGCTTACGCTGGAGGTTGAATTTCAGCGCAAAACGTTGCTGAGGTTTTGATTGTTTTTTTTTGCTCATTTGCTCGTCAGACCTAAAGTGTTGGCAAAATTGCAAGCGTTGTCTTTTTGTTTTTGTGGTTTTTTGCTACTTTATGGATATTTCATTCGATTTGGAGGCACGATTAAGGGATTTAGGAAGGGATTATAAAGATTTGGTTGGGCAGTTAGATAGGTTCATTGAAAAAATTTGGGATAATCTATCGTCCAATGTTAACAATAAAGAGAATTTGGTTTTAATAAAAGAAAAGATTAAAGATCTAGGTAATCTCTCCAAGGTAGAGAAGGCGGATGCAATTTTAGACCGATTACTTGCGACTGAATACTTAGACATTTGGACTGTACCAGTCAAGTACACTAGTTTGAGTGCTTCTAAAGCTGACAGGAACGTGTCCGCGCCGTAGATAAAATCCGATTACTCGCGACTGAATACGACATTTCGATTTTACCAGTCAAGTACACTAAGTTTGAGTGCTTATAAAACTGACAACTACGTGTCCGCGCAGTAGTGAAGATCCGGGTACTCATGACCAAATACTCTAACCTTCTTATTCTTATCAGCTGAGTGCACTACAACGTTCCGGCGCCTTAACAAAAACCCGGTTACCCGTAACAGAATATCGCAAGGTATCGACTTTACGAGTCAAGTGTGCTGAGTCTGAGTGCCTATACGAGCGAGTCATCGCATATGCTAGCCCACATCTCAGCCCGGTAGAATAGCGTTATTCAACCACGGAGTGACTCGCCATATTGTGAGGAATACGCATGATGCGACCCTACTTAGAGGGATACCATTTCAGTCATTACTGAGCACCCGTTGCTGAAGTGACTGAACTCCATCGAGAGCCCGTCTGCAGAATCGCACGCTGGGCTTTAGAACTACAGCAGTTTAACTTCAAGGTAAGATATGGCAAGGGTAAATGGAACCTGTTCGATGACACCCTTTCCCGACAATTACTGGAAACGCTACAGCAGATGACTACGAGCGAGCTGCAATTAAAGTGGTACCAATCAAATATGTACACGGTCATGGTCAACCTAGGGCGACATCCGGATTTTGCAGTTGTCGATGGTCAACTCTATATACACTGCTCACAGGATGACGTCAGAAGAGAAGCGACCGCCTGCTAGCAATGCCTGCCTACTCAGCTACGAACCCAAGTACTACGAGAACCACGAGAATCCGTGCACCGGCCACCTCGGAATCCGTGCACCGGCCACCATTCTGAGGATTACAGAGCGCTACTATTGGCCAGGTCTAACCCGGGACGTAAAGAGGTACGTACGAAGCTGCGAATCCTGCCAAAATTACAAATCCTCCCAGGAGCAGAAGGCGGTATACATGCTCACCCTAATAAGTGACGAATCATGGGAAATAATTTGCGCTGACTTATGTGTCGGACAACGGATCACAGCTCAGTAGCCGAGTGTTCAGGAGGCACCTGCAATACATAGGGCAACGACATCAATTCACTGCACCATATACACTTCAGGAGAACCCGACAGAACGAGCTAACCGGAACGTGGAACGAATCATGGCGCAGCTCTGCAAAGGAAAACAACAAAACGGGGATGCCCTTCTGCCAGAAGTCACGATCAACACAGCAGTTTCGGAGTCCACGGGACATAGACTGGTTTACGTGAAACAAGGGAGGGAACCAAGACTACCAAAAATCCTCTACGACGAGAAGACGTTTGGAACTGGAAACGAGCATACACCAACGGAAGGTGTATCCCGACTCAGAGAGGCGCAATAACTTAAAGCGGGCATCCCAGGACCAGGTCCGTCACTATAACTTGCGGAGGAGGAACTGGGCCCGTCAAATCGGGCAGCTGGTAAGGCTCACCACCTATCCAAATCAACTGACAAATTCAACGTGAAACTGGCCCCGAAATTCGAAGGGCTGTATCGAGTTCTCGGGTTCGTCTCGCCAGTGATTACGCAGACGGTGCTGAAGGGTGTGGACGCGTCCGCACTGCACATATCAGCGAGCTGAAACCATACCACCAACGGGATAGAACCGAGGCGAGAGACCAGGTCTAGGTGGACATCATAACACAGACATAGATGGATCCCATTACCCCAGCAAGCCACCCTGCGGGCTTCGTAGACAGACAGCGAAATATATTAAGGGTACCAGCGGATCCAAGTTCCCGAGCATAAATGGCGCTCAGCTTCCGACACGAGCTGACCCGGGTGGGCGACGAACCAGGCGAAGATCAACCGATTCCAGCCGTCCGAGCGACTATCCGCCATACCGTCCCAGATGCAGGGGTGAACCCCTTGGAACACGTCTTGACATACCAATCGGGAGTCGGCGGCGTGACCATCCGAATGAGCGACTACAAACGGCCGGTGGCTAAATGACGTCATCATAGAGTTCATCATCCGTCTGGCCGACGAGAAAGTTGCATCACCAGAGGCCCGCCGCCGGGATTTCATTTTCAGCCTGTTCTCCTTCGAAAGACTTTCCCGGGGCGCCACCGCAGCCAAACGGCACCAAGGCGATCGCCGTTGGAGGTTTGGGTAGAACTGGTCGACATGGAATCCATCGTAGTCGCAATCAACCAGGCTGATCACTGGTGGCTGATGGTGGGCTACTGGCCCACAATGATGAATGTCACCATAGGGGCGGAGGTCAAAGAAGCAGGGCAGTCGCTTCTACTACAATTCAATTCACCCACCACAAGTCTGCACGAAGATGTCGCGAACATCCTGCGATCCTTACCATCGAGCTGCAGGTCAAGCGCCCAGACCTCCAATTGCCTCGCTTCGACAATAACGATTTCCCGTTGTACGAGGTCTCCGTCCAACAACAAACCAACGGGCATGACTGCCGAGTGTTTATGTTACCTTTCTAGAGGAGTGGCTAGCTCGATCGACCCAAATCTTTGACCTGATATTGACCGGGGCCTTCTGTCCGAACAAGAAGAGAGAGAGAGAGAGAGTCAGAGACAGGAATTGGCGAGACCAGCGAAATTCCAAAATAGTAGCGCTTCTGGTGCTCAAATTCGAGAGTACGTCCACGGAGCAGGAATACCGCAAAAGGAGCTTTTCTCATGCTGAGGAGGGAGCACCAGGACCCAAATGTCCGAAACCGTCTACCGCCGAATGGGCCACCAAGTCAACCGAAGCGGGCGAGGAAGACCCAAAGCTCGATTCGCTCTCACTAGGCGACCTCCTGGAAGCAGGCGTACACGGCTCTTTGCACGTGTGATGCGTGGGAGGAAGGTAAGGAGAACGCGTTGAGTGGATCATTGCCGGTAAATATTAAAGACGTAAAAACCCTTAATGGAGCTTTTGGTGGATGTGCAACAACGAAGGGTTCTGTAGTGATCAAACCTAGCGGTATGAATCACCTCAGTTTAAATCTACAATTAGTGCCGCTTGGGCAGGGAGTGCCAGCGTTTAAGGAGAGAATTATGTTACATAATGAAATACCGTGCTAGTATGATAAATAGAGTAAATAAATAAATAAAGTAAAAACCGTGCTAGTATGATAAATAGAGTAGGAGAGATAGATGTTAGGGATAGAATAAGTACTCTGATGAATAAATTAAGTCTAGATAATAATTTTAAATAAGGAGGAAAGGGGTTCGGTAGAGAGAGTATGTGCAGCTTTTCATGATATTTTTCTGCTGGAAGGAGATGAATTGTCCTATACGCCGGTCTTAAAACACGAAATACCGACCAGGCAAGACCAGTCAACAATTAATCAAAAGCAGTATAGGTTACCTCATATCCATAGAGAGGAAGTAAACAGGCAGGTACGGAAGCTGCTAGACGACGGGATTATCTCCCCCAACATATCCTCGTGGAATTCGCCGCTGTTATTGGTACCAAAGAAAGCCGCGAAAGACGGTCAGAAAAAATGGCGGCTTGTGGTTGACTTTAGGAAATTGAATGACGTTACGATTAAACAGTTTTTCCCTATACCCAGAATTGCGGAGATTTTAGAGCAGTTGGGACATAGTAGGTATTTCTCAACATTAGATCTTGCTAGTGGGTATCACCAGGTTTTGGTGGATGAAAAGGATAAAGAAAAGACAGCGTCAGGACTAGGACATTTCGAGTTCAACAGAAATCCTTTTGGTTTAACGGGGGCACCAGCCACGTTTCAGAGAATAATGAATCATATTCTCACTAAGCTCCAAGGGATAGATTGTTTCGTGTACTTAGATGATATAGTAGTTTACGGTAGGAATTTAGAACAGCATGAAGAAAGGTTATTTAAGGTGTTTAGCGTCCTTAGAGAAAATCGTTTAAAACTCAACACGGAAAAGTGTCAATTGTTGAGAAGAGAGATAGTGTATTTGGGTCATAAGTGCTCGGAAAATGGTGCACTGCCGGACCCGCAGAAGGTAGAATGTGTTAAGAATATTTTGCCGCCTAGGAATAAGAAGGAGGTGCAAGCATTTTTGGGTTTAGTAAATTATTATAGGAAATTCATAGACAATATGGCAAGGATAGCTTTACCTATTAATAAGCTATTGAGGAAGAATGCAATTTTTAAATGGTCCGAGGATTGCCAAAAGGCTTTCGAGACGTTAAAACAAGCAATAATTTCACCACCTGTATTGACCACCATATTGTTGACCACCGATGCTAGCAATGAAGCTCTGGGAGCAGTATTGTCCCAAGGGGAAGTTGGCAAGCACAGGCCAATAGCTTTCGCCAGTAGAGCGTTGAGTGGAGCCGAGAAACGGTACTCCACAATCGAAAAGGAATTCTTGGCTATAGTTTGGGCAACGAAGAATTTTAGAGCATATCTTTTGGGGAAGCCGTTCAAATTATTTACGGACCACCAACCCTTAAAAGGTATAGCGAATTTAAGGGATCAGACTTGTCGTCTAGCCAGGTTTAGACATAAACTATCGGAGTACGATTTTGAAATTATATATAAACCTGGGAAGAAAAATTTAAATGCAGACGCTCTGAGTAGGATACCACAAAATAGCAATGAGGTCGCGGCAGTCTAAACGCGCTCTATAGCGAAAGAACAAAAACCCCAAGGAAACGACAAGCCGCAAAAAATTTCCGCATCAGTGGAACCGGATAGTCCAAAGACAGAACAGGCTGGTAATACAATTCTTCTGGAAGACCCAAAGAAAATTGAGACAATAATAAAGGATTTCCATGATAAACCATTAGGAGGCCATCAAGGGGTGGTTAAAACCTATTTACGCATTAGGAAAGAATACAGGTGGCCAGGCATGCAAAAACAGATAAAAGAATACGTTAGAGCATGTCGAATATGTCAGGAAAACAAAAGTTCAAAACTAACGAAAATGCCCCTAGTATTAACAGACACGCCAGTGCGCCCCTTCGATAAGGTCTATATGGACATTGTATTTTACAGGAGACTGTATCCGGTAATAAGTACATCCTTACATTCCAAGACGATTTTTCAAAATTTATGGCATGCACGGACGGATCCAATTGGGACCAATGGTTATCAGCGGCAATGCACGTGCATCATCACACTCCGCATACAACCACCCAGCAAACCCCTTTTCGTACATTGTATGGATTCGACGCGCAGATGCCAACGAATTTGAAGAAAAAATGTGGTCCACTCTATAATGCGGACGATCCCGTCAAGGTCCAGAAATTCCAAATACAAGGGCCCATGAGATCGTTAGGCAGAATCAGTAACGTGCAAAGGAAGCGGCCAAAAGACAGTGCGATGACGGGCTGAACCCAATAATTTTTTAAGCTGGAGATAAAGTAATGCTGAAAAATCAAACGAGGAAAAATAAATTTTCACCGATTTGGTTAGGCCCATATGAGGTGATAGGCATTAGAAGCCCAGTCACGACAGTTCTAAAAATGAAGAACAGGGATAAGTCCTTCCATAACAATTTGCTCAAACATTACAACAATTCAATAAAAATAGCAACAGCTACGGATGCAGTAAATCGGAACCGGAAAACCACGCTCAACACATACAATTCAACAAAAAATTTAGTAAATATGGAAAAGTAACGAACGTAAATAATATATATATTTGTATATTTCGAGGCAGTCGTAGGTGGTGCAAAGGGAAATTCCGTGTTTACCAGGACGACGGAAAAGAGAGGGCGACGCCGCAAATTGATAAGTAAGTACGCCCGAAGTTGCTCATCCATATAAAACCGTTTTGGCTGGTATATTTTTAAGGGGAATTTTCTATAGCTGACCGGACACTTACTAACTTTGCTTACTAACAAAATGTATTAATTAATTATAGAATTTGTTTAAACCATATATCTGGGTTTGGTTAAGGCAATATATTAAGTTTATGTTATTTTGCTTTTTATGTTATTTTATTGCTTTATTATGTTGTTTACATTGTTTCCAAGTGCATGTACTATATATGGTTGAAACAATATAAACTTAGTTTTAATTCAATTCTTGCTTGGACCTAATTCTATTTATCAGAAGTCCAAGTTGCTTGTATATAGATATGTTAAATGCACACGGAAGCGTCTAGTAAGGAGGCAGCAACTAGAAGAGTATTTAAAATTAAGTAATTACACAGAGTTTCGAATGAATAATAGCAATGAATAATGGTTGAAATAGAAAACTGTAAATACGAAATATTGAAAAATACTCGGGAAATTATAGGAATAAAAATATTGAAAAAAAGGGGAGCAAGTAAAATAGAATTTAAAGGTTACTTTTCAACTTGCTAAAGGGTTAAATTAAATTAAATAATTGTAAAATTTAATTAATGAAATAATTTTAATGGTAATATAGAAGTCATAAACTAATAGAGCTGTTAGTTTTGGATAGCAATAAGAGAAAAATAGTTGATAGTAGCTTCAATTCGATCGTGGACTTCAAGATACGAGCGGTACATCGAAATTGCTTCTCCGAACCAACACGTTGTACGGCACCATCACAAAAATAGGAAACATCATTGTTCGACAAAGACGGACATGGCGATGTTTTTTGCTAACATTAGTCAACAGGGGTGGACGTGCTAAAATATTTTTCTTTTGGACCATCGCCGCAAATCATCTGACTACAGATCATAGTCACAAATTGAAGCTTACGTCCCGAAGTGAGGGAATCGTGAAGCCATAGTCGAGATATGAGCTTCTTCGATTAATTAGCGTCAAGTAAGTTGGGAGGTCCACCAGACAGTCAACAACGTAGCACACAACCCCAGAAGTCGGAGAAAACGAGAAAGAAACACCGAAGGCCACATCACTCCGGTCAAAGTAGACTAGAACTACAAGCAGCATGTCCAATCGGTGCTGTCACACAGTTACACACAATTTCTTCAAATGTGGGTACCCTACAACGCGTCACATCACCGTAAGACGAGATGACCATTCGTAGCAGCGAAAGTATGATTCGGTGGAACCATCATCTTCATCTACAATCAGCATGTCCGAGGAGAGCCAGACAAGAAGCGATTATAGTATTTACTTAAGAAATTTGTAACAGCATTAAGAATAATATCAAACAGTTGACCACTCAGTAGAAACATTGTAATAAAAGGAAAAATTAACATCGTTTCACGATATTAATTTTTCATTTCCCTAGGGGTGGAGGGATGTTGTGAGTCGCTACTTCCGCGGAATACATTTTCAGTCGAACATAATGATGTCGCACGGAGCATTTAATTTCCATCGCACTAAGCGTTTAATTCCGCATTGTCAAGGTCAATTCGTCGAGCGCGCGCTAGCCGCTGGTGGAGCGGTATTGCACTTGTTGGCCGTGGAACTAGTGACCCTCTTTCTTGCGCTCAGGTATTGAGGCAGGTCTTTTCCGCTACAGCTAGCATATTGTTGTTTCCTTGTTTAAGTTTCCGCATACATGAATATAAATAAGTCTGGTATGAGTGAGTTGAGTAGAGAGTTGTGTAAGTTAGTCAATAAGAATCAGTAGTGATCAGTGAAGCAGAGCTTCAAACAGTGTACAACTTTAGTGTAATAAAGTGATCAAAGTAGATTTGTAGTGTTTTAATTTGAACGGACTGGAAAGGAGGGACTTCGGAGAAGCCCACGACCAGGATTTCCAAGAAAGAACCACAACACCCCAAACCCCTACAAAAACTAACAAATCCCCACAAAAATCCCCAAATCTTCACAAAAATCCCCAAATCCAATGAAAAAATCACACTAAAAATCCTCAAATCAAATGAAAAATTCAACGATAGATCCCTAAATCCCCACAAAAAATACGGAAATCTCCACAAAAATCGCTACATCGTATGAAAAATCCAACAATAATTCCCCATATCCCATGAAAAACCCCACAAAAATCTACAAGTCCCATGAAAAATCCCACGAAATCTCACGGAAAAATCCTTACAATAATTCCCAAATCAGCAAATTCAATAAAAAATCACACTTAAAATCGCTAAATACCATGAAAATCCCCACCAAAAACAAATATCTACAAAAACCCTACAAAAACTACCAAACCCCCACAAAAATCCCCAAATCTCCACAAAAATCCCAAAATCACACGAAAAATCCTCAAGTCCCATGATAAATTCAACGATAAATCCCCAAATCCCCACAAAAAATTCGGAAATCTCCACAAAAATCCCTAAATCATATCCAACAATAATTCCCCAAGTCCTATGAAAAACCCCAACTCCACACAAAAATCCCCAAATCCAGACAAAAATCTAAAATTCCAATGAAAAATCCCACGATAAACCCCAAATCTCACGGAAAAATCATTACAATAATTCCCAAATCAGCAAATCCAATGAAAAATCACACCTAAAATCCCTAAATACCATGAAAACCCACATCAAAAACAACAAATACGCAAAAAAATTTCCAAATATCTGCAAAAACCCTACAAAAACTACCAAATCCCCACAAAAATCCCCAAATTTCCACAAAAATCCCCAAATCCAATGAAAAAATCACACGAAAAATCCTCAAATCCCATGATAAATTCTACGATTGTAGCGAACCAACAGGTTGCTACAAATTTGATATATATTTTATGTTTGTTTAAACTAAAATATACCTGAATTACGAATAATTATTAGATTTAATTAGTATTTACACAACCAGAATTAATTCAATCCCGAAAACCAGAATTGAACCCAGAAATTGTAAAAACAAATTAAGCCCCGTAACACACGATAATATATATATACGCTCAGAGATGAGACATACGCACAAGTAGAGCAGCGGCAATTCTAAAAATAGAATCATACGACAAGCTTATTTTCACTTTCTCTTTTCCTTTGCGCTTTCGCTGCCGCTGATCTAAAAATAGAAACAAGCATTCAGCATACACATGTTTTCTTTCGTCGCGCAAGCGCTGCATACAGTTCTCATTTAGTTTTGATCAGCATGCGCTTTTAACGACTAGTTTGTGCAAGCTCAAGTCAGCCGTGTACCGGTAAGCAACGACTTAATTCGTGCTTGCTCACACAGAAACTCTTTTTGCCTGGAGCAGTTGACCCCCTGGTTCAACAGCCCCAAAATTGCATAAACGAGTGGCTCATATATTTTGAAGGGTTCACCAACCCTACCTATACATCCAGTAGAGAAAAGTAGTTGCCGGCGTAGTTTAGAAGTATTTTAGGAGTATCTTTGGGCGTATTTAGGCTTCGGCCGGAATCATTCCTTCGGGAATTTCAAGGCTTCGGCCGGAATCATTCTTTCGGGAATTTCAAGGCTTCGGCCGGAATCATTCCTTCGGGAATTTCAAGGCTTCGGCCGGAATCATTCCTTCGGGAATTTCAAGGCTTCGGCCGGAATCAGTTCTTCGGAGCTTTCAACCGTATTGTAAGCGGCCTTCTGCCGCGGGACACTCGGTCCCTCCGTCACCTGTACACCCGCAACAGTTGTAAGCGGCCTTCTGCCGCGGGACACTCGGTCCCTCCGTCACCTGTACACCCGCAACCGTTGTAAGTGGCCTTCTGCCGCGGAGCACTCGGCTCCGGGACTCACCAAACATTGTACGCGGCCTTCTGTCGCCAGGCATTCGGCCTGACAAAAAGCATTTGTAACCCGTAGCAAGTAAGATTGTAAAGGACTTTTGAGAATTGGAACAAATAAAGAATAAAAAGGAAAAAACGAACACCAACCCGCATACGTCCGAGCTGAATATTTCAGTGATAGATTTGCTTAACCGCAAATCGTGCGCAATTCTTGACCGACGCGGTTGTTGGTGCTTTGAGGGTTGCGAGATCCCCCAAAATGGACCCTGGGGCGACTGACGCTACCCCAGCTGGAAACAAAAACTCGTTACAAATGGCGCCCGAGCAGGGACTGACTTCGTCAAGAAGCAGTTCACAAACAAGAGAAAGCGAGAAGGAAGAAAGACTTCTCCCAGATCATCTGAGTTTTATTTATAAGCTACGAAAAGAAGAGTTGGAAGGACAAATGCAGCTAATCGGACTGTCTACAGAGGGCACGGTAAAAGAGATGCGACAGAGACTCACCAATTTCATCAGAGAGCAGAAAACCAGAAAGTCCACCGAGAACCTGGCAAAAGAGGAGACAGCAACAGAAAAGGCCACCACCAGCATACCTGTACCCGACATGACCGCAAAGCATTCGACAACCAGCTACCTGCCAGCAGAATGCGAGATCATGAATACTATCAGAAAATGGGGCCTACACTTCAACGGCACTCGCTCTATTCTGGATTTCATAGAAAGCATCGAGGAGTCAGCAAATGGTTACCGCATCCCTCACGACCAGCTACTGCTGCCGCTAAATGAAATACTACGCGATCGCGCCAAAGATTGGTGGCGTTATAAAAGAGATGAAATTAAAACGTGGACGCAATTCAAAGAAGCAGCCAAGAACTTCTTCTTACCGCCGAGATATCTTCAACGCCTAGAGGAGGATATTTTCCGGCGGCGACAAGGGCCACGAGAAAAGGCAAAAGAATATGTCATGAGTGTGATAACCATGATACGGCAGCACCCCAGGCTACGTCAGGAAGATCACATCGACCGAATTTATGAAGGGCTACGACCAGATTATCGCTTATATATTCGGCGCAGTGATTTCCAAGACCTGGATTCTCTAATGAGTCGAGGTGACGAGTATGAATATATACGGGGAGAAGAAAACCGGTCGCAGCGGACACACACGACCAATTGGGTTGCCGACCTTCCGTATTCACGCTCCACCCACTGTTGGATCTGCAAAAAACCAGGCCACACGCGCAGAAACTGCCGTGGGAAGCGAGTAATCTTCTGTTCATATTGCGGCAAGACTAACACCCTCACACGGGATTGTTCCTGCCAGAAGAGAATAACAGTCAGCGAAAATACTCCGCATTCCGAAACCATCACACCTGAACCCCGCTACCAAATGAACATAATGTGTAATGGTCGCCAGACGATGGCATTCGTGGACACCGGGGCTACACTCTCCTTTGTGGGAGCCACCCTAAATGACTATTTGCGAAGCCACGCCCACGTCATGAAGGAAAATAAATTGTTAACTCTCGCCAACGGCAAGACCATCGGTCTTCACCAGAGTTACCAAGTCACACTCCAGAAAAACCAACAGCAATTCACTCACCGTGTATATTACCTACCAGGACTGAAAGAGGAATTCGTTGTTGGTATGGATTTGCTATGCAAGCTCCGTTGTAAACTGATTATTGATAAAGAGGAGCTAGCCACCGTGGGATTTCTGGGCACTCCAAGCGCACATACATTAACCAGCTATGTCTCAAAACGAAAAAGCATAATTGAAGCGTTCGCAGACAAAAAAATTTCCAAGGATGGCGATTACGAGGGATGGCAAGATGCGCCGTCGCGCCAACAGAGGACAGATCCGACCGAGCCGAGAGGGAAGGCCACCAGAAGCAGCCACTCAACAGCCTTCAGATCGATCACCGTCCGAAGTAACTATGAGGAGACATCAAACACAGACAAAGACGTCCTTACCGGTCCAGCGGGCAGTTCCACTCCCGACACACATCGTGTCCAGGGCCGCACCGAGCCAAACATCCTCAGCAACAAGCCCAAAGGGGAAGAGACCCCAAAAAGACACCAGACAAGCTCAACCACCATCCAGAAACAAAGTCGACACTACAGACCCCTCTAAGGATATCCGAGTACCCCCCGGGCGTAACCAGAAAAAGAAAACAGCGTCGCGTCCAGAAGAAATGGGGATTCCTAAGTGACGGTACGGGATGGCTGAGCACAGCTTCTACTCAGAACTCATGACCCCCAGCAACAACCTCCGCCTGCCGATTTTATTGGAACAAGAGTAATATTAAAATATTTTGAATGAATTAGATTATTGGTTTTCGTTGAAATGTCACGAAACATTTAAAATATCCCCGCGCAATTAGTTTAACGATTGGTGTATTAAAAAAAAAAAAAAAAAATTAACCGAACACTTTTTTTGTTCTATCCCGTTGTTGGGGTAGAATGTAGCGAACCAACAGGTTGCTACAAATTTGATATATATTTTATGTTTGTTTAAACTAAAATATACCTGAATTACGAATAATTATTAGATTTAATTAGTATTTACACAACCAGAATTAATTCAATCCCGAAAACCAGAATTGAACCCAGAAATTGTAAAAACAAATTAAGCCCCGTAACACACGATAATATATATATACGCTCAGAGATGAGACATACGCACAAGTAGAGCAGCGGCAATTCTAAAAATAGAATCATACGACAAGCTTATTTTCACTTTCTCTTTTCCTTTGCGCTTTCGCTGCCGCTGATCTAAAAATAGAAACAAGCATTCAGCATACACATGTTTTCTTTCGTCGCGCAAGCGCTGCATACAGTTCTCATTTAGTTTTGATCAGCATGCGCTTTTAACGACTAGTTTGTGCAAGCTCAAGTCAGCCGTGTACCGGTAAGCAACGACTTAATTCGTGCTTGCTCACACAGAAACTCTTTTTGCCTGGAGCAGTTGACCCCCTGGTTCAACAGCCCCAAAATTGCATAAACGAGTGGCTCATATATTTTGAAGGGTTCACCAACCCTACCTATACATCCAGTAGAGAAAAGTAGTTGCCGGCGTAGTTTAGAAGTATTTTAGGAGTATCTTTGGGCGTATTTAGGCTTCGGCCGGAATCATTCCTTCGGGAATTTCAAGGCTTCGGCCGAAATCTTTCCTACGGGAATTTCAAGGCTTCGGCCGGAATCATTCCTTCGGGAATTTCAAGGCTTCGGCCGGAATCATTCCTTCGGGAATTTCAAGGCTTCGGCCGGAATCAGTTCTTCGGAGCTTTCAACCGTACTGTAAGCGGCCTTCTGCCGCGGGACACTCGGTCCCTCCGTCACCTGTACACCCGCAACAGTTGTAAGCGGCCTTCTGCCGCGGGACACTCGGTCCCTCCGTCACCTGTACACCCGCAACCGTTGTAAGTGGCCTTCTGCCGCGGAGCACTCGGCTCCGGGACTCACCAAACATTGTACGCGGCCTTCTGTCGCCAGGCATTCGGCCTGACAAAAAGCATTTGTAACCCGTAGCAAGTAAGATTGTAAAGGACTTTTGAGAATTGGAACAAATAAAGAATAAAAAGGAAAAAACGAACACCAACCCGCATACGTCCGAGCTGAATATTTCAGTGATAGATTTGCTTAACCAAAGCCCCACAAAAATCTACAATTCCCATGAAAAATCCCACGATAAATCCCAAATCTCACGGAAAATCCCTACAATAATTCCCAAATCAAGAAATCTAATGAAAAATCACACTTCAAATCGCATAATAACATGAAAAACCCCACCAAAAAACCAAATACGCACAAAAAATTTCCAATTTCCCACAAAATCCCACGATAAATTTCCAAATCCCTACAAAAACTAGCAAATCCCCACAAAAATCCCCAAATCTCCACAAAAATCCCCAAATCCAATGAAAAAATCACACGAAAAA
This sequence comes from Sicus ferrugineus, assembly GCA_922984085.1. Taxonomy (NCBI): domain Eukaryota; kingdom Metazoa; phylum Arthropoda; class Insecta; order Diptera; family Conopidae; genus Sicus; species Sicus ferrugineus. The sequence goes on along the minus strand of OV277351.1, from coordinate 168,582 downwards.
TCCTCAAATCCCATGAAAAATTCAACGACAAATCCCCACAAAAAATACGGAAATCTCCACAAAAATCCGCAGGTGAGTTTGTGTTAATATAAAATTTTAAAGGTGATAAATAAAGATAGAAATTTGTAGGGAATATATATTAATACTAACACACATAATTAATCCTGGGCAAGACTCCCTTACCCGTAATCCTGTGGCTGAGTCTGGCTATAGGGGGATTATTATAATAATTGCTTGTGCAAATTTAAATTGTAAGACAAATGAAGAATTGTAAGACGAATTATTTATGATAATTTCTGAACAGTAGCATTAGCAGTTTTGCGAATACTACTAAAACAATGATAAAAAAAAAATAAAAAATTAAAAGAAGATACGCGAAGTGAAGCTATAATTAAAAAGTGACGCGAAAATCGAGAGTAGCAGTGGCGCTTACGCTGGAGGTTGAATTTCAGCGCAAAACGTTGCTGAGGTTTTGATTGTTTTTTTTTTGCTCATTTGCTCGTCAGACCTAAAGTGTTGGCAAAATTGCAAGCGTTGTCTTTTTGTTTTTGTGGATTAAGGGATTTAGGAAGGGATTATAAAGATTTGGTTGGGCAGTTAGATAGGTTCATTGAAAAAATTTGGGATAATCTTTCGTCCAATGTTAACAATAAAGAGAATTTGGTTTTAATAAAAGAAAAGATTAAAGATCTAGGTAATCTCTCCAAGGTAGAGAAGGCGGATGCAATTTTAGACCGATTACTCGCGACTGAATACTTAGACATTTCGACTGTACCAGTCAAGTACACTAGTTTGAGTGCTTCTAAAGCTGACAGGAACGTGTCCGCGCCGTAGATAAAATCCGATTACTCGCGACTGAATACGACATTTCGATTTTACCAGTCAAGTACACTAAGTTTGAGTGCTTACAAAACTGACAACCACGTGTCCGCGCAGTAGTGAAGATCCGGGTACTCATGACCAAATACTCTAACCTTCTTATCCTTATCAGCTGAGTGCACGACAACGTTCCGGCGCCTTAACAAAAACCCGGTTACCCGTAACAGAATATCGCAAGGTATCGACTTTACGAGTCAAGTGTGCTGAGTCTGAGTGCCTATACGAGCGAGTCATCGCATATGCTAGCCCACATCTCAGCCCGGTAGAATAGCGTTATTCAACCACGGAGTGACTCGCCATATTGTGAGGAATACGCATGATGCGACCCTACTTAGAGGGATACCATTTCAGTCATTACTGAGCACCCGTTGCTGAAGTGACTGAACTCCATCGAGAGCCCGTCTGCAGAATCGCACGCTGGGCTTTAGAACTACAGCAGCTTAACTTCAAGGTAAGATATGGCAAGGGTAAATGGAACCTGTTCGATGACACCCTTTCCCGACAATTACTGGAAACGCTACAGCAGATGACTACGAGCGAGCTGCAATTAAAGTGGTACCAATCAAATATGTACACGGTCATGGTCAACCTAGAGCGACATCCGGATTTTGCAGTTGTCGATGGTCAACTCTATATACACTGCTCACAGGATGACGTCAGAAGAGAAGCGACCGCCTGCTAGCAATGCCTGCCTACTCAGCTACGAACCCAAGTACTACGAGAACCACGAGAATCCGTGCACCGGCCACCTCGGAATCCGTGCACCGGCCACCATTCTGAGGATTACAGAGCGCTACTATTGGCCAGGTCTAACCCGGGACGTAAAGAGGTACGTACGAAGCTGCGAATCCTGCCAAAATTACAAATCCTCCCAGGAGCAGAAGGCGGTATACATGCTCACCCTAATAAGTGACGAATCGAGGGAAATAATTTGCGCTGACTTATGTGTCGGACAACGGATCACAGCTCAGTAGCCGAGTGTTCAGGAGGCACCTGCAATACATAGGGCAACGACATCAATTCACTGCACCATATACACTTCAGGAGAACCCGACAGAACGAGCTAACCGGAACGTGGAACGAATCATGGCGCAGCTCTGCAAAGGAAAACAACAAGACGGGGATGCCCTTCTGCCAGAAGTCACGATCAACACAGCAGTTTCGGAGTCCACGGGACATAGACTGGTTTACGTGAAACAAGGGAGGGAACCAAGACTACCAAAAATCCTCTACGACGAGAAGACGTTTGGAACTGGAAACGAGCATACACCAACGGAAGGTGTATCCCGACTCAGAGAGGCGTGGGGGCTTGTACGCAATAACTTAAAGCGGGCATCCCAGGACCAGGTCCGTCACTATAACTTGCGGAGGAGGAACTGGGCCCGTCAAATCGGGCAGCTGGTAAGGCTCACCACCTATCCAAATCAACTGACAAATTCAACGTGAAACTGGCCCCGAAATTCGAAGGGCTGTATCGAGTTCTCGGGTTCGTCTCGCCAGTGATTACGCAGACGGTGCTGAAGGGTGTGGACGCGTCCGCACTGCACATATCAGCGAGCTGAAACCATACCACCAACGGGATAGAACCGAGGCGAGAGACCAGGTCTAGGTGGACATCATAACACAGACATAGATGGATCCCATTACCCCAGCAAGCCACCCTGCGGGCTTCGTAGACAGACAGCGAAATATATTAAGGGTACCAGCGGATCCAAGTTCCCGAGCATAAATGGCGCTCAGCTTCCGACACGAGCTGACCCGGGTGGGCGACGAACCAGGCGAAGATCAACCGATTCCAGCCGTCCGAGCGACTATCCGCCATACCGTCCCAGATGCAGGGGTGAACCCCTTGGAACACGTCTTGACATACCAATCGGGAGTCGGCGGCGTGACCATCCGAATGAGCGACTACAAACGGCCGGTGGCTAAATGACGTCATCATAGAGTTCATCATCCGTCTGGCCGACGAGAAAGTTGCATCACCAGAGGCCCGCCGCCGGGATTTCATTTTCAGCCTGTTCTCCTTCGAAAGACTTTCCCGGGGCGCCACCGCAGCCAAACGGCACCAAGGCGATCGCCGTTGGAGGTTTGGGTAGAACTGGTCGACATGGAATCCATCGTAGTCGCAATCAACCAGGCTGATCACTGGTGGCTGATGGTGGGCTACTGGCCCACAATGATGAATGTCACCATAGGGGCGGAGGTCAAAGAAGCAGGGCAGTCGCTTCTACTACAATTCAATTCACCCACCACAAGTCTGCACGAAGATGTCGCGAACATCCTGCGATCCTTACCATCGAGCTGCAGGTCAAGCGCCCAGACCTCCAATTGCCTCGCTTCGACAATAACGATTTCCCGTTGTACGAGGTCTCCGTCCAACAACAAACCAACGGGCATGACTGCCGAGTGTTTATGTTACCTTTCTAGAGGAGTGGCTAGCTCGATCGACCCAAATCTTTGACCTGATATTGACCGGGGCCTTCTGTCCGAACAAGAAGAGAGAGAGAGAGTCAGAGACAGGAATTGGCGAGACCAGCGAAATTCCAAAATAGTAGCGCTTCTGGTGCTCAAATTCGAGAGTACGTCCACGGAGCAGGAATACCGCAAAAGGAGCTTTTCTCATGCTGAGGAGGGAGCACCAGGACCCAAATGTCCGAAACCGTCTACCGCCGAATGGGCCACCAAGTCAACCGAAGCGGGCGAGGAAGACCCAAAGCTCGATTCGCTCTCACTAGGCGACCTCCTGGAAGCAGGCGTACACGGCTCTTTGCACGTGTGATGCGTGGGAGGAAGGTAAGGAGAACGCGTTGAGTGGATCATTGCCGGTAAATATTAAAGACGTAAAAACCCTTAATGGAGCTTTTGGTGGATGTGCAACAACGAAGGGTTCTGTAGTGATCAAACCTAGCGGTATGAATCACCTCAGTTTAAATCTACAATTAGTGCCGCTTGGGCAGGGAGTGCCAGCGTTTAAGGAGAGAATTATGTTACATAATGAAATACCGTGCTAGTATGATAAATAGAGTAAATAAATAAATAAAGTAAAAACCGTGCTAGTATGATAAATAGAGTAGGAGAGATAGATGTTAGGGATAGAATAAGTACTCTGATGAATAAATTAAGTCTAGATAATAATTTTAAATAAGGAGGAAAGGGGTTCGGTAGAGAGAGTATGTGCAGCTTTTCATGATATTTTTCTGCTGGAAGGAGATGAATTGTCCTATACGCCGGTCTTAAAACACGAAATACCGACCAGGCAAGACCAGTCAACAATTAATCAAAAGCAGTATAGGTTACCTCATATCCATAGAGAGGAAGTAAACAGGCAGGTACGGAAGCTGCTAGACGACGGGATTATCTCCCCCAACATATCCTCGTGGAATTCGCCGCTGTTATTGGTACCAAAGAAAGCCGCGAAAGACGGTCAGAAAAAATGGCGGCTTGTGGTTGACTTTAGGAAATTGAATGACGTTACGATTAAACAGGTTTTCCCTATACCCAGAATTGCGGAGATTTTAGAGCAGTTGGGACATAGTAGGTATTTCTCAACATTAGATCTTGCTAGTGGGTATCACCAGGTTTTGGTGGATGAAAAGGATAAAGAAAAGACAGCGTCAGGACTAGGACATTTCGAGTTCAACAGAAATCCTTTTGGTTTAACGGGGGCACCAGCCATGTTTCAGAGAATAATGAATCATATTCTCACTAAGCTCCAAGGGATAGATTGTTTCGTGTACTTAGATGATATAGTAGTTTACGGTAGGAATTTAGAACAGCATGAAGAAAGGTTATTTAAGGTGTTTAGCGTCCTTAGAGAAAATCGTTTAAAACTCAACACGGAAAAGTGTCAATTGTTGAGAAGAGAGATAGTGTATTTGGGTCATAAGTGCTCGGAAAATGGTGCACTGCCGGACCCACAGAAGGTAGAATGTGTTAAGAATATTTTGCCACCTAGGAATAAGAAGGAGGTGCAAGCATTTTTGGGTTTAGTAAATTATTATAGGAAATTCATAGACAATATGGCAAGGATAGCTTTACCTATTAATAAGCTATTGAGGAAGAATGCAGTTTTTAAATGGTCCGAGGATTGCCAAAAGGCTTTCGAGACGTTAAAACAAGCAATAATTTCACCACCTGTATTGACCACCATATTGTTGACCACCGATGCTAGCAATGAAGCTCTGGGAGCAGTATTGTCCCAAGGGGAAGTTGGCAAGGACAGGCCAATAGCTTTCGCCAGTAGAGCGTTGAGTGGAGCCGAGAAACGGTACTCCACAATCGAAAAGGAATTCTTGGCTATAGTTTGGGCAACGAAGAATTTTAGAGCATATCTTTTGGGGAAGCCGTTCAAATTATTTACGGACCACCAACCCTTAAAGGGTATAGCGAATTTAAGGGATCAGACTTCTCGTCTAGCCAGGTTTAGACATAAACTATCGGAGTACGATTTTGAAATTATATATAAACCTGGGAAGAAAAATTTAAATGCAGACGCTCTGAGTAGGATACCACAAAATAGCAATGAGGTCGCGGCAGTCTAAACGCGCTCTATAGCGAAAGAACAAAAACCCCAAGGAAACGACAAGCCGCAGAAAATTTCCGCATCAGTGGAACCGGATAGTCCAAAGACAGAACAGGCTGGTAATACAATTCTTCTGGAAGACCCAAAGAAAATTGAGACAATAATAAAGGATTTCCATGATAAACCATTAGGAGGCCATCAAGGGGTGGTTAAAACCTATTTACGCATTAGGCAAGAATACAGGTGGCCAGGCATGCAAAAACAGATAAAAGAATACGTTAGAGCATGTCGAATATGTCAGGAAAACAAAAGTTCAAAACTAACGAAAATGCCCCTAGTATTAACAGACACGCCAGTGCGCCCCTTCGATAAGGTCTATATGGACATTGTAGGTATTTTACAGGAGACTGTATCCGGTAATAAGTACATCCTTACATTCCAAGACGATTTTTCAAAATTTATGGCATGCACGGACGGATCCAATTGGGACCAATGGTTATCAGCGGCAATGCACGTGCATCATCACACTCCGCATACAACCACCCAGCAAACCCCTTTTCGTACATTGTATGGATTCGACGCGCAGATGCCAACGAATTTGAAGAAAAAATGTGGTCCACTCTATAATGCGGACGATCCCGTCAAGGTCCAGAAATTCCAAATACAAGGGCCCATGAGATGGTTAGGCAGAATCAGTAACGTGCAAAGGAAGCGGCCAAAAGACAGTGCGATGACGGGCTGAACCCAATAATTTTTTAAGCTGGAGATAAAGTAATGCTGAAAAATCAAACGAGGAAAAATAAATTTTCACCGATTTGGTTAGGCCCATATGAGGTGATAGGCATTAGAAGCCCAGTCACGACAGTTCTAAAAATGAAGAACAGGGATAAGTCCTTCCATAACAATTTGCTCAAACATTACAACAATTCAATAAAAATAGCAACAGCTACGGATGCAGTAAATCGGAACCGGAAAACCACGCTCAACACATACAATTCAACAAAAAATTTAGTAAATATGGAAAAGTAACGAACGTAAATAATATATATATTTGTATATTTCGAGGCAGTCGTAGGTGGTGCAAAGGGAAATTCCGTGTTTACCAGGACGACGGAAAAGAGAGGGCGACGCCGCAAATTGATAAGTAAGTACGCCCGAAGTTGCTCATCCATATAAAACCGTTTTGGCTGGTATATTTTTAAGGGGAATTTTCTATAGCTGACCGGACACTTACTAACTTTGCTTACTAACAAAATGTATTAATTAATTATAGAATTTGTTTAAACCATATATCTGGGTTTGGTTAAGGCAATATATTAAGTTTATGTTATTTTGCTTTTTATGTTATTTTATTGCTTTATTATGTTGTTTACATTGTTTCCAAGTGCATGTACTATATATGGTTGAAACAATATAAACTTAGTTTTAATTCAATTCTTGCTTGGACCTAATTCTATTTATCAGAAGTCCAAGTTGCTTGTATATAGATATGTTAAATGCACACGGAAGCGTCTAGTAAGGAGGCAGCAACTAGAAGAGTATTTAAAATTAAGTAATTACACAGAGTTTCGAATGAATAATAGCAATGAATAATGGTTGAAATAGAAAACTGTAAATACGAAATATTGAAAAATACTCGGGAAATTATAGGAATAAAAATATTGAAAAAAAGGGGAGCAAGTAAAATAGAATTTAAAGGTTACTTTTCAACTTGCTAAAGGGTTAAATTAAATTAAATAATTGTAAAATTTAATTAATGAAATAATTTTAATGGTAATATAGAAGTCATAAACTAATAGAGCTGTTAGTTTTGGATAGCAATAAGAGAAAAATAGTTGATAGTAGCTTCAATTCGATCGTGGACTTCAAGATACGAGCGGTACATCGAAATTGCTTCTCCGAACCAACACGTTGTACGGCACCATCACAAAAATAGGAAACATCATTGTTCGACAAAGACGGACATGGCGATGTTTTTTGCTAACATTAGTCAACAGGGGTGGACGTGCTAAAATATTTTTCTTTTGGACCATCGCCGCAAATCATCTGACTACAGATCATAGTCACAAATTGAAGCTTACGTCCCGAAGTGAGGGAATCGTGAAGCCATAGTCGAGATATGAGCTTCTTCGATTAATTAGCGTCAAGTAAGTTGGGAGGTCCACCAGACAGTCAACAACGTAGCACACAACCCCAGAAGTCGGAGAAAACGAGAAAGAAACACCGAAGGCCACATCACTCCGGTCAAAGTAGACTAGAACTACAAGCAGCATGTCCAATCGGTGCTGTCACACAGTTACACACAATTTCTTCAAATGTGGGTACCCTACAACGCGTCACATCACCGTAAGACGAGATGACCATTCGTAGCAGCGAAAGTATGATTCGGTGGAACCATCATCTTCATCTACAATCAGCATGTCCGAGGAGAGCCAGACAAGAAGCGATTATAGTATTTACTTAAGAAATTTGTAACAGCATTAAGAATAATATCAAACAGTTGACCACTCAGTAGAAACATTGTAATAAAAGGAAAAATTAACATCGTTTCACGATATTAATTTTTCATTTCCCTAGGGGTGGAGGGATGTTGTGAGTCGCTACTTCCGCGGAATACATTTTCAGTCGAACATAATGATGTCGCACGGAGCATTTAATTTCCATCGCACTAAGCGGGAAATTATAGGAATAAAAATATTGAAAAAAAGGGGAGCAAGTAAAATAGAATTTAAAGGTTACTTTTCAACTTGCTAAAGGGTTAAATTAAATTAAATAATTGTAAAATTTAATTAATGAAATAATTTTAATGGTAATATAGAAGTCATAAACTAATAGAGCTGTTAGTTTTGGATAGCAATAAGAGAAAAATAGTTGATAGTAGCTTCAATTCGATCGTGGACTTCAAGATACGAGCGGTACATCGAAATTGCTTCTCCGAACCAACACGTTGTACGGCACCATCACAAAAATAGGAAACATCATTGTTCGACAAAGACGGACATGGCGATGTTTTTTGCTAACATTAGTCAACAGGGGTGGACGTGCTAAAATATTTTTCTTTTGGACCATCGCCGCAAATCATCTGACTACAGATCATAGTCACAAATTGAAGCTTACGTCCCGAAGTGAGGGAATCGTGAAGCCATAGTCGAGATATGAGCTTCTTCGATTAATTAGCGTCAAGTAAGTTGGGAGGTCCACCAGACAGTCAACAACGTAGCACACAACCCCAGAAGTCGGAGAAAACGAGAAAGAAACACCGAAGGCCACATCACTCCGGTCAAAGTAGACTAGAACTACAAGCAGCATGTCCAATCGGTGCTGTCACACAGTTACACACAATTTCTTCAAATGTGGGTACCCTACAACGCGTCACATCACCGTAAGACGAGATGACCATTCGTAGCAGCGAAAGTATGATTCGGTGGAACCATCATCTTCATCTACAATCAGCATGTCCGAGGAGAGCCAGACAAGAAGCGATTATAGTATTTACTTAAGAAATTTGTAACAGCATTAAGAATAATATCAAACAGTTGACCACTCAGTAGAAACATTGTAATAAAAGGAAAAATTAACATCGTTTCACGATATTAATTTTTCATTTCCCTAGGGGTGGAGGGATGTTGTGAGTCGCTACTTCCGCGGAATACATTTTCAGTCGAACATAATGATGTCGCACGGAGCATTTAATTTCCATCGCACTAAGCGTTTAATTCCGCATTGTCAAGGTCAATTCGTCGAGCGCGCGCTAGCCGCTGGTGGAGCGGTATTGCACTTGTTGGCCGTGGAACTAGTGACCCTCTTTCTTGCGCTCAGGTATTGAGGCAGGTCTTTTCCGCTACAGCTAGCATATTGTTGTTTCCTTGTTTAAGTTTCCGCATACATGAATATAAATAAGTCTGGTATGAGTGAGTTGAGTAGAGAGTTGTGTAAGTTAGTCAATAAGAATCAGTAGTGATCAGTGAAGCAGAGCTTCAAACAGTGTACAACTTTAGTGTAATAAAGTGATCAAAGTAGATTTGTAGTGTTTTAATTTGAACGGACTGGAAAGGAGGGACTTCGGAGAAGCCCACGACCAGGATTTCCAAGAAAGAACCACAACACCCCAAATCCCTACAAAAACTAACAAATCCCCACAAAAATCCCCAAATCTTCACAAAAATCCCCAAATCCAATGAAAAAATCACACGAAAAATCCTCAAATCAAATGAAAAATTCAACGATAAATCCCCAAATCCCCACAAAAAATACGGAAATCTCCACAAAAATCGCTAAATCGTATGAAAAATCCAACAATAATTCCCCATATCCCATGAAAAACCCCACAAAAATCTACAAGTCCCATGAAAAATCCCACGAAATCTCACGGAAATATCCCTACAATAATTCCCAAATCAGCAAATCCAATAAAAAATCACACTTAAAATCGCTAAATACCATGAAAATCCCCACCAAAAACAAATATCTACAAAAACCCTACAAAAACTACCAAACCCCCACAAAAATCCCCAAATCTCCACAAAAATCCCAAAATCACACGAAAAATCCTCAAGTCCCATGATAAATTCAACGATAAATCCCCAAATCCCCACAAAAAATTCGGAAATCTCCACAAAAATCCCTAAATCATATCCAACAATAATTCCCCAAGTCCTATGAAAAACCCCAACTCCACACAAAAATCCCCAAAACCCCACAAAAATCTAAAAATCAAATGAAAAATCCCACGATAAATCCGGAATCTCACGGAAAAATCCCTACAATAATTCCTAAATCAACAAATCCAACGAAAAATCACACCTAAAATCGCTAAATACCATGAAAAACCCCACAAAAAAAACAAACACGCACAAAAAATTTCCAAATCTCCACAAAACTTCACGATAAATCCCCAAATCCCTACAAAAACTACCAAATCCCTACAAAAATCCCCAAATCCAATGAAAAAATCACACGAAAATCCTCAAATCCTATGAAAAATTCAACGACAAATCCCCACAAAAAATACGGAAATCTCCACAAAAATCCCTAAATCGTATGAAAAATCCAACAATAAGTCCCATGAAAAAACCCAACTCCACGCAAAAATCCCCAAAGCCCCACAAAAATCTAAAATTCCCATGAAAAATCCCATGATAAATCCCAAATCTCACGGAAAAATCCCCACAATAATTCCCAAATCAAGAAATTCAATGAAAACTCACACTTAAAAACGCTAAATACCATGAAAAACCCCACCAAAAAAACCAAATACGCACGAAAAATTTCCAAATCCCCACAAAACTCCACGATAAATCCCCAAAACCCTACAAACACTACCAAACCCCCACAAAAATCCCCAAATCCAATGAAAAAATCACACGAAAAATCCCCAAATCTCATGTAAAAATCAACGATAAATCCCCTAAAAAAATACGGAAATCTCCACAAAAGTCGCTAAATCGTATGAAAAATCCAACAATAATTCCCCAAATCCCATAAAAAACCCAACTCCACACAAAAATCCCCAATGCCCCACAAAAATCTACAAGTCCCATGAAAAATCCACGAAATCTCACGGAAAAATCATTACAATAATTCCCAAATCAGCAAATCCAATGAAAAATCAAACTTAAAATCCCTAAATACCATGAAAACCCACACCAAAAACAACAAATACGCAAAAAAATTTCCAAATATCTACAAAAACCCTACAAAAACTACCAAATCCCCACAAAAATCCCCAAATTTCCACAAAAATCCCCAAATCCAATGAAAAAATCACACGAAAAATCCTCAAATCCCATGAAAAATTCAACGATAAATCCCCAAATCCCCACAAAAAATACGGAAATCTCCACAAAAATCAATAAATCGTATGAAAAATCCAACAATAATTCCCCAAATCCCATGAAAAAACCCAACTCCACACAAAAATCCCCAAAGCCCCACAAAAATCTGAAATTCCCATGAAAAATCCCACGATAAATCCCAAATCTCACGGAAAATCCCTACAATAATTCCCAAATCAAGAAATCTAATGAAAAATCACACTTCAAATCGCATAATAACATGAAAAACCCCACCAAAAAACCAAATACGCACAAACAATTTCCAATTTCCCACAAAATCCCACGATAAATTTCCAAATCCCTACAAAAACTAGCAAATCCCCACAAAAATCCCCAAATCTCCACAAAAATCCCCAAATCCAATGAAAAAATCACACGAAAAATCCTCAAATCCCATGAAAAATTCAACGATAAATCCCCACAAAAAATACGGAAATCTCCACAAAAATCCGCAGGTGAGTTTGTGTTAATATAAAATTTTAAAGGTGATAAATAAAGATAGAAATTTGTAGGGAATATATATTAATACTAACACACATAATTAATCCTGGGCAAGACTCCCTTACCCGTAATCCTGTGGCTGTGTCTGGCTATAGGGGGATTATTATAATAATTGGTTGTGCAAATTTAAATTGTAAGACAAATGAAGAATTGTAAGACGAATTATTTATGATAATTTCTGAACAGTAGCATTAGCAGTTTTGCGAATACTACTAAAACAATGATAAAAAAAAAAATAAAAAATTAAAAGAAGATACGCGAAGTGAAGCTATAATTAAAAAGTGACGCGAAAATCGAGAGTAGCAGTGGCGCTTACGCTGGAGGTTGAATTTCAGCGCAAAACGTTGCTGAGGTTTTGATTGTTTTTTTTTGCTCATTTGCTCGTCAGACCTAAAGTGTTGGCAAAATTGCAAGCGTTGTCTTTGTTTTTGTGGTTTTTTGCTACTTTATGGATATTTCATTCGATTTGGAGGCACGATTAAGGGATTTAGGAAGGGATTATAAAGATTTGGTTGGGCAGTTAGATAGGTTCATTGAAAAAATTTGGGATAATCTTTCGTCCAATGTTAACAATAAAGAGAATTTGGTTTTAATAAAAGAAAAGATTAAAGATCTAGGTAATCTCTCCAAGGTAGAGAAGGCGGATGCAATTTTAGACCGATTACTCGCGACTGAATACTTAGACATTTCGACTGTACCAGTCAAGTACACTAGTTTGAGTGCTTCTAAAGCTGACAGGAACGTGTCCGCGCCGTAGATAAAATCCGATTACTCGCGACTGAATACGACATTTCGATTTTACCAGTCAAGTACACTAAGTTTGAGTGCTTATAAAACTGACAACCACGTGTCCGCGCAGTAGTGAAGATCCGGGTACTCATGACCAAATACTCTAACCTTCTTATCCTTATCAGCTGAGTGCACGACAACGTTCCGGCGCCTTAACAAAAACCCGGTTACCCGTAACAGAATATCGCAAGGTATCGACTTTACGAGTCAAGTGTGCTGAGTCTGAGTGCCTATACGAGCGAGTCATCGCATATGCTAGCCCACATCTCAGCCCGGTAGAATAGCGTTATTCAACCACGGAGTGACTCGCCATATTGTGAGGAATACGCATGATGCGACCCTACTTAGAGGGATACCATTTCAGTCATTACTGAGCACCTGTTGCTGAAGTGACTGAACTCCATCGAGAGCCCGTCTGCAGAATCGCACGCTGGGCTTTAGAACTACAGCAGCTTAACTTCAAGGTAAGATATGGCAAGGGTAAATGGAACCTGTTCGATGACACCCTTTCCCGACAATTACTGGAAACGCTACAGCAGATGACTACGAGCGAGCTGCAATTAAAGTGGTACCAATCAAATATGTACACGGTCATGGTCAACCTAGAGCGACATCCGGATTTTGCAGTTGTCGATGGTCAACTCTATATACACTGCTCACAGGATGACGTCAGAAGAGAAGCGACCGCCTGCTAGCAATGCCTGCTTACTCAGCTACGAACCCAAGTACTACGAGAACCACGAGAATCCGTGCACCGGCCACCTCGGAATCCGTGCACCGGCCACCATTCTGAGGATTACAGAGCGCTACTATTGGCCAGGTCTAACCCGGGACGTAAAGAGGTACGTACGAAGCTGCGAATCCTGCCAAAATTACAAATCCTCCCAGGAGCAGAAGGCGGTATACATGCTCACCCTAATAAGTGACGAATCATGGGAAATAATTTGCGCTGACTTATGTGTCGGACAACGGATCACAGCTCAGTAGCCGAGTGTTCAGGAGGCACCTGCAATACATAGGGCAACGACATCAATTCACTGCACCATATACACTTCAGGAGAACCCGACAGAACGAGCTAACCGGAACGTGGAACGAATCATGGCGCAGCTCTGCAAAGGAAAACAACAAGACGGGGATGCCCTTCTGCCAGAAGTCACGATCAACACAGCAGTTTCGGAGTCCACGGGACATAGACTGGTTTACGTGAAACAAGGGAGGGAACTAAGACTACCAAAAATCCTCTACGACGAGAAGACGTTTGGAACTGGAAACGAGCATACACCAACGGAAGGTGTATCCCGACTCAGAGAGGCGTGGGGGCTTGTACGCAATAACTTAAAGCGGGCATCCCAGGACCAGGTCCGTCACTATAACTTGCGGAGGAGGAACTGGGCCCGTCAAATCGGGCAGCTGGTAAGGCTCACCACCTATCCAAATCAACTGACAAATTCAACGTGAAACTGGCCCCGAAATTCGAAGGGCTGTATCGAGTTCTCGGGTTCGTCTCGCCAGTGATTACGCAGACGGTGCTGAAGGGTGTGGACGCGTCCGCACTGCACATATCAGCGAGCTGAAACCATACCACCAACGGGATAGAACCGAGGCGAGAGACCAGGTCTAGGTGGACATCATAACACAGACATAGATGGATCCCATTACCCCAGCAAGCCACCCTGCGGGCTTCGTAGACAGACAGCGAAATATATTAAGGGTACCAGCGGATCCAAGTTCCCGAGAATAAATGGCGCTCAGCTTCCGACACGAGCTGACCCGGGTGGGCGACGAACCAGGCGAAGATCAACCGATTCCAGCCGTCCGAGCGACTATCCGCCATACCGTCCCAGATGCAGGGGTGAACCCCTTGGAACACGTCTTGACATACCAATCGGGAGTCGGCGGCGTGACCATCCGAATGAGCGACTACAAACGGCCGGTGGCTAAATGACGTCATCATAGAGTTCATCATCCGTCTGGCCGACGAGAAAGTTGCATCACCAGAGGCCCGCCGCCGGGATTTCATTTTCAGCCTGTTCTCCTTCGAAAGACTTTCCCGGGGCGCCACCGCAGCCAAACGGCACCAAGGCGATCGCCGTTGGAGGTTTGGGTAGAACTGGTCGACATGGAATCCATCGTAGTCGCAATCAACCAGGCTGATCACTGGTGGCTGATGGTGGGCTACTGGCCCACAATGATGAATGTCACCATAGGGGCGGAGGTCAAAGAAGCAGGGCAGTCGCTTCTACTACAATTCAATTCACCCACCACAAGTCTGCACGAAGATGTCGCGAACATCCTGCGATCCTTACCATCGAGCTGCAGGTCAAGCGCCCAGACCTCCAATTGCCTCGCTTCGACAATAACGATTTCCCGTTGTACGAGGTCTCCGTCCAACAACAAACCAACGGGCATGACTGCCGAGTGTTTATGTTACCTTTCTAGAGGAGTGGCTAGCTCGATCGACCCAAATCTTTGACCTGATATTGACCGGGGCCTTCTGTCCGAACAAGAAGAGAGAGAGAGAGAGTCAGAGACAGGAATTGGCGAGACCAGCGAAATTCCAAAATAGTAGCGCTTCTGGTGCTCAAATTCAAGAGTACGTCCACGGAGCAGGAATACCGCAAAAGGAGCTTTTCTCATGCTGAGGAGGGAGCACCAGGACCCAAATGTCCGAAACCGTCTACCGCCGAATGGGCCACCAAGTCAACCGAAGCGGGCGAGGAAGACCCAAAGCTCGATTCGCTCTCACTAGGCGACCTCCTGGAAGCAGGCGTACACGGCTCTTTGCACGTGTGATGCGTGGGAGGAAGGTAAGGAGAACGCGTTGAGTGGATCATTGCCGGTAAATATTAAAGACGTAAAAACCCTTAATGGAGCTTTTGGTGGATGTGCAACAACGAAGGGTTCTGTAGTGATCAAACCTAGCGGTATGAATCACCTCAGTTTAAATCTACAATTAGTGCCGCTTGGGCAGGGAGTGCCAGCGTTTAAGGGGAGAATTATGTTACATAATGAAATACCGTGCTAGTATGATAAATAGAGTAAATAAATAAATAAAGTAAAAACCGTGCTAGTATGATAAATAGAGTAGGAGAGATAGATGTTAGGGATAGAATAAGTACTCTGATGAATAAATTAAGTCTAGATAATAGTTTTAAATAAGGAGGAAAGGGGTTCGGTAGAGAGAGTATGTGCAGCTTTTCATGATATTTTTCTGCTGGAAGGAGATGAATTGTCCTATACGCCGGTCTTAAAACACGAAATACCGACCAGGCAAGACCAGTCACCAATTAATGAAAAGCAGTATAGGTTACCTCATATCCATAGAGAGGAAGTAAACAGGCAGGTACGGAAGCTGCTAGACGACGGGATTATCTCCCCCAGCATATCCTCGTGGAATTCGCCGCTGTTATTGGTACCAAAGAAAGCCGCGAAAGACGGTCAGAAAAAATGGCGGCTTGTGGTTGACTTTAGGAAATTGAATGACGTTACGATTAAACAGGTTTTCCCTATACCCAGAATTGCGGAGATTTTAGAGCAGTTGGGACATAGTAGGTATTTCTCAACATTAGATCTTGCTAGTGGGTATCACCAGGTTTTGGTGGATGAAAAGGATAAAGAAAAGACAGCGTCAGGACTAGGACATTTCGAGTTCAACAGAAATCCTTTTGGTTTAACGGGGGCACCAGCCACGTTTCAGAGAATAATGAATCATATTCTCACTAAGCTCCAAGGGATAGATTGTTTCGTGTACTTAGATGATATAGTAGTTTACGGTAGGAATTTAGAACAGCATGAAGAAAGGTTATTTAAGGTGTTTAGCGTCCTTAGAGAAAATCGTTTAAAACTCAACACGGAAAAGTGTCAATTGTTGAGAAGAGAGATAGTGTATTTGGGTCATAAGTGCTCGGAAAATGGTGCACTGCCGGACCCACAGAAGGTAGAATGTGTTAAGAATATTTTGCCACCTAGGAATAAGAAGGAGGTGCAAGCATTTTTGGGTTTAGTAAATTATTATAGGAAATTCATAGACAATATGGCAAGGATAGCTTTACCTATTAATAAGCTATTGAGGAAGAATGCAGTTTTTAAATGGTCCGAGGATTGCCAAAAGGCTTTCGAGACGTTAAAACAAGCAATAATTTCACCACCTGTATTGACCACCATATTGTTGACCACCGATGCTAGCAATGAAGCTCTGGGAGCAGTATTGTCCCAAGGGGAAGTTGGCAAGGACAGGCCAATAGCTTTCGCCAGTAGAGCGTTGAGTGGAGCCGAGAAACGGTACTCCACAATCGAAAAGGAATTCTTGGCTATAGTTTGGGCAACGAAGAATTTTAGAGCATATCTTTTGGGGAAGCCGTTCAAATTATTTACGGACCACCAACCCTTAAAGGGTATAGCGAATTTAAGGGATCAGACTTCTCGTCTAGCCAGGTTTAGACATAAACTATCGGAGTACGATTTTGAAATTATATATAAACCTGGGAAGAAAAAT
Source organism: Sicus ferrugineus (assembly GCA_922984085.1). Taxonomy (NCBI): domain Eukaryota; kingdom Metazoa; phylum Arthropoda; class Insecta; order Diptera; family Conopidae; genus Sicus; species Sicus ferrugineus. The sequence goes on along the minus strand of OV277351.1, from coordinate 151,561 downwards.
TTAAATGCAGACGCTCTGAGTAGGATACCCCAAAATAGCATTGAGGTCGCGGCAGTCTAAACGCGCTCTATAGCGAAAGAACAAAAACCCCAAGGAAACGACAAGCCGCAGAAAATTTCCGCATCAGTGGAACCGGATAGTCCAAAGATAGAACAGGCTGGTAATACAATTCTTCTGGAAGACCCAAAGAAAATTGAGACAATAATAAAGGATTTCCATGATAAACCATTAGGAGGCCATCAAGGGGTGGTTAAAACCTATTTACGCATTAGGAAAGAATACAGGTGGCCAGGCATGCAAAAACAGATAAAAGAATACGTTAGAGCATGTCGAATATGTCAGGAAAACAAAAGTTCAAAACTAACGAAAATGCCCCTAGTATTAACAGACACGCCAGTGCGCCCCTTCGATAAGGTCTATATGGACATTGTAGGTATTTTACAGGAGACTGTATCCGGTAATAAGTACATCCTTACATTCCAAGACGATTTTTCAAAATTTATGGCATGCACGGACGGATCCAATTGGGACCAATGGTTATCAGCGGCAATGCACGTGCATCATCATCACACTCCGCATACAACCACCCAGCAAACCCCTTTTCGTACATTGTATGGATTCGACGCGCAGATGCCAACGAATTTGAAGAAAAAATGTGGTCCACTCTATAATGCGGACGATCCCGTCAAGGTCCAGAAATTCCAAATACAAGGGCCCATGAGATGGTTAGGCAGAATCAGTAACGTGCAAAGGAAGCGGCTAAAAGACAGTGCGATGACAGGCTGAACCCAATAATTTTTTAAGCTGGAGATAAAGTAATGCTGAAAAATCAAACGAGGAAAAATAAATTTTCACCGATTTGGTTAGGCCCATATGAGGTGATAGGCATTAGAAGCCCAGTCACGACAGTTCTAAAAATGAAGAACAGGGATAAGTCCTTCCATAACAATTTGCTCAAACATTACAACAATTCAATAAAAATAGGAACAGCTACGGATGCAGGAAATCGGAACCGGAAAACCACGCTCAACACATACAATTCAACAAAAAATTTAGTAAATATGGAAAAGTAACGAACGTAAATAATATATATATTTGTATATTTCAAGGCAGTCCTAGGTGGTGCAAAGGGAAATTCCGTGTTTACCAGGACGACGGAAAAGAGAGGGCGACGCCGCAAATTGATAAGTAAGTACGCCCGAAGTTGCTCATCCATATAAAACCGTTTTGGCTGGTATATTTTTAAGGGGAATTTTCTATAGCTGACCGGACACTTACTAACTTTGCTTACTAACAAAATGTATTAATTAATTATAGAATTTGTGTAAACCATATATCTGGGTTTGGTTAAGGCAATATATTAAGTTTATGTTATTTTGCTTTTTATGTTATTTTATTGCTTTATTATGTTGTTTACATTGTTTCCAAGTGCATGTACTATATATGGTTGAAACAATATAAACTTAGTTTTAATTCAATTCTTGCTTGGACCTAATTCTATTTATCAGAAGTCCAAGTTGCTTGTATATAGATATGTTAAATGCACACGGAAGCGTCTAGTAAGGAGGAAGCAACTAGAAGAGTATTTAAAATTAAGTAATTACACAGAGGTTCGAATGAATAATAGCAATGAATAATGGTTGAAATAGAAAACTGTAAATACGAAATATTGAAAAATACTCGGGAAATTATAGGAATAAAAATATTGAAAAAAAGGGGAGCAAGTAAAATAGAATTTAAAGGTTACTTTTCAACTTGCTAAAGGGTTAAATTAAATTAAATAATTGTAAAATTTAATTAATGAAATAATTTTAATGGTAATATAGAAGTCATAAACTAATAGAGCTGTTAGTTTTGGATAGCAATAAGAGAAAAATAGTTGATAGTAGCTTCAATTCGATCGTGGACTTCAAGATACGAGCGGTACATCGAAATTGCTTCTCCGAACCAACACGTTGTACGGCACCATCACAAAAATAGGAAACATCATTATTCGACAAAGACGGACATGGCGATGTTTTTTGCTAACATTAGTCAACAGGGGTGGACGTGCTAAAATATTTTTCTTTTGGACCATCGCCGCAAATCATCTGACTACAGATCATAGTCACAAATTGCAGCTTACGTCCCGAAGTGAGGGAATCGTGAAGCCATAGTCGAGATATGAGCTTCTTCGATTAATTAGCGTCAAGTAAGTTGGGAGGTCCACCAGACAGTCAACAACGTAGCACACAACCCCAGAAGTCGGAGAAAACAAGAAAGAAACACCGAAGGCCACATCACTCCGGTCAAAGTAGACTAGAACTACAAGCAGCATGTCCATCGGTGCTGTCACACAGTTACAGACAATTTCTTCAAATGTGGGTACCCTACAACGCGTCATATCACCGTAAGACGAGATGACCATTCGTAGCAGCGAAAGTATGATTCGGTGGAACCATCATCTTCATATACAATCAGCATGTCCGAGGAGAGCCAGACAAGAAGCGATTATAGTATTTACTTAAGAAATTTGTAACAGCATTAAGAATAATATCAAACAGTTGACCACCCAGTAGAAACATTGTAATAAAAGGAAAAATTAACATCGTTTCACGATATTAATTTTTCATTTCCCTAGGGGTGGAGGGATGTTGTGAGTCGCTACTTCCGCGGAATACATTTTCAGTCGACCATAATGATGTCGCACTGAGCATTTAATTTCCATCGCACTAAGCGTTTAATTCCGCATTGTCAAGGTCAATTCGTCGAGCGCGCGCTAGCCGCTGGTGGAGCGGTTCCACTTGTTGGCCGTGGAACTAGTGACCCTCTTTCTTGCGCTCAGGTATTGAGGCAGGTCTTTTCCGCTACAGATAGCATATTGTTGTTTCCTTGTTTAAGTTTCCGCATACATGAATATAAATAAGTCTGGTATGAGTGAGTTGAGTAGAGAGTTGTGTAAGTTAGTCAATTAGAATCAGTAGTGATCAGTGAAGCAGAGCTTCAAACAGTGTACAACTTTAGTGTAATAAAGTGATCAAAGTAGATTTGTAGTGTTTTAATTTGAACGGACTGGAAAGGAGGGACTTCGGAGAAGCCCACGACCAGGATTTCCAAGAAAGGACCACAACACCCCAAATCCCTACAAAAACTAACAAATCCCCACAAAAATCCACAAATCTTCACAAAAATCCCCAAATCCAATGAAAAAATCACACGAAAAATCCTCAAATCAAATGAAAAATTCAACGATAGATCCCTAAATCCCCACAAAAAATACGGAAATCTCCACAAAAATCGCTAAATCGTATGAAAAATCCAACAATAATTCCCCATATCCCATGAAAAACCCCACAAAAATTTACAAGTCCCATGAAAAATCCCACGAAATCTCACGGAAAAATCCCTACAATAATTCCCAAATCAGCAAATCCAATAAAAAATCATACTTAAAATCGCTAAATACCATGAAAATCCCCACCAAAAACAAATATCTACAAAAACCCTACAAAAACTACCAAACCCCCACAAAAATCCCCAAATCTCTACAAAAATCCCCAAATCCAATGAAAAAATCACACGAAAAATCCTCAAGTCCCATGATAAATTCAACGATAAATCCCCAAATCCCCACAAAAAATTCGGAAATCTCCACAAAAATCCCTAAACCATATCCAACAATAATTCCCCAAGTCCTATGAAAAACCCCAAATCCACACAAAAATCCCCAAAACCCCACAAAAATCTAAAATTCCAATGAAAAATCCCACGATAAATCCGGAATCTCACGGAAAAATCCCTACAATACTTCCTAAATCAACAAATCCAACGAAAAATCACACCTAAAATCGCTAAATACCATGAAAAACCCCACAAAAAAAAAACAAATACGCACAAAAAATTTCCAAATCTCCACAAAATTTCAGGATAAATCCCCAAATCCCTACAAAAACTACCAAATCCCCACAAAAATCCCCAAATCCAATGAAAAAATAACACGAAAAATCCTCAAATCCTGTGAAAAATTCAACGACAAATCCCACAAAAAATACGGAAATCTCCACAAAAATCCCTAAATCATACGAAAAATCCAACAATAATTCCCGAAATCCCATGAAAAAACCCAACTCCACACAAAACTCCCCAAAGCCCCACAAAAATCTAAAATTCTCATGAAAAATCCCACGATAAATCCCAAATCTCACGGAAAAATCCCCACAATAATTCCCAAATCAAGAAATCTAATCAAAATTCACACTTAAAATCGTTAAATAACATGAAAAACCCCACCAAAAAAACCAAATACGCACGAAAAATTTCCAAATCCCCACAAAACTCCACGATAAATCCCCAAAACCCTACAAACACTACCAAACCCCCACAAAAATCCCCAAATCCAATGAAAAAATCACACGAAAAATCCCCAAATCTCATGTAAAAATCAACGATAAATCCCCTCAAAAAATACGGAAATCTCCACAAAAGTCGCTAAATCGTATGAAAAATCCAACAATAATTCCTCAAATCCCATTAAAAAACCCAACTCCACACAAAAATCCCCAATGCCCCACAAAAATCTTCAAGTCCCATGAAAAATCCCACGAAATCTCACGGAAAAATCCTTACAATAATTCCCAAATCAGCAAATCCAATGAAAAATCACACTTATAATCGCTAAATACCATGAAAAACCCCACCAAAAACAACAAATACGCACAAAAAATTTCCAAATCCCCACAAAATCCCACGATAAATCCCCAAATCCCTACAAAAACTACCAAATCCCCACAAAAATCCCCAAATCTCCACAAAAATCCCCAAATCCAATGAAAAAATCACACGGAAACATCCTTACAATAATTCCCAGATCAGCAAATGCAATGAAAAATCACACCTAAAATCGCTAAATACCATGAAAAACCCCACCAAAAAAAACAAATACGCCCAAAAAAATTTCCAAATCCCCACAAAATCCCACGATAAACCCCAAATCCCTACAAAAACTACCAAATCCCCACAAAAATCCCCAAATCTTCACAAAAATCCCCAAATCCAATGAAAAAAATCCTCAAATCCCATGATAAATTCAAGGATAAATCCCCACAAAAAATACGGAAATCTCCACAAAAATCCCTAAATCATATGAAAAATCCAACAATAATTTCCCAAATCCTATGAAAAAACCCCAACTCCACACAAAAATCCCCAAAGCCCCACAATAATCTAAAATTCCCATGAAAATTCCCACGATAAATCCCAAATCTCACGGAAAATCCCTACAATAATTCCCAAATCAAGAAATCTAATGAAAAATCACACTTAAAATCGCATAATAACATGAAAAACCCCACCAAAAACACCAAATACGCACAAAAAATTTCCAAATCCCCACAAAATCCCACGATAAATCCCCAAATCCCCACAAAAATCCCCAAGTCTTCACAAAAATCCCCAAATGTAATGCAAAAATAACACGAAAAATCCTCAAATCCCATGAAAATCCCAAATACCCACAAAAAGTACGGAAATCTCCACAAAAATCCCTAAATCGTATGAAAAATCGAACAATAATTCCCCAAATCCCATGAAAAACCCAACTCCACACAAAAATCCCCAAAGCCCCACAAAACTCTACAATTCTCATGAAAAATCCCACGATAAATCCGAAATCTCACGGAAAATCCCTACAATAATTCCCAAATCAACAAATCCATTGAAAGATCACACTTAGAATCGCTAAATACCATCAAAAACAACGCCAAAACCACCAAATACGCACAAAAAATTTCCAAATCCCCACAAAAACCCACGATAAATCCCCAAATCCCTACAAAAACTGCCAATCCCCACAAAAATCCCCAAATATCCACAAAAATCCCCAAATCCAATAAAAAAATCACACGAAAGATCCTCAAATCCTATGAAAATTTCAACGATAAATCCCCAAATACCCACAAAAAACCTTAAATCATATGAAAAATCCAACAATAATTCCCCAATCCCATGAAAAAACCCCCAACTCCACACAAAAATCCTCAAAGCCCAACAAATATCTAAAAATCCCATGAAAAATCCCACGATAAATCCCAAAACTCACAGAAAATCCCTACAATAATTCCCAAATCAACAAATCCATTGAAAGATCACACTTAGAATCGCTAAATACCATCAAAAACAACGCCAAAACCACCAAATTCGCACAAAAAATCCAAACCCCCACAAAATCCCACGATAAATCCCCAAATCCCTACAAAAACTACCAAATCCCCACAAAAATCCCCAAATCTACACAAAAATCCCCAAAATCCAATGAAAAAATCACACGAAAGATCCTCAAATCCCATGAAAATTTCAACGATAAATCCCCAAATCCCCACAAAAACCCTAAATCATATGAAAAATCCAACAATAATTCCCAAATCCCATGAAAAAACCCCAACTCCACACAAAAATCTAAAATTCCCATTAAAAATCCCATGATAAATCCCAAATCTCACGGAAAAATCCCCACAATAATTCCCAAATCAAGAAATCCAATGAAAACTCACACTTAAAATCGTTAAATACCATGAAAAACCCCACCAAAAAAACCAAATACGCACAAAAAAATTTCCAAATCCCCACAAAACTCCACGATAAATCCCCAAAACCCTACAAAAACTACCAAATCCCCACAAAAATCCTCAAATCCAATGAAAAAATCACACGAAAAATCCCCAAATCTCATGTAAAAATCAACGATAAATCCCCAAATCCCCTCAAAAAATACGGAAATCTCCACAAAAATCGCTAAATCGTATGAAAAATCCAACAATAATTCCCAAATCCCATGAAAAAACCCCAACTCCACACAAAATCCCCAAAGCCCCACAAACATCTAAAATTCCCATTAAAAATCCTATCAATAATTCCAAACAATAAAAAATCCTCAAATCCCATGAAAAATTCAACGATAAATCCCCAAATCCATACCAAAAATACGGAAATCTCCACAAAAATCAATAAATCGTATGAAAAATCCAACAATAATTCCCCAAATCCCATGAAAAAACCCCAACTCCACACAAAAATCCCCAAAGCCCCACAAAAATCTACAAGTCCCATGAAGAATCCCATGAAATCTCACGGAAAAATCCTTACAATAATTCCCAAATCAGCAAATCCAATGCAAAATCACACTTAAAATCGCTACATACCATGAAAACCCACACCAAAAACAACAAATACGCACAAAAATTTTCGAAATCCCCAGAAAATCCCACGATAAATCCCCAAATCCCTACAAAAATTACCAAATCCACACAAAAATCCCCAAATCTCCACAAAAATCCCTAAATCTAATGAAAAAATCACACGGAAACATCCTTACAATAATTCCCAGATCAGCAAATGCAATGAAAACTCACACCTAAAATCGCTAAATACCATGAAAAACCCCACCAAAAAAAACAAATACGCCCAAAAAAATTTCCAAATCCCCACAAAATCCCACGATAAACCCCAAATCCCTACAAAAACTACCAAATCCCCACAAAAATCCCCAAATCTTCACAAAAATCCCCAAATCCAATGAAAAAATCACACGAAAAATCCTCAAATCAAATGAAAAATTCAACGATAGATCCCCAAATCCATACCAAAAATACGGAAATCTCCACAAAAATCGCTAAATCGTATGAAAAATTCAACAATAATTCCCCAAATCCCATGAAAAAACCCCACAAAAATCTACAAGTCCCATGAAAAAGCCCACGAAATCTCACGGAAAAATCCTTACAATAATTCCCAAATCAGCAAATGCAATGAAAAATCACACCTAAAATCGCTAAATACCATGAAAACCCCCACCAAAAACACCAAATACGAAAAAAAAATTTCCAAATATCTAAAAAACCCTACAAAAACTACCAAATCCCCACAAAAATCCCCAAATCTTCACAAAAATCCCCAAACCTCCACAAAAATCCCCAAATCCAATGAAAAAAATCACACGAAAAATCCTCAAATCCCATGATAAATTCAACCATAAATCCCCAAATCCCCACAAAAAATACGGAAATCTCCACAAAAATCCTTAAATCGTATGAAAAATCCAACAATAATTTCCCAAATCCTATGAAAAAACCCCAACTCCACACAAAAATCCCCAAAGCCCCACAATAATCTAAAATTCCCATGAAAATTCCCACGATAAATCCCAAATCTCACGGAAAATCCCTACAATAATTCCCAAATCAAGAAATCTAATGAAAAATCACACTTAAAATCGCATAATAACATGAAAAACCCCACCAAAAACACCAAATACGCACAAAAAATTTCCAAATCCCCACATAATCCCACGATAAATCCCCAAATCCCCACATAATCCCCAAGTCTTCACAAAAATCCCCAAATGTAATGCAAAAAAAACACGAAAAATCCTCAAAACCCATGAAAATCCCAAATACCCACAAAAAATACGGAAATCTCCACAAAAATCCCTAAATCGTATGAAAAATTCGAACAATAATTCCCCAAGTCCCATGAAGAAACCCAACTCCACACAAAAATCCCCAAAGCCCCACAAACATCTAAAATTCCCATTAAAAATCCTACGAGAAATCCCAAATCTCACGGAAAAATCCCCACAATAATTCCCAAATCAACAAATCCATTGAAAGATCACACTTAGAATCGCTAAATACCATCAAAAACAACGCCAAAACCACCAAATACGCACAAAAAATTTCCAAATACCCACAAAATCCCACGATAAATCCCCAAATCCCTACAAAAACTACCAAATCCCCACAAAAATCTCCAAATCTTCACAAAAATCCCCAAATCCAATGAAAAATTCACACGAAAAATCCTCAAATCAAATGAAAAATTCAACGATAGATCCCCAAATCCATACCAAAAATACGGAAATCTCCACAAAAATCGCTAAATCGTATGAAAAATCCAACAATAATTCCCCAAATCCCATGAAAAACCCCACAAAAATCTACAAGTCCCATGAAAAATCCCACGAAATCCCACGGAAAAATCCTTACAATAATTCCCAAATCAGCAAATCCAATGCAAAATCACACTTAAAATCGCTAAATACCATGAAAACCCACACCAAAAACAACAAATACGCACAAAAATTTACGAAATCCCCACAAAATCCCACGATAAA